>CM062817.1:1954368984-1955568984 GCA_031772625.1 Pinus tabuliformis | reverse complement strand
TTTTGTTTCTCTTTCCTTAGTAGCTAGGATTTTCATTGCAAAAATAAGAGTAAACGACTATTTATCATCTTAGATTGCATATTTAGGAATTGTATATCTACATCACGTGGTGAACCTTAAAGGCAAACTTCTTAAGAAAGATCAACTGTAAAATAAATCCAATGAACATAAAAACACATTGGAACCTAATGCACAACATCTAGAAGTCTAGGCTAGAGACCTATTACGGCATTGTAAAGCCTGGTAACTGTCGCTTTCATCGTAGGTTGGGTGATTCCTCTTCTTTGAGACAACAAGTGCCAGTACAGACTTGTGCTCCCACGTACCATCAAGTATATATTGGGAGACCACAATAGGCTATATCCTTTATCCTTAGGAAGCCGTGTTTTCCGCCCTATTGATTGCAATGCACTGAACATAGCATTCGGGAAGATTGACTGCCATACCGTAAAAAGTATTCTGCAGTTTTGCGATTGGTTTGGTAATCCCTCTGTCTAGATTTCCAGAGTAGTCTCTTTCATTCCTTTTTAGACTCCTTAAAGGAAAAGGTCCATCTGAGCAATTGTCACTTCAGGCTCATTAAAAATCGAAGGCAACTAGATTCATCTTTAGCTTTTTCTCGACTATTAAAAATTGAAAAACCAATTTGTGTCAAAGCGTCTAAAATTTATTTTAATTGGAATAATGTCATTGTTCCCTCATTGATCTTAGGTTGAGAAAATGGAGTCCACCAACCAAGGATTTCCCCTTGGGGGAAATCCTAGTCCTTTCTTCTCTTGGGGAGATGTTGGTGCACCTCATATGGCCACATAGTCCTTTCCAGGACTGACAATTGGCCTACCGGTATGGCTTTTCTCGACCTTTGTCGTTCAAAGCACCATGCTTCCTGAGCAATCAAATCAGCAACTAGATGATACTAAAGTTACCCCCCAACCTTCTACTTCATTTGTTTCTCCCTCTCCTTCTTCCTCTTCGCTTGGTGAAGATAGTAAAACTAAAAACCAAGTAACTGAGAAGAAGAAGAAAGGGAAGGAGAAGAAGAAGAAGGAGCCAATGGCAAAAAGGGGCAACCGTACATCGTCTAGTGAAAATCCACACACTACACCATCCAAACCTAAATCTCCATGTGTCATCTGTAAAGGGGACCACTATCATCGAGATTGTCCTTGCATCCCATGGATCTTAAGGGACTGGTCTCCCCACTTGCACAATCCGGTGTCGTCAACCTCTGACGATCATGTTGAGAGTACACCGTCAACTAGTGAAAACGAAGTCACCGAATATAAAGGAAAATCTAAATTTCCTTGCAGACTGTGTGAAGGCGATCATGCCCTCCACCATTGTCCCTTCCTGGACAAAGCTAAAAGAGTCTTGGATATCCATCCTACCTCACCGTAGTGACTCCCTCCTAGATACAAGAAACTCTTGCCGAGTCCATTACTAGTTGAAAATCCGACTGACGCACCTTTTTTGTCAGTAGAAGCACCTATCATTGAATATAAACCCTCTGAGTCCACATCGGACCAAAGTGAACAGGTCGAGACGGCAGTCGACCCCATCTTGTCTTCAGAGGATTCACCTTCAGATGATACAGTCACCAAAGAGAATTAGAACGACACCATTCAAATTCTTTTCGTAAACACAAACTTCGATGAACATGGGGGAAATCTACCCATTCCTTTACAGCAGGAAGGAAGTTATTTAGAGATGTATCTGGCCATTCATTCAGTCCCACCTCCAAGCAACCTAGTTGTCTCCTTCGATTTAAATCTACTAGGCAGACCCCATTTACCATCTAATGTACCATTCTGAATCATAGTGCAAACTTACAAAATGGTCATGGTTGGTACCATCATAGATGAAGGGGCTTTTGTGAGTATCCTTTCCTAAACTGCTTGGAAAGCGCTTGGTTCGCCATCGCATTTGCCTGAGATGCGATATTTGACAGGCTTCAACAAAGGAACTAGTCAACCGTTAGGGATCCTTCCAAATTTGCCCATAACTTTGAGAAGGAAAATGGTTTATCTAAACGTGATGGTAGTCCAAGGACCTTTAGATTACAATCTTCTCCTTGGGTGTGACTACATTTATAGCATGGGAGCTATTGTTTCCTCACTCTTTCGAGTGATGTGTTTTTTGCATGAAGGAAGAGTGTTCCAGCTCATAGACCAGCTTTCATTCCCCAGTTCACACATAGCTAATAGTCAAATGCCATCCCTAACAGGTATTTTTGTGCAAGGAATGTCTCATCAATCCCCAGTCCGTCCACCTAATGAACGTGAGTGATTCGGTGGTTGTGACTGAAACCCAGGGGGCATGCACCCTGGCCTGCTTCGGCAGGAAAACTTCAGGTATAGGGTAGGTTTCCACGAAGGATATATGACTAGTCTGACACACCCGTCTGTTTAGGAAAATGGGATTAGACTGGAATAAGATACCTCTGCCAGAAGGTATGCCTTTCCCGACAGAGTGAGTGTTTTGTCTGCAAATTGAAGGGTAACCTGGGTATGCCTTTCCTGACAGAGCAAGTGTTTTGTCTGCAAATTGAAGGGTAACCTGGAAACTCTACTTCGCTATACCTGGGGGCATGCAAACCTTTTTGCATGAAAGTGAAAAGTGACCATTTAGTTTCCTAGTTTTTAGATTCTTAACCCTTTAAACTCGTAGGATTGGTCATTCCTAGCTTACATAATAAAATGAGTTGGAGCATAATTTCGAATGGTGCAAGCTCCCTAAAGGATGAACCTATTGATGAGACACCCTTATTATACGACTAGCACAAGCAGTTTTATGTGAAGTTCAAGCTCGTTAAAAATTAAACCTAGCAATGACCATATGTTCCACTAGAGTTTAAGCTCATTAAAAAGTGAACCCACTTCCGGTAAATAACCACTATGAATGCATTATCATCAGCTTTTGAGCCTTGGTCGTGTTCTTACTATCACCTCCACTCTGTTTTAGCCAATCATTCGCCTCCATTTGATTGTTTACCCCTTTTGAGGAACAACTATGATGAGTGATTTTGTTAGCCATCTTTTTAACACTACCGTGATTGGAAATTTCCAACCCTCACCTTGAACCAGCTGCTACTCGAAAATATCACTCGTTCCTCAAAAACGAGTCTACTTTAAGCTCTTTTCATCTGACTCGTAAAATATGAAAATATTGCCGAGCAATTGGCCTCTCAACCTCGTTAAAGTGATTGGAAGTGCCATCCCTCCTCTAGATTTTAATTTTTTTGGATTGTCTTGTTCGGCTCATTAAAACTATCGAAAAGTCATCCCTTTTGCATTCTTTTATACTTTTTCGGACTTAAGGGATTATACTATAAAAAAGGAATATTGTAGTTTCCTTTCCATCTCTTGTCAGACTCTCTAAAATTGAAAAGGACCGAGTTATCCTTGTTGTTAAACTCGTTAAAACAATAGTGACAAACTTGTCCATTCAGACAAGAGTGAGTTTCACTGTCACTAGGCTCGTTAAAACATAGCGACGGGTTTGCCCGAAGGGAAAATTATAGAACAAGCATATGTTATCCTCCTCAAGCTTGACAAAAATAAAGAGGTACTGGTCATAAATGACTGGGGAAAATTGGGAAGAAAACTTGAAGAAGCTTTATTGGTAGTAGGTCGCTCTTGAACATGACACTTTCACTCCATCACCATGATTGAGTCGGGTTGGGTTATTCCATTCACCGGTCATATCACCATTGGTCCACCGTACCATCCACTTTTGGGGTTAACGCTACCAATCCATTTCAGTGTCACCGATATGTTCAAGAGAAGTCGCTCAGAGAATTCACCTACCCAGCTTGTGTCTCATCCACTGCAATACCTTCACGCTTCATTCTTTCATGACCGCCACCCTAAACCTTGTATCATCAGATCGTTTTCACCTCTACAAAATCACTTGCTCCATTCCTTGTCATGGATGTGGGATCTGTTAATGCCCTCCTATGACAGGTCACTTCTTGTCGACGTCAGTTCATTATCCAAGAAGTTGACCTAGGGACAACCCTTTTAGTACATTGAAGCTTGCGTGCCTCAATGGAAAGTTTCTCACTTCTGGCGACAGGTTTACATTAATGGCCTTCGACCGAAATATTTCGCATGGTGTTCGACATCGACTCATGTATTCACACCACGTGAATTGTACTGCAGTACCTTGAGGGTCATCATCATCATCGGTGATTCCTCTCGTGCCTGTTAACAACTTACATCATTGGCTGGTAATCAAGCGATGTCCTTCCATGTTCGACATCAGAACATCCTTTCACATGGATCGAATTGTACTTTCAGGCGAATATTGAACGAGTTTTGAAGACCCCAGATCTAGTTTCATCCATCCAAGCTATGATATATTCAGGAAAATAAAGACATCGAATGTACATCATTGCTGCACAGATAATCATCCAAACTAAGGGATGCTAGCTCTACCAGAATCATAAGTCTACACACAGATGGTTGTTTGTCCTATGTACATGAAAATGAATTTATCAAGCTGAGCATGTGAATGCCTGAATCAGCTAGATCATGAAAATATTATGAAGATAATGTATTGTATTGTATCTTATTACAGGTCACCTTCCAATTCGAAAAACCTCGGATCCTCATTATAAAGCATTTCACTCGACATCAAAAGATTTACAACCTCATGCTTTAGGGGGCAACTGTTATAGACATATTTGGGCATTGCAACCCAAATCAAATATGTCCATAAACCAAGGGCCTCTAAGTCCCTAAAAGTGTTGTTTCATACCCTAAAGGAGAAAGGTCAACTGATTACATCATCTCCCAGAAGTTTTCCATGAAAAACCACTTAGAATTGGTCAAAGCAGGACCATACAGACTGCCCAGAGCAAAGGGTGTGATGCATCTCACCTGCCACATGAAAAAAGTGTGATGCATACTAGAAAGCCCTTATGTAGGGTGCGATGAGCGAGAGCAAACAAATGGCACAAGTAAGTTTCTAGGTGGAGACCCTGAGAATCATCTAGAAGCTACTCATTTGACACTTGCCTCCCTGAATTCACCCAAAGATGAGTAAGAGATCATGAAATATCCAAGTGGAACCAAGAACTATCAGAGAGATGACACTAATCAAAATCCCAAAAGCTGACTCACCCCCTGCAAATATCTATATATGGATCCCTCATCCCAGAGATCCAGAGGTTGGAATTTGGTAATTTGTAAAGAGGTGCTATTGGTTTCTCTTTGAAGACATTGTTGGGTGATCTTGCTTTGTATGAGGTGAAGAGGGCTTTCAAGGTAGGAAGATGGTGCTAGATCATACCAAGTGGTTGTAATCCTCTCTTCTACTACTTTTATCGATAAAGCTATTTGAGTTTTCCTCCATATTCTTGTGTATCTCTAAATATTGTGTTGATATATGCATGTGTATGGTCAATATATATCTGATCCTATATTGTTTACAGTGATAGATCTCTATGCTTTAATGGTATTATGCTGCTATGATTCTACAGGTACTCTTTGAAGCGAGACAAGTAAGGAGGCAGTAGCAAGATTCCATCAAAGGGGAAAGGAAACAAGCAAGGAGCCAAGTGAAATATTGAGGTTGGTACTCTCTGCTTCTTTCTCATCTCTCTCTCGTGAAGGAAAACACAAGTAACTTTAGTTTGTTTGTTTCTAAGATAGCTACATGTCTTAGTGGGACTAGCAGTTCTGAATAGACTCTAGATTTCCCGGTAACAGGATGGATAGATTACATGGGATCACGAGAGTTCCTGCACTTCGGACTCCGACAAAGAAATAGAACGTTGGCAGAATCGGTTACATGAAGTAACTACGCTTAATTACAACATGATGACCCAGTCGCTGCACTTTGTGTTGTCAGAAGTAATAAAGATACCTACTTATGATGGTTTGAATGAGGTAGATATCTTTTTGGATGCATTTGAAATGGAGATACTAGAAAAGGAGCGCTTCCAGGCCTTGGATTGGGCACTGTGTGCTACACCCGCAGGATGGTGGGGTACACACAAGGGAAGCTTTGATGATTGGGGCGAATGTAGGAGGATGATAATAACATGATTTGGGAAGCCTAGGATGTGACTGGTAGACAAGTACGATGGGTAGAACAATCGACATGCACATCTGGCCAAATGTACCCATGCTTATGGAGAAAAGCCCCAACCTGAGTGGGTGCACCTGCTCTGTCATACCCTGGATGTTATCCCAATGAATTGGTATATAGAAATAGAGCTCTGCCATGGGACATTCGAATGGGATATCCTGTGCGAAGTATTCATGATGACATTTAGTTTTGAGGACAGGTTTGACAGTGTTGATGAAGCGCTACAAGAGGTGAAAGCAGCTATCTTTAGGATACTGCAGTATCCTTTAGACCTGAATCAAGGAATGCTACAATGTAACTACTAAAGAATAGGACGAGGATATATGGAAGATTAACATTCCAGAAATAGAAGGTCACCGCGAGGTTGAAGGACCACAGATTGAGAACCCTAATATAACCGCGTCGTTGAAAGCAAAACAAGTGAACATTGGTATGGAGGCAGAACCCAAATTAGCGAAGATTGGAGACTAATGGGACGACGCGATAGTGGGTAAGGTTGTTGAATTGCTCTGTGAATAACAGGACTTATTCCCTACCAAGTTTAATGATCTGAAAGGAATAATCAGGGGCCTAGGGATGATGAAGATCATGTTAAAGCCCAACGTGAAACCAGTTAAGCAAAGGCCTTACAATCTCAACCCAAAATATAAGGAAAAGGTTATCTTAGAGCTAGACAAGATGCTCACGGCAGGCATCATTCAACCTGTGTAAGAATCTAATTGGGTAAGCCCAATGGTGGTGCAAGAGAAGAAGCGGAAGGATGAGATAAGGATATGCATGGATCTCAGAAAACTGAATGATGCTTGTGCGCATGATCCTTTCCTGACTACGTTCACTGATGAAGTATTGGGAAATGTAGGTGGCAAGGAAGCACATTCCTTCACGGATGGGTTCTCTAGATACCACCAAAACAAAATCGCACCAAAGGATACGAGCAAGACAACCTTTGCAACTGAGTGGGGTTGTTTGTAGTACATTGTAATGCCATTTGCATTGAAGAATGCACCCTAAATTTTTTCGCGCATGGTTGTTGCGGCATTCAAGGAATTTATTGATAAGTTCCTGGAGGTATATTTTGATTATTGGACTGTGTTTGGGTTGGTTAAGCACCATGTAGCAAGCTTGCACCTGATGTTGGATACCTGTCAAAGATACCAGATCACGCTCAATCTCAAGAAGTGTCTATTTTGTGTTCCTTTTGGAAACCTATTGGGGCATGTGGTTTGCAAACAAGGATTGATGGTAGATCCCACAAAGATGACGGTGATACTAAACTTGGAAGCACCGCAGAGTCTGAAACAACTGCACGCTCCTCTAGGGCATACAAGATATTACAGAAAGTTTATCAAAAGCTATGCCCAGATCACCGTGCCTATGCAGAAATTGTTGAAGAAGGATGTCACGTTTTACTAGAATGATGACTATAAGAAGAGCTTGGATATATTGAAAGAAAATATGGTTACCACACCAATTCTAGTCTTCCTCGACTGGAAGAAAGAGTTTCATGTACATGTCAACGCGTCATGTATAGCACTAGGAGCAGTACTAACATAGGGTGGCGGAGAAGGCTTGGACCATCCTATCACATTCGCAAGCTGTAGATTATCCAAAGAAGTGAAGAACTATTCTACCACTAAGCGTGAGGGGGTACCTATGGTGTATGTGCTCTAGAAGCCTTGGCACTACTTGCTAGGAGGCCATTTTTAGATGTATACGGATCACTCTGCATTGAAGTACATTATCAGTAAGCCTATGTTGTTGGGAGAATCTGTAGATGGCTCTTATTTTTCCAAGAGTGTGATTTTGAAGTTGTTGTGAAGCCTGGATGATTTAACGTGGGATCGGACCATCTATCGTGCATCAAAAATAGGGGAGGAACCTACTAACTTGAAAGAGGGATTACCTGACACACAGCTATTTGCAGTGCATATCACGGATGGTCACTTTGAGGATATAATACACTTCCTAACAACATGAACTACACCGGAAGGATGCATTGTCTAGCAAAAGAAGGAATTAGTGGTGCACGTAGCATATTTCTCTATCATTGATGGGCATCTGTATAAAATGGGAACTGATGAGATATTGCAATAGTATGTACCTGAGTTTGAGAGAAGCAGCATCCTCGCAGATTCTCATGGGGGCACCGTGGGAGGACATTATGCAGGGAGAGCAACCGCGCAGAATATATGTGTAGCGTTGTAGTAGCCAACCCTTCATTAGGATTCAAAAGTATATTGCAAGGCGTGTGATGTATGTCAAAGAACGGGTAGGCCATCGTGAAGGGATGAAATGCCTTTGAATCCACAAATGGCATTGCAACCCTTTGAGAAGTGGGCGATAGATTTTGTAGGACCCATTCAGCCACAACGTAAGACAGGAGAAAGGCACATTATCACTGTGATGGAGTATTCGAATCGTTGGGTAGAAGCGCAGCTAGTGAAGGATTGCATGGGTGTGAAGGCCACAAAGTTATTATTTGAGCATGTACTCACGTGATTTGGATCTCCAAGGATCTTGATGAGTGATCATGGTATGTTCTTCCTGAATGAGGCGATCAACGCACTGACAGAGGAATTTCAGGTATACCACCAGAAGAGCACACCTTATCACCCACAAGCTAACAGAACAATGGAAGTGTTCAAAAAAGTGTTCAAAAAGATGCTTACCAAGGTTTTCAATGCTCAACGAAGTGATTTGGACCTACGCATACCTTCAATATTGTGGGTTTATCGAATGACATGTAAGAATTTGACTGGACAAACCCCTTTTAGGATCCTCTATGGTGTGGAAGTAATACTGCCTATGGAATACTTTATACCTAGTCTGCGCATAGTAACACTCACAGGTATGTCGGATCACAGAGCCCTGGAGGAGAGGCTCATGCAGCTGGATGAGCTCGAAGAAGAAAGATTTTTGGCTGGATTTCACTAACAGGTCCAAAAGAAATGCGAAAAGGAATGACATGATCGACACATCAAGCTGCACACATTTAAGGTAAATGACTTGGTTTTGCTATATGATAGTAAGTTTGATAAATTTCCAGGGAAATTCAGGATGCACTGGTTAGGGCCTTATGTTAGTAAGGAGATTACCAACGGGGGAGCGGTACAGTTGGTCAAATTAAATGGAGAATCCTTCCCAGGAAAGGTGAATGAAAGTTGCTTGAAGCCATACATTGGTAGTTCATACATGTGGCTAAATGAAAGTAGAATAGTCTTAGCGCTCCAAGCAGCTAAAGGGAGGTGCAAGACTATAAACTACACTACTCGAGTTAGAGAGCTATGTGATTGGAAGATGGTGCAGAGTGAGGACATATCACTGGGTCCGCGGCAGTGCGGAGGGAGTTGTGCTACCTAGGGAGAAATCATGCAGGTCGACTGGAAAGTGACCATTAAAGTCATTGTTCATGAAAAGATGGCAGAAGTGAGGCCGAATGGAGTGGGCAGCTGACATTTAAGATGAAATTTATGGCTTAGAGACTTGAAAATTTGCCTCCAATCCAAAATTAATGAACCATTTTTTGGGAGAACGATTGGATTTGAATTCAAAATGCCCTTTAAATTACAAGTGGTTGTCTAGTGAAAAACACTTGGTATTTTGCAAATTGAGTTGTTGCGCCCTCAGGTGAACATGAACTGTGAATTCTTTCAAGATCTGGTAGTGAGTCTGGTGTTTGAACAATTGTCAAAGGAGACGCAAGAACTAGTGAATAACGTCATGTTGACATGTGCAGAATCTATGAACACCGAAGGAGCGACAATTGAGGAGAATGTATAGGAAATTGATATGGGGGCCAAAATAGTTGCCCTGGAAGTGGCCAAAGTATTGGCGGAGGTCCCTAGATCCCCGAGAACACTGAGACCAAAGCCAACCCCAACTAAGGAGACCATGAAAGATAAGAAGGGCTAGCGTCCTGCCATGCTAGTGTGTGTCACCAAGATGAAACCCACCAAAGCCCACTGCCCAGGAGAAAGGCAACGCTATAAACCTAGAGGTAGAAGAGGAGGATATCGAAGACATCCCCATGGATGATGAGGATGTGGGAGTGGAAATAGATGAGGTTGAAGCCCTAGGTGCGGACCCTATTACACGGTTGTCGGAGTATGTCCCCCCATGCAAGCCTTAGTCCAAGGTCCCAAAGGACATTGATGAAAGTAAGACTCCCCTACAAACCTCTCTACTACTAGATGAAATCACTTTTGATGGTTCGCGTTTAGCACAGGTGCCGATTTTGAAGCTCAAAGACTAGGACTTGGTGGACCATGAGAAGCTACCACACCTAGCGACCGAATAGTTGATGCACTGCATCATAGACATGAATATGGGGATGAATGCATTGGAGCCGTGAAAGTGGCTTAGAGGAGTAGAGAAGGTAGGAGTACTCAACCTACTCTGGGTTCCGCACTATAACCGCACCCCCGTGATAGTTTTTTTCATCAAGCGCCTGCTCTACTTGGTGCATTATGGTTGTTTGTGGCTAGAGGAGCCAATACCCATCACTGATATGTTGATTCATAGAATAACATGTCTGCCATATACAGGCAAAAATCAAGCTATGATCTTTGGTGGCAAGGGTGGCGAGCAAACGCTTTCAAAATTAATGAAAGAGAAGTTCAAACTGGTGAATAAGTTGCGTAGGTACACTATCTCCAGCATCTGCGACCCTGATGTGAAGGTGATAATGCAGATCCTGGCAAGGAATGTGATGCAGAAGTGTCACACTGATGAGGAATTGGCACCTGTCATCGCGCTCACACTATAGTGCATGGAAGGAGTCGAGTTTAACTGGTCTAACTACCTTTGTGGAGAGTTCTTGGCGAACTGACGCGAAGCGCAATAATAAAGCAAGAGCTTCCACTATTTATGGCACTTGTTATCGATCATGATTGTAGCGTGGGAGCTACCAGAAGAGAGCCAATTCCCCTCAGTCGTGCCAGAATTTCTTGAAGCAGCAAAGTACGCTTCATTGTGGGCAACCAAGGACATGGAGTGAGTTCAGGACAGCAAGATCTTCTAGATCTTGATGGAAATGAATATCAGGATGGATATCAATCACAAGCCGCAACTTTTGCCCACAGTATACGCTAACCTGTAGAGCTATGTCAATTTCAAGGCTGATTTCCATCGAATTTCACTCAGGGCACGGAAGGACCCTATACAGAAGTGGTATGATTTGACATACCTAACCGCAGATGGTGTAACCAATGCGATGCTAGATAAATGGCCGGCAGAGTGGTGCACTACCACGGACTTGGCGGTGAGTGGAAGCAAGTCTGCAACACAGAAGAAGAAGGAAGAGGCGAAGCTAAAGATGTGATAGCTGGTCGAAAAGAGGAAGGAGAAGGCCACTAAGAAGGCCCAGGCAGAATAAACAGGAAAGGAGGCAGAAAAATAGACAGGTGGTACAAAGCGGGGCTCTGACAAGGGCACGTGGTCACCTTCACCTGAGACTAAAGAGGAGAACACAGAGCTAGTACTGTATGGATTTGTTTGGCTAATTAATGTTGAACCTGGGTTAGGCCCCCTCAAGCCAACAAGAAGCATGGAGAGTTCATGCTTAAGGACATTTTGCAATAATTCCTAAGGGCATTGTCACAACATCAATAGAGGTAGCATCGATTGGAGGAAGAATAGAGGAACAAAACATAGGTGCTATGATGAACAAAGTAGGGGTATGCAACACAATAATGATTTGAGCCAAGAGTAAAGAGCTATGAGAAGTGCAGTGTTGTGATAGGTTGAGTGAGAGCTAGTTCTATTGAAAAATGCCACGATTGTCTATGCAGAGAAAACAAAGAGACCTTGAGAGCAACACTCTGTGTATGAAAGATGATAGTGCCTATGTGCTTTGTGTTAAAGGTCGATAGTGCCTATGCACTCTGTGTTAAAGGTTGAAGTTCCCGCACTATGTGTAAATGTTGTGAAGTGCCTGTGTGCTCTATGTACGAATGCCAATAGCGCTTGTATGCTCTATTTCAAAGGCCGAAGGAGCATATGAGCTGCTGTGAGCATAAGGCATAGAGATGAGCATGTGTTGTGTGAAGCAAGTGTTATCACTCAGGTTGTCCCCAGGTTGGAGTAAAGGATACGTCCGAGGTAACCACAAACCAACTTTGGATTGCAGGTTCTAGCCCACCTGCAATCAGAGATGGCTCTCTCTTTGGGATTTAGCTTTGTTGAAATTGATCTTAGGCTAGCTATTGAGTTCAGGGGTTTTTGTTTTGTTTTGGTGGGAAAATTGATGTTTCAGGTAGAGAGGCATAGCACAGTCTAAGTGTTTCAAACCATTATGTGTGGAGTCGAGGAGGAGGACTGCTGGTGCATTTCCTTGGTCATAATAAGGGAAAATGGAGCAAGATAGTTGGGCATGAAACAATGTTTCAGGTTTAAATGATGGAAAGAATGCTAAGTAACGAGAAGCAGTTAAGAATCTCTCAATCAACTTAACAGATGGAGGTAACAGAGCTCTACCTAGGGGCATTTAAGAATCCCTAGATAATTGGCAAACACAGGCGAATAGGGGTAAATATGAGCCAGGATGAATTCATATTCATAACCAATTCATTCAAAGGAAAACATAAGGAAATAGTAGAAATTGAGCATAGAGTGTATTTAAACAAATTCTAAGCTATTCTTTCTTCCTGCTATTTAGACAGTGGTAAACAACAAAACAGAGGTAAGATGCACTTATTGTTTCAGGCTGCAGCACAAGGATTCCATCTTCAGGTCTTCAAAACATTCATTTACAACAAACAGTTTGCTCTCCAAGCTTTCAGCAATCTTTGATTATAGAAAAACTCAGGTATACAATGCGAGTCTCTAGTGAAAATTCTCAATTGACCAACCCTTAAAACAGTGTAGAGGATGGTATATATAGGGGAAAAACTCTCTACACCTGCTTTTATTACATCTTGACCTAAACAGGTCATAAAAAATGATTAATTGACCTAATTCTATCAGAAATAAATGCATGAAAATATCTCGGGCTGCGCTGAGGGCGGCCGTATCAAAACTGAATAAATTATGTTGTCCTCGGTGGCTTGGTGCAGTGTTTTCTGCAATAAATGTGTATGGGTTTCTGCTGCTTTGCTGTCTGTCTGCATTTAAAGCTTTAACTGTGATTTGAGGGCAAGGATGGGCTTACGCCTCTTAATTTGACTTTGCTGAGGGGGTTCATCAATGCTCAAGTGCTTCGAGCCCCTAAAAAATCTTGACTGATACTCTTTGGCTCTTCTTCCTTCTCTGATACTCTTTGACAATAAATTGGGATGCTGTTCTGATGTGCTATGCGTTAAATCAGCATTTAATGGTCGTTGTTCGACTCTATCTTCCTTAAAACTGTCTTCGGCTCCTTCCTGAATGCTTCGCGAAGAAAAACAGGTCATTCGGCGCCTTTCGGGCTTGCTGGGGGCTGCATGATGAAAAGAGTCCCTAAAGATTCCCCATTTTGGCCTATTTTATCCAGCGATGAGCAATTTGTGCTAGGCGCATCAAAAACTGCCTCAGAAACTGATTCTGGGGCTCTGGAGTGTGATTTTCGCCCTTCGCGCTAAAACTGATGATGACATCAGCATGACGGGACTTTGTATGGTAGGTGACATCAGCGATGACGTCAGCAAGTTGACGTGGTGGGATGACGTCAGCATGATGATGTCATCACGTACGGAGGTGACGTGGCAGTACAGCAGGTGACACGGTGGCAGGGCATGTGGCAGGGTGACTCAGCGGTACAGTGGCAGGAGGCCACATAGGCGGATGACGTGTCATGGTGACTGGGCAGGGGGGTGACGTAGGCAGGTGACATCATTGCGCAGGAGTGGTAAATGGTTTTGGGCGTACCGCCTTAGCGCCTAGGCAGTTTTGGGGGGAGGGGCTCTGCCACAGCAATACCGCCCATCTCCCGGACGCTAACCTTCGGGCGGCTTGGGAGATGGGAAAGCCCGCCAGTCGTTGATCTGGGCGTAGGACGATCGGACGGCTGGCGGGAAGGACAGTGCGACGACGGGTTAGTGGGGGCGGATATCCGCGGGAATATTCCAATTTAAATATAGTGCGGTGGGGGTTTTTAGACTTAGGAAAAGTGGGTTACAGGGTTTAATGAGCGCGGGTTAATGTATTTATGCACAAAAACTTAGGATAAGGGCGAAGTGTGGGTTTTTTTAGGGTTTTTAGGGCAAGGGAGAGGTTGTTAGCATGACCAGGTATCATCTAGCTCCTGCTATGACACGGATGGGCTAAAAATAGCCCCAAATGGACTATTTTTCCCTGGACTTAGAAGAAATATGGCTATATTGCCAGGGGGGATATTTACATAGGGGAGTTTTCTATACATTTTTTAGTAGGGGAAGGGGAAAAACTGATGGGGAGTTATATACTAGAGTTAGTAGTTAATATGGAGATGATAAGAAAGCACTAAGGTAAGATACCTTAGGCTAATTTTCGGAAAAAGAACTTGTAAAGAAATGAAATCCTTGAGCAAAGCAGATCTCCACTAAGGCAAATGACATGGAAAATGATGAACTAAGAGGGATCAAGCAGATCTTGACCTCTTTGGGGAAATTAGTAAGTGACTTGGGGAATTAGAAGAAGGGGAAGTTAGTGATGTCCAGCTTGAGCCCCACCAGATGAAAATTGCCTGATAACTGTGATCTGGAAAGATATATACTTAGAAACACAAGAATTGATCATGAATCACTCTGCAACCTCACAGCTACCTACCCAGCCTACTCACCTAACATTTTTTCTTCTTTTGATTTGGGTGCACTTAGACTTGCATACCCAACTTTACAATTTTTTCTTTTTAAATAATTTCCTATCTAAATCTACACTTATTTCTGCCAAGGGCCCAGATTAAGCAGTTGGGTCCCTTTGATTCTCTACCTATCTACAAATCTGCCAAGATTAAACTATTTGGACAGATATCATTCTCTATATTCTAAAACAGGAAATTGAAACCTAGGGAGACCAAGGTTAGACTGTTTGGACCTCCCTTAAATGAAAACTCTTCAAAACTGGAAAAACTCATCAAAATTGGAATACAGCAGTGCCTTTGAACTAGCACACTTCATGGCATCCTGTGGAAATATGGAACACTGCAGCCTGCAAAGTATGACATATTTGGCATGTAAAAATGTCGATCATGAAAGATGAAACCCTATTGAAACAGGAGGCTAATAGTGGCTCCACTTGGGGATGGCTTTTCCTTGTGAAAAGTCAAGAACAGCAGGTCAGACTGCCTTGATCTTCTGTATGTTGTTGTAGACTGCAAACATTTGTTCTGGCTACTAAAAATGTAAAACTTTGAAATCTGAACTATTCTCTCCTCAACTGAGTTACTGTGAACTGTGCAGCATCGCCTGCTTTCTTCTGCGTGCTTGATAATTATGCACAATGACTGCAAATAGTTCTTTTCTAACATGAATTGCTTGTAATGTGACAATTTTTTCTCTTGATACTTTGCTGAAAACTGGTGTAGAAACAGAGCTTTAAAAACTGTGTCTTTCACAAATTTACTGCTTTTCCTTAAACAATTGGCCTACTTATACAAAAATAAAAATAGAGTGCCGATATATACAAAAAGATTGTACAAAGATATATACAAAACTGCATTGTGTCCCTTAAAAGGGGTCATGGTAATGTTTCAGCATACGGCCATTGACAGGGCCTTCTTCAGCAGTGTTGTCCTCTATAGATCTGAGAAAATATGTGTTATTTCCCTGAACAGTAGAAATAACGAATGGACCTTTCCATAAAAAATCAAACTTGGCATGTTTGCCCTTGTCTTCCCTTCTTGAGTCCCATCTTAGAACTTTGTCACCAATATTGAAATCCTCAGCCTTAGCTCTTTTATCAAACATCTTTTTGAGTTTTTCTTGCAAAATTTGAGCTCTGTCATAAACTTGTTCTCTGGTTTGCTGAAGATGAATGGTCTGATTGATTCTTCTTTGAATGTCATTTGGTTCAGCCTGAATTTCTTTTAACAAATTGATAGTAGGAATGCCCAAGGATGAAGGAAATCTAGCCTCCATGCCATATACTAGCTCATAAGGGCTCATCCCAATGGATCTTTTGCTCGAGAGTCTATCTGCCCATAGGGCATTTACCAGCTTTTTGTGCCACTTCTTCTTATTTTCTTCTAGCACTTTCTTTATGATGTTGATGAGGCTTTTGTTAGATGATTTAGCCAAACCATTACCCTGAGGGTAATAAGCCGTAGAGTGGCCTAAAGTAATATGAAATCTGTGGAAAAAATTGATCATCTTTTTGGACTTAAAGGCAGCGGCATTGTCAATGATGATTTTCTCAGGGTAGCCAAATCTAGACAGGATATTGCACTCAAGGAATTGGATAATGATGGTGTCATTGGCTTGTCTGCAGGGAATGGCTTCAACCCACTTAGTGAAATAGTCAGTGGTTGTTAGGATCCATTTGTGTTGGCCTGAGGAAGAGGGATGGATTTCTCCAATGAAGTCAAGACCCCATTGTTGAAAAGGTTGTTCGGTTGAGATTGGTTTAAGGGGTAGGGGTAACAGCTTTCTCTTGCCCTCAAAGATTTGGCATTTGTGACATGACATGGCAAACTTCTTTACATCTGCAAAAGGAGAGGGCCAATAGAAACCAACCCTTAGAATTTTATCAGCAGTGGACTTCCAATATAGATGTCCTCCACAGTCACCTGCATGGAATTCTTTCGTGACATTGTTAGTTTCATTCATGGTTAAACAATTAAGCAATATACCTTCATGATTCCTCCAAAATAATGCACCATCTATAACACAAAACTTTAAAGCCTTCATTTTCAAAAATCGTTTCTTGGTTCTGGACAATCCTGGGGGAGCACACAGGTTTAACAATACAAAGAAAATATCAGTGTACCAAGGGCATTGGAGAAATATTTCACTGATCTGTGGAGTCGCCAGCTCTGGTTCATTGTCCAGCTGGTTTATGTCTAGGGCTTGAAAGTTTGTTTCGGACATCAGTTTAGCTAAACCTTGTCCCTTTATCAGCTTGGTTGGTTTTATTTCTATGTCATACTCAAGGATGCTTGCAATCCACTTGCCTCTTTTGCCTTCTAATCCTTCTTGGGTCAATATGTCTTTTACAGCAGCGTGTGGGACATAGGCAATCACATGTGAACATAAAATGTACACTCTGAAATCCTTGATGGCCTTAACAAGTGCGTAGGCCTATTTTTCCATGATTGGGTACTTCAAAGGGGCGTCTCTTAAGGCTCGGCTGAAAAAAGCAATTGGCTTTTCAGCTCCCTGTTCATCCTTTTGCAAAAGGACAGCGGCTATTGTGTGATCAGATGCAAACGAAAATATGATAAAATCTTTGTCAAACTGTGGGCTGGTGAGTACAGGGGTTTGTGTCAATGCCGATTTGATACTTTCGAATGCTTGCTTGGTTTCCAGGGACCATCTTACCTTGGCATCCTTTTTTAACATGTTGCTTAATAGTCTTATTAATTCAGCTAGATTTGGGATAAATCTTCTTAGGAAGTTGATTTTCCCAAGGAACGCTTGTAGCTCTTTTATGTTTCTTGGATATGGAATTTGGAGGATGGCTTGGATTCTTTCAGGGTCAATTCTGATCCCATATTTTGATATAATGTGGCCAAGTAACTTGCCTTCTTCGAGGCCAAATAGAGACTTCTTGGGGTTCAAGGAAATGCCATACTTCCTACATGTCATAAAAATTTGCCTAAGATGCTTGAGGTGTTCTTCATCAGATTTGGAAAATGGGGTCAAGTCATCAAGATAAACAACTAGGAAGTCATGTATTTCTTTAGCGAATGCAATATCTATTTCTCGTTGAAAAGTTGCACCAGCGTTTTTAAGACCAAATGGCATCTTCATATACTTAAATGTTCCCCGGGGTGTGGTAAAAGTTGTTTTGTCTTGGTCGTCCGGGTGAACAAGTATTTGGTTGAAACCTGAAAAACCATCTAGCAAAGAGATTCTAGATGACCCCACTACTCTCTGCAAGATGTGGTCCATTTTAGGCAAAGGGTAATGGTCTTTTAGGGAGACTTGGTTTAAATTTCTGAGATCTACACAAAGTCTGATTTCACCTGTCTTTTTTCTCGTAGGAACAAGATTGGACACCCATTCAGAAAATGTGATGGGTGCTATGATGCTTGCTTCAAACATCCTCTTTACTTCCTTCTCAATCAGTGGAAGAAGCATAGGGTTGATTCTTCTAAGTTTCTATTTGAAGGGTTTCTGGTTTGGTTTTAAGGAGATTGTGTGCTAGATCACCAAGGTGTCATAGGATTTCAAATCCTCATAGCTCCAAGCAAATACATCCTGGAATTCTTTGAATAGGTCAATTTACTTGGGCTTTTGATCAGGTGGTAAATTTTTGGATAGTTTGATCATTTTTGGATTTTCTGCCGTCCCTATGTTGTGTTCCTCTATATCAGTGTTAATGGGTTACAATTTTGGCTTTCTAAGAACGTCATTAGCATCAAATATGTCTTCTAATGGGGTTAGGCCAGCAGGTAGAAAGTTATCCTTTAAGTTAATGATCTTTGCCTCTTCTTTGGCAATGTCTTCCAAATGCATTTGTTTCAGTTGTTCTATGTTTTCTTTGTCAAAAATAGTTGGTTTCAGGATCTGTTTGGCTGTTGCAGCTGTTACATCTTGCTGATTTTCATTTGTTTGGTGTTGGGAGTCTTTCATAGCATCCATGTCAATGTTAATATTTGAAAACTCATGCTCAAGGGTAAGAAAATTATTGATCTGGCCGTCATTTTCGAACACCTTCCAATCTATGATGTTATTTGGGACAGCATGCCTATGTTTTATTTCAGCTGTGAAGTGATGGTTTGGGTCAAAAGGAAGCTTGCATGTACTAGCAAAGGTGGCTAGGCTGTGTGCATGAATGTTATGTTCTCTTGAAATTTTGTCAAGCTTGAATTCAGTGAATGCATTGAGTATATTAGTGGCAGCAGTCCTTTAGGCTCTCATTCTATTGTCGCTGGTAACAAAATTACCTTTCATTTGTTGTATGATTAAATCAGAGTCTCCTAAAATAGACACTTTAACGGCTCCTAGTGCTTTGAGCAGTTTAAGGCCTAACAACAGAGCCTCATACTCTGCCATGTTATTTGTGCATTTAAAATTCAGTCTGTAGGCATGACCCTCTGCATGTTTGTTATATGTGTTGTGAATCCAAACACCTGCCCCTACTCCTAACTTGTTAACAGAGCCATCAAACTCTAAATACCATGTGGTTTCTTGCTTGTGGTTGATGCCTAAAGTGTCAATCAACTTAGGATTGGGCAGTTTTGAAATTTCTGTTTGGGGAGGTTCTTCTTGCAAGCTGGTTGCAATAACTGTTGTGACAGTCTTATCAGTGTGTGCAATTGATTCTTCATTGATTTGTGCTTGTTGTTCTTGGGCCAAGGGCTCATTATCAATTGGATAATTTGTGTCGTCATTAAACAAAATAAAGGAATCCATATCGGAATGGATTGAGTAAATGGGAAAATTTTCAGGCTTGCTCTCACTACTTACCACATATTTCATGAGCATTTCTCTGTACAGTCTCTTTGGTTGCCCAAAGACTGAAATGGTGGCATAGGAAAGGTCTAATTGAAGGGATCCTTGAAGATTTGCTCCCCATGATCTTGATAGGAGCATACCGTACTTTGGTGGAATGTCAACAACTACCACATACATGAGGATGGTCTTATTTGGATATTGAACTAAGGAGACACACAGATATTTGATGAGGCCTAGACATTTCACTTGACTTGAGTCAAATGAGTACAAGTCTTTGTAAGGTCTTGTAACGTCAAGGTTTAGTTTTTCCATAACTGCTTTGGGCATTAGATTGTGCGATGCCCCTGAGTCAAACATAGCATTGTGCAAAACTTTGTCATGTATATGCAAACTGACGTAGAAGGGTGGAATAGGTCCATATGTTAACTTTCCATTAACTTCTGGACCAAACAGCAGTTCAGGGGAATCATACAAAACATTTACATCATCCTTGTTTTCTGGGATTTGAAGTGACCTTTGAATTTGTTGCCGATATACATCGTGTTTGGCCAGTTCTGAGAGGGGGATGGATATTTTCAACTTAGATATTTCTGCCTCTAAATTAAATGGTTTTTCCAATGGAGTCTTGGTGTTGATAACGGCAGTTTTTTCCTTTTCATTTAAATTATCTGCAATTTGCTCTTGTTTATCAGCGTTATGAGGACTGATAGCTTGCGGTTTTTTAGTTTCACGAAAGTTTTTTGGAACACTGTTCGAGCTTTGTTTCGAGGAAGAAGGTGGCAAAGGCTGATCTTTGGAAAGCTGTATTTCTGTTATGTCTTCTACAGTCACTTGATGCGGGTTTGGAACATTTGTATCAGCGGGTTCTGTTATGACAGCCTTGCCTTTGGTCTTGTTGGGTTGTTTGCCATCCTTTGTTTTACTAGGTTCCGAAATGTCAATGGTCCTAGTTCTCAGTTTATATTGTTTGTGTACTTCATACATAGCAGTATCATATCCTTGTTTAAAATCAAAAGACTCACCAGATTTAGTTCGAAACTGCTTGTAATCGAGTTCATTTTGGTCTTCTTGGGACATGACAGTTTGGTGCTCACCCTTTAGATCCATTAGGTTCATGTGAGTTTCCTCTATGGGTTCACTAGAAGTAGATCCTTCAACATAGTTATCTTGAAAAGGGGGTCTTATGTCATGGTCTTGGTTAGACCTACTAGCATTTGTGTTCTACGTTTTCCTAAAATTTGGATTCCTTATGGTATTGGACTGTTGTCCTTCCCATGATGCTTTTCTCTCAACATTTTCTACTCTTTTTCCTAGCCTTTGTAGGCCATTGATAATAGCATCAAGCTTTTGATCTAAGGCTGAGGGTTCTTCCTTAAAGGTGGTTCTTCTTTCCATTCTAGCTCTATTTCTCTTGGCAATTAAGTTAGCCTCAACACTGACAGCAACGTTTTGCATGTCTGCAAGGGTCTGAGGAGCTCTTTCTTTTAACTGATATGCCATATCAGGGTCAAAACCATCAGGAAATTTGTACAAGGCCATATTAGGGGGAGGCCTTAGGTTCTGAGGTATTGCGTTATATACATTATTGAATCTTGCACAGTACCCCAAAATAGTCTCTTGAGGACCTCGTTTAATCGTATCATATTCAGCTAGTATGTGCAAGGGGTCTTTCTTTTTCTCCCAGCTGTTGGTAAAGGATTGGTAAAGCTCATCTGGGCTGGTTATTGAATTTGCAACAAGTGATCTGAACCACGTTCTTACATCACCTGTCAGACTCTGAACAAAAATTCTCATTCTCACGCTATCATCATCTATTTCGTAGTTTTCAAAATAGTCTTGCATCTTTTTGGTATGCTGAATGGCAGTAAAAGGGCCAGTACTATCAAAATATGTGATTTTAGATTGGTACTCTTGAGGTAAAGCCCCAGCATTAGTAGGTAATTACAGGGGTGCATATCTATTAGCCATATTGGCAGGGATAAGTGGGACAACGGGGATAAATGGAACAATTGGAGTAACGGGGATCACAGGAGTAACTGGAACGCTGGAAACAACAGTAGTGGTAGTATGTGCAGTGAATGAAGGTGTGGAAGGAGGAGTTCGAGGTGTAGATGATGAACTAGGGGAAACAAGGGCCGAACGAAACAAAACCTTGACAGGAGTCGGAATACAGCTGGGGTAAGCTATTTCAGGAGTTTTATCAGCGAAATTTTCCTGTCTTTCTTACTTCCTAAGGATTTTCAAGATTATGTTAGGGTTTTCAAAAATAGCTGGAGGGTTTGGATCGGGATTTGACCTTGTATATCATGGATTCTTCTTGGGAGCCAGCTTCCAAATTGTTTTTTGGGTATTTTTATGGGAATATTTTTGTAATTAACAAGGGACAGATCAGATTTTGGAATGGCTGTGTATATCTTAAAATTAGCATGAATATTGACTAAAGCAGCTTTTATTTACTTCTGCTAATGTAAAACAAAAACAGTTTCAAAGGCTTCCTAGCTGACATTCAGGCTTCATCTGTAGTTTTAAGAAATATACAGCAATTTAGAAAATTGACCTTTTTAGGGGATCTTTCCAACCTTCTTCATGAAATTAACTGAGGATGTTCCAACCTTCTTCGTGAAATTAACTGAGGATGTTCCCCAGTTGAGTCGCCATTATGTTATCACTCAGGTTGTCCCCAGGCTGGAGTAAGGGATACGGCCGAGGTAACCACAAACCAACTTTGGATTGTAGGTTCTAGCCCACCTGCAATCAGAGAGGGCTCTCTCTTTGGGATTTAGCTTTGTTGAAATTGATCTTAGGCTAGCTATTGAGTTCAGGGGTTTTTGTTTTGTTTTGGTGGGAAAATTGATGTTTCAGGTAGAGAGGCATAGCATAGTCTGAGTGTTTCAAACCATTGGGCGTGAAGTCAAGGAGGAGGACTGCTGGTGCATTTCCTTGGTCACAATAAGGGAAAATGGGGCAAGATAGCTGCGCATGAAATAATGTTTCAGGTTTAAATGATGGAAAGAATGCTAAGTAACGAGAGGCAGTTAAGAATCTCTTAATCAACTTAACAGATGGAGGTAACAGAGCTCTACCTAGGGGCATTTAAGAATCCCTAGATAATTAGCAAACACAGGTGAATAGGGGTAAATA
This sequence comes from Pinus tabuliformis, assembly GCA_031772625.1. NCBI lineage: Eukaryota > Viridiplantae > Streptophyta > Pinopsida > Pinales > Pinaceae > Pinus > Pinus tabuliformis. The sequence goes on along the minus strand of CM062817.1, from coordinate 1,955,546,239 downwards.
TGAGCCAGGAGGAATTCATATTCATAACCAATTCATTCAGAGGAAAACATACAGAAATAGCAGAAATTGAGCATAGAGTGTATTTAAACAAATTCTAAGCTATTCTTTCTTCCTGCTATTTAGACAGTGGTAAACAACAAAACAGAGGTAAGATGCACTTATTGTTTCAGGCTGCAACACAAGGATTCCATCTTCAGGTCTTCAAAATATTCATTTACAACAAACAGTTTGCTCTCCAAGCTTTCAGCAATCTTTGATTATAGAAAAACTCAGGTATACAATGCGAGTCTCTAGTGAAAATTCTCAATTGACCAACCCTTAAAACAGTGTATAGGATGGTATATATAGAGGAAAAACTCTCTACACCTGCTTTTATTACATCTTGACCTAAACAGGTCATAAAAAATGATTAATTGACCTAATTCTATCAGAAATAAATGCATGAAAATATCTCGGGCTACGCTGAGGGCGGCTGTATCAAAACTGAATAAATTATGTTGTCCTCGGTGGCTTGGTGCAGTATTTTCTGCAATAAATGTGTATGGGTTTCTGCTGCTTTGTTGTCTGTCTGCATTTAAAGCTTTAATTGTGATTTGAGGGCAAGGATGGGCTTACGCCTCTTAATTTGACTTTGTTGAGGGGGTTCATCAATGCTTAGGTGCTTCGAGCCCCTAAAAAATCTTGACTGATACTCTTTGGCTCTTCTTCCTTCTCTGATACTCTTTGACAATAAATTGGGATGCTGTTCTGATGTGCTATGCGTTAAATCAGCATTTAATGGCCGTTGTTCGGCTTTGTCTTCCTTAAAACTGTCTTCGGTTCCTTCCTAAATGCTTTGTGAAGAAAAACGGGTCATTCGGCTCCTTTCGGGCTTGCTGGGGGTTGCATGATGAAAAGATTCCCTAAAGATTCCCCATTGTGGCCTATTTTATCCAACGCAAATCGCTCATCAAAAACTGCCTCAGAAACTGATTCTGGGGCTCTGGAGTGCGATTTTCGCCCTTCGCGCTAAAACTGATGATGACGTCAGCATGACGGGACTTTGTACGGTGGGTGATGTCAGCGATGACGTCAGCAAGATGACGTGGCAAGATGACGTCAGCATGATGACATCATCACGTACAAAGGTGACGTGGTAGTACGGCAGGTGACACGGTGGCAGGGCACGTGGCAGGGTGACTCGGCGATACAGTGAAGTTGCAACTATCTATCCCTTGCAACTGTGAAGTTGCCTTCATGTAGCTCTGTTTGTAGCACGACGAGAGTATTACCCTGATTCCTTATACTTACTGTAGTATTATTATAGTACTTAATTTATCTGTGTGAGCCCAATATTCTTTATTTATCATTCAACATTCATATAAGTGTGCGCAATCTGTTAGAAAATTATATATTACGGAGCAATGGAACACATAAAATATTGCAGAAATATAAACACAGAAAACGCACAAAACAAGAGAGACACAGATATACGTGGTTCATCCAGTTTTGGCTACGTCCACCCCGAACAGCCAATCCTTCCTTTCTATTATCCATCAAAATGAAGAGACACAACCTACAGCAAATCTGCTGTAATATCCTCTGTTTTCTCTCACAGCCTCACCTCTCTGTTTCTCGCTCACAGAATACACACATCTATTTCATAGCCTCAAATACAATACCCTCATACAAAGAGAGGGGTTGCCTTCTAGGGCAAAAAACCCTAAACTAAACATAAGTTCTACCGTCAAATCATCTACCTAATGAACAGTCCAGATTGACTAGAAATTACTATACTTTTACAAGGCAATTTTACATTTGTTTTTAGCTTCGGGGGTGCTGCCCCCGAGCCCCCGCCGGGGGACTGCTGGCCCCCAGACCCCCCAGCCGGGGGGGATCGGCCCCCCCAGACCCCCACGGGGGGGACAAGTCCCCCCCGCGTGGAGGGGTGTACAAGACTTCCTGGGGTATACATCCGGCTAAAACAAAGACCTTTGAACAATCATGCTCCACACACAACAATCTCCCACTTGGAGAATGATTGTAGCAACTCCACTGCTGCTTCATTTGCTGGACAATGACTCCTCTTTGGACCTGGTTGTTTTTCATCTTCATCATCATCCTTGAAGACCAATTGAAACTGAGCATGTTCTCAGTTTCTCCCTCGTTACAACTTTTGTTAGCATATCTGCAGGATTCTTGCTAGTGTGTATCTTTTCCAGCTTCAACTCTCCATCTTCCAACACTGATCGTATGAAATGGTACTTGAGCTGTATGTGTTTAGTGTTGGAATGAAATGCTGAGTTCTTTGCAAGATGAATGGCACTTTGACTATCACTATATAATGTGCCCATATCATGCTCCTTACCCAATTCACCCATAAACCTTTGTAACCAAATCATTTCTTTACTAGCCTCTGTAGCAGCAACATACTCTGCTTCTGTTGTTGAAAGTGCAACAACACTTTGGATTTTTGAAATCCAACTGACAGTTGTTCCACCAATAGCAAATACATATCCTGTAGTGCTCCTCCTGTTATCCCTGTCACCTGCCATATCTGCATCAACATGTCCTTGTAGAGAAATGTTTGCACCACCAAAGCATAATGCTTGATTTGTGGTACCTTTCAAATATCTGAGAATCCATTTCACTACCATCCAATGTTCCTTTCCTGGATTGTTCATGTACTTGCTTACAACTCCCACTTCATGTGCAATATTAGGCCTTGTGCAGACCATTGCATACATTAAGCTTCCAACTGCTGATGCATATGGAACTTTAGACATATAATCCATGTCTTCTTGGGTCTTTGGGCACATTTCCTTGCTAAGTTTGAAATGGCTAGCAAAAGGTGTACTAACTGGTTTTTCATTGTGCATGTTAAATCTTTTCAACACCTTTTGTATGTACTCATTCTGAGACAATGTTAATTTACAATTTTTCCTGTCTCTAGTTATTCTCATACCAAGGATTTGTTTTGCAGCTCCCAAATCCTTCATTTCAAATGAATTTCCCAATTTTCTTTTGAGCATATTTATTTCCTGCATGTTAGATCCTGCAACAAGCATGTCATCTACATACAATAACAATATAATATAGCTGCCATCATTTTGCTTTTTCAAATAAACACAATGATCAGAGTGACATCTAGTATAAAATTGTTCAGACATAAACTTGTCAAATTTTAGATACCACTGCCTTGGAGCCTGTTTTAAGCCATACAATCTCTTCTTCAACCTGCACACTAGTTTCTCCTTCCCTTTCACCTCATATCCTTGTGGTTGCTGCATATATATCTCTTCCTCCAAATCCCCATGGAGAAAGGTTGTCTTTACATCTAACTGCTCAAGATGCAAATCTTCAGCTGCTACAATACTTAAAATGGTTCTGACTGAAGTCATTTTGACAACAGGAGAAAATATTTCATCAAAATCAATACCTTTCTTCTGTGCAAACTCTTCACCACAAGTCTAGCTTTATACCTCTGTTTTCCTCCATCTTCTTCCTTCGGCCTGTAAACCCATTTATTCTTCAATGTAGTTTTTCCTACAGGAAACCTGACTAAATCCCAAGTCTGGTTATGCATTAAGGAGTCCATCTCTTCTTCCATGGCTACCTCCCACTTCTTCCTGCTTTCAACCTACATTGCTTCTTCATAACATTCGGGTTCACCGGAATCAGTCAACAATAAATAATATAATGAAGGAGAGTATCGTTCAGGGGGTCTACTTATCCTGGTAGATCTTCTAACACCACTTTCAGGTGTTTGGGGTGCCTGTTGTTGTTGTGGTGGTTGCTGTTGTTGTGGTTGTTGATTATTATTATTTTCACGCACCTTTCCTTTTTCAGTGATTTCATCAAGAACTGCATATTCCTTGTTTTCTTTTTCCTGTTTCTTTTCCTACAATTGATTCTTATACAAGACCTTTTCATTGAATATTACATCTCTGCTCCTAATGATTTTGTGATTTTTGTAATCATATAAACGATAACCAAAATCATTAACACCATATCCAATAAAGGTACATTTCTTTGACTTTGCCTCAAGCTTTGTTCTATTTTCTTTATCAATATGGACAAAGGCCTCACAACCAAAAGGCTTTAAAAAAGAGTATTTTACCTTTTTACCTGTCCATGCTTCCTCTGGAACACCACCATCCACGGAACTTGAAGGCCCTCTGTTTATTAGATAAACAGCAGTATCTACAGCATCTACCCAAAACTGTAAAGGCAATCCTACATGCAATCTCATGCACTTTGCATGCTCCATGATTGTTCTGTTCATCCTTTCTGACACACCATTTTCTTGTGGTGTTCTTGGAACTGTCTTCTCTCTGCGAATTCCATGTTCTGAATAGTACCTATCAAACTCTTTGCTGCAATATTCACCTCCATTGTCTGATCTAAGACACTTCAATTTCTTTCCTGTCTCAATCTCAACCAAAGCTTTCCATTTCTTGAAAGTATCAAATACATCAGATTTATTCTTAATACAATAAATCCAAGTTTTTCTAGTTGCATCATCAATAAAAGTAACATAATAACGAGAGCCACCGAGAGATGATACCTGAGCAGGTCCCCATACATCTGTATGCACAAGCTCTAATTTTTAATTCTTCTTTTCTTTCCCAACTCTCAGAAATCTGACTCTCTTCTGTTTTCCATAAATGCAATTCTCACAGAAATCCAAATCAACATTCTTCAAACCCGGCAACAAATTCCTTGAGTGAAGAATCTTCATCCCCTTTTCACTCATGTGTCTGAGCCTATGACGCCATAATGCTGCATCTTCTCCTTTGGAAGTTAAAGCATTAACAGAGTTAGAAATACCATTGCATAAATACAATGTGCCAACCTTTTCGCCTTTTGCTATTACCAGGGCTCCTTTGGTGACCTTCCAAGATTTATCTGTGAAAGTTGTCACACAACCTTCACCGCCTAACTGCCCTGTTGAAATCAGATTTTTCTTTAGATCTGGAACATGCCTTACCTCCTTTAATAGCCATTGGTTTCCATTCTGTTGTTTTACAAGAACCTTACCCATTCCAACGATTTTACAGGGTTTATCATCACCCAGACGAACTTGTCCAAAATCTCCTTGAACATAGTCATGAAAGTATTTCATATCAGGTGTGGCATGGAATGAAGCCCCTGAATCTACCACCCAGGAATCAGTAATATTTTCGAAAGAAAGAATCAAAGCATCTTGTAACACCTCACCTGTCACATTTGCTTCATGATTGTTTTCTTGTTGTGCATCTCCTTATTTTCCCTTCTGAGATCTACAGTCTTTCTTTAGGTGTCCTTTCTTTCCACATTTCCAGCACACTATCCCCGATCTGGACTTGGATTTGCCTTTCCTTGATTTACTGCGATATCCTAAGCTCTTTCCTCTTTCCATTTTCCTTCCTCTAGACTCTGCACTTAAAACATTTCCCGATGTCTCACCGGAGCTTTTCCATCGCATTTCCTCGCTAAGGATAGCACCGACAACATCATCAAACTTTAAAGTACTAGATCCAGAAACGGAGTTACTAATGGCCATTACCAAACCATTCCAATTTTCTGGTAATGAGCACAAGAATAACAGAGCTCTAACTTCATCATCAAAGTTTACCCCTACAGAACTTAACTAACTTGTAACTGTATTAAAATCATTTAAATGGTTTGCAACAGATCCACCTTCCGACATATTCATATTAAATAACCGTTTCATAAGAAATACCTTGTTTGAGGCCAAGGGTTTTTCATATAGTTTCGACAACGTCTGCATCAAACCCTCTGTCGTGGTTTCCTTCGAAATGTTGAAGGCGACTGACGCAGCAAGGCACAACCGTATTGTTTCGAGTGCCTTTCTATCGAGAAGGTTCCATTCTTCGTCTTTCATACCCGTCGGCATCTTTGTTTTTCCGCCCAATGGTAGGTATAGATCTTTCTGATACAGATAATCTTCCATCTGCATCTTCCACGGCGAGAAGTTTTGGCCGTAAAATTTCTCGACCCTAAACTTACCATCTTCCGCCATTGCTCCCACTAAAACCAAGAACCCTTCTTTCCTGCGAGTTTATCAACAAAATAGACCTTCGGCTCGGATACCAGTTGTTAGAAAATTATATATTACGGAGCAATGGAACACATAAAATATTGCAGAAATATAAACACAGAAAACGCACAAAACAAGAGAGACACAGATATACGTGGTTCACCCAGTTTGGGCTACGTCCACCCCGAACAGCCAGTCCTTCCTTTCTATTATCCAGCAAAATGAAGAGACACAACCTACAGCAAATCCACTGTAATATCCTCTGTTTTCTCTCACAGTCTCATCTCTCTGTTTCTCGCTCACAGAATACACACATCTATTTCACAGCCTCAAATACAATACCCTCACACAAAGAGAGGGGTTGCCTTCTAGGGCAAAAAACCCTAAACTAAACATAAGTTCTACCGTCAGATCATCCGCCTAATGAACGGCCCAGATTGACTAGAAATTACTATACTTTTACAAGGAAATTTTACATTTGTTTTTAGCTTCCGGGGTGCTGGCCCCAAGCCCCCGTCGGGGGACCGCTGGCCCCAGGACACCCCAGCTGGGGGGGATCGGCCCCCCTAGACCCCCACGGGGGAGACAAGTCCCCCCCGCACCCCCCCACGTGGAGGGGTGTACAAGACTTGCTAGGGTATACATCCAGCTGAAACAAAGACCTTTGAACAATCATGCTCCATAACAACACAATCATCAAAATAATATAAATGCATAAAAGTAAGAGGAAACCCAGATACACAGTATTTAGAATCAACCTTACCATTATTAAGTCTTCCTTCAATTACAACCCCAACTCCACCATGTGCACTTAGCTACAGGGGTACACGCACTCAGTTGCGGACTCTACTAGGCCTCTACACACTCATCTGCAGAGCTTTTTCCTACTACTATGACCCAATACACTTCGAATTTGACTCTATGCTCGAACCATTCCTTCGCTACTTGCTATATCATCAGCTGAATTTACAACTTAGAGCCTCACTCTATTTATACAATCCCATGGTCTACAGACCATGGGTAGGCTGACATGACTTTACATTACATTACATCACTTTAGGGTGGACAACCCTATGACTTAACCTCTACTTCGCGCTCCGCGCCCGCAATTCGCATAGTCTTACAAAACCTTTGACCAAAACTTGGGCTTTAAGCCCCAAAACATGTTGTGGGGGGATTCCATGCCCAAAAGGCCCCCAACACAATCATTGTGACTCATCCAGAGTCACTCTGCTAGTGCAACACTCTTGGCAAGGAGCCCCTCCAACTGTTCCTGCACTGCCCGGAGGTCTGCATCACATTGTTCTATCGTTTGTTGGACCTACTGCATTCGTGCTTCCGAATCATTTGTGTCTGAATTGTGTCCTTTCTTTGGTACCCACTTCTAGGGTGTGTGTTTATAGTTCCGTGCCTTTGTGTGGCTCCTTGGGTCATAAAGACTGTGCTTTGGTCGGTTAGTTAGATAGCTGGCACACCCATGTAGGGCTTCAGGCGACTACCGTTAATGTTTCCTGGGAAGGGTTCTCCATTGAGTTTGACTAGCTAGACCGCTCCTCTATCTGTGACCTCTTTTACTATGTATGGTCCCAGCCAATGCATTTTGAATTTTCCTGTAAATTTTCCAAACTACCTATCATATAGTAGCACTAAGTCATTTACCTTGAAGGTGCACAACTTTATATGGCGGTCGTGCCAGGCATTTTCATGTTGCTTTTGTACCTGTTGATGAAATCCAGCCAAAATTAGTTCTTCCTTGAGTTCTTCTAATTGCGCAGGCATTTCTTCTAGAGCTTCACGGTCTATCATGCCTGTGAGCGCTGCTATTCACAGACTAGGTACAATGTATTCCATCGGCATGACAGCTTCCGTACCATAGACCAACCAAAAGGGTGTCTGTCCCATCAATTTCTTGCATGTTTTCCTATACACCCATAACACAGTAGGTACGCACAGGTCCCAGTCATTTGCTGTGTGTTACATACTTTGTTTAGTGCAATCTCCAATATTTTATTGAATTCCTCTACTATGCCATTGGCCTGTGGGTGGTATGGTGTACTTTTCTGATGATACATCTGGAACTCCTTTGTGAGCGCACTAATGGTTTCATTCAGGAAATGTGTTCCACGATCACTCATTAAGATTTTTGGATAGCCAAATCGTGTCAACACATTTTCAAACAAAAACTTTGGAGTTGTGGTGGTCGTGCAGTCCTTGACCGGCTGCACTTCCGCCCATCATGTCAAGTACTCTGTCACAGTGATGATGTAGGGTGCCCCCATCTTTCGCTAGGGTTTGATTAGGCCCACAAAGTCAATTGCCCATTTCTCAAATAGTTGTAGTGTCATTTGGGGATTTAGTGGCATCTCGTCCCTCTGTGATGGTTTCTCTATCCTTTGACATATGTTGCAGGCCTGACAGTGTGCTTTTGAATCCTAGTACAGGGTTGGCCACCATAGCCCTACACGCAAAATCTTTTGTGCAGTTGCGCATCCTGCATAGTGTCCTCCTGCAGTACCTCCATCTGCTTTTGCGAGGATTTGACCAAGTTCAAATTCAGGTACGTATCTTCGCAATATCTCATCATTTCCCATTTTTTATAGGTGCCTTGTGATGACAAAAAAGTCCATCGTGCACACCACTAATTCCTTCTTCCGTTGGACTGAGTAGTCCTTCGGTGCAGTTCCTGTTGTGAGAAAATGGATTATATCCTCGAAGTGGTCGTCTGCGACACGCACTGCAAAGAGTTGTGCATGAGGTAGTCCCTCCAAATTTGTTGGTTCCTCGCCCATCTCAATTCATGACAAGTGATCTAGCCCTACATTTTGGCACCCTGACTTGATGATGACTTCAAAATCATATTCTTGAAACAGTTAAGCCATCTACATATGCGCCCCCCCAGCACAAGCTTGTTCACCGGGTATTTTAACGCGGAATGATCGTTATACATCTTGAAATGTATACCAAGTAAATAGTGTTAGTATTTTTGGAGTGTGTACACCATTGCCAGCCCTTCGCGCTTAGTAGTAGAGTAGTTCTTTTCAACTTTGGACAGTCTCCGACTTGCGAATGCAATCAGGTGATCCACGCCATCAGCGCCTTCCTGTGTGAGTATGACTCCCAATGCAATACATGATGCATCAACATGTACATGAAATTCCACGTCCCATGTTGGGAAGACTAGGATGGGAGTGGATGCCAGTTTCTCCTTAAGGACATCCAAAATTTTCATGTAATCATCATTCCAACAATACGTAGCATCCTTTTTCAATAGCTTTTCCATCGGCGTTGTTATTTGGGCATAACTTTTGATGAACTTCCTATAGTATCCAGTGTGCCCCAAGGTATCACACTGTTGTTTAACACTTCGCGGTGTTTCCAACTTTAGGATGACAAAAATCTTCGCAGGGTCCACCATCAGTCCTTTTTTGCAAACTACATGTCCTAACAAGTTTCCAGAGGGAACGAGGAATGTGCACTTCTTTAGGTTCAGCAAAAGTTGGTGTCGGCGGCAAGTATCCAGCATCAAACATAAGCTTGCTACATGGTGCTTAACTAATCCAAAAATAGTCCAGTCATCCAAATAGACCTCCAAAAACTTGTGGATGTATTCTTTAAACACGTCTACCACGATGTGCGAAAACATAGCTGGTGCATTCTTTAGTCCAAACGGCATCACGGTGTATTGAAAGTATCCCCATTCTGTTGCGAAGGTTATCTTGCTCCTATCTTATGGCGCAATCTTGATCTGGTGGTACCCTGAGAACCCATCCGTGAATGAGTATGCTTCCTAACCGCCAACATTCTCCAGTACATCATCTGTAAATGGTGTTGGAAATGGATCGTGTACACAAGCGTCATTCAGCTTCCTGAGGTCCACACATATTCTTATTTCACCCTTCTTTTTTTGCTCCTATAATACCATAGGACTTACCCAATCAGATTCTTCTACTAGTTCAATAATTTTGGCTATGAGTATTTTCTCTAATTCATTGCAGACCTTTTCTTTATACTTTGGATTCAAACAGTAAGGTCACTACTTAACTGGCTTCATGTCCAGTTTTAGAGTGATCTTCATCATCCCTATGTCATCAATGATCCCTTTTAAGTCCGTAATTTTGGTTGGGAACAAGTCTTGGTATTCGTGGAGTAACTCAATGACCTTATCTACCATAGCATCATCCCAATAGTCCCCAAGTGTCATGTACTTTGGCTCCGCTTCTATGCCAATGTTTACCTACTTTTTTTTTAGTGGCGTGGTGATGTCAGGATCCTCAATTGATGGTCCTTGAACCTCGCGACAACCTTCTATTTCTGGGATATTAATATTTCATGGGTCCTCATCATCCTCTTCCACCTGTATGTTATAACACTTAAGGGCGCTGCTTAACTGTGTCTCCCATACTAGTTGGAGTACTTCCATTAGCTCCTATGGTATTTTGAAGATGGTGGCTTTTACTCCTTGCAGTGCATCATCAACAATATCCGACCAACGGTCTTCAAATGTGAATGTTAACAAAAATCCCTCACGCAAGACATCTTATTCACCCGTACCATGTCAAAGCTCTATCTTAATATACCAGTTCATGGGTATGACATCTAGGGTATTGTAGAATAAATATACCCATTCAGGTTGTGGCTCTTCCCCATAGACCTTGGTCCATTTCACAAGGTGCGTGCATGGGTCATCTCGTCCATCATATTTGTCTACTAGCCATATTTGCAGTTTCCAAAATCGTAGGCACATCATCCTTTTGCATCTACACCAGTCCTCAAAATTTCCTTGATGCGTACCCAACCATCATGCGGGTGTTGTACACAGTGCCCATTTCAACGCATCGAACAACTGTTGTTCTAGTACTGTGCTTTCAAATTTTCTTAGAAATTCATCCACCACTGATAATCCATCATATTTCGGTAGCTCCCTTGCCTCTGTTGTCACACAATGCAATGACCTGATCATCATGTTGCAGTTCAACGTTGTTACTTCGTGTAATCGATTCTGCCATCGCTCTATCTCTTCGTCCGAATCGGAAGCACAGGAGCTTCTACGCTCCCATGAAATCCTTCCATCTGCAATTGGATTCACCCAATCCTCTCCTTGCACAGTTATCTTGTAAATACAATCGATATCATCATCACTATTGTCGTCGTGCACCGGTTCATTGTATCACGCTCCTTTGGCTGGATCTAGTGGTACTTCTATGCATAACGACTTTTTCCCAAAGATAATTTTGCACTTCTTTAGATTTATGACCCCATTCATATCGATAGCCTAGTCTATTCTGAGTAGTGCGAGATAGGGATTACTATCATCGACAATCTATATCAATTCAAAATCTGTCTAAGCACTCACGCCTTCAATATCAATTGTCACCCTTTGCAATATTCCCATGGGCAAAAGCTTCTGTTGGTTCACCATTCGTAGCTGAATAGGGGACCATTGTAACGTGGGTCTGCCCATGTGTTCCCATGTTTTCTTTGGTTGTACATTCGCATTCGAAACCAAATCCAGATTACCTGATCCATTTCGTACTCGCCTATTTGTGTAGTCAACCTCATCTCCCTTCCTGTGTGCAATGCATGCTTTCCCAGTTTTCAGACCATGCGTGGTTCTCCTAACCCCGCACACCTAGTGATAAGTTCCTGTAGCCCTTTGGCTACCTTACTATCACGCAGTAGTTTCGTGCATATCTCCAGAAAGGTAGTGAGCATTGAAGGATCCATCCCTGGTTCTAGTTGATCCTTACTACCTAAAGTGGAGACCTTCATGAAGCTCTTCTTAGTTTCCATGAATGTCACCTTCGCACTTTCTAATTCAAACTTGGGTTCCTTTGTTGGAGCCTTGCGAACCCATGCATTGTCTTTTGGTTGCTTCCCTTTATCATCTCATGTGTCCATACCATTCCTGAGCATCATGTTTACATTTGGGTCTTCTTCGCACGGTTCAGACCTCATCATTTGTAAAGTCTGGGTCGAAGGGGGCTGGAGTACCACCTTTTCGCGCATCTTTGCTATCAGAGAAGGGAAATATTTTGCCTAATGATAAAATTGATTACAGTACCAACATGATATCATATTTGGGTTCGTACAATCGTGGGCATAATGCCCTGGCCCACTGCAATTGTAACAAATTGTATGTCTGCGACCCCTTCCTAGTCCCATTCCACCTCAACCCCGACCGCTCCCCAGAAACCCAGCACACATTGTCCCCACATTTGGGTCAAGGTCTCGCATTTCGGTCTACACCTTGTAGGTAGGAGTCTGATCCATCATTAGTTCATATCTTTGACAAGAGCGCTCTTCATGGCCTACCAACCTGCAGAAATTACAAAACAATTGTTGGGATGTCTGCATATACTTCTACAACATATGACAATTATCCATGGTATGTTTTCCTCCTATCTGGCAGATCGCACCATAATGCATACGTTGCCCTCGGTCCCGCCTATGCCTCCAGTCTCAATAGCATCGGCCCTCCTCCTACCAAGTAGTTCATGAACACTGGACAGTGATCTTTGTCATGGCCCTGGCCTTTGCATTTTATACACCATACTTCCTCGCATGTTTTTGGCTGAGGTGCCTTATCCTGTTTCAAACTTTGCATCTCAAGACATGGATTCTATAGTTGCACATGGATTTGTTGGACTCCCAACCCAGGGTTTTGTATAGGGGTCTCATGTAATCTCATTGCCATTTCCAATGCTTCGGCCTGGGTGGAAAGTTTCTACTATGACAACGCTGTCCTTAAGTGTGGCATAAGTGAGGCCACAAACCATGCGCGATGATGTGCAACTGTTAACATCATATTGGCTTCATGGTTCATACTCTTCAGCCTTTGGTCTAGATTCCATGGGGTCTCACCTAGGAGCATCACGATCTCCTTAAACCTGATGATTGATTGTGTCTCCGATTTTGGCCACCTAAATTCCCTGTTCAACGCGGTCTAGATCTATGCAATTCCTATGTTCGAGTGGTCATTAGAATGCTTGATATATGATGTTAATGTAGGATCCTACAGCACGCTCACCAGCATAGACTTTTTAATATTATCATCCACGACGCCCTGTGCTTCCCATACTGCTTTGACCATGAACCAAAATTGGTCTCGATCTTCATTTCCTACTCCTCTGAACACTGGTTGTTTGATCACACTTGCCATACTAAGTTACAGTGGTGGCGGAGGTGGAGTGGGTGGAGATGGAGGTGAGGGGGGTGAAGTGGGTGGCAATGTGGGTGGAGGTGGTAAACGTGGAATTTGTTGCCTTATCAAATTGACTGTGCTTCTTGAAGAGACTTTCACGAGCTCCTCCTCGCTTTCCTGCAAGGGTGAAATTAAGGGACTATTTTCCAACTCCTCACTACTTCCATTTCTATAGATCTTTCTGCTTCACGTAGTCCCAAACATTAATTTATTCACATAACCCACTTTTCATACAACAGGATCTTAATCCAAGTGTTCAAAGATTTAATATACTTACCTTGCAGTCCCTTGAGAAAACGTCGCTCTAACTCACTATAGCTGACAGTCGTGTCTACTGTGAACTCAATGATAAATCCTCCTATTATTCAGTCAAGCCAGTGGTCCATAGCTCACTTTATCTTATCTTCTGAGGCTTATAGTCTGCACACTAGTTCTGGAGTCCACACTATTGGTTTGTCGAGCCTACACCTTCCTTTGCTGTCTGCTAACTTCACAATCCACTCATACAACTCAGAAGGAAAGGATGCAAAGAAAATTTCATGGATCTCTATATACAAGTAGTGCTCCAACCACTGTTCCTTAGATACTTGTGGAGTTCTATTTTGCTGTGTCGCAAACTCATGAATCTTCTTATCCAACCACTTTTCAATTTCTTTCTTTGTAGGATTCCAATGGCACAACATCAGATATCCCTTATGTAGACCCTGATCCTGGCAATGGAACAATTTGTTGGCTTATATGGGCCTGCCCTAGGTTCAGAGGTGATTTAGCCAAACAAATCATGAAACTACCAGCCCTTTCGGCAACAGTCCATGGTGCACGGATGATTTGAATTAGATCCATAAAGACTGTCAAAGGATCCATGACTGTATTAGGTCAGACAAATCTCTAAGAATTCTAAAACAGTGATCAAAAACACCCTGAATGAGTGGCAATAGAAGCCAGCGTGGAACGACAAGGACCTCGGTCAAAACGCACTGACAGAGGCCCATGGAGACTACACAGGAGGTCAAAGTAGCCCCTGGGAGTCCCGAATTGGGAAACAAAGGTGGAATTTGATGCGCGATTAGTGCATCGCTGGGTGAATAGGGCCATAATGGGGGAAGCCTGAGCACACAAACACATGGGGAGCCAGAGAACCATGGGCGAAAAAGAAAAAGCGCTAAAAGTACAAATGTGGGACCCGTGCTCTGGAAATCGGCAATATTGATCAGGGCGCTCTCAAACGTTAAGTGGTTTTGGACAAGAGAAAAGTGATTCCATCCATCGTTCGACACGTGGCAAGCAGAGGTGAGAGAAAACCACCATTGATCACATGCTATCGGTCGAGCAAGTCAACTGCGTGAAACATGCGTATGGCGTTGGATCTGGGAGACCCAGATCAGACGACTGAGATATCGCCCGATGGGGAAGCGGAATCGACGAAGGAATGAGCCATGTTTTAGAAGGATTTGAAGTTCGTTTGACCACCACGGTGGAGAAAGACTCACTCCACAACGTAACTGAAGAAAATCACCGATGAAGTATGATGGCGCCGTTTAGAGAAGGACATGTGGCCACTCCATGAGCACTGATGATGACACTGAACAGGGAACTCCAACTGCACCTGCAAAAGGTGAATCGACAGAGGTGGAAGAGGAATCGAACAAACTTGGAACGGATGGCTAAAAGCCATGAACTAGTTAATCAGTCATCGAGAGGGACAGAGAACCCTCAGAGACAAAGGAAGAGACCAAAATCCTGAGAGGATGATGGAAACAGAGAAAGAAGACAGTGAAGCAAAAGCAGAAAGAGGATAGAGGGCCGAGCTGACCAGAGGCAGCATCGAGCACCAGAGGCTTGAGAGATCTGAGCCATCCCAGAGAGGATCTGTCCAGGCTGAGCACCACATTGGGCTCTCCACTGTAGACCAGAAGGTCATAGAGCTGGTAAGAAGAAGAAGTATGTGTATTCAAGTGGCTTGGGGAATCCAGGAACCACCCTGCCAAGCAAAACCTGCTTCAGGAGAACTCACATTGAGTCCCTGTATTGTAATTCTCTGCTTAAAGACACGATAAAACAAGGCCACCACTGAAAGTTGGATTGGAGATGTAGCCCTGGAGAATAGGGTGAACTCCTTATTAAAATTTCTTGTGTCTTTGTGTTTGCTTACTGTATTTCTCTGCTATCTTTCTATTTAATTGTCTGTGTATTGGCAATATGATCGATCCGTTGCTTAAATAACATAGAACACACACCAGCACATTAGTCTGTAATACCTTTGTTTAATAAAACTTCAACTGATGTCACTCATAGGGTGAATATCAAATCAAGTGGTGAATATCTGCATCCATATCTGAGACCTAAGATGTCTGAGGGAAAGAAGAAGAAGGTTGCTGCAGTGATTTAGAAAGATTTGGGATCAGACTCAGGAGATGAAACAACTATAGCAGCCACAGGTATAAAAGGTAAGAATTCTGAAGCATCTACTAGTAATTCTGCTCAATCTGCTATTGATGAAGAAAATGAGAGAAAAAGACATGAGCTTTTCCATATTCGAGTTGTTTCCAAAAATCAAAAAATTGATACTTTGTTTGATAGTGGCTCACAAGTAAATCTAATTTTTGAAGCAATTGTAAAGAAATTTGGATTAGCAACTACACCTCACAAGAAGCCATACCCATTAGGATGGTTGAATGATAAAGCACAACTACAAGTGACTAGACAGTGTAAACTCAAGTTTTCTTTTGGGTCAGCATTTGTAGATGAGGTTGAGTTAGACGTAATTATTTTGGATATATGTGGAATTCTTTTAGGAAGTCCTTACTTGTATGATATAAAGGCTATTTTCTATAAAGTTGAGAACAAGTATCTACTTGTTAAAGATGGAATTGAATACTTTGTAAGAGCTCATAAGCTCAAGAATAATTATACTCTTATAAAGTCAGGGCAGATGAAAAGAGTGATAAATTCATGCAAACAATTCTTTCTGATGGTTGTAAAGGAAAAGAAACCTGATAAAACCAATGTATTTGAGCACTGTAATGCTGAACAGCAAGCTAATATAGAAAATGTTGTTTCAGAGTATGATGTCTTGTTTCAAGAACCTAAAGGTCTGCCACCCAAAAATGGAATAGTACATGATATTATTTTGCAGCAAGATGTTCCATTGCCTAACATTAGAATGTACAGGTTGTTTGCTTTAGAGAATGCTTAAATCAAGAAGCAGTCGCAGGAGTTGCTGAAGAAAGGGTTCATCAAGCCTAGCACACCACCATGTGGATCACCAATCGTTTTGGTGAGAAAGAAAGATGGCTTGTGGAGAATGTGCATTGATTACCGAGCACTGAATAAGATAACAATAAAAAATCGTTATCCCCTTCCTTACATAGATGATATTTTAGATCAATTAAAGGAAGCTATTTATTTCACCAAGCTGGATTTGCATAATGGATACCATCATGTCAGAGTTGTAGAGCAAGATGCATGGAAGACTGCTTTCAAAATAAAGCAGGGATTGTATGAATGGTTGGTTATGCCTTTTGGCTTGACCAATGCTCCTACTACTTTCATGAGATTAATGAATGATGTACTCAGACCTTTTCTTGATGATTTTGTTATTGTGTATCTGGATGACATTCTGATTTTTAGTAAAACATGGGAGGAACATTTAAAGCATGTTAAGCAAACATTAGATGTTTTGAAAAGAGAAAAACTTTATGTTAAGCTCTCAAATTGTGAATTTGGCAAGACATCTCTAAACTACTTGGGTCATATAGTAGGGGGAGGTGAATTGAAAATAGATCCCTCTAAAGTGGCAGTCATTTTGAACTGGCCTAAACCCAGGTCTACTACAGAAGTGAAAAGCTTCTTAGGAGCAGCACAATATTGGAGGAAGTTCATTTCTAACTTTTCCTCAATTGCAGCTCCCTTAAATGCTTTAACAGGATTGAATAAGGTGTTTCAGTGGGGAGGCAAACATCAGAAAGCCTTCAACACTTTGAAAGAGAAGATTAGTATAGCACCTATACTAGCACTACCAGATCTATAAAGACTCTTTGAGATCCAAACTGATGCCAGTGACTATGCCATGGGAGCAGTGTTGACACAACACGGTAAACCCATATGTTATCATTTTGAGACTTTTAATCCTATAGTAGTTACCTGTCCTACCTATGATAAAGAATTGTATGCATTAGTTCAGAGTGTGAAAAAGTGGAAACATTACTTAATGGTCAAAGAGACAGTAATACATACTGATCATCAACCACTTCAATATCTACACTCCCAAACTAAGTTGCAGCAATCAAGACATTATAGATGGATGGGTTTTCTACAACAGTTTCATTTAGTCATCAGATATAAAAAGGGCATACATAACAAGGTTGAAAACGTGTTATCTAGACCCATTATAAATGCATCTACCATACTTAAGCATAATTCTATGATACATGAAAGCTACATAGAACAATATGCTCAGGATATGGACGTTAAAGATGTATATGCAACTTTGAGTCAAGCAAAAAGAGTAGAAGAATTGGACTATCATGTAAACGACCGACTCTTATATCATTGTGAGAAACTCTACATTCCACAAACTAAGAGAGTAAAGATAATTAGGGAATCACACACTTCTCTGATATCAAGTCACTTTGGGGTAAGTAAAACAGTTGCACAGTTGCAAATATTTTGCTATTGGCCAAAAATGAATGAGATAGTTTCTAGATATGTAAGAGGGTGTGATATGTGTGCTAAAAGCAAGCCCAATAACAGAAAACTAGGCTTGTACACTCCATTGCCAGTTCCTTCTCACCCTTGGGAAAGTGTTTCCATGGATTTTGTTGGAGGATTGCCTAAGTCTAGGAAAGGTCATGATTATCTATATGTTGTTGTGGATAGGTTCAACAAAATGTGTATTTTGATACCTTGTAATAAACAAATTACAGCTGAACAGACTGCAAAATTTTTCTTTGAACATGTATGGGTTAATTTTGGATTACCCACTTCCATTGTATCTGATCGAGAAACCCGATTTGTGGGAAATTTTTGGTCGAGTCTGTGAGAACTAATGGACACCAAACTGAAGAAAAGCATAGCTTTTCATCCACAAACAGATGGCCAGACAGAAGTAGCAAATAGGACAGTGATCCAATTACTGAGAGGATATTGCAGCAAACATCCTAAAATTTGGGATGAACATTTGTGTTATGTGCAACATGCTTACAACAGAGCAAAACACTCTTCTACATAGAGATCTCCTTTTGAGACCTGTTTTGGTTTCACACCAAGGTCTCCTTTGGATTTTGTCTTTGGTAAAGATACCATGGTTGATGGACACAGTGATGTGGACAAGGTAACTAGGTTCATTGAACAGATCGAGGAGATCCACCAAGCAGTACATGAACAGCTGGAAAAGAGCCAAGCCAAGTACAAGGCTAGGTATGATAAGCATCGGATGGAGCATAGTTTTCAAGTTGGAGACCAAGTCTGGCTGTATATCGCAAGGACGAGATGCAAGGTGAAGGTAAGAAGCTAAAACCTATCAGATATGGACCCTTTAGGATACTTGAGAAGATTTGTGAAAATGCTTTTCGCCTTGATTTACTAGCTTACATGCACATCTACTTAGTCTTAAATGCATATTGCTTGAGATTGTTTGAACCTTCAATGATTGAGGACCCTGAAGAGCAGATTCAATTGCCTTCTATCGATGACCTAATACCTGAATATCTTAATGAGTTGCAAGAAGACACAGTGCTAGACAAGAAGTTGAGGACGACGCGGAGGGGAGATGTTGAATACCTCAGAATTGGGCTCAAAGGTTCAAATCTGAGTAGTACAAAGTGGATTGAGATTAGGCAAGTGAGAAAACAATACCCTCACTTAGTCAATGCTTAAAAACCAAATTTTGGTGGTCCAAAAGCTTTTCAGTGGGAAGGCCGTGATTCGAATTGGATCCATAAAGACTGTCAAATGAACCATGATTGTATCAGGTCGGACAAATCTCTAAGAATTCCATAATAGTGATCAAAAACACCCTGAACCAGTGGCAATGGCAGCTAGCGTGGAATGACAAGGACCTCGGTCAAAGCGTGCTGACAGAGGCCCATGGAGACTGCATGGGAGGTCAAAGTATCCCTTGGGAGCCTCGGATCACGAAACAGATGTGGAATTTGATGCGCAATTAGTGTGCTAATTGCGCATCTTTGGGCGAATAGGGCCATAATGGGGGAAGCCCGAGCACACAAATGCATGGGGAGCTGGAGAACTATGAGCGAAAAAGCAAAAGTGTTAAAAGTAAAAAGGCGGGACCTGCGCTCTTGAAGCCGATGGTATTGATCTGGGCACCCTCAAATGGTAAGTGGTTTTGGATGAGAGCAGAGCGATTCCATCCATCGATCGACACGTGGCAAGATGAGGTGAGAGAAAACCATCATTGATCGCGTGCTATCGGTCGAGCAAGTCAACCATGTAAAACATGCGTATAGCGTTGGATCTAGGGTACCTAGATCGGATGGATGAGATCACGTCCGATGGGGGAAGCCGAATCGACGAAGGAATGAGCCATGTTTTAGAAGGATTTGAATTCCGTTTGACCACCACGGTGGAGAAAGACTCACTCCATGACGTAACTGAAGAAACAAACCAACGAAGCAGGTTGGCGCCATTTAGAGGAGGACATGTGGCCACTCCCTGAGTGCTGATTATGACGCTGAATAGGGAACTCCAAGTGCAACTGCAGAAGGTGAATCGATAGAGGTGGAAGAGGAGCCAAACAGACTTGGAACGAATGGCTAAAAGCCATGAACAGAGACAGAATACACAGTTAATCAGTCATCAAGAGGGACAGAGAACCCCAAGAGACAGAGGAAGAGACCAGAATCCTGACAGGAGGATGGAAACAGAGAAAGAAGACAGTGAAGGAAAAGCAGAAAGAGGATAGAGGGCCGAGCTGACCATAGGTAGCATCGAAAACCAGAGGCTTGAGAGATCTGAGCCATCCCAGAGAGGATCTATCCAGGCTAAGCACCACATTAGGCTCTCCACTGTAGACCAGAAGGTCACAAAGCTGGTAGGAAGAAGAAGTCTATGTACTCAAGTGGCTTGGGGAATCCAAGAACCACCCTGCCAAGCAAAACCTGCTTCAGGAGAACTCACATTGAGTCCATGTATTGTAATTCTCTGCTTAAAGACACAATAAAACAAGGCCACCACTGAAAGCTGGACCAGAGATGTATCCCTGGAGAATAGGGTGAACTCCTTATTAAAATTTCTTGTGTCTTTATGTTTGCTTATTGTATTTCTTTGTTGTCTTTCTCTACTGTCTTTCTATTTAATTGTTTGTGTATTGGCAATCTGATCGATCTGTTGCTTAAATAACACAGAACACACACCAACACATGAGTCTGTAATACCTTTGCTTAATAAATCTTCAATTGATGTCACTCATAGGGTGAATATTAGATTAGCGGACTGAGGTCTCACCTGAGGTAGTATGGGAGGATGTTGGAACTAGGTTTCCGCACCCTAGGGATGTCTTGATTATTTTTGGGAGGTTTGCAGTTCAACCCTTCGCACACGCTGCTCTACACAGCTATCTATCCCTTGCAACCGTGAAGCTACCTTCACTCAGCTTTGTTCGCAACGCAAAGAGAGTATTACCCTGATTCCTTATACTTACTGCAGTATTATTATAGTACTTAACTTATCTGTGTGAGCCCAGTATTGTTTATTTATCATTCAACATTCATATAAGTGTGCGCAATCATCAAAATAGTATAAATGCATAAAAGTAAGAGGAAACCCAGAAAGAGAGTATTTGGAATCAACCTTATCTTTATTAAGTCTTCCTTCAATTACAACCTCAACTCCGCCTTGCGCACTTAGCTACAGGGGTCTGTGCACTCAGCTGCAGGGGTTCGCGCACTCAGCTGCGGACTCTACCAAGCCTCTGCACACTCAGCTGCAGAGCCTCTTCGTACTACTATGACCTAATACACTTCGAATTCAACTCTAAGCTCGAACCATTCCTTCACTACTCACTCTAACATCAACTGACTTTACAATTTAGAGCCTTGCTCTATTTATATAATCCCATGGTCCGTAGACCATGGGTAGGCCGACATGACTTTACATTACATTACATTACTTTAGGGCGGATAGCCCTATGACTTAACGTCTACTTCAAACTTTGCGCCTGCAATTCACGGAGTCTTACAAAACCTTTGACCAAAACATGGGCTTTGAGCCCCAAAACATGCTGTGGGAGGATTCCATGCCAAACAACCTATAGGTTTCATATCTACCAAGTGTTTGAGAGAATGTCAATCCCTGTTGGGGATGGTCAGGTCAAGTCTTGGTTCTAATTTTTGGTTTAGAAGTATTATCTTCATGTATTTTATGAGTTATGGAAGTTTCATAGCTTTCTGGGCAGAGGCTAAGCCCCAACCCTGGAAAATAACCTTAATTCTCACAGTCACGACACAACAGTAGTAGAAAAAGTCCTTAGTAGCACTGATGCAGACCTATGGGAGTGACTAGGAACCCAAAGTCGCATGGAGGCCTTAGCAAGGGAGCGACTGTGGCTCTAGGTTAGGGAAAATGTGAGTTGTCTTAGGGATTGGACACCTGGAGGGGTTGGGTTACTCCTGGGGGTCCTGTGGCACCTGAGTGAAGTTAGTAAGGTCTAGTTGCATCGATTGCATTTCCTTAAGGTCATCTAGGAGGTTGAGTCATATCATAGTAACCCCTCATCTCATGTTTACGCTAGGTAATTCGTGAAAGTGGGTAGATGTGAGAGGAGGCAATGGTACAGTCCCTAACTAGGTTGGCTTTTTCATAAGTTAATAAGATTTACTTTCCTATTGTAATCTATGAGCATTTGTACATCATATTATGGTGATTCGATGGTTATTCTGTCATGGTTAATAATATTGTTATATGTTGGTTATAAGCATGGATTTTCAGTGCACTCCAACTATATCTTGTTTAGGATTTGATAAGTATGTGATGGTTAATTAATGCATGAGCTAACTAGCATTATTGAAACTATTATGAGAGGGCATCATAATTTCTTGATGATACCGAGATAAGTTTCAGACTTCTATGTTCATATATGTATTCATGACTTGTAGATTACATGTTCATTATATGTTTGAAGAAATGACTATCATGGTAAGTCAAGTCTTTGATCAAGTTTTGTATGATTAACATTTTCTTTGAGTCTTATATCATTATGGAAAGTTTCGAGAAGTTTTGGGCAGTAGTCTAGAGGTTGGCCTGGAATTGTGTTTCAGATCTCGGGATTGTAGGTGATGAACTGAGTAGTTGAGGTCACAACTGTACTCAAGCAAGCTTGTGCATGCAGTTGGAGGGTCACAACAACACTCTTGTAGGCTTGTGCATGCAGTTGGGGTGTTAACTCACTGAAAAATTAGTCTAGCTCAGGGTTGGGTTAGCTGGAGTGGTTCTTTGGCCCCTGAGTGTCATGTAATCCCTTTAGGATATCAATCTGTGGTCAATAAGTTCTAGTTGTCGCCCCACTTCCATAGTTGAAGGTTGGAGGTAGGGTCATGTCATAGTATTTCTTTGTCTCATGTTTACCCTGGTAGATCGGTGAAATTGGGTAAATGTGGGAGGGGTGATTACAAGTGGTGGGCCATCCTCTCTCAATTTATAAATTGTATTGTGTGTAAGCAATTTGTTAGAATTTATTCCTACTCTTTTATAATAGTAGGAATAAAAACTAGAAGACTTAGTATGGGATCTTTTCCCTCGCCTTAGAGGGCATCAGTCTCTCAATTTTTTTTAAATGCCTCACGAAAAGAAAAATATACAGACTTTAGTACTAATCCTACTCATTTTTGTTTAAAAACAAAAAAACAAAAAAAAACTTATGAATATAATAAATCAAAAACCACTCAAATAACTTATAAAACACTACATAATATAGTTGTGGCTATGAAATATGGTGTAATCAATTTGAAAATAAAAATAAAAAATCTAATTTAAAAGAAATTATGAAAACATTAGGCAAAAATAATAAAACTAAATAATTTTAAATTTTAAATAAACATTTTTTTTCCATAAACTTAAATTCTGCATGTAAATATATACATTTTAAAAATATTTTTATTATTAAATTATATACATTTTAAAAATATGTGTATTATTAAATTTCAATAAAATGTTTTTTTAAGTTAAATATTAAATCAATAAAATCCAAATGTAATTAAATTAAAATAAGATGTCTTTCTTCGTTTTTACATGGATTTTCTGGATTAACAATTAATATATATGAAAAAAATTTAAAAAATTGAAATACAAATTTTTTTTATTAGATTTTATTAATATATATGAAAAATTTTAAAAAAATTGAAATACAAATATTTTTTGATTAAATTTTATTTATTTAAAACGTAGTTTTGAATTTATAAATATGTTTAATTTTTTGAATTGTTTTTTAACCTTATACATAAATCATAATTTAAATTTGTGATTTCAACCATCTCAATCAAATTTAAAATAAACTTGTCCTGACGATGAACCACACTGGTTGGTTCGAAACGCGTTGGTAAATGATATTTTATGTGATTTTCGCCAAAAAATCTTTTGTAAACTTCATATGGATCACAAAAGCCTCAACTCTACAAAATAAATTTAATTTAAAATAAATTTAATTAAAAATAAATAAAGAATTTAAAAGTCAACTCAATTAAACTAACACTCCACCGTAAAATAGTTTCAAATCACAACTCACAAATAGAACAAATAATAGATCAAGATTTTCGAATCTAATATTTAAATAATACCGTTTTTCAAATCTCACTTTTTGTTGGTTTAAATCCTCGAAGATTTAGACTGCCATTTTCGGACGCTGACTCGCATTTTGTTTCTTTTTGATAGATAATCTTCCAGATCTGCGTTATTAAAACTTTTTGGCATGGTAGGGTGGTGATGACATCCGGCTGACATGAAAATGGCGGCTTTTAGTTATTATATATTTTGGAATTCGTTTTGAATTTTAAACTTTCAGTGAGATTTTAATCTTTTGTTTTTTAAAATGTATTTTTCCCTGAGTGGATTCAGCGAGATAAATAAAGACATTGTTTACGGAGGACGTACAAAAGTTGTTTAAATCTTCTGATTCTTTAAAAATAAAATTGAGAGCACAGTGTTTGAATGATGGTGAAAATAGTTGCAGTACCCAAGATTTAAATAAACCAAAATGTTCCCATTTTCCGGATCAAATTTAAACCTGGTGAGACTAAGCGTTAAATAAGTTCTTGCCACTGAAAGTTAAACAAGTTCACGTGATGCACAAAAATATATGGTTCAGAAATGCATTGCTATCGTAAATACGTACAAATTAATGTGTCTCTCGTTCACAGTACAATTGTAACGCAGCGATAGCCACGCGATGCACAAAAATATATGGTTCAGAAATGCATTGCTATCGTAAATACGTACAAATTAATGTGTCTCTCGTTCAGTCATCATCACGTTCACATGCATTCCATTCAACAGCGTTGGTAATCAATCTCCATAGCTGCAATCGATTACATAAAAATAATGATTATTTGTAGAATTTATGGGAGTTGTCTATAATGCGACTTTTTGGAGATTCCGGTGATGGAATCTGGCGGAAGAAATTGAGGTTAAATATTGATTTGTTGCAGTTAAAATGGTTTTTTAACTACATATTTGGATTCAGCACCCTCGAAAACCCCTGGGACGCTTTCATTGTGCAGAAACTAGCTATCAAACTTGCGATTCCAATAAATTTCTGCCGGATTTCGACCAGAAAAACCCGGCAGAAAAGCTTTCAAAAAATTGCGTTATAGACTATTTCAAATTCCATTGTTTTTGGAACAAAACAAAATTGTGACATGTTTAACCTAACGGTATCTTCCATACACTTATATTCTGTAAGTATATTCTATAAGGACATTAGATGCTGTATCACAAAGTTCATATCATTTATTGCACGCCTTTAAATGACCTTTGGGAAGACCATGACAAATATACTCACCTTTACATCGGTTGTGGGAAAAACATGGCAAATTTACTAACGATGCACTGTATGCCCCCATGCCGTAGTTTCAGAACTGCCATTCATGTTGCCCGAATTATTGGATGGTTGGAAACACAAAGCAACTAGTATGGTAAGGAACAGTGAACAGTGGATACATAGATTCTAAATAGTCTATAACGCGATTTTTTGAAAGTCTTTTCGGCGGGTTTTTCCGGTCGAAATCCGGCAGAAATTTATTGGAATCGCAAGTTTGATAGTTAGTTTCTGCACAATGAAAGCGTCCCAGGGGTTTTCGAGGGTGCTGAATCCAAATATGTAGTTAAAAAACCATTTTAACTGCAACAAATCAAGATTTAACCTCAATTTCTTCCGCCGGATTCCGTCACCGGAATCTCCAAAAAGTCGCATTATAGACAACTCCATAGAATTTTGGCAATGTTTTGAAAATTTAAGTTATAATTACCCAATTTGTGCTCAAAGTTTTTGGTGTTGCTCAAACAAAAATAATTCTAGATTTTTAAAAATTATAATTTAGTAAACAAAGCCTAAAATATATGTTGACTTGTTAAATTTATGGTTTTAGTAGAGAATGCCTAGAATATATATTGACTTGTTTGATATAGATCTTGTAATAATATTAAATATTGTATATTTTAATTTATATAGTATTTATTAATTTATGAGATGATAGGTGATTCATATTGTTTTCTATATAAAATATTTTAATTTATATATTGTTTATTACTATCTTGAATATTAGATTTATATATATTATTTACTTTATTTTTTATAATAGGTATAATTATATATAGCTTTGTTATTAGGTTTATTTTTTAAACATTAAATATAATTTTATCATTTATGGTATATAAACTTATATGAAATAATTGTATTGTTTTTAAATATCAAGATAGGTTAATTTAGGTTACTTTGAGTGGTTTGGTGGAATGGTTGTTATTTTCTTCGCTTAGGTTCAAATTTCAACTAGTGAAATGATGAGGTTAATGTCTTGCTAAGAAAATTCCTGAAGGCAAATCCCCGCGTTGATGGTCTTGCTATAGATTTACGATGCCTTCATATCTGTCCAACCCATTGCTCTCTATAATGTCATTTAGAAGATTCCCAATGCCCCTCCTCTATTCTCTCTATCCCTTTATTCTCTCTAATGTCATTTACATGTCATTTACAAATTCTCTCTAATGTCATTTACAATGATGACGCCTTCATATCTCTCCAACCCATTTCTCTCAATAGATTACATCGAGGGGAGACAAGTAATGGACAACATGGAGACGAGAAAAGTGATGGACAATGTGGAGAGAAAAGTAATGGACAATGTTATCCTTTCGCATGAACATATCCAATAGCTTAAATCTAATAAGACCAATGGTATTCTTATAAAGCTTGATATGTCAAAGGCTTCTCATCAATTAAGATGGCAAGTCATCTTTCACATGCTCATAGCTTTTGGGTTTGTTGGAAGATGGATACACTAGTCACTAAAACTTTCTTTTTCAATCCTTATTAATGGTTCTCCCTCCCTCTCCTTTCTCCTTGCCTTGAGGGGCATCTAACAAGGAGGTCCTATCTCTCCTTACATCTTTCTACTCATGGTTGTAGGGTTGGGGTAGGGCCATCTGAGAGGTATACCTCTAGGTTCTCATGACAACTCTTCTACTAACAATGTAAACTATGAAACGGGAACTGATACTGTTACCCGTTTCGTAGAGATAGCAAAAAAGTGACCTGATTTTGAAAATGGGTGATGCAGAACGAACATGCTTTTTTTAGAGCATACTTTTTGACACTTTAATTTGTTTATGTACATTACGTTTTAGAATCGTTTTAGAATGGTAGTGACTTTCATGCTGATTTAAAAAAGCGAGTATTCTGCATCAACACCTTTTTTTAAAAGACCTATGTTTTCGCTTTAAATTTTCTAATGTATAAAACGTAAATAATTATTTTGTAAATTTGATCATTTTTGAAGTGGCCGTTTTCTTCACATTTTCTTGTTTTTTATTTTAATTTTAACTTTTTTTTTAGTGAGGTTTTTATTGTTTTGCATTTTTAAATTAGGAGGTCGATATTTAGAATTTTTGATATTCTACATATTTATACATCCTTAATTAATTTTTGAATCCACATGAAATAATTGTTTCTAAAAAACAATATTTTTTAACAATGGACATAAAAATAACCATTTTTAACATAAATATAACTAAAAAATTACATGTTTTGATAATTTTTTGCTAGATTTGACATGTCAAAATCACAATTTTTATACGATAATTTTAACCAAAAACAGTTAAATAATAACTTTTTTTATGAATTTCATGTCAAAAAAATAATAATAATCACTTTTTTTTCAAAAAATAATGATTAACTTAAAAATCAATGCGAAAATCACATATTACAAATATTGAACGTATAACAACCCTAATTGAGTGTTTATTATTCTCATAAAATGTCAAAGTCAAAACATTGCAAAGCTTGATTTACAAGCATAGCTTAAATTTAATCAACAATGTCACGTAAATCAAACTCTTCGTCCTCTAGAGTTTCATCATTGTCTTCTTTCACAATATTTTATGTTTCCTTTTGCTCACTTTCCTCTTCTAATGGGTCTTTGATGTCTGCAAATCTCCCAATGTATGTCTTTCCAAACATTCCATGTAATGGTGGTTGGGGTTCCTTTGCATTTTTTGCCACACGTGATTCACTAAAGTCCCCTTTATTCAACCCAATTTCTTGCATTTCATTTGAAAGAAATTGAAGAACATTAATTCTTTGTTGAATGAAATCGCACTGTACTGGATCTTTTTCAATTGCAATGCAATTTCTTCCTTTTTGAAGGCAACATGCTAGCGTTGTACCTAATTATCAAACACAAAAGAAATAATGAACTAAATTAGTACAATGACATATTATTTAAAAAATAACATATTGAAATTCAATTCCATATAATAAAACTTACCTGAGCCAGAAAATAAATCCAGAACCCAATCTCCTTCATCTGACAAATGTCTATAAGATAGTTAATCAAAAATTGTGGTTTTTGATAAATGTTAACTATCTCTCCTTTTGCTTTTGATTCCGGGAATTAACCAGCCACCAGCCGGGCGGGCGGCTAGTGGCTGGGTGATTCCCACAAGCCGAGCGGGCGGCTGGTGGCTGGTTCATTCCCAGAATCACCAAGCCACCGCAGGGCGGACGACTGGTGGCTGGGTGATTCTGGGAATCAACCAGCCACCAGCCAGCCACTGGTTGATTCCGAGAATCAACCAACCACCAGTTAGCTGGGAATTAACCATCCACCAGCCGCCCGCCCGGCTGGTGGCTGGTTGATTCCCGGAATCACCCACCCAGCCACCAGGCGGGCGCCTGGTGGCTGGGGCTGGTTGATTCCCGGAATCAACCAACCACCAACCGCCTGCTCGGCTGGTGGCTGGGTGACTCCGGGAATCAACCAGCCACCAACCGGGCGGCCAGCTGATGGTTGGTTGATTCCCGGAATCAACTAGCCACCAGCCGCCTGGCTGGTTGTTGGGTAATTCCAGGAATCAACCAGACACCAGCCCGGTGGCCAGCTAGTGGCTGGTTGATTCCGGAAATCAACCCGCAACGAGCCACCCGCCCGGCTGGTAGGTGGGTGATTCTGGGAATCAACCAGCCACCAGTCGGCCGGCCAGCTGGTGGCTGGTTTATTCGGGAATCAACCAGCCACCACCACCAGCTGGCCACTCAACTACTGGCTAGTTGAATCTCAGAATCAACCAGCCACCAGCCAGTCGCCCCGCTAGCGGCAGGGTGATTTAAAGAATCAACCAACCACCAGCCGGCCGCACCAGCCACCACCCGCCGGTGTGGCTGGTGGCTGGGTGATTCCGTGAATCAACTAGCCACCAGTTGGGCGACTCCTGGAATCAACCAGCCACGAGCTAGCCGTCCAGCTGGTGGCTCGGTGATTCCCGGAATCACCCAGCCACCAACCGGACGGCCCGTTGGTGGCTGGTTGATTCTGAGAATCAACCAGCCACCAGCTGGCCGCCCGGCTGGTGCCTGGTTGATTCCGGGAATCAAATGGCCACCAGCCGCCCACCCAGCCAGTGGTTGGTTGATTCCCGGAATTAACTAGCCACCAACTGCCCACCCGGCTGGTGGCTCTACCCAGCTTGTCACTGGTTGATTCCGGGAATCAACCAGCCACTAGCTGGCCACCTGGTTGGTGGCTAGTTGATTCCGGGAGTCAACCAGCCATTAGCTGGCAGCACGGCTGGTGGCAGGTTGATTCCGGGAATCAACCAGCCACTAGGCGAGCGGAGCCACCAGCTGGCCGCCCGGCTGGTGGCTGGTTGATTCTCGGAATCAACCAGCCACCAGCCGGGCAGTGATTCCAGGAATCAACCAGCCACCAGCCGGGCGGGCGGCTAGTGGCTGGTTGATTCCCGGAATCACCCAGCCACCAGCCGGGTGGGCGGCTGGTGGCTGGTTGATTCCCGGAATCAACCAGCCACCAACCGGGCGGCTAGCTGGTGGCTGGTTGATTCCGGGAATCAACCAGCCACTAGCCGCCCACCCAGATGTTGGCTGGCTGATTCCCAAAATCAACCTGCCACTAGCCGGGCCGCCAGCTGGTGGCTAGTTGAATCATGGAATCAACCAGCCACAAACCGAGCGACCGGTTGGTGGTTGGTTGATTCCAGGAATCAACCAGCCACCAACCGATCGCTCGGTTTGTGGCTGGTTGATTCTGGGATTCAACCAGCCACCAGCTAGCTGCCCGGCTAGTGGCAGGTTGATTTTGGGAATCAATCAACCACCAACGGGGCGCATGGCTGGCCACCAGCCGGGTGGGTGGCTGGTGGCTAGTTGATTCTGGGAACCAACGAGCCACCAGCTGGCCGCCCGGTTGGTGGTTGGTTGATTCCGGGAATCAACGAGCCACCAGCTGGCCACCTGGTTGGTGGTTGGTTGATTCCGAGAATCAACGAGCCACCAGCCGCCCGCCCGGCTAGTGGCTGGGTGATTCCCGGAATCAACCAGCCACCGACCAGGCAGGCGGCTGGTGGCTTGTTGATTCCCAGAATCAACCAGCCACCAGCCACCCTCTCGGCTAGTGGCTCCGCCCGGCTGGTGGCTGGTTGATTCCCGGAATCAACCAGCCACCAACCGGGCGGCTGATTGATTCCCCCGCCTGGCTGGTGGCTGGATGATTCCGGGAATCAATGAGCCACCGGCCGGGCGGGCGGCTGGTGGCTGGTTGATTCCGGGAATCAACCAGCCACCGGCCGGGCGGGCGGCTGGTGGCTCGATGATTCCGGGAATCAACCAGCCACCTGTCGGGCGGCCATCTGGTGGCTGGTTGATTCCCGGAATCAACCAGCCACCAGCCGCCCGCTCGGCTGGTGGCTCTGCCCGGCAAGTGGCTGGTTGATTCCTGAAATCAACCAGCCACCAACCGGCCACCCGGTTGATGGCTGGTTGATTCCGGGGAATCAACCAGCCAAGAACCGGTCGTCCAGTTGGTGGCTAGTTGATTCTGGGAATCAACCAACCATCAGTTGGTCGCCTGGTTAGTGGCAGGTTGATTCCGGGAATCAACCAGCCACCAGCTGGGCGGAGCTACCAACTGGGCGGGCAGCTGGTGGCTGGTTGATTCCCGGAATCAACCGGCCACCAGCGGAGCAGCCAGCTGGTGGCTGGTTAATTCCCGGAATCAACCAGCCACCAGCCGGGCAGGCGGCTAGTGGCTGGTTGATTCCCGGAATCAATCAGCCACCAATGGGGCGGCCAGCTGGTGGCTGGTTGATTCCTGGAATCAACCTGCTACTAGTCGGGCAGCCAGCTCATGGACCAGCCAGCCGGCCAGCTTGTGGTGTTGATTCCCGGAATCAACCAGCCATCAACCGGGTGGCCAGTTGGTGGCTGGTTGATTCCGGGAATCAACCAGCCACCAGTCAGGCGGGTGGCTGGTTGATCCCGGGAATCAACGAGCCCCTAGCTACCCACCCGGCTGGTGGCTGGTTGATTCCGGGAATCAACGAGCCACCAGCCGCTCACCCAGCCGATGGCTGGTCGATTCTGGGAATCACCCAACCACCAGTCGGGCGGGTAGCTGGTGGCTGGTGGCTGGTTGATTCCGGGAATAAACGAGCCACTAGCTGGCCTCCCGTCTGGTGGCTAGTTGATTCTGGGAATCAACGAGCCACCAGCCACCGACCCGCTGGGCAGCTGGTCGCTCGTTGATTCCCGGAATCAACCAGCCACTAGCCGGGCAGCCAGTTGGTGGCTCGTTGATTCCCGGAATCAACAAGCCACCAGCCACCAGCCGCCACCAGCCGCCCGCCCGGCTGGTGGCTGGGTGATTCCCGGAATCAACCAGCCACTGGCTGGGCGAGCGGCTGGTGGCTCGTTGATTCCCGGAATCAACCAGCCACCAGCCGGGCGGCCAGTTGGTGGCTCGTTGATTCCCGGAATCAACCAGCCACTAGCCACCCGCCCGCCCGGTTGGTGGCTGGTTGATTCCTGGAATCAACCAGCTACCAACGAGCCACCAACTGGTCGCCCGGCTAGTGGCTGGTTGATTCCGGGAATCAACCATCCACCAGCCACCGGCCGGGCGGGCAGCTAGTGCCTCGTTAATTCCCGGAATCAACCAGCCACCAGTCGGGCGGCCAATTGGTGGCTTGTTGATTCCCGGAATCAAAAGGCCACCAGCCCGGCTGGTGGCTGGGTGATTCCCGGAATCAACCAGCCACCCGCCGGGCGGGCGGCTAGTGGCTGGTTGATTCCCGGAATCAGCCAGCCACCAGCTGGGCAGCCAATTGGTGGCTCGTTGATTCCCGGAATCAAAAGGCCACCAGCCACCAGCCCGGCTGGTGGCTGGGTGATTCCCGGAATCAACCAGCCACCTACCGAGCAGGCGGCTAGTGGACCAGCCGGCCGGCCAGCTGGTGGCTGGTTGATTCCCGGAATCAACCAGCCACCAACTGGGCGACTCATTGATTCCCCCGCCTGGCTGGTGGCTGGATGATTCCGGGAATCAACCAGCCACCAGTCGAGTGGGCGGCTGGTGGTTGGTTGATTCCGGATGATTCCAGAAATCAACCAGCCACCGACCGGGTGGGCAGCTGGTGGCTGGTTGATTCCAGGAATCAACCACCAGTGGTTGGTTAATTCCCGGAATCATCCAGTCACTGGCCGGGCGGCCATCTGGTGGCTGGTTGATTCCCGAAATCAACCAGCCACCAGCTGCCTACCCGGCTGGTGGCTCTGCCCGGATGGTAGCAGGTTGATTCCCAGAATCAACCAGCCACCAACCGGCCACCCGGTTGATAGCTGGTTGATTCCCGGAATCAACCAGCCACCAACCGGTCGCCCAGTTGGTGGCTGGTTAGACTGGTTGGTGGCTGGTTGATTCCGGGAATCAACCAACCACCAGCTGGCTACCCGGCTAGTGGCAGGTTGATTCCGGGAATCAACCAACCACCAACTGGCCGCCCGGCTAGTGGCAGGTTGATTCTCAGCCACCAGCCATGCGGGAGGCTGGTGCCTGGTTGATTCCCAGAATCAACTAGCTGCCCGCCCGGCTGGGGGCTGGTTGATTCCGGGAATCAACTAGCCACCAACCAGGCGGCCTGACTGTGGCTGGTTGATTCCCGGAATCAACCAGCTATCGGCCGCCCACCCGGCTGGTGGCTGGTTGATTCCGGGAATCAACCGGCCACCAACTAGGCGGCCAGCTGGTGTCTGGTTGAATTTCAGAATCAACCAGCCACCAACCAGGGGTTGATTCCAGAAATCAACCAGCCATCAACCGGGTGGCCGGTTGGTGGCTGGTTGATTCCGGGAATCAACCAGCCACCAGCCAGGCGGGTGGCTGGTGGCTGGTTGATTCCGGGAATCAACAATCCACCTACTAACCACCTGGCTGGTGGCTGGTTGATTCCGTGAATCAACGAGCCACCAGCTGCCCGCCCGGCCGGTTGGTGAATCAACGAGCCACGAGCCGCCCGGTTGATTCCGGGAATCACCTAGCCACGAGCCGCCCGCGCGGATGGTGGCTGGGTGATTGCCGGAATCAACCAGCCACCGGCCGGGTGGGCGGCTGTTGGCTGGTTGATTCCGAGAATCAACCAGCCACTGGCCAGGCGGGCAGCTGGTGGCTCGTTGATTCACGGAATCAACTAGCCACCAGTTGGGCGGCTAGCAGGTGGCTTGTTGATTGCCGGAATCAACCAGCCACCAGCCACCCTCCCGGCTGGTGGCTCCGCTCGGCTGGTGGTTGGTTGATTCCCGGAATCAACCAGGCACCAGCCGAGCGGCCAGCTAGTGGCTGGTTGATTCCCGGAATCAGCCAGCCACCAACCGGGCAACTGATTGATTCCCCCGCCCGGCTGGTGGCTGGATGATTCCAGGAATCAACCAGCCACCGGCCGGGCGGGCGGCTGGTGGCTGGTTGATTCCGGGAATCAACCAGCCACCAGCCGGGCGGCCATCTGGTGGCTGGTTGATTCCTGGAATCAACCAGCCACCAGCCGCCCGCCCGTTCTGTGGCTCTACCCGGCTGGTGGCTGGTTGATTCCCGGAATCAACCAGCCACCAACCGGTCGCGCCACCTGACTGGTGGCTGGGTGATTCCGGGAATCAACCAGCCACCGGTCGCCCGCCCGGCTGGTGGCTGGTTGATTGCCGGAATCAACCAGCCACCGGCCGTGCAGCTGGCCGGTGGCTGGTTGATTCCGGCAATCAACCAGCCATCAGCTAGCCACCTGGCTTGTGGCTGGTTCATTCCGGGAATCAACAAGCCAATAGCTGCATGGCTGGTGGCTCGTTGATTCCTGGAATCACGCAGCCACCAGCTGGGCGGAGACACCAACCAGGTGGGTGGCTGGTCGCTGGTTGATTCCTGGAATCACCCAGCCACCAGCCGAGCAAGCGGCTGGTGGCTAGTTGATTACGGGCAGCTGGGTGATTCCAGGAATCAACTAGCCACCAGCCACACAGTCGCTTGTCCGGCTTGTGGCTGGGTGACTCCCGGAATCAACCAGCCACCAGTCACCCGCCTGGCTAGTAGCTGAGTGATTCCGAGAATCAACCAGCCACCAGCCGCCCGCCTAGCTGGTGGCTGGGTGATTCCGACTGGGTGATTCCGAGAATCACCCAGCCACCAGCCAGACGGGCTGCCGGGGTGGGGCGTCCCGGAATCTCCCAGCCACCAGCCAGGCGGGCAGGCGCGCCACCGGGGTGGTGCCACCCTAGGCTGCGCCACCCCTGCGGCCCGCCCGCCCGTCCCGCTGGTGGCTGGGTTATTCCGGGAATCACCCAACCACCAGTCCCCTGTCCAGCTGGTGGCTGGGTGATTCTGGGAATCACCCAGGCACCAGCTGGGCAGAGGGAATCTCTCAGCCACCAACCAGGCGGGCGGGCGGGCCTCCAAGGTGGCGCGGCCTGGGCTGGTGCCACCCGGTGGCTCGCCCGCCCACTCCGCTGGTGGCTGGGCGATTCCGGGAATCGCCCAGCCACCAGCCGGGTGGGCTACTGGTGGCTAGGTGATTCTAGCTGCCTGGGTGATTCTTGGAATCACCCAACCACAAGTCGGGCTGGCGCGGGCAGCTAGTGCCTGGGTGATTCCCGAAATCACCCAACCACCAACCAGTCGGGCAGGCAGGGTGGCGCGAATCACCCAGCCACCGGTCGGGCGGGCGAGCGGGCCGCTGGGGTGGTCCGGCCTGGGCTGGCGCCACCCTGGTGGCCCGCCCGCCCGCCCGGCTAGTGGTTGGGCGATTCCGGGAATCACCAAACCACCAGCTGAGCGGGTGAGTAGGCCACCAGGGTGGCACAGCGTGGGTTGGCGCCATGCCGACGGCCCGCCTGCCCACCTGGTTGGTGGCTTGGCGATTTCGGGAATTGCCTGGCCACCATCCGCTCGCCCGGCTGGTGGATAGGTGATTCCAGGAATCACCCAGCCACTGGGCGGGCGGGCCACCCGGTGGCGCGGCCTGGGCTGGCGCCACACTGGCTGCTCGCCAACCTACCCGGCTGGTGGCTGGGGGATTTTTGGAATCACCCAGTCACGAGTCGTGCCACCCCGACGGCCTGCCTGCCCGCCCAACTAGTGGTTGGTCGATTCCCGGAATTGCCCAGCCACCAACAGGGTGGGCAGGCTAGCCGCTGGGGTGGGCAGGCTGGCTGCTGGGGTGGCGCGGCTGGACTGGCACCACCCCAGCGGCCCGCCCGTCCACCCGGCTGGTGGCTGGGCAATTCCTTGAATCATTTTTCTTTTGTATCTAGCATGTTATAGTTGAAAACATGTTGAATTGATACTTAGGAAAGAAAAATGATATCCTACCAAAAACATTAATGTGTTTTTTTCCTCATAAACAACTTTGTTTGGCACATAAGAATTTGGTTTTACTAGCATTTTTTAAAAATTTTGATAATTGACCCTAAAAAAAAAAGTCATTGTTCCAGTATCATCACTTTCATTTTTAAGCTATATTTTGCATGAAAATTTCGTAGTAAATTTCGTAGTCACTGCCATTTTTAAAACATCTTCAAAATTGACCCCTAAAAAATAAAATCATCGTTCCAGTATACACACTTTTAATTTTTAGCACTGTTTTTGATGTTTTTTCGGGGTTTTTTGGCCAGAGTTCTCATTTTGAGTTTATAGTTCTCGTTTCAAAGTTTACATTGTTTACTCATCAACAATTTGTGGACAACGCTCTTCTTATGGGTATCCACACTATCAAAGAAGCCACTACCCTCAAAAATACCATTCATGACTTCTTTGAAGCGTC
The DNA here is from genome assembly GCA_031772625.1 of Pinus tabuliformis. Classification (NCBI taxonomy): domain Eukaryota; kingdom Viridiplantae; phylum Streptophyta; class Pinopsida; order Pinales; family Pinaceae; genus Pinus; species Pinus tabuliformis. The sequence goes on along the minus strand of CM062817.1, from coordinate 1,955,510,198 downwards.
TGAAACTTCCATTAATTTGGGAAAAAATCATAAAAATATCCTTCTTCAACACCCTACTCGTTATTCAAATTCACATTTCTCATCTGCTTGACTTTCAAAGAAGCTCCCTTCCATCCAAATACCTCAAAACACATCTCAATAAAAAGCATGTTTGTAAGAAAGAAGGTGTAAATCTTACTCTAAAATTCAAAGCCAAAATTTCTTGTTGAACTTTTAGATTCCTCAACTCAATAAGCCATTTAATCCTTCTCAAATATATTCTACAATCCTTGCCCACTTATCTTCTCTCTACCATAGAAACCCCTAAAGTCATTCTTAATATAAGGTTAGAAATATTTAGAGGAGATTTCTTTGTGGTGGTTCTAAGAGAGAGCAAAAATAGGCATTGGTCTCTTGGGATAGAATTTGTAGACCTAAATGGAAGGAGATCTTGGTCTTTGTGATCCGCAAGTTCTAAACAATGCCTTAAGTGCTAAAACTTGGTGGATATGGATAAAAAATATGACAACTCTATGGAGAAAAATGTGGAGACACAAATATGCTCCAAACATTTAGGAAATCCAATTGATCAAAACGATAGATAATATTAAAGGCTTTCACATTTGGAATGCTTCTTAGGGACACAAAGAACTCATTGAAGAGCATAGTTTTTGGGAAATCAAAAATGGAAAAAGATATTTGTTTTGGGAATATTTGTGGCATCAATGTCCAAAATTATCCCAAAATGAATAAATTTGTTCAATTAAGGAGTCATTCATCTCCAAAGATCTAACCGCAATTGTTGATCATTGGGATTCTTGTCCTCATCCTTCACAATGGCATCTAGAAGGACTACACGAAATGGTCCGAGTCACTCTCTCACAATGAAAATTGATATATACTGGATCATTATATTTTTTTCATCCATCTTGATACTTTTATTGTGGGAAAAGTGGAGGAATCATCTCATAAGAACATTTTTACCAGTGAGACCCAGTTTGGCAAATCAGGGTCTAAAACCTTCTGCAAGATTTTTGAGACATCAAATGATGTTACTTGGGGGTAAAACTTTGCCTCTTTGGAATTGCACTTATTTTTCATATTCTACACATAAATACCTTTCCAAAGACACAAGAATAACCTAAATGGGATTATGTATGCAAAAGTTATGTCACTTAGAATTTGACCTTCATGTTTTCACCACCATAATTCAAGAGGATGCCACATGAGACCGCATTATTCATGGAAAATGGGCTAGCCACATGATTGTGATGAAGAATACTCTAGAAGATTCCATATTGTAACTCTAGTTAATAGTCGAGGTAGTCAAGCCTAACCACCAGGAATGAAAAAATGGTTCCATTATTTTTTAGTGTGTTTGTTCCATATAGGAGTAAAAATAGCCTAGGGGTAGGAGATAGTCCACACAAAGAGGATTTTCACAATGTAGTAGCCCACGAGTCATAAGCCATACTTATTTGTACCTGTAGCCATCTTCTATTAATAGAAAGAGAGCAAAGCGACCTCACCTTCTAGCCAATATTTCTCTTGAAAGGGTTTTCTAGATCATATCTTATGTCAATTGTGGTTTGCGATTTTTTATTTTTCTATTTTGTATTTTTTTGCATAATTTTAATTTGCATGCAAACATAATTAATCATAATCTACATCGAAAAAACTAAAGAAAAATAAAATCCAAATAATTTAGATTTTGGATTTTTAAATATAATTTTATCAGACCTGTTGTAGTGAACTATCCTGTGGAATATACACGATAGTTTATAGACCAAAAATACGTTATTAGGAAAACTATGGACCATAAACGTGAAGACATTCCTTGTTGGGGTCATCAACGCTTAGTTAATTTTAATCTTCTTGAGGCTTGTAGCTACCTTGCCCACCATAGTCATGATAAAGATCACATTATTTAGTGTAAAATATGGAATATCAAACAATGGCCTAAAATTGCTCTCTTTCTTTGTCTCTTACCTTGGAGAAAAACTCTAAGATGTGATGGACTCTAGGATCAGGATTTTAATGGTCCCTTAATTTATCTTCTTTGTTCCTCTAATCTTGAAATTATTTATCATATTCTCAATAGTTTCATCTTTTTAGACTCCCTCTAGGATATTCTAGCTTTGTTCATTCAACAAATTGATAGAATCCAAAACAAGTTCATCTCCACTTTACATTCTTGGTGAGATTCTCCTTTCATCAACCCTATTGTCAACAAAACATGGCAACTAATCCCTAGATTTCTCCTTTGGGAGATATAAAAGGAGTGAAACATAAGCATTTTTAAAAATAATCGAACCTCATTGAATCTCGTTTGGGAAGCTACTTTATGTAAACTTAGGGAAATTGTCTCATGTTTTCCCTGGTCTGTTAAAGACTAGGATTACAATCAACTTGAATAAACTATTCTCAGCACTTTTAGTCTTCCCCTTGTGTCTTAAACTAGATCCCCTCTACTCCCAACTCTTTCCCCTCTATCCCTTCTATTATCGGCCTATTTTCCTATATTTTAGTTAGTTGCAGTCATCCATATATAGTTAACCCTTTTTCATAGCTTGTACCCTTGTTTTTGAGCATTTTTTGTTCATGGACGTTGCTTTGCCACATATAATTAGCTATCTCTCATGGTTATCAATGTATAATCTTGGTTGCAAGTGTCAGATTATCCCTTTATAAGCTATCTCCATGCATAAAAATTCCCAAAAACAAAGGTATAGGATATGAAAAAGGGTCAATAGTATAAGGATAACACCTTCCCCTTGATCTCCTCCTCTCGAGGACTTTATTAAACTCAACTTCGATGGGGCCTCAAAATGAAATTTCAACCAAGCAAGCTATTGTGGAGTCTTTCATAATCCTAATGGAAAAATTATACACATTTATGCAAGTCCTATAGGTCATAACACCAACAATGTAGCTGAAATATGGGCACTTGAATAGGGTATCCTAATTTCTATATGAAAACATTATCACAAGCTCATTATAGAAGGAGATTCCAAGGTTATAATCAATATCTTTCAGAAAAATTCAAGATGGCACTAACCCTTCTAAAATATCTAAAAGCTATAGGTTGGAAACATGCATAGTTTACATTCAAAGATTCTAACTAAACTCTCTTCTCCTCTCCTCTCATATGTTTGAAAACAAGGAAATAAATTGGTAGATAAGCTTGTGATCATGGACTCAAGACAACAACTTCTCCCATAGATATAGATTGATTCAGTCCATCCCTGACTCCCTTTATTCTATATGTTAGGAGATAGTCGAGAATGACCTTGCTCCCCATGGAGGGTTCCCTGGAGCGGTTCATGCCCCCTTCCCTAATATAATTACAGTTAAATTGAAGAGGAGATATAGGTCTTGGGGTACTTGGAACTCTCCATGTTCTCGAGTCAAATCATATGCTATGGTTTATACCTTGCATTAGTGGAAACATCAATTGTAGGAAGAAAGTAGCACCAATAGGCACAAGCCATCCTAAATACTCAGTACAACAACTCTACAACCTATTCAAGTTATGATGTATTTGTTAGTGGCTCCTAATTCTTATGCCTATTTTTCATGGTAGACGCAAATTGTATTGGGTCCCAATCTTCCTAGTTACACAACAACTTTCACTCCAACCATTCCTTGTTAGAGTGGAAATTAAGCATAGTTCAGTGAGGATGGAATTTTTATTGGCATGGATTTGCACTCCTTGGCTTTCACAACTATTTGTATCCCAATAGGTGCACAACATCTTAGCCTGATCACGCCAAGATTCACTAAAGTTGTACTTTTATATATAATTGGATTTCCTTTGGCTTCTACCAACGTTATGAGAATTGGCCTCGTAGAGGATATTTTAGCTCTAAGAGTAACTACTCTATCTATCAAGCTCTACTTTTTGTATGTCTCCTTTCACTCTAAATTGTTTTATTGTGGTTTAATTGGAGTCTCGGTTTGCATTTACCTCATGGGTTTTGTGGGTCAGGTTTTCCTCTAGCATCTTATTCAACTCACTTGAATTCTTGTCATTATCAACCGTCACCCTTCTATCCCTCAGGTGCTCTCCTCTTATGAGTAGTGTATTTTGTTTCCCTCTTCGACCTGCCTCATTATCCTTTCTCTTTAACTCCCTTCCTCTAGCTTTCCATGTCACACTTTTATTCTTCAATTCTTCTTCACCTCCTTTGTATCTCTTTCTTCCCATATTTTTTCTCCATTTTCCCTTTTTTCTTCCTCCTAGCTCCTTGTGTTTCCAAGCTACATGGATGATTTATTTCTAGAAGAAGGGGAGCTAGGCAGGTGTGTTCCTTTATCTATGAGAAAATGGATAGCCACATCACATCCAATTCTCAACTTCGTTCTTAGGCTCAAGCTTAATGTTGACACCTAATCATAGAGATTGGGTGAACAATTGTAATTAGTGTAAATAAATAATAGAGAAAATGGAGAGTCATTGGGAGATGAACTGAATAGTCACTCCCTGTTATATATAATAATGAACAACCTGAATGAATAATACGATTACATTTGAGGAGTTACCTCCTGGTTCGACATGGTATCAGATCCAACACCATTTTTGGCTTCCTTCTCTGCTCTATAACTCCCTTCTACCTATTTTCTCCCTATTTTGAAAAACTAACCTCTTGCAACCACTCCATAGGTGTGCCTCTCTCAAGAATTTGATAACCGTTCTATAGGTTTTCCCCTCTCTCGCAACTGTTGCCCCTCTCTAGAAACTACTGTAAGGTATTTTTCTCTATTCATACATTCTATTTATAAATCAAAGTCAATTAGCATTGAGCGTTAATACTGAGTTTAAGCGCTAAATCTTTCCTTAAGCGCCTTTATTAAAAGTATGAATTAAGCACGTGGGTGGTATTGATAAGTGGGAAGTGGTATCTCACACGCCCTAAAGGTTGTAAATGGTATTCCTAAAATTCACGTGATTAACCTTAGTGGGCGACACGTAACATGGAAAAACCACTTTTCTCGTGTGCTCTCGACTTGATATCGGTCATCCAAGATTTCATGCGAGATTGTGTGACAGTCATTCGATTGGATAGGTCACATCAACGATGGAGATCGTCCGGGTTAGTTGGTGAGCAGACGACACAATATTCGTTGGATCTGGAGAAGTGAGATCAATGGCACAGATTGAAGTGCTTGATAAAAGGAGAAGTCAACGAGGGACTGATAGTGATTGGTCAAATAATCAGGACCCTCAAGGGGAAAATCCATGTACAAAACCAAATTTAAGAAGATCCATGGTGATCACACAGGAACTTGCAAGCAAGTTACCTTGGCTAGCAGACCCGATAAAATCATTAAAAAGAGTTTAAGGTTTAGAGTGATCAGACAGTCTATTTAATGGGTAATCAGGCGCATATTGCGTTGGAAGATGCATGTGAGTTAATTTAAATTTCGAGCACGATAACGTTTTACACAACAAGATTAAAACCTTATTGAGTTCTGGCCATCACGATTGATTCGTTGGTTGATTGATCAGATGATAATCGCATCACAACATGTGTATAGGTTAACATTTCTAGTGGATGTGAAATGATCATAAAGGAGATGTTAGAATATTATATATTACGGAGCAATAGAACACATAAAATATTGTAGAAATATAAACATAGAAAATGCATAAAACAAGAGAGACACAGATATACGTGGTTCACCCAGTTTGGGCTATGTCCACCCCGAACATCCAGTCCTTCCTTTCTATTATCCATCAAAATGAAGAGACACAAACTACAGCAGATCCACTGTAATATCCTGTATTTTCTCTCACAGTCTCACCTCTCTGCTTCTCGCTCAGAGAATACACATCTATTACATAGCCTCAAATATAATGCCCTCATACAAAGAGAGGGGTTGCCTTCTAGGGAAAAAAACCCTAAACTAAACATAAGTTCTACCGTCAGATCATCTGCCTAATGAACGACTGAGATTGACTATAAATTACTATACTTACAAGGAAATTTTACATCTGTTTTTATCTTCGGGGGCGCTGCCCCTGAGCCCTTACCAAGGGACCACTAGCCCCCAGACCCCCCAGCTAGGGGGGATCGGCCCCCCCGGACCCCCACGAGGGGGACAAGTCCCACCTACACCCCTCCGCGTGAAGGGGTGTACAAACTTCCTAGGGTATACATCCAGCTAAAACAAAGACCTCTGAACAACCATGCTCCACACACAACAATCTCCCACTTGGAGAATGATTGTAGAAACTCCATCACTGGTTCATTTGTTGTACAATGACTCCTCTTTGGACCTGGCTATTTCTCATCTTCGTCGTCATCCTTGAAGACCAATTGAAACTGAGCATATTCTCATTTTCTCCCTGGTTACAACTTTTGTTAGCATATCTACAGGATTTTGGCTAGTGTGTATCTTTTCCAGCTTCAACTCTCTATCTTCCAACACTGATCGTATGAAATGGTACTTGAGTTGTATGTGTTTAGTCCTGGAATGAAATGCTGAGTTATTTTCAAGATCAATGGCACTTTGGCTATCACTGTATAATGTGCCCATAACATGCTCCTTACCCAATTCACCCATAAGCCTTTGTAACCAAATCATTTCTTTACTAGCCTCTATAGCAACAACATACTCTGCTTCTGTTGTTCAAAGTGCAACAACACTTTGGATTTTTGAAACCCAACTGACAGCTATTCCACCCACAGTAAATACATATCATGTAGTGCTCCTTTTGTTATCTCTGTCACCTGCCATATCTGCATCAACATATCCCTGTAGAGAAATGTTTGAACCACCAAAGCATAATGCTTGATTTGTGGTACCTTTCAAATATCTGAGAATCTATTTCACTGCCATCCAATGTTCCTTTCCAGGATTGTTCATGTACCTACTTACAACTCCCACTGCATGTGCAATATCAGGCCTTGTGCAGAACATTGCATACATTAAGCTTCTGACTGCTAATGCATATGGAAATTTAGAAATATAATCCATGTCTTCTTGGGTCTTTGGGCACATTTCCTTACTAAGTTTGAAATGGCTAGCAAAAGGTGTACTAACTGGTTTTGCATTGTGCATATTAAATTTTTTCAACACCTTTTGTATGTACTCATTCTGAGACAATGTTAATTTGCAATTTTTCCTGTCTCTAGTGATTTTCATACCAAGGATTTGTTTTGCAGCTCCAAAATCCTTCATTGCAAATGAATTTGCCAATTTTCTTTTGAGCACATTTATTTCCTACATGTTAGACCCTGCAACAAGCATGTCATCCACATACAATAACAATATAATATAGCTGCCATCATTTTTCTTTTTCAGATAGACACAATGATCAGAGTGACATCTAGTATTTAACCTTGTTCGGACATAAACTTTTCAAACTTTAGATACCACTGCCTTGGAGCCTGTTTTAAGCCATACAAGCTCTTCTTCAATCTGCACACAAGTTTCTCCTTCCCTTTCACCTCATATCCTTATGGTTGTTGCATATATATATCTTCCTCCAAATCCCCATGGAGAAAGGCTATCTTTACATCTAACTGCTCAAGATGCAAATCTTCAACTGCTACTAGAATTAAAATAGTTTTGATTGAAGTCATTTTAACAACAGGAGAAAATATTTCATCAAAATCAATACTTTTCTTCTGTGCAAACCCCTTCACCACAAGTCTAGCTTTGTACCTCAGTTTTCCTCCATCTTCTTCTTTCAGCCTGTAAACCCATTTATTCTTCAATGTAGTTTTTCCTGCAAGCAACCTGACTAAGTCCCAAGTCTGGTTATGCATTAAGGAGTCCATCTCATCTTCCATGGCTACCTCCCACTTCTTCCTGCTTTCAACCTACAGTGCTTCTTCATAACATTCAGGTTCACCAGAACCAGTCAACAATAAATAATATAATGAAGGAGAGTATCGTTTAGGGGGTCTACTTGTCCTGGTAGATCTTCTAACACCACTTTCAGGTGTTTGGGGTGCATTTTGTTGTTGTGGTGGTTGCTATTGTTGTGGTTGTTGATTATTATTATTTTCAGGAACCTTTACCTTTTCAGTGATTTCATCAAGAATTGTGTATTCCTTGTTTTCTTTTTCCTGTTTCTTTGCCTACCACTGATTCTTATACAAGACCTTTTCATTGAGTATTACATCTTTGCTCCTAATGATTTTGTGATTTTTGTAATCATATAAGCGATAACCAAAATCATTAACACCATATCCAATAAAGGTATATTTCTTTGACTTTGCCTCAAGCTTTGTTCTATTTTCTTTATCAATATGGACAAAGGCCTCACAACCAAAAGGCTTTAAAAAAGAGTAGTTTACCTTTTTACCTGTCCATGCTTCCTCTGGAACACCACCATCCAAGGAACTTGAAGGTCCTCTGTTTATTAGATAAATAGCAGTATCTACAGCATCTGCCCAAAACTATAAAGGCAATCCTGCATGCAATCTCATTCACCTTGCACGCTCCATGATTGTTCTATTCATCCTTTTTGACACACCATTTTCTTGTGGTGTTCTTGGAACTGTCTTCTCTCTACAAATTCCATGCTTTGAACAGTACCTATCAAACTCTTTGCTGCAATATTCACCTCCATTGTCTGATCTAAGACACTTCAATTTCTTTCCTGTCTCAATCTCAACCAAAGCTTTCCATTTCTTGAAAGTGTCAAATACATCATATTTATTCTTAATACAATAAATCCAAGTTTTTCTAGTTGTATCATCAATAAAAGTAACATAATAATGAGAACCACCGAGAGATGATACCTAAGCAGGTCCCCATACATCTGTATGCACAAGCTCTAATTTTTTGCTCTTCTTTTCTTTCCCAACTCTGAGAAATCTGACACTCTTTTATTTTCCATAAATGCAATTCTCACAGAAGTCCAAATCAACATTCTTCAAACCCGGCAACAAATTCCTTGAGTGAATAATATTCATCCCCTTTTCACTCATGTGTCTGAGCCTATGATGCCATAATGTTGCATCTGCTCCTTTGGAGGTTAAAGCATTAATAGAGTTAGAAATACCATTGCATAAATACAATGCACCAACCTTTTCGCCTTTTGCTATTACCAGGGCTCCTTTGGTGACCTTCCAAGCTTTATTTATTAAAGTTGTCACACAACCTTCACCACCTAACTGCCTTGTTGAAATCAGATTTTTCTTCAGATCTAGAACATGCCTTACCTCCTTTAGTAGCCATTGGTTTCCATTCTGCTATTTTATAATAACTTTACCCATTCCAACAATTTTACAAGGTTTATCATCACCCAAACGGACTTGTCCAAAATCTCCTTGAACATAGTCATGAAAGTATTTCTTATCAGGTGTGGCATGGAATGAGGCCCCTGAATCTACCAGCCAGGAATTAGTAATATTTTCAAAAGAAAGAATCAAAGCATCTTGTAACACTTCACCTGTCACATTTCCTTCATGATTGTTTTCTTGTTGTGCATCTCCTTCTTTTCCCTTCCGAGATCTACAATCTTTCTTTAGGTGTCCTTTCTTTCCGCATTTCCAGCAAACTATCCCCGATCTAGACTTGGATCTGCCTTTCCTTGTTTTACTACGATATCCTGAGCTCTTTCCTCTTTCCATTTTTCTTCCCCTAGACTCTGCAGTCAAAGAATTACCCGATGCCTCACTGGAGCTTTTCCATCACATTTCCTCACTAAGGATAGAATCGACAACATCATCAAACTTTAAAGTACTAGATCCAAAAACAGAGTTACTAATGGCCATTACTAAACCATTCCAACTTTTTGGTAATGAGCACAAGAATAACAAAGCTCTAACTTCATCATCAAAGTTTACCCCTACAGAACATAATTGACTTGTAACAGTATTAAAATCATTTAAATGGTCTAAAACAGATCCCCCTTCCGACATCTTCATATTAAATAACCGTTTCATAAGAAATACCTTGTTTGAGGCCAAGGGTTTTTCATATAGTTTCTCTAACTCCTTAATCAAACCCTCTATCATTGTTTCCTTCAAAATGTTGAAGGTGACCGATGTTGTGAGGCACAACCATACTGTTCCGAGTTCCTTTCTATCGAGAAGGTTCCATTCTTCATCTATCATACCCATCGGCATCTTTGTTTTTCCACCCAATGGTAGGTATAGATCTTTCTGATACAGATAATCTTCCATCTGCATCTTCCATAGTGAGAAGTTTTGGCCATTAAATTTCTCAACCCTAGACTTACCATCTTCCTCCATTGCTCCCACTCGAATGAGGAACCCTTATTTCCTGTGAGTTTATCAGCCAAATAGACCTTCATCTCTGATACCAGTTGTTAGAATATTATATATTACGGAGCAATGGAACACATAAAATATTGCAGAAATATAAACACAGAAAATGCATAAAACAAGAGAGACACAAATATATGTGGTTCACCAAGTTCGGGCTACGTCCACCCCAAACAGCCAGTCCTTCCTTTCTATTATCCAGCAAAATGAAGAGACACAATCTACAGCAGATCCATTGTAATATCCTCTGTTTTCTCTCACAGACTCACCTCTCTGCTTCTCACTCAGAGAATACACATCTATTACGCAGCCTCAAATACAATGCCCTCATACAAAGAGAGGGGTTGTCTTCTAGGGCAAAAAACCCTAAACTAAACATAAATTCTACCATCATATCATCTTCCTAATGAACGACCTAGATTGACTAGAAATTACTATACTTTTACAAGGCAATTTTACATCTGTTTTTAGGTTTGGGGGCGCTGCCCCCGAGCCCCTGCCAGGGGACCGCTAGCCCCCGGACCCACCAGCCGGGGGGGATCGGCCCCCCGAACCCCCGCGGGGGGGACAAGTCCCCCCCACACCTCCCTCCCCCACGTGGAGGGGTGTACAAACTTCCTAGGGTATACATCTGGCTGAAACAAAGACCTCTGAACAATAATTCTCCACACACAATAGGAGATTAAATTTATTTGGGTTCCAATCATAAACGTTAAAGAAATCGTGTTCATTCTGAATGTGATAAATAAATTAATAAAATGTTGGGGGCCCATAACCCACAGGTCTGCGAATTGTGTAAAGATGCAGCTTTGTTGATGAGGTTACAAAGTTAACCAGTAGTCAAATTACAGACTACCACCTCATTTTCATCAACCTCCTGCATCATTTTTTTGACCAGCAGAAGAGCGATTTTTTTTACACAGTACATATTTTTAAAATGCACTCATTGATATCTGTTGTGGGAGTGGTTCTCAATGGGAAGGAGAACTATCCTAAGTGGTCTCGGAAAATCCAACACACTCTCATTTTTAATGAGTTGTGGAAAGGAGTGTGTGTTGGAAATGGAGACAAAGAGCCAGAACAACGTACCTCAGACAAGGAATTTTCCTTTTTGGAAAATAAGAACAACAAGGCTTATGCATTGATTGTAGCATTAGTAAATGAAGAGGTGAGTCACCATATTTTTCCATTTTCAAATGCATTTGAAGCCTTACAAAAGCTGAAGGAACTCTATGACTCACACTCTGCACTTGAATTTGTTCAACTCATGATTAAATTTTTCACCCTTGAATTACAAAATAATTATCCTCTTGCTCTTACATCAGAAGTAAAATCTATTATGCATGATATCAAAGTCACTAATGTTGAACTAGACATTCCTCTGATAGCTTTTCTCAAGGCTTTTTATCCCACTTACTCAAATTACCTTGAGTCATTGCAAGCAAATGGAAAACTCAAAGATATTACCTTTGACTCCCTTGTGAAAAAATTTCTTGAAAGCGAGAAAGGTTTTGGGAAGAAGACAACTCCTCAGTCTTCTAAAGAGGTTGTGTGCCTTGAACATAGAGAGAAGAATCTTGCTTAAAATTCTTCGAGAGGAAGAGGTGGTTGAAGAAGAAGAAGAAATTTTAGAGGCAGGGGGGCAAACACTCTCAAGGAAAAAATTCAGATTTGCACTACATATGCTGCAAAAGAGATGGATCACATGATGCATCCACATGCAAGTTGCCTTGGAACAAAATTGAGCATGAAAGAAACCAAACTAAAGGTAAAACTAATGACAAAGAGAAAAGTATAGCACTTGAATCCGCTCACTATGTTGTGGCACACTGTAATATTAGAGTAAATGAAGACTTATTTAATGCTTCACTTTCTTCTTGGAAAAATGATTGGTTGCTTGATTCAGGAGAAAATTTCCATATGAATTTTAGAAGAGATTTTTTTGATGAATTTACTGACAAAGTTGATGGAGCATTATACTTTGCAGACAAATCAAAACTCAAGTCATCAGGGCTTGGTACAAGCAGGCTTAAATTTCCTGGTCTTCCAGACATTCTTCTTCATCATGTTTTATATATCCAACAGTTGAGGAGAAACTTGTTGTCATTGGTCTACATCCTCCATCAAGGACACTCCATTCATATGTTTTTTGGCAAGCTTGAGGTGAGAAAAGCATCAGACCACTCACTTGTCATGACAGGGATAGAAGAAGAAAGGATTTTCAAGCTGCAGGGTACCTCTGCTCGTGCACAAAATTTCTCATACAATTCTTATTATGACGAAGGTACATTTCCATCAAGTTTATTATGGCATGCTAGATTTGGATACTTGAACTATGACAGCCTCCACTTGTTGAAGAAAAATGGTGTTAATGGTTTGCCTATAATTCCTAGGAAACTTAAGCAATGTGATGCTTGCATTCTAGGAAAGCATAGCAAACACTCTTTTCATGATTCACATTCCAGAGCATATAGAAAACTTGAACTCATTCATTCATATTTATGTGGTCCAATGCATGTTCCTTCTGCAAATGGAAATAAATATATGATGACATTTATTGATGAGTACACTAGAATGTGTTGGGTTTATCTATTGAAGAACAAATCTGATGCTTTCATTCAAGAACTTTCATACATGGATTTAAAATGATGCACAATCTCATATTGGCTCTATTTGCACTGATAATGGAAAAGAATACAGTTCAAATGAATTTGAAAACTATCTTCGCCAACATGGGATCAAACATCAAACAATTGTACCTTATCATCCCCAATAGAACAAAGTAGCTGAAAGAATGAATATGAAAATCCTAAATATGGTGCACTCCATGATGTTTTTCAAAAATGTAAAAATGATGTTTTGGGCTGATGCAGTTCTATGTGTTGTATATGTAAAGAATATATGTCCATCTAATGCTATTAGAAACAAGACTCCTTATGAAATGTGGTATGGGACATTCCTTCGGTAAAGCATCTCAGGGTCTTTGGTTCGACATATTATGCCTTGATACCAAAGTTACATAGAAACAAACTTGATGCAAGAAGTTGTATGTGTATCTTCTTGGGGTATTCAAACACCTCCAAAGCATACCGTCTCTATGATGAAGTCAATAAAAAGTTTGTTGTATCTAGAGATGTAATATTTATTGAATCATCCAAATCTGACAATGTTGTTCAGTGGCAACTTGATCACATGGATAGATTCGCAAATGCAAAATCATTTCAAGAAATTGATACTCAGATTCCACATCTTGAAGGGGGGATTCCTATACTAGATCAACCTCTAGAATCTTCTTCTGAAGCACTCTCTCCCCCGCATGAAACTCCAACAACGAATGATACTTTGAGTGATGCAATTGACAGAATTGGGAGACTCAATCTTGATTAAGTCCCAACTCAATCAACAGAGCAGCATAGACCATCTCAGAAAGGTCCCCCAAAGTGGTTGACAAAGACACTTGAAAGTGTTCATCCTGATGAGGTTGGCAAGACAGGAACTAGAAATTCAACCCGACAAAATGGAGGTGATGTAGATGACTCTAATTCAACTATTGATATGGATGTTTCTTATGACTGTGAATTGAATTTGTCTATAGATTTTGAACCAAATTCCTTCAAAGAAGTTGCTTCTCATGATGAATGGAAAGAAGAAACGAAAAAGGAGTATGATGCCTTGATAAAGAATGGCACTTGGAAGCTAATTGATCCTCCATTGAGAACCAAACCAATTGGCTGCAAGTGGGTCTACAAGAAAAATTATAAAGCTGATGGCTCACTTGACAAGCACAAAGCCAGGCTTGTGGCAAAAGGTTTTGCACAAAAGGAAGGGGTCGATTATGAGGAGACTTTTTCCCCCACAACAAAATGGGCTACCATCCGGACACTCTTTACCCTAGTAGCTCAGAATGGTTGGAAAGTCCATCAAATGGATGTAGAAACTACTTTATTGAATGGAGATCTAAAAGAGAATGTTTTTATGTCCCATCTTGAAGGATTTGCTGTAAAAGGAAATGAACATAAAGTATGCAAATTTGTGAAATCCTTGTATGGCCTCAAACAAGCACTGCGAGCCTGGTATGAAAAACTAGTTGAGCATCTTCTGAAACTCAATTTAAAACATTATGATCTTGATGATGCAACTTTTTTTGTCAAGAAGGTTGGAAAAGCAATTGTATATATTGTTGTATATGTAGATGATCTTTTGATGACAGGGAACAATGAGAGCTACATTGCATCCATAAAGAAGGAATTGAAGAAAGCTTTTGAAATGACTAATTTGGGATATTTTCATTACTATCTTGGTATTGAAGTAACTCAACATCCTAAGTCCATATTCCTTTCTCAATAGCAGTACATTGGAGATCTATTGAATAGGTTTGGCATGACTGAATGCAATCTTCTGACTACCTCAATGGAACAAAACTTAAATCTCACATCCATTAAAGGAAAAGTATTTGAGGATGCAACAAAGTATAGATAGCTTGTAGGAAGTCTCAACTACCTAACTACTACTAGACCAGACATTCCGTTTTCTGTTGGAATCCTCTCTAGGTTTATGCAAAAGCCTTGTGAGGGATATTGGTCTATTGCAAAAAGAGTTCTAAAGTACTTGAAGGGAACTCAAGACATTGGAATCAAGTATACACAGGTGGGTGACTTCAACTTGATTGGGTACTCTGATTCAGACTTCGATGGAGACAAAGAAACTGGGGTATCTACTTTGGGTTATGCTATGAGTCTTGGATCAGGAGATATCTCCTAGATATCATGCAAACAGTCAGTTCCAGTAGATTCCACAACAAAGGCAGAATATGTTGTAGCAGCTGAGGCAACAAAAGAAATTGTGTGGCTTAGGAAAATTCTGGAAGATTTGCAGGTAAAACAAGTACAATCAACTCCACTCATGATTGAAAATACCTCGGAAATAATGTTGGCCAACGACCCAGAGTTCCATGATTGAACGAAGCACATAAATACAAAATATCATCTCATTTGACATCATGTTGAGGCCAAAACAATCCATCTTTGCCATTGTTCCACTAATGAGCAGATTGTAGACATCTTCACCAAAGTGCTTGGAAGAGAAAAGCTTGAAAGAAATAGAATGATGCTTGGATTGAACCAAAATGGATCTTCGATAAACCTCTAAGTCTAAAAGACTTCATATAAGAGGTAAAAGGTGCTAAAGGGCAAAAATCCTTTGTAAATCCGAGTCAGATAAAGAAAAGGGTCAAAGGCAAAGTTTTATATAAATATCACATTAGAAAGGTTTCAAAGGGAGGACTTAAACTAAAGGCTGAAGACTCCCCGATTTGTGATCTCTGACATATCGCATCGGAGGTAGACTGCCATATGATATTGGAACTCGGGTGAGCCAATTTGTGATTGCGATGAAGCGGATCGACGATCGGCAATAGATATCGCATCGGAGTAGTCCATGGAAAGTGGTATAGACCCCCGGGCCGTTGCGATTATGATATGCAATGTGCCAATAGCGCAATCGACAATCGGTAATCGGCGATCAGGATCGACAATACAAAGGGGCCATGACATCGCGACTTGTGATATGTGTGGACCCAAAAGTTTATAGGTGCGGGTTCATTTGTCTTTCCGATCCGTTAAGTTTGTTCAACGGATTTTCATTGGATTTCTTTGTATTTCCATTGATTGGAGTTCTATTCAGGTTTAGCCATATGCAATGTGATTTGTGATATGCCGATAAGCGATATAGTGATAATTTCGCTAGCCGATGAGGTGCTGATCAGAGTGATCAAAGGTCAGTAAATCGAATCGCAATGATGCAAAGGGGCCAATGCACCATGCGACGTGTGATTGTGATATGTGATCAAGGCACTGTTGGCATTATGAGACAAGTGTTGTCCTTGATGGCAAACCACACTGATGAGAAATCATAGTGCAGAAGGACAGCAGCAAGGAATTGATGATCAGACTATAAGAAGAAGAGAAAGTTCATACACGCAGGTTCGTTAAGCCCAAGTCGCGTGTACACGCAGGTTGGCTTCATTAAAAGCGCGTGTATGTGGAAAACTCATTTTGGTCCATGGCGGTTAGTCCTTGGAAGTTGTGCCTATGGTTTTGGACCTTAGTGTCTCGACGGACGTGTTGATCCCTAGTCTTAAAGTTGATGGTATTGGATTTCTATGGTTGTGGCCCTTGGTATTGAACAAGGCCTAAGGCTATATAAGGAGAAGGAAATCATTAGGCAAGTGCATCCGAAATGTCTTGAATATCTGATGAAGCATTAGATCTAGTATGCAGGGTTATGGGTTGATGATGCATTGCTTGATCTGAGCTAAGGAGAGATCTCACCGGTTGATGGAGAACTAGATCTAAGGAGAGATCGGGATCAAATGGTTGAAATGAACTATCTTTATGATGCTTATTCTAGATCTACATACTGACGCATGTATTGTTATGAGTATGACTGATGTCTGGTACAGCTGCAAGTTATGAGAAATTATTTTTAGATCTGTACGCGGGTTGTCTTTGGCAAAAGTGCGTATACACGCGGGTTTGATTCATCGAAGTAGCGTATACATTGTAAAGCTTGATATTTGAAGTTGCAGATGGATCTGATGGTTATTACAGAGTTCTGTGTCTGCTCTGTGTTCTGGTGACTGTTGTTAACAGGGTTTCAGTGATTCAGGGTTTGATGATTGTTTTGAGCTTCAATGATAGTTATGGGTCCAGTATGAAAATTGGATGAAAAGTGGCCTTACAGATTATGTGTTGTGCTTCAGTGTATCCAGTCTGAAAATTGATGAAACGTGGTACCTGGAGGTGAGAAGATTGTAGGCAAGCACCTACGTACTAGTATCTAAGCTAGTACAAAAGCTAAAGGAGATCTTTGGAGCATTGTAGCAGGTAGCAGCCTGCGTACTAGTAAATGGATCGGCTAGTACAAGAGCAAAGGGGGTTGTAGCTCCCGTACTGGTATAAGACTGCACCAGTACAAATATTGTAAAAGGATTTTCTTATTAAGAAGAAGATTGAGATGACTTGCAGCAGGTGGTTTTCACCCACATTGGGTTTCCACCTTATATCTTTGTGTTCATGTGTGTGGCTCTTGTGTGATGTTCTGTTCTGTTATTTTGCACCTGTTTACTGTTAATATGCTTAATAATGATCTGATGCATTTACTGAAGATTAAGCTAACTGAATTATAAGATCTCTGGATATACGCGAGTTTCATTAGACACAGTAGCGTGTACACGCGGGTTCACTTAATTGAAGTAGCGTATATGTTTCTGAGTATGAAATTGAAAAGTTTGATTGATCTGATAATACTGATTCACCCCCCTCTCAGTATTATTTCCAACAATTGGTATCAGAGCAGGTCCTTTGATAGAAGCTTGATCGCTTGAAGGAGATCCGTGGAACAATGGGAAAGAAGCTTAAGAAGAAAGCTCATAAGAAGAAGAAGACATCTCAGAAGATCTATGACAGTGGGAGAGTCGATTGGGGATTAGGTATAAGAAGCTCTTCAGATTCAGAATCAGATTCAGAGTCATTATCAGGTATGAATGTGTTATCCTCTAATGTTCCTGCTATATTTCCTTGTGAAAGTGATGGAAGTGATAGTGAAACTACTGAACATGCTTTTATGGGTGAGCAAGAAAAGTGTCAAATAGAGGCAATGTGTAGAAGGCTTGCAGACAAAGTTAAAGATCAACAAGATCTATTGAACAAAAGGGAATGTGCTTTCAAAGAAGAAGTTACCAAACTAAAGGCCCAACTAGAAGAAGGAAACAAGGTGAGAAAGCTTCTCAAGGACAAGGAAGACCAATGTCAAAAATTGCAGCATGAAGTGACATCATTAAGAAAAGAAGTCAACGAAAGAAGCACAACCATCAAGAAACTCAAAGATAGATCCAGCTACTATGAAAATCTTGAAGCTACAATCCTCTCACTAAAAGGAGATCTTGAAGAATCAAAGAAGCAGAATACAGATCTACTCCAAGCTATTGCAAAACAAGAAAACGAAGCCACCAGCTTAAAATCTCAACTAGAATGTGCCTTCCGAGTTCGTCAAATGCAGCAGGATCTGTATGAAAAGAAAGAAAAGGAGATTCTCAAACTAAGGCATCAGTTGGAAGAAGGAAGGAAAGATGGAGAAGACATGAAGAAGCAATGTCTAGAAAAGGAGGAACAACTTCAAGTTGAGGTAAATATCTTGAAAAGTAAAATAGAAGAAAAGGATAAGCTTTTACGATTTCAAGATAGTTCTAAAGTCTTGGATGATATTCTTAGTAGTCAAAGGTCTCCTGCTATCAAGACTGGTCTTGGTTTCCATGAATCTGTTGAAGGTGAATCTAGTTCACAAGGTGAGGCAAGGAACTCTAAAGAGAAATCCAAAATGATCAACAAGGAGATGAAAGGTCAATCTCATCATCAACCAAGGAAAGAAAGTCTTCAAAGAAAATCTTTTACTCCTCCTATGAATAATGTTGAATGTTATGTATGTCATAATCTTGGACATGTTGCAGCTAGATGTAGAAGAAGAAGAGTTCAAGACTATTATGCGGACAGGTCATCTCAATCAAGGTACTTTAATGGATATTGCTTTGCTTGCAATATGTATGGTCACAAAGCTGCTGATTGCCACAGGAGGAATATGAAACATGTAAGATGTTATACATGTAACAAGCCTGGACATATAGCAAAGGAATGCAGGAACAAAGGATGGACATCACATCAAAAGGAGAAAACCTCATCACACTTAAAGATATGGAGGAAGAAGGAAGTACAGTCAGCACAATGTACTGAGACACAGCACAACACAGACATATCAGACTCAGGGGGAGCTGAAAGTGTAAACCTTCAGTGTCCTGAATATCATACGCAAGTTCCTTAAAGGGAAGTCGCGTATATACGCGAGTTCGACACTGCAAAGTCGCGTATATGTCAGTTTGAGGAAAAGCAGTGGGGACAGGATCAGAAAAAGGATCTGATATGATTCAGTCTGTTATTTGCTCTATTGATTACAGTCTGCTGAGGATGTGTGGAAATGTTTTGTTACTTGTATGATGTCTAGAAGTGCTTTTGATCCTAACTTGAGGATGATGATGTTTTGATGCTTATTGCTGATATATGCATGATCAGATCTAACAGATGGCACTGGTTGAGGGGGAGCATATGCCTTTAGTAATTCATTGTTGGCATTATGGTTAATAATCCTATGGTGATGATTCTTATATGGCTAAATGATATATCTTGCTATGATGTGGTTGTGAGTTGTCTATGATAGACTCTCATATGATTCTTGAAGTTACATAGAAGATGTTCAAATCAGATTTATGGTTGATTCTTTGATGATGCATGTATGGTGCTTACATGGTGATCTTCATAAGGACAAGGAGGAGTACAAAGCTTGAATACTCATCTTCCTCACTTGATGATGAGTCACTTATATACTGTTGTTGTCATATGCATAAAGATCATACAGTTATGATGCAGGCACTCATGTGGATAAGGATTGTTGTTGTTGATGATATCAAGAAGTTTTGTCAAATGAGCTTGAGCTCAAGATACTTAGTGTTGACACATGGATGACTACTCAAAGTTGCTTTATTGGAGACATGGTGATGAGTTCTTATCTATATGATGATAGGTTGATACTTACATATGATGATTGATGCAGATGTTCCCAAGAAATGATACTTGGATCTTGTAGATCTTGACGTTGATGTAATGGCTATGGTGGTTTCACATGTAATGTGAATGATTTCATGATGATGTTTAAAAGGAGGAGTTGACATCTATGTTTAGACATACCTTGCTGCAGGACATTTACAGGTTGTTGATATGGAAATTTTTGTACGCGTGTTGTTTAAAGGATATTCGCGTGCATACGTCGTTTTACAAGAGGATAGTCGTGTATACGCGTGTTGTGTAAGGGATATCCGCGTATATACGCTTGTTTATATGTATACAGACGCGTATATGGAGTTTTGAAGGAAATCAGCAGAGACAGATGTTGGTTGCAGAAAGTCTGATATAGGTCTGACAGAGATCATCTGGCACAGGTTCAGGGGGAGCAGATAATCTTCCAATGATGCATTGTTGGCATTATCTCAAAGCTTTTGGTTCTAGTCACATTTGGTGTTGATTTCAGGAGGAACAAAGGCGAAAGGAAAACAAAAGGATCTCTTGGTTGCTGATCTGAATGGTGATTGACAAGATGCTGGCGATTATTGGTGACTTTCATAAGTCTTGGTCTAGTTCTTTCGTCTCAATGTCATATATCTCTTTTGTGGTATCTCTTTCATGGTGTCAAGGTCATGTAACGGCCTATTTTGGTTTCCCCACTATGCCTGGGATGATTGATGCAATATGATTGGTTGTCATATGTAAACTTATGATGTATTCCCACTTGGTTGGGTGGATGAGTCAATTTTTGTATATCCTCACTTAGTTGAGAGATGGATGTATGTATGAGTCTTTGGTGATAGGAAGGTCTTTTATGATGTATAGAGTCATGTTCTTCTTGAAGAACATCTTTTGCAGATCTTGCCTACAGTCAGCAAGAGCATGAACAACACACTTCAGCGGTACAGAGATTCAGCATGTACTCAGAGGGAGCATGGACAGATTGGTACACCTTGGCATATACAAAGGGGGAGATTATTCAGAGATTTCAGCAGGTACTCAGGGGGAGTATGGACAGTGGAATGATTCAGCAAAGGAAGAGAATATCTCGGTCCACCCTTTGCCCTTGATGTCAAAGGGGGAGAGTGATTTGGTGTTGTTGCCATCAAGTCCAAAGGGGGAGATTGTTGGCATTATGATGCATGTGTTGTACTTGATGGCAACCCTCTCATAGAAGAATATCTCACTTATGTATAACTGGATGAATCTTCAGAAGAGATATCAGATGTGACTGATGGAAGACGGCTCAAAGGAATCAGATGATAGTTCTAAGTGTGACAAGTTAGCTTTGCCATCAAGTCCAAAGGGGGAGATTGTTGGCATTATGATGCATGTGTTGTACTTGATGGCAACCCTCTCATAGAAGAATATCTCACTTATGTATAACTGGATGAATCTTCAGAAGAGATATCAGATGTGACTAATGGAAGACGGCTCAAAGGAATCAGATGATAGTTCTAAGTGTGACAAGTTAGCTTTGCCATCAAGTCCAAAGGGGGAGATTGTTGGCATTATGAGACAAGTGTTGTCCTTGATGGCAAACCACACTGATGAGAAATCATAGTGCAGAAGGACAGCAGCAAGGAATTGATGATCAGACTATAAGAAGAAGAGAAAGTTCATACACGCAGGTTCGTTAAGCCCAAGTCGCGTGTACACGCAGGTTGGCTTCATTAAAAGCGCGTGTATGTGGAAAACTCATTTTGGTCCATGGCGGTTAGTCCTTGGAAGTTGTGCCTATGGTTTTGGACCTTGGTGTCTCGACGGACGTGTCGATCCCTAGTCTTAAAGTTGATGGTATTGGATTTCTATGGTTGTGGCCCTTGGTATTGAACAAGGCCTAAGGCTATATAAGGAGAAGGAAATCATTAGGCAAGTGCATCCGAAATGTCTTGAATATCTGATGAAGCATTAGATCTAGTATGCAGGGTTATGGGTTGATGATGCATTGCTTGATCTGAGCTAAGGAGAGATCTCACCGGTTGATGGAGAACTAGATCTAAGGAGAGATCGGGATCAAATGGTTGAAATGAACTATCTTTATGATGCTTATTCTAGATCTACATACTGACGCATGTATTGTTATGAGTATGACTGATGTCTGGTACAGCTGCAAGTTATGAGAAATTATTTTTAGATCTGTACGCGGGTTGTCTTTGGCAAAAGCGCGTATACACGCGGGTTTGATTCATCGAAGTAGCGTATACATTGTAAAGCTTGATATTT
Source organism: Pinus tabuliformis (assembly GCA_031772625.1). NCBI lineage: Eukaryota > Viridiplantae > Streptophyta > Pinopsida > Pinales > Pinaceae > Pinus > Pinus tabuliformis. The sequence continues at coordinate 1,955,488,078 of CM062817.1, read as the reverse complement.
GAAGTTGCAGATGGATCTGATGGTTATTACAGAGTTCTGTGTCTGCTCTGTGTTCTGGTGACTGTTGTTAACAGGGTTTCGGTGATTCAGGGTTTGATGATTGTTTTGAGCTTCAATGATAGTTATGGGTCCAGTATGAAAATTGGATGAAAAGTGGCCTTACAGATTATGTGTTGTGCTTCAGTGTATCCAGTCTGAAAATTGATGAAACGTGGTACCTGGAGGTGAGAAGATTGTAGGCAAGCACCTACGTACTAGTATCTAAGCTAGTACAAAAGCTAAAGGAGATCTTTGGAGCATTGTAGCAGGTAGCAGCCTGCGTACTAGTAAATGGATCGGCTAGTACAAGAGCAAAGGGGGTTGTATCTCCCGTACTGGTATAAGACTGCACCAGTACAAATATTGTAAAAGGATTTTCTTATTAAGAAGAAGATTGAGATGACTTGCAGCAGGTGGTTTTCACCCACATTGGGTTTCCACCTTATATCTTTGTGTTCATGTGTGTGGCTCTTGTGTGATGTTCTGTTCTGTTATTCTGCACCTGTTTACTGTTAATATGCTTAATAATGATCTGATGCATTTACTGAAGATTAAGATAACTGAATTATAAGATCTCTGGATATACGCGAGTTTCATTAGACACAGTAGCGTGTACACGCGGGTTCACTTAATTGAAGTAGCGTATATGTTTCTGAGTATGAAATTGAAAAGTTTGATTGATCTGATAATACTGATTCACCCCCCCTCTCAGTATTATTTCCAACAGGCACGAACCCGATAGGGATTATAAACACGATTGCATATTATTTGAAGTCCAAGCTTAAGGCCCATGATGTGTTTTGCGTGCATTTTCCTGTGTATTTCCATTATTTGGCTATTTCAACCAAAGGAAGGCAAAGCGATCGAGTGGCCATGCCTGCCGATTCCTTTCCATTTGTAAATGGATTCTTGTAATGAAACAGTCGGTCTTCAATGATGGAGGCGATATTACAAAAAGCACAGGGAGCTCAATTGACAAGACTACTAAAGGTTGCAGAGATTTGCTTGGAGGTCGAGCGAACCACTGGTAACACAGAGAGGCAGAGTTATGCTCAAGAGAAGTGCAGAGAAGCCCAAGAGGCTCAGTGATGCTTGAATGCTGAGTGTAAGCCTAGAGGAGGCAGTTTGGAGAGTTGGGGTGACTCAGAAGCAGAGCGTTGCTTGGAGGTTGAGTGAAACCAGAAGCTCATGAAAGTCGAGAAGCCACTAGAGGTTGGGGCAATGGTAAAGGGGTGATTTCCCAGAGAGCTAGGCGCAACAGAGTTGTAGATCGCAGAAGGCCAGAGAGCCGTAGATTCACAGAGTGCCACCAGAGGTTGGAGGCTTGACAGAGCCAGAGCTGAGAGTCATAGCCAAGAGCCAGAGCTGAGAGCCAGAACTAAGAGCTACAGCCGAGAGCCAAAAGCCAAGAGCTAGAGCTGAGAGCCAAAGTCGAGAGCCAGAAGCCGAGAGCTAGAGCCGAGAGCGAAGAGCCGAGAGCCAGAGCTGAGAGCCAGGAGTTGAGAGCTAGAGCCAAGAGCCAAGAGCCAAGAGCCAAGGGCCAAGAGCCAGAGAGCCAAATAGCTAGGGATAAAGATGGAATTCTAAGCCCATTGGTTCAGTTGTAAACCTTTGGAGTTGAGTCAAAGAATTGTAAAAGAATTTAAGTCATAATCCCAAAGAGCCCACTCTAGTTGCTTAGAGCTCAAGGAGACGTAGCCCACGATATCAGGGTGAACTCCAAATTATATTTTTGTCTTTTTTTATTGCTCATTGCTGCATTGCATTTACTGTTATATGTTTAATTATCAGTTTAAGTGAGTGGACTCAAGCACTTGAACAGTTAAAGGCAAACAAAGCATACACCTATTTCAAGTTATTTATTCCGTAAATTATCAATCATAAGCTAGATCTTAGGAATATATAAGCTTTGTAGTGAGAGAGGTTCTTTTAAGCATGACAAGAAGTCTTTAGGCCCCATTTCAGCTGAGGTGGTATTGAAGCTTGAAAGATTTAGAATGATGCTTGGACTCACCAACATCCCTTCATATTAAGGGGGGGAATGTTGACACCTAATCATAGGGATTGGGTGAACAACTGTAATTAGTGTAAATAAATAGTAGAGAAAATGGAGAGTCATCGAGAGATGAACTGAACAATCACTCCATCTTGTATATGATAATGAATAAATTGAATGAATAATATGATTACATTTGAGGAGTTACCTCCTAGTCTGACACTTAAGAATCTATGACTTGTTACCAAGAGCTCATCTCTAAGTTAGTTTGACAATAGTTTGAACTTATGGAGGAAAAGGTATGTTGAGAAAGGATTTATACCCCTAAGTATCATGTGGGTGAAACCACTCTAGACTAGACAACTTCCACTCGAACCTTAAGAAGATTTAATTTCTCCATGTACATGCTAGTAGTTAATGTTTATTGGCATACTAAAATTCTTATGGGTCGATTTCTCATGGATAGTGCCAAAAATCAGTAGGAGAACTCCATCATGCTAGCAGAGATGGCGGAAAAATTTGTTTTCCAAGAGGCTAACTCATTACTCTCATAAAAAGTTTATCCAATCACTTATTCTCCCTAGATGAGAAGGATGTTCAATAGACACAACTTCCTAGAGACTCATTCTAATAATTATTATGCTTTACCATTTTTTAAATTTTAGTTTCAACAACTTCTTATGTTTAATTTTCCAATGTATTCCAAGGCTTGGGGTATTAAGACTAGTTGAATGTATTTCTACTTATTTGATGCTTCAGTCAGACGATGTCTCAACAACCTCAAAATTTTGAACCTACGATTTTGGTTTGGTTTCTCTCTGTGGCACTAGAATCAATGATTTTTTTACTATGTAATTCTCGTTTAAAGTAATACAAAGTGCCTAGCTTCACAAAAAAATTCATGATAGAAGTTTATATGATAGAGAGTAGGTAAATTTAATTTCATAAAATAAATTCAAGGTTAAATATTATTTAAAATATTTAATCAAAATTAAAGATGATTAAAGGGATGTTGGCTTATCAAAGACAAAAAATTTTCTTTTTATTTTAAAGTAAAAGTGAAATTATTTTTTTTGTGAATAATTTGACTCTTTTAAAAGGAATGGAATAAGTTAACCACTTAACACTAGAGGTACTTGGAAACAGTGAAGTCTATCCTCTTGTAGGTTAGTTGACTATTTTAGATAGTTTCACTAAATAAGTGTGATAAAGGAATTGACACTTGGGCATGTTAATCCCTATATAAGCTCCATGTTAACCCTAAAACCCCATTATTATGCCCTTGATATTGAGTAACTTCATTTCTATTGTTATATTATTATGTAGGATAAAAAAATTCATGGTTCAATTTTATTATAATTATATTCTCTCTCTCTCTCTCTCTCTCTCTCTCTCTCTCTCTCTCTCTAAAAAATTTCATGGTTTGATTTTCTTATAATTATATTCTCATTCTCTCTCTCTCTCTCTCTCTCTCTCTCTCTCTCTCTCTCTCTCTCTCTCTCCCTCTCGCTCTCACTCTCTCTCTCTCGCTCGCTCTCTCTCTCTCTCCATCTCTCTCTCTCTCTCCCTCTATCTCTCTCTCTCTCTCTCTCTCTCTCTCTCTTTCTCTCTCTCTTGCTCTCTCTCTCTCTCACTCTCTCTCTCTCACTCTCTCTCTCTCTCTCGCTCTCTCTCTCTCTCTCTCCCTCTCTCGCTCTCTCTCGCTCTCTCTCTCTCTCTCTCTCTCTCTCTCTCTCTCCCCTCTCTCTCCCTCTCTCTCCCGCTCTCTCTATCTCTCCCTCTCTCCCTCTCTCCCTCTCCCTCTCTCTCCCTCTCTCTCCCTCTCTCTCTCTTGCTCTCTCTCCCTCTCTCTCGCACTCTCTCTCTCTCTCTCTCTCTCCCTCTCTCTCTCTCTCTCTCTCTCTCTCTCTCTCTCTCTCCCCCCCCCTCTCTCCCCCTCTCTCCCCTCTCTCCCCCTCTCTCTCTCTCTCCCTCTCTCTCCCTCTCTCTCCCTCCCTCTCTCTCTCTCTCTCTCCCTCTCTCTCTCTCTCTCTCACTCTCTCTCTCTCTCTCTCTCTCTCTCTCTCTCTCTCACACACACACACACACACACACACACACAAAGGAGACCATGTCTTAACATAATCAGATCATTCTTATAAACTGTATTCATTTCGAAAGGATTTTTCCCCTATTCAATGTGCAAGATTCATATCAACTAGTGTGTAGTTCCTATCTCCTTGATAGGCTTCTTTATATGTGACTCAATTATTTATTATAATACAAGCAATTCAAATTAATCTCTTATTTTGTCTTTCTTCTATTTTCTCTCAAGCTTACAGTTTTTCATATTGTTTCTTTTCGCGACTACATTCGTGTGTGCATGTGAGCTAACAATCTTACATGCAATATGAGTTCATAGGAGGAGCTTGTAAGGAGAAACCCATAAATTTCATTAAAAGTGACATAAGATTGAATAGTACATAGAGAGTGGGTCAACAAATATCAATGATCCTTACAAAATTTAACTATTGTGAATTGAACCCTAAGATAAACTTATACTCAAAAGAAACAAACTCTATAATATTACTATGGGAACTTAATTGGAGCCTAATTTTATAAATGAGAAAGCAAATAATTTTAACAAGACAGATAATGCATATGGGTTTGTATGCTTTTCAATTTCTTCATATCTATTTTTTCACATAGAATCTTCTTCCACACTAACAATGTTGAGAACACTTTGAATATATTAATTGTGAAGCAAGATGAACTATAAGGACACCAGTTGGAGAATGAGCTCATATCATTGAGCCCAAGAATTTTTGACACCTAATCAAACTTCTTCCCAAAATTCAAATATTTTCTAGAACAATGTAAAGCATGTGAAATTGATAAGGAAAAGGAATATATAATCTTCTCTGTTCAATCAAAGCTAGGACTTCAGTACTCAGTCTTCATTTCTTTATTTTATATCACAATTATATTAATGGGAAAATATTGGAAAATGCCTTATTTGGATGACTTCATTAAGTGACTCATACATGTGAAAGATAAATTCATAAATATGGGTTCTCTAAAGAATTCGAAAGCCCATGTGCTTATAGTAATGAGAGTAGCAAGACAAATAATAAAAACAATTTGGAGGAACATGATCAAGGAAAAAGAAACAAATCCTCTGAAGAATCTTCTAACTCAAATGCAAAAAAATCAAAGAAGGAGAGAACAAGTTCAACTATCATAATAGAGTACCTCATTTATAAAGTTCATGCATGAACAATACTTTTAATGGTATGGTGTGAGATCTCCAACAAAATGATCTTAAAGATTGAAAACTAGATAATGTAAACACAAAATCCTAGAGATAGTTCATGCAAAGATCAAGATAAATTCCATGCTTTGATTTCTATTTACTCCTTACATAAAAGGTCGGGGTTGAAGGACACAACTGCATAGCCACTAATAGTATTAGCATTATCTATTTCGCATAGTAGTTTTGTGCATGGGTACCTGACATGGCTATAAACTGTGAAGACCCATTTATTTTGCACACCTTAGTTTTTCTTTAGTGGGGGATGTTGGGAGTACATGGGAATTTTGTTACTATGTAGGGTGACTACTATTTATAACATTAACATGTGGTTTATTTATAGTATCTCTATTTTTAAAAAGTGATGCCATATAGGATGAGATTTTGTTAGGTCCCAATACTAGTAGTGTAATCCCTTATTGTTATTATAGAAACCCCCTTATTGTATTATTGTGCTCATATAGTCCCCATGTTTTTATTATTGTGCCCCATAGAAGCCCACTATTGTTATTGTTATGCCCCTACAATATTATTGTTATGTAGGCTCTGATTGTATTCGGACCCCTTAGACTCCTATATATAGAAAGGACACCTTATCATTTGTATCATCTAAGAATTGTTCATTTGTGTATTGTAAAGAATGTTCCCCATCGAAGAGGTTGATTTTGAAGTTGTTGATCTATCTTTTCTTCTATTTTGTGAGTTGGTTGCATAACATTTGGTATCAGAGCTTTGGATTATAGGGTTTCGCTGCTCCAAATAGGTCATCCTGGAATTTTCACTATAACATTTTCTCTACGAAGTTTCAGAAGCTAAAAAAAAACCCATTTGATCTGAAATCGTTCTAAACCTCATGGCCAAATTTCATATTTTCTCTTGCTATATGTTCAGAGATATGATCTGAGGAAGTTAGGGTTTTCCAAGCTCCATAATTCCTTCTGAAACAGGTCATCGTTGGATTTTCACTATCATGTTTTTTCTACAAAGGTTCATATGCTTAAATGAAAATCCATTTGATCCTAAATCATGATGATGCTTGAGCCCGAATTTAAGATCTTTTTTGCTACATTTTCGGAGATATGGTCCAATACATTTAGGGTTTTTGCAGGCTCCCGAATTACATCCCAAACATGTGACCTTGGGAACATCGTTGTATAGTTCTCTCTCAGCATCCTATTTAAATTTTGTAAGATGCTACAGAAAGAGGACAAACTGTACATTTTTGTATATAATTTTCATGTCTGAAGGTTGAACCAATGACACATGGAACTTTGTACAAATGTTCTCTACGGAAAAATTATAATCAAGTCATCTTGGGAGATTGGGCATAACTCTTTCTTGGAGAATCCAATTTCGATCAGACTGGTGGCATTGAAAAGAGAATACAAAGGGCTACTGCAGGTCACAATATCAGACCTTGGAGATCCCAAATTTCATAGATATAATAGATTCAATATCTAACTCCTAAAAGAAAGAAAATGAATGACTCAAATCAAGAAAATAGAAACACCTAGTAAGCAAAATTGGAGGGATGACTTGAAGAATGTGAATGAATATATGATCAATAAGATAAATTGTATAACAGAAAAATTGAATGGAAACATGGAAGCTTTCAAGAAAGACATGGAATGTTTGAAGGAAGGTGGGACAAAGTCACTACAAGAAGGACTTCCTAATTCTGAAAAGGTAGTAGAGGAAACTCGTGATGAGAACAAAAGAAATCTTAATCATGATTTCATAGACTCTAACATTGGATTGAGGACCCACCATATTCCAAATATAGATATGAGGAAATTTGATGGCAAGGATCTGGTAACTTGGATACTACAGATGGAGAAATATTTTGATTAACATGATGTGCAACCACCACAAAAGGTACGTATTGCAGCTTTATACTTAGAATTGAATTAGTTTGTATGGTATAGAGGGATTTTTTTCTCGTAAACAACTTGTCACCTAGTCAATTTTCACGGAGGAAATGATAACACATTATGAGGATACAAAGAGCAAAACCTTCTTTAACCAATTGATAAATCTCAAACAAAAGGGTTCAATGCCAAAGTACATTGAGGAGTTCCAAAAATTGAATATAAGGGTAAATGATATTTCAGAGAAGCGTAGGATTGAAGTCTTCATAGGGACTTTAAAGGATAGCATCCAACATGAGGTTCGCCTTTGGGAACCTAATTTATTGGAGAAGGCATATAGGTTGGCAAGAAAATTTGAAAGAAAAATTATGGAAACAAGGAAGCCTACCACTCATAACTATAAATATGGAAGTGTTGTTGCTCCTATTCTTCCACCACCTACAAGGTTTACACCACAAAAATTGGAAGAGAAAAGAGAAAAAGGGCTTTGCTACAAGTGTGATAGGAAATATAGTAAAGGTCATAAGTGTGCTGAGAAGAAATTAATTTACATAGATGGGGAAGAGGAGCAAGAAAAGGAACAAGAAACATAAAAAGAAGAGGATATACACCAAGAACCAATCTTAGAGAAAGAAGAAATGAAACTAACCATATCTTTTAATGCATCGACAGGAACTACCAATCCTCAAACTCTCAAGATAGAAGGACATATCGAGTGGAAAAAGTTAATAGTGTTGATTGATTCGGGTAGTACCCATAATTTTATTCATTGTAAGATAGCCAAGGAATTGAATTGCTTCCTATATCCAGTGCCAGAGTTTCAAGAAATGGTTGGAAATGGAGGAACCATAAATTGCTCTGGAAGGTGCCATAATATCAAGCTATCCATGGGAGAATATGTCTTTAATAGTCCAATGCTTTCCATTCCAATGGGTGGTGATGATGTTGTACTAGGAGTCCAATGGCTACAATCTTTGGGTACGATAGCTTTTAATATTCAAGAAATTTTCTTGAAATTAGTTTGGGAAGGAAAGGAAGTTGAATTAAGGGGTATTGCAAGGAAACCAGGAAAGATAATCAACTCTAACAACATGAAAAATCTTCTAAGAAAAAACAACGAAGCATAATTGCACAATTATGTTCACTATAGGTTCCCACATCGAAATCATATATTTCTCTAGATCTCCAAAAACGTTTCGACAATCATTCCAAGGTATTTGAGACTCCCAAAGGCCTCCCACCTGTTCATGATCATGATCATGTTATTCATTTGATTCCACGAATTGTTCCCCCAAACATCAATGTTATAGACATTTTTGTGCCTTGCATCACTGAGCATGAAATGTAAATAATTAAGGGATCCAAAGTCCCTAAACATGTTGTTCCTACCCCTAGAGGAACAAGGCCAGCAAACCACAGCAATTCACAAAAATTCTCCACCTGAAAACACTCAAAAACAAGGCAATTCTGGATCATGTCAACTGCTCCACTGAGCATCTGCGCTGAATGTCAAGTGCTCCACTGTCTACCTGCGCTGAATGTCAACTGCAAAGAAGGCTACCTGCGCTGAGCGTAACTGGACAAGTGGCAGACTCATTTCTCAAGGTGTCAATGCCCAGGAAGCTTCCAAAATGACACTTGGATCAGGGAATTCGACTGGTGATGAGTAAGAGGTTCCAAATCTCCAAGTGGAAGCAAGAACCTCCAAGTGGACTCAAGAACTGAAGTGGGAGAGGACACTAGTCAGCTCCATGCAAGCCTCAAGCTGACTCATCCTTTCTCCAAAACTCCTATATATAGAGCTCTCTCATGAGGTCTAGGGAGGCTGGAATATTGTAATTGCAAAGAATTGCTGTTGGATTGTGGTTAGATCATTGGGTGCTTATGCTTTGAAAGGGGCTGAAGAAGGAATTCCATTCTGCTGGGAAGGAGATGCTGGGTTGGAACCTTATGGGTTGTATCTCTTCCTGAACCTTGTTTATCAATCAATAAAGCTTCTTGGTTCTTTCTTATATGCTGGTGTTTATTGTATGATTTGCATTAGTGTATTTTATTTACTTCTAATCCTGAATCATTTATGAATATGTATATTTGCCTTTGTATTGTGTCCTTCTCTTGCTGCATGTAGCTGTTCTCTTGTCACAGGTAGCTGTTCTCTTGTGATCTCGTGGGAGCAAAAGCAAAGAGGCAAGTAGCTGTGGACACACAAAGAGGAGAGGATCTAGATCGAGGGACAACCGAAAGATAACGGTAAGTCTACCAATCTCCTCTCTTTCATATTTCATAAAGGAAGAAACCGAAGTAGCTGTGTTCGTTTGTTGCTAAGGTACTGTCACACCTTAGGTGGATAGGATCGTCCTGCATAGGCATTTTTCCCCACAACAATCAAGCCTTACAAATATCCATATGCCCAAAAGACTGAAATTGAACGTATTGTTGCATAAATTCTAGAGGTTGGTATAATCCAACCTAGTCAAACTTATTCCTCTGCTCCAGTGGTATTGGTACACAAGAAGAATGGATCATGGTGCATGTGTCTGGATTATAGGGAGCTCAACGAGCTAAATATTAAAGATAAATTTCCCATTCATGTCATTGATTAATTATTGGATGAATTACATGGATCAATTTACTTCACCAAGATGGATCTTCATTCAGGATATCATAAAATTAGAATAAAGACTGAAGACATTCAAAAAACATCATTTAGAACTCATGAGGGTCATTGTGAATGTTTGGTCATGCCTTTTGGCCTTACCAATTCACCTTCTACATTTCAAGGTTTGATGAATTCCATTTTCAAACCCTTCCTTAGAAAATTTGTGTTAGTATTTTTTGATGATATACTAACCTACAACAAGTCTTGGAATGATCATGTTCAACATGTTTACAAGGTGCTCAAACTATTGGAGGAGAAACAATTATATGAAAAAAGATCTGAATGTTTCTTTGGAGTACAAGAGGTGGAATATTTGGGTCATATTGTATCTCATGAAGGTGTTAATGTAGAACCTAGCAAAATTAAATCCATTAAGGAATGGAAAATTCCCACATTTGTAAAGCATCTGCAAGGATTTCTCAGGTTGACAGGGTATTATCACAAGTTTGTTAAGAATTATGGGAGAATAGAATCACCTCTAACAACATTACTAAAGAGAGATGCATTTTCTTGGACTCCAGAAGCAACGAAGGCCTTTGAACATATTAAAGAGGCAATGTGCCAAGAACTAGTCTTAGCTACGCCAGACTTCACTAAAATCCTTATTATGGAATGTGATTCCTCAGGAAATGGAATTGGTGTTGTTTTAATGCAAGAATAAAGACCCATTTCTCTCAAAAGTTGTTTAATCAAAGGAAAGTATTTACAAAAAGTTATTTATGAGAAGGAAATGTTGGCAATACTTCATGCTCTTAAGAATTGGTGACCTTAACTAATGGAAAGACACTTTAAGGTAAAAAAGAATCAAGATAGTCTTAAATACTTAATGGTCCAAAAATTGTGATGCATGTGAAACTCCATGGATGAAACTTATCACTGTAAATATTGCATTTATCATGTGAAAGAAATGCCATTTTCCTTTCTGAAACCAAAATGGCATAATTTAGTGCTTTTATTGCATAAGTATATTAGTTGTGAGGGGAAGTATAGTCTAGTTTTTATTTATCATATTAGATTGTTTATAGAATTCCTTGGCCATAAGCTTAATTTAACCTTTTATCTGCATAAAAGCTTAACTAACATGGAAGATATTCCTTTGATCGATGGCAAAAAAAAAAAAATATCTTTTGGTAACAAGGATCTTCCACTGCGCGGGGGTGAGGAATATGAACCCTAGCTGCCTACGCCCTCAGTTTCGAGCCTCTGCATCTTGGGCAGGATCTGTTGGTTTTCACTACTACAAACGATGCAAGTTGGTCGTGCGTTGGCTTGTATTTTGCTAAGATTTGGAGCATTGAGGGAACATGGGCATTGAGGATTTGGATGATACTGTTCTTGTTTCATGTCGCTGCAACTTGGCTGGGTGTCCTGGGGCTTCTGAAGGCTACTATGGAAGATCAGTGGCAATTTTTTTTTCTGGTTCGTCTGATACAAGAGGAGAGTTTGAGGGGGCGAGGGAGGAGTGGCTACCCTGGCAGCTTTCTCCCCCATTTCGTGCCTCTTTCTCTTATCTGGGCTTCCAAGGTTTGAGCTTACCTGTCACGGATTCTTTTATCAAGAGTCTTTGTTTTCGCCTGTGGTCTGGTGTCGGGTCTCAGTTGTTCGTGTTGGTTTGGGTGCTCTCTTGGAGCTACACCACTGCTTTTTATTTGTTTTGTTTTGTAGTAGGTATGGGGTTCTTCTATTAACCTCTACAGGACCGCTCCGGGGCTCATTTTCTGGGTAGACTGTGATCAACATATGCAGGGTTTCAACTATCTAGCTTTGGCGGGCATATGTACCTATCACGGCTTTTTCGAATAATGTATTTTGCCCCTTTGGGGTTTCTAGGCACTTGTTTCTGTAGTATTTTTGGGGTTTTCATACCCGTTTTTTGTTTTTTTCCCTAAAGCCTGTTCTTCAAGCTTTTTCACGGATATTCCATTTGGAGTATTAAACTGTAAGTGGCTCTACCCACTATTCTACATATGCTTTTTGCACATGTTATTTTCTGAACAATCAATGAAAATTATGATTTTCTCCCTGGGAAAAAAAGCTTGACTAAGATGTCTCGTATATACCACTCACACCATAAACTATGGATATCTCTTTTTCATAATAGTCTCGTCTATAGTATGGTGAAACACTAGTTGGAAAAGGTAGGGGATGAATGTAATCATTTCTTAGATCAAAAGGTTTCGATAAAGCATAAACTTCCTGAAGACTCTAATTCCCCAAATCTACGTGCACCTAACTATTCATTGGAAAATCCTGTTTGATTATAATCTCATCATTTATTACAGAATGATTGTGAAGAACTATTCCCTGTGGAAACCACTTGTGTTTTGGATGATACTAGGAGTGAAACCCTAGGACCTACTGTTGTCCACATATCTAGAAGCATGAAAAAAGGTACCACCGTCCACCATATGGAATTAATGTTGGAATTTAAGGATAAAAGAAAAGTGAAACCCTCCAAGGTTAGTCCTTGGCCTAAACTCGTGCATACAAAACCTACACATGAAGAAGAAATCAATCAGTCAAAACAAAATCCTCAAAATAAAGCTAAGATTAAAAAAATGTAGAGGAAAATTTCCCTAGAAAGATGAAACAAGATTAAGAATACTCCTGCAAATTATGTGTTCTTTGATCTCGAGGCTCATATTGAACCCTCACAAAAAAATAAACCCTAGGTGTAGGATGATTCGAGAGTGTTTGGTTATGCCACTCACCATGATGACAGTTTTCCGAGCAGCGTATTTTTGGATGAGTCAATTATGAACATGTATTGGCACCAACAATACTCTCATTGTCCCACATCATGAACAACGTATTAGTCGACTTGTCCATGAAAATAATCAACTCAGAGCTTCATTTCAAGCTAGGAAAAAACACATGGAACAAAAATCCTCCATCATTGAAAATATATCCCAGGCTAAAGATACACATATTATCATCAAGTCAAGAAAGGTCAAAGTAGTTATATCTTTTGATATAGATAACTCTGGTCCTGATAAGTAATGATTTTATTATTATCTATGATTAGGATTTTTGAAGTTTTCAAGATATGTGCCTATTTGATTTATTTTACTAAATTTAAAAAGGGTAGCTACATAATCCTTGATTCTGTATCAACCCTATCTTGTTGCCAATATAAATGTTTAATAATGGTTTTTTTGTTACAACAAGTCCTTCATGTTTATTGAATGTTGACTTTCAATCCTACAAAGAAGGATATGCTCGATCGACATGTACATGTTGTAAGCTATGCATGGATGCCCTGTCAGTCATTTATCTTCTTATTTTACCTTTTATGATTCGGCCGGGAGGTGAAGTAAACAATTTGAATTATTTTTGTAATAGACAATTAAATATTCTTAGGATTTCTTTTGGATATAATAAGGTTTACTGGCCTACATAAAAACTTTGGATTTTCCATAGTAAGAGGAGGTACTTATAGTAATATAAAAGGAGATTTTGTGGGAAATAAATTCTCTTTAACATTATGTGACTAGGGAACATTTATTGAATAGTACCATGAGTAATTCAAACTTGATTTTATTCAGTCGATTACATATTTTGGCTTCAATTGTTCCATTTTCATTGGTTCTCATTGTCCTCTAATTTCTATGAAATTTAATTTCTTAGAATATAGAAGACAAAAATTTGTTGTTTGTGATTTTATTCTGTAAACAGTTAGCAATTGTATTAAATTTATTTTCCTTCTTACATTCATTTAATATCTATAAGCTTTGATACGATCAATATCGCTCTCCAGTGACTTGTGTCCTAAGATCAATAGTTGATTTGGCCATCCATCAAGTCTAGGTTCCTATGGTTTTATTCTAGAATTTTAGAACTTAGATAATGACATCTTTCTCATACAAATTGAATTAATGTTTATGTTGTAGCGATTTCTAAATTATTATGCTATTTTTTATTATTTTCTTATTAGTTTGATTCATAAACAAGTTATTGAAATATTATCCTTTTCATTATATTGTTATAGTCTTTATATCTATACCTAGCAATATAAATTAGAGTGTATTAATTAGATTATTTTTCATTGATTCTTGATGCTAATCATAAGAACATGCACACTTTGATCTACATTCCTTCAAAAAATAAGAGACTTGCATTTTAGCAGTGATTGCCTTTTCTTTTGCTTTAAAGATTACTTTCTTGTTTCGATTTGAATTTATAATTTCATATATAAATTAAAATTACATTTTTATTGTCTTTGTAGAGAATTATATTTCAATTATTTTTGTACCAGTTACATTTTGTTTTGGTCTTTACTTTGTTGTATCATTATTGTTTTGCTAATGATCTTTTGATTTCTATATAATATTCCTTTAACTAATACTTTTCTTGTATAATTAATAGTTATATTTATTGTACTTTTAGTAGTTATTAACCTGTAGATTGTATTTTATTATTTAACTAGTAGTTTCAAGTACATTTAATAATAGTTTAATTTTTATATAGATAGTATATATTAGGATTAGTTTTCTCCTAGTTTCTTAGTCACAAGTAGATGAATCTGAAGGCTAATGAAGCCTTAAAACCCATTGAGAACGATTGTTTATGGTGCTAGAAATTTGTCAAATGAGAGGGTCTCCCTGGTATGAAGTCCCATCTAGACCTCACACCATTTGGAGTAGAATTCCCAACTGGGAAATAAGGCTGATCCATTATTCTTAGAAATTTTCGTTGGATGCAATTATCAACATAAGAGATTATGCAAACAATATTTGAATTAAGAAAGTTAAAATTGTGGGGCATGCAATTGCAATGTATATAAGGTACTTTCACGAAAGGGAAATGAGAGAATGAGCCTTTAGAAGAAAAGTAATAGTATTGTCCTAAAAGAGACACACAAGAACATGTAAACGATTGTTGATTAACCTGCAAATTAGTTCACCAGGTAACAATGATGATAAAAGTAAGTAAAAACACACATTCAACATGATGCATACCAAAGCCAACAAAATAATTCATTTTTAGTGGTATGTGTTAACATAAATATACATCATAAATAATGAAAAACTAGTCTTACAATAATTCACAACATATGCATGAAAGTGCATCGACTCTTAGAGCTTCATATATTAAGTGAAAATATTAAGATACATGATTAAAATGCTTCTACACTAGCCCCAATAGTGGAACATTAAATCACCACTTTCTCCTCCAAATAAAGATCTTCTCTGTTATGCCAAACTAGAGAAGCCAAGGTGAAAAGTCCAAAGTCCATTCTCTTGAGCTATGAGGGTGTATTTATAACAAATGAGGTGACTCTCCACCTATCATGTGACTCTTGACCTCCATCGTGACTCTTGAGCTTCTACTATGACTTTTCAAATTCATATGTGACCTTTAAAATTCTACATGACTTTAGAACTTTATAGTGATTTTTCACATTCCATGTGGGACATTTAGTCTTCCACACATTATACATTTTCTTATTTTTGAAAATACAATATTTGAATTCCAAAAATGTTGTGGCTAGATACATTAACACTTATGATCTTGTGATGACACTTGGACAGGCCATGACTTGCAATTGATGACATGGAGCTTGATTGTGATGTATCTAGGCCAAGCCCTTCTCCTAGCTACCATCTTTGTATCTTATTCATGATGGATATTCTATTATTCTTTATATTTACCCTCCAAAGGGTTTGGATCAGTGTTAGAACCATCCAAGTCAATATGAAATGCCACCATTATGTCATGGTACAAGATTTCTTCATGTCCTTCATGATGGTTCTTTCTTTTACTTCTTCTTCATATGTACTCCCCTGTATCCTCTCCTTGGCGACCTCCCTTGTATGTTCATGATAATTCTTGCATGTGTTTCATCTTCATCCTCCCATATCTTGGATAATATGGAGTCTTCCTTGTGATTTTGATCTTCAACCTTCTGTCATGATCTAGTGTCCCTTATTATTCTTGCTTGATAATCTCCTTGTCTCTTCAGCTTCACAAGTGTGTTCTTGCATGGTATCCTTAGAATCCTCCTTGAGCATAATCATTTCATGTCAAGATACAATACCTATAGATGAAATTCACTCATGAAAATATGCCATCAGTCCCAAAATCTCCTAGTTAAACTAATTGACTGATTGAAGTTGGGATAGAGTGTAGGACTGAGGAGGAAGCTTAGGGATTGCATAGTGCATATTTCCAGGAGGTAGTAATGAAGGTATAATCACTATGATTTCATAATGCATAGTAACTGAGGGAGTGGGAGAAAAAATTGCCCAATTCAGGGAGACAGTGACATAGTGAGGTAGGCTTACTTATTATGATTGCATAATGCATAGTTTAGGGGAGACTAAGCCAAGTGATTATGTAGTTGCACACGTTAAGGAGAAAGTGAAGCCTGACTATTAACTGTGACTATGCAATGTGCAATGGAAGATTGACTGGGAGAAATATTCCATTGTTTTCAGGGACAAGAGGCAAAGACCAAGCACTAATTGTGCAATGTGTAGTCCTTGAAGGAAATGACTGCACAATGTGCAGATCCAGGAGGAAAGGGTGGATGACTGTGTCTTAAGACTATGCAATGCACAGTTCCAATAGGGAGGAAATTTGGAAAGTTGCATAGACAGTTAAAGCTTGAAAAATGACTAAGAGTGGGACCAATGATATAAGAGAGTAGAAAGCATGCAAACAAGTCTTGAGATATTGATCTCATACTTAAATAACATCAACAAAATCCAATGGAATTATCAGTAACCACAATCAATCATGTATACCTTAAAAAGACAGCAAAGAGACACTTATTTCTAGGTTTGAAAGTTGAAACGTATATTTGCGACACTTAGAATACAAGTTACGACACAAGTGTTGACTGCAACTATTGAAAAATGCAACAAGAAATTCTCAATTTGACTTTGCCTTGATTAAATTGAGAAAATTTAAATTTCCACATTAGCAGACAACTTGGATGATGTTAAATTGTGTGACATGGCTTGTGTCACCTTGTTTACCAAGTAAATTCAAGTTGGAGGAGTTAGAGTTCAGTTATGCATGTGTGATGGCTAATTTGTAGTAATCAAGGTCTATAATCTCATGTTGTTTTTAGTTAAACTAAATCCAACTTTTGGAGGAACTAGTCGAAGGTCAGTTAAGCAGTGGGACTTTAGTCAAACATAGTGATCAACGAGTTAACTGATCAATCATCCCAAAATAGCTAGTGCATACAAATAATTCGAGTTATCTAGTTGAGGTGGGGATTCCAAGGCAGTGTAACATTAATTGTAGAGTACTCTTGAGTGTATAGGTGTTTCATGCAGTGAGATGATCAACCTAAAGGAATCAAGGGAATTTCATAAATAATAGGGGTTAATTCCTCAAGGAAAAGTACAACGAAATAGGATCTCATCTGAGGGGAAATTTGACCAAGTCTGGGTCAAAGGCCTTCAGTGTGGAGAGAGATAGGTTGTGCACTTGCAAGGTGAGCTCAATTGAGAAAATAAATTGTATTACATCTCTATTTAATTTTATTAATGTAAGATGCATTGGGGTTTTTAGCTGATTTCCTTCCCCAGATAAAAATACTTGTTTCATGTGTGTTATTCCTTCTTGCATGTCTGAAATTCTAAATTGTGAAATAATGTTTACAGAGCAATAGTGTAGATATGTGTCTTGTGATTTTGATTAAAACTTCATGAAAAATTGAAAATATACAACCAACTTTCTACATGGTAGCATATTTGGATTCACATTAGTGCAGGAAATTCGAAGTTGTATCTCATTGGTTTGAATTTGAAGATCAATGTAGCAAGCTTTCTTCAAATCTGAGAAGATGGCCTTCAATGGACTAAGGCTAGAGTATGCCCTGGAAGGCATCTCTAATTTTTTTTGCATGGAAGGACTACATGGAGGCAGTATTAGATGACAATGGGTTGCTAGAATACATCAAGACAAATGTTACAAAAACACAAGCATGTGATGCTTAGAACCTTGCTCAGTGGAAGAATGATGTAGCCAAGGCAAGGAGAATCATCTTGGAGGGAGTAAAAGATCATATTGTCTTGAATCTTCATGGAAAAGAAACCTAATTTGCAATGTGGAAAGTACTGATTGAATTGTTCAAGAATAGTAGTGACCATAGGAAGTTGGTGCTCAAGGATAAACTTCGAAGTATCAAGATGCAAAATAATGACACAATTTCACAGTATCTGAGCAAGTTTAGACAGTGTCATGATGAACTTGGTAGGTTCGGTTTTAATTTCCCTGAAGAAGACTTAGTAACCTTAGCCCTTTTGAGCCTTCCCAAGAGCTAGAATAACTATCAAGATTTGGTGAATTGGAGGGAGAAATTACCGAGTTGGGAGTGCTTATGGTTTGACTTGGTACAAGAGGAAATAAGGAGGAATACAAGAGACGAGACTTCATCCAAGGGCGAGGATGAAGAAAAATTTGCATTAGATTCAAAGGAAAAGAAGGGAAAAGGGAAGAAATCCCAATCTAAACTAGAATCGAGTTAAGGGGGCATGAAGAATATTTGTTAAAAACTAAATGCTTTTGTTGTCATGAATTCAAGCACTATGCGAAAAAGTGTCCACACAAGAAAGAAAGCAAGAAGAACTTAGGAGGATCAGAAGGGAAGCTTTGGCTTCACAGTTCGAGCTTGACCTTACCCTCATTGCATGCATGGGCAACACAATGATGGGGAGCGTGTCATACTTAGACTCAGGTGCATCATTCCATATGATAGGAAATAGATATTTTTTAGTGACCTAGAGGAGAAATATTTACAGATGCACATCGAGATGTGCGACGAAGGAAGGTATAGCGCCACTGGGATTGGTACAATCACCTTTCAAAGGGAGTTGGGCTCTCCACTCAGGCTAAAGAATGTCATTTTCGTTTTGGGCCTAAAGTAAAATATTGTCTCTATTGTAGCTTTGGAAGACTATGGTTATGATGTGATATTCAGCAAATGAAAGAAATTCTTGAGACACATAGCCATAGGACAGGTGAAGCAGATCGAGCTACATGTGAAGAACCTGTACAAGCAAGATGTGGAGGATTGTGCTCTATTGAGCACAAAGCTAGAGAAGGTGCAGAGCCATGATGTCAGTGAACTTTTTCATAGAATACTTGGCCATTTGCATCATGGTGCTTTGAATATCATGCAAAAAATAACCATAGGCCTCCCAAAAGGAGCACTTTATCAGCAGGATGTATGCAAAAGACGTACCTTGGGGAAGTACACAAAATCCACATTCCATGATTGAGACAACATTGAAAGCACATGCAATCCTTCAAATGATACAATCTAATGTCTGTGGACCTTTCTTGACAGCCTCCACTATGAGGACCAAATATTTTTTCATTTTTATTGATGATTTCTCACGGAAGTGTTGGATCTTCATGCGAAAGAAGGATAATACATTCTCCAAGTTTGTAGAATTCAAGGCACTAGTTGACAAAGAAACCAACAAGAAGGTAAAGACCCTTAGGAGCGATAATGGAGGTGAGTACGTGTCAAATGAAATTAAAAATTTCTATGAAAAAAAAGTAATTTGAAAAGAGTTGACATCACCTCACAACCAATAACAGAATGGGGTGGATGAGACGAAGAACCATAGCATTGTGGGAGCAACAAGGGTGATGTTGCATGATCAAGACCTACCTCTACACTTGTGGGCCGAGGCATGCAACACAGCAATATATTTGCATAATACGAGTCCTCATTGGATTCTTGGCATGTATAAAGTAGAGGAGACTTTCTCGGGGAGAAATATGCATGTGTCGCACTTCAAGATTTTTGGAGCCTCTGTTTACTGCCATGTCTCCAAATAATCAAGGAAGAAGCCAGAGATTACAACAAAATTGGGGGTATTTGTGGGTTACACAAAAAGTCCCCACAAATACAGTGTGTACTTTCCATCCCTCATAATGACAATTGTGCAAAGGGATGTAAAATTTGACGAAGATAAAGCCATGCGGTTCTCTCTTGAGAGGGAGATTAAGATCCCACTAGAAGAGGATATTTTATCTCCAAAGGAGGTGCCTTAGGAAGATGTCGAGAAACTCAAGCAAAACCATCTAGAGAAGGAAGGAAAAGGACTAGAGAAGCCAAGAGACTTGTTCACGATGCGGGGAAGAATGTGGATGCTCCTTCAAATCAGTGCAGGCAGAGAAGGTCACTAGATTCGTAAGCTGGCTACATTGATTTAATGATTGAGCTTATAGAGATTGATCCATCCTCTTTTAAGGAAAAAATAGAGAAACCAGTATGGGTTTATGTAATGGTGGAGGAATAGGAATCCATTGTAAAAAAACAATGTTTGGAAAGTGGTCTTGAGACCAACAGATAAATCAGTTGTGGGTTCGAGATGGATCTTCAAGGTGAACTATGTAGAAAAAGAAAGCATAGAAAATTAGAAGGGTAGATTTGTGGCCAAGGGGTACTCTCAAGTTGAGTGGAGTGATTGTGAGGAGACCTATGCTCATGTATCAAGGTGCTCATCTGTCATATCAATTCTTGATATGGCTACACAGATGGGGTGGAAGATCCACCAGATGGATGTGAAAACAACATTCCTTAATGGATTTTTGAGGAGGGGTTGTATATAAAGCAACCAAAAGGCTTCGAGACTTTTGATCGGGAGTCTCATGTGTGTAGACTCAAGCAAGCATTGTATGGTCTCATGCAAGCACCCCATGCCTTGTACACCAATATTGATAGCTATACCACCAGTTTGGGCTTCACCAAAAGTGAAGCAGATACAAAACTCTATCATATCTTGGTGAAGGTAAATTTTTTATTATTTTCTTATATGTTAATGACTTGATTTAACTAGTGATGAGAAGCTGATCAGATCTTGCAAGGACAACCTTGCAAGAGAGTTTGAAATGAAGAACATGGGTCTCATGCACTACTTCCTCTGATTGGAAGTATGACAAGGTGGTGAGGAATTATTTTTCTCGTAGGGAAAGTATGTGAATGAGATACTTTAGAGGTTCTACATGGACAATTGCAAACCCATGGAGACAACTCTAGTGATGAACTGGAGGAAGGAGGATGCCACTTTAGGTGAGGAAGTGGATGTTATTGTTTATCGGCAATTGGTGGGTTCACTAATGTATTTTGTGAATACATGACCATATATGTGTTATGTAATTAACCAGCTGAGCCAAGCTTTGGTTAGGCCAACCAAGTTATTTTGGAGGGCAACTAAGAATGTTCTACGGTACCTCAAAGGCACTACCCAGTTTAAACTATGGTACATATGGACATATGGAGTTAATTTGTGTGGCTTCAAAAATGCAAATTGGGTGGGGAGTCCATCAGATTGAAAGAGTACATTAAGTGGAATTTTCAATGTTAGGTCCACAACTATTTCCTGGTACAATAGGAAGCAAAGACTTGTGGCACTCAACTCGGTAGAAGAAGAATATATGGTTGCGAGTCAAACAACATGTGAGGTGATCTATATGAGAAAGAAACTTGTTGGATTGTTTGTTCAGATGATGGATCAAACTGTGATCTATTGTGATAATCAGAGCTGCATCAAGCTCTCTGAAAATATTTTTTTCATAATCGATCCAAGCATATAGATATACATTATCACCTTTTACATGATTGTATGTAGAGGTAGATAATGTTGTTATAGTACATTCAGATAGAGGAACAAGATGTTGACATTTTGACAAAGGCCTTTTCAAGAGGTAATTTAGAGTTCCACAGGTGGAGGATAGGGGTGGTTGATAATCCCTTTCTTGCTGAGAGGGAGTGTTGGAAAATGTAGCAAGAAATTCTCAATTTTATTTTGCCTTGATTAAATTGAGAAAATTTGTTTCCCACATTAGCAAACAACTTGGATGATGTTAACTTGTGCGACATGGATTGTGTCACCCAGTTTACTTAGGAAATTTGAGTTGAAGGAGTTAGAGTTCAGTTCTGCATGTGTGATTGCTACTTTGTAGCAATCAAGCTCATTTATCTCAAGTTGCTTTCAGTTAAGCTAGTTCCAACTTTTGGAGGAACTAGTGGAAGGTTAGTTAAGCAGTGGGACTTCAATCAAACAGAGTGATCATCTAGTTAACTAGTAAATCAACCAAAAATAGCTAGTGCATGCAGATAATTTGAGTTACCCAGATGAGGTGGAGATTCCAAGGCAATGTAACATCAATTGTAGACTAGTCTTGAGTGTATAAGTGTTGTAGGCAGTCAGATGATTAGACTTAAGGAATTGTGCATTTCAATTGAGGGAATTTCATAAATAATAGGGGATAATTCCTCAATGAACAAGGAAAGGAAATAGGAGCTAAAGCTAAGGGAAAATTTGACTAAGTTTGGGTCAAAGGCCTTCAATGAGCAGAGAGATAGGTTGTGCACTTGCAGGGTGAACTTAGTTGAGAAATGAAATTGTATTACATCTCTATTTCGTTTGATTAATGCAAGAGGCATTGAGGTTTTTAGCATATTGTTTTCCCCAGATAAAAATACTTGTTGCATGTGTGTTATCCCTTATTGAATGTTTGAATTTTTTTTCTTCTAAATAGTGAAATAATGTCCACAGATCAGTAACGTAGATATGTGTCTTGTGATTTTGATTAAAACTTCATCAACAGCTACAAATCTACCACCAAATTTCTACAACAACTAGAAAGTGTGCTAAGTTGTGGGTATGTGTCTAGCAAATATTATCATGACATATAAGATCAACTAATGCAGAAGAGTGCACTAGAGCTACCTCTAGTGGTGCGTTGAGATGCAACACATGTAGGAGTGAAAACAATCAAACGCAACACTTGCGACAGTAAGAAAAAAATGAAAATGACACTTGCAAAAGCTAAGGGAAGTGAAAGCGACACAAGCTAAAGGAAAAACAACACTTGTGAAATTGAAAGCAAGCAAAAACTATGGTCTTGAAAGTGAAAGTGACACTTTCAAAAGTAAATGTGCGCAAAAGTGAAAATTGAGAAAACTCACCGAAATGAAGTTATAATGAAACCAAGAGTGAGAGGGAGATTTTCAAGTGATATTGCACACTAATTGTTGGCATAGATTATGTAGTTCACTGTCTCTATGTATTGTGCAATCAATGTCCACAGGGATTGCACAAACGCTGTAAATAAATATTGTGTAGACACTATTCCTAGAGAATGTGCAAGCCTTACTTTCAAGAACTATGCAATGGATATTCTCAAGGATAGACATTGTTTACTGAGCTTGCTAGAAAGGGGAGTACTTATGGATACATCAAGGAATGAGCATGTGTAAGCAAGTGGTTTCAACAATTAGAATCTCAACAAAAGGCTTAAACACTTGGCATAACATCAACCAATCATGAAGTGATAGTGGAGAAACTTAAAATGATAGAGCATAAAGTCATAAATATGCTCCAAAATTCAAGTGTAGGAAAAATTTTCGAGGGTGTTTGTTGCAATGACAACAATTGAAACACCAAACAATTAGGGCTATTTAAAGAGCTCTCACTTGGGTCATTTCTCCCTTGTTGACTAGTGTGCACAAAACTCAAGTCAACACCACCAAAATGAGCTAATTGAGAAGCCATTTAACCAATGAAGAGTTAAATCGACTATGCTTAAATATAAACCAACCAAGGAAGAAATCCAATTAACCAAGTGAATATGAAAACTATCTAGATAAGAAATTATGGAATCATTGTTGCACTGATGTCTAATGTGTGATAAGTATATGGAATTTACTACAATTTTTGTTGCATATGGATGAATGGCATGGTTATGGCTCATTTCCTTTGCTTTCTATGAATTGTTTTAATGCATGATATGATGCATCAAATAATGTATAAGGGTTATTGAATATGTACATCTTTGAACTAACCTAGTCTATGCCTCGAGTCAGAATTTCCCTCTCAAGGGATTGCTACCGCCCACTATTTGTAAACTTAGTCAGATCGATGTTACACTACAACGTTTCTTTGCTGCTTAGCATTTGTGAACCCTAGCCTTTGAAATTGTGCCAAGACAATTTTGATGAGCATCGATAAATGAAACAATCTTAAACAATGTAAAAGTTATAGGGAGCCTTATCACTCTTTAGAATAAGATATGATAAATGTATTGAATTATTTCAATTTACATCACCTTATAAGGGCACGACCTCAAATACCAAACTATAAAACAATACGAAATGATGCAAAACCTACAATTCATAGGATCTCAACCAATTCCCTGAATGGTTAAATCTGACCTACGTGATTGGCTCAACCAAGTCCTTCTCCCTGGGTCTATATATTTCCTCCTCCTTGAGGGTTATTTTCTAGTGACGTAATTGTTGTTGTACTTGGCTACAATGGGTGAGATGGATGCGATGATATCACTCACATAGCCTCATCCCTTGCACATATAGTCCCTTCCTGGGGCATGGGGTAACTCTTTTTTATCGGGTATGGATTGCATGGGTCCTTCTCTTTTCTCACCTGGGGTACATCTCTTCTCTCATCGTGTGTTGGTAATGTGGGGGGCCATCTCCTCTCGACCAACCCCGACTGCCTTACTCCCGACAAGATCAACAATCTTATTTAAAGTATTTTTCTCCAATTAAATATTTTATGTTAGGGTCCCACCCTAACCCCCTTATTTATGTAATGGGATCACGTCATAGTCAAGATTCAATAAAGCCCATATTAATAATTGTAAGTGGTTAATCCACAATTAATAACGGAACCACAGTTAGTTGCAAATGGGCCATAGTATTAGATAGATGGTATTAATAAAACCCACAGTATTGGCCTGTGGTATTGCATGTATGAGTCATATATAAAGGATAGAGACTCCCTGCGAGGAGAATCGTGTCTTATTTTGTAGTCGAGCTCTGCTCTATTGGAGGTTGCCCCCTCGAAGAGGCAAGTGAACATTACTCTCTAAATAATAAAATCGTTGCTATTCTGTGTTCTGGGTATCTTTTCGTCGCATATTCTGTATTTGGGTATCATTTTGCAGGTTAAGAGCATAACAAGTGGTATCAGAGTACTTTCCAGGGCCGGTGGGATCTCCATTTCTTAGCAAATTTTTTTTTGGCTAGAGACGTATTCCGGCGTCTTTAAACCACGGGATCTGTCATTGAGCGCATAAACCTGCGGATTTTGGGAGGCATGCACGCAGGAAATACAAGAGGTGGTCACGTCTGTTGGACTCCCTTGTAACCCCTGTGGGTACCCCTTCGAGTAGTAGCGCATTAGACAGAACTGCGCACGGATTGTCTTCCACGTACCCTCTGGGTATATTGGAAGCCCCCTAGGCTCCCTTGAAACCTCGCCATAGATAAACCGTCGATCGTCTTGTGGCTACAGTACACCGAGAACAGCACTCGGGGAGATTACTCGCCTGTACGATAGGGTAGTCGGGTTGTATGGCTAAGGGTACGGTCGATCCTCCTTAGTTAGAGCCCTGAAACATTGGGCTGAGTACTACTGCCATACCCTTATGTATATTGCGATCTGTAGCACCTGACACTCCTCAAGACCTTAGTTCCCTTTTCTATCAGGGGATCACACAGCATCTCTTCCAGATCCGACTGTGCAAAGGGGTGCAGCAGCAGCAGACATCTGTCCCGCAGTCTCGAGTTCACAGATCAGCCATTCCAATCTATTAGATCCATCAGATCTGCAGAAGCAGTCTGTTCCGCCATCAGATCCACCATTCAGATCTCTCAGATCCCCCAGATCGGAGTCGTTGTGAAGGGTTACTATACCGGGGTGCTTATTGGTGATCTAGCCCATCAGAATCAGGACGACGAGCTGAGCACGGTGGTACCATTCACTTCTTAGTGAAATTTTTTTAGGCGATCCCAATTTTCAAAAAACCCGGTTGGTGTATGGTAGAAACTAGAGCTCAAGCGATGGCAAATGAAAGGATGGACAAATTTGAAGAATCAATGCACAACCTCCACCTTGAGCTTACCGGACTATGTAACATGGTCGAGAAAATAGTCTCGAAGGGCAAGGAGCCAGCCCACGAGGAGGAGTATAATGGCACTGAACACAATGAGGGTGAGTCTAGCCACTCTCCTCACATCTAGCACACCCACCCACCACCCAGTCAGCGACCTCCCAAGTTGGATATGCATAAATTTGACGGCTCTCACCCGTCGGCATGGATAGCACAAATGGAGCAGTATTTCAAACTGAATCGCATCTTCGATGATGAGACTCAGCTTATGTTGGGGAGCATGTACTTGGACAATGAAAGGTGGGAATGGTGGGAATGGCATCAACGTTGCACTGGACCTTTTAAGACTTGGACCAAATTCACCAAAGCTCTTCAAGACCGCTTTGACCAGGAATCATCTTTTTTGGGTTGTCTTACTAAGCTCCGACAAACTGGTACAGTGGATGAATATATTATAGCTTTTGAAGCCTTAGCCTTCTGCACTTGGGGTCTCTCAGACGTGTTCTACACGGAATGTTTTATCAGTGGTCTTAAAGAAGCTATCAAAGCCCAAGTCCTACTGCACCACCCTCCCACATGGACGGAGGCTTGCAAGGTCGCTCGTAACGTGGAACGTGCATTAGCAGCCCAATACAGTCGCCCAAATTTCTCCGTTAAAGGTCGCTCCCCACAGGCTCACAACACGACTCAAACACTTAAGGTCCAAAAGATGTCACCTGCGAAAATGGCCGAAAGAATAAAGCAAGGCCTATGTTACTACTGTGATGAAAAATACTCCCCAGGTCATAAATGCAAGGAGCCCAAATTTTTTCAAATTGATGCCACTGACTACAGCTCAACAGAGGAAGATCCACCACTGGAGGAACATGAGCCGCTAGAAGAAGACAACCAAAAGGACAATGTCTCTGATGAACCAGTTATTTCGTTGCATGCTTTGGCAGGGATTTCTTCCCCTCAAACTCTCAAAATCAGAGATTTTATTAAACATCGCCCAGTAGTAGTTTTGATTGATAGTGGAAGTACACATAATTTCATCCATCAAAAAGTCGCAGAAGCAGTGCATTGTTTTGTACGAGCAGTTTCTAACTTCCAAGTTCAAATTGTGGATGGAGGCACAATGAAATGTGAAGGCCGTTGTGAAAATGTCAAACTTCAAATGGGGGATTATCAGTTGAAAACTCACATGTTTGCCATACACATGGGGGGTTGCGACATTGTCCTCGGCGCTGAATGGCTCCGCACTCTTGGGCCAATCACAATGGATTTCCAGGAGTTATATATGAGTTTTAAGCAGAACAACTACACACATACCCTCCATGGACTCCAGGCCGGAGCCCCCTCTATCATCAGCTCGCATAGGATGGAAAAATTGTTAAAAAAGGGCAATCATGGAGTTGTAGCTCAATTTAATGCCATCCAGGCAGTCGAAACCAAGCCTCTGCCAATTCATCCTGAGATGCAACAGATTTTAAATAACCATCTGCCGGTCTTTGACAAGCCTCATGAGCTTCCACCCTCGCGAGGGGAACATGATCATAGCATCACCTTGGTTCCAGGGGCCCAACGCCCAAATGTGCGCCCATACAGATATCCGTTCACCCAAAAGAATGAAATAGAAAAAATCATCAAGGAACTTTTGGAAGCAGGTGCCATTCGTCCCAGCATTAGTCCTTATTCATCCCCAGTGGTCATGGTGCTCAAGAAAGATGGGGAGTGGTGGATGTGTCCCGACTTCAGGGCCCTCAATAAGTTGACAGTCAAAGATAAATTTCCCATCCCGGTGGTTGATGATTTGTTGGATGAACTCAATGGGGCTCAATTCTTCACTAAGCTGGATCTTCGCTCAGGCTACCACCAAATTCGCATGAAGGAAGTCGACATCCCCAAGACTGCTTTCCGAACTCATGAAGGCCATTATGAATTCCTGGTCATGCCATTTGGTCTTTGTAATGCCCCCCCTACTTTTCAAAGCCTTATGAACCACATTCTCAAACCATATCTCAGGAAATTTGTCCTTGTCTTCTTCGATGACATCCTCATCTATAGTTGCACTTGGGCCGCACATCTTCAGCGTGTAGATCTACTCTTGCAACTGCTCTGCAAGTATAAATTATTTGTCAAGATGTCCAAGTGTTCGTTTGGCATGGCAGAAGTAGAGTATTTGGGCCACATTGTGGGGCGTGAAGGTGTCAAGGTGGACCCCAAAAAGATCCAGGCAATGCAGGAATGGCCTCAACCTAAGACCTTGAAGAGCTTGAGAGGATTTTTGGGTCTCACAGGCTATTATCGTAAATTTGTCCACAACTATGGTCGCATAGCGAAGCCCCTCACCCAACTCCTAAAGAAAAATTCATTCTTCTGGAATGAGGAAGCACAACAGGCCTTTAAAGCTCTAAAAAATGCCATGTGTTCCACTCTAGTCTTAGCACTACCTGACTTCACCAAATCTTTTGTCATTGAATGTGATGCTTCGGGTATAGGTATTGGGGCGGTCTTAATGCAGGAAGGGTGACTGTTGGCCTTCACAAGCCAACAACTCAGTGGGAGGAATCTGGGCCAATCTACCTACGAGAAGGAAATGATGGCCATCTTACATGCAGTCGAGACCTGGCGACCTTACTTATTGGGGCGACGTTTCCAAATCCGCACAGATCATCACAGTCTTAAATATTTTTTGGAGCAACGCCTATCCTCCCCACAACAAAAAAAATGGCTAGCCAAAATGCTGGGATATGATTATGAGATCATTTACAAGAAAGGGAAAGACAATAGTGTAGCAGATGCATTATCTCGCCAATTTGAGGAGGAAAGTACTCTGCTAGCAATTTCCCTCCCCATTCCAGAATGGATTGAAGAGGCTCGCAGGGAATGGTTTTCACACCCCGGGCTCTCCCAACTCATTTCTCAATTGCAGGTAGATCCAAATTCCACCGAGGGCTACTCGTGGCAGGATGATATTCTTCGCTACAAGGACAGAGTCGTAATATCACCAACATCCACCCTCAAAAGTCGCATTTTGGCAGAATTGCACTCATCTCCCATTGCAGGACATTCGGGCTTTCAGAAGATGTATGCTCACACCAGAAGATCATTTTTTTGGACAGGCATGAAAAAGGACATCCTTACTTTTGTAGCAGAATGCGATGTTTGTCAACACCACAAAGGGGAAACCGTCAACACACCAGGCACATTACAACCATTGCCCATTCCAGCATCAATTTGGACGGAGGTTTCTATGGATTTCATTACAGGTCTTCCAAACTCAGGGAACAAGTCAGTCATCATGGTGGTTGTGGACCGACTGTCGAAGTATGCTCATTTCTGCGCCCTACCCCACCCATTTACACCAACTTTGGTTGCTCAATCTTTCATGGATCAGATCTTCAAATTGCATGGCATGCCCACTTCTATTGTGTCCGACCGCGACCCGATCTTCACCAGTAATTTTTGGCAGGAACTCTTCAGAATACAAGGCACTCAACTAAAACTCAGTACTTCCTATCATCCGCAAACAGATGGTCAAACCGAAGCTGTCAACAAATGTCTAGAAACATACCTTAGGTGTTTCACTTCAGAAAAGCAACACCTTTGGGTACAGTGGCTACCTCTGGCTGAATGGTGGTATAACACCAACTATCATGCCACCACCAAAATAACTCCCTATGAAGCAGTATATGGTCAACTACCGCCTTCACCTACTTCGTATCTCAAGGGATGCTCAAAAGTACAAGCAGTGGATCAACTTCTACAACACCGTGCAACCATGCTCGCCCATCTTCGAGAGAATCTTCATCAAGCTCGGAATCGCATGAAGCAACAGGTAGACCAGCATCGCTCAGAGCGCCAATTTCAAGAAGGGGATCAGGTCTTTTTATAGCTCCAACCATATAAGCAAACATCACTCAAAGACAATGGGTGTCAGAAACTCTCTCCCAAATTCTATGGACCATATCAAGTACTTCAGCGCATTGGAGAAGTGGCCTACAAGTTGGCCTTGCCACCTACTGCAAAAATCCATCTAGTTTTCCATGTCTCATGCCTCAAGAAAGTGATTGGGAACAATTGCAGAATTCAGACCAGTCTACCTGAATTGGACGAAGAAGGGTCCATCTGGCTTCAACCCGAACAGGTCCTAGACACACGAGACAAGCAACTGTGCGGCCGCATGATTAAGGAAGTCCTCGTCAAATGGAAAGACACCTCTCCAGAAGATGCAACTTGGGAACCAGCCACTATTCTTCAGCAGTTTCCGCAGCTTCAGCCTTGAGGACAAGGCTAGTCTTAAGGGGGAGGGCATGTTAGGGTCCCACCCTAACCCCCTTATTTATGTAATGGGATCACGTCATAGTCAAGAGTCAATAAAGCCCATATTAATAATTGTAAGTGGTTAATCCGCAATTAATAACGGAACCACAGTTAGTTGCAAATGGGCCGTAGTATTAGATAGATGGTATTAATAAAACCCACGGTATTGGCCCGTGGTATTGCATGTATGAGTCATATATAAAGGATAGAGACTCCCTGCAAGGAGCATCGTGTCTTATTTTGTAGTCAAGCTCTGCTCTATTGGAGGTTGCCCCCTCGAAGAGGCAAGTGAACATTACTCTCTGAATAATAAAATGGTTGCTATTCTGTGTTCTGGGTATCTTTTCTTCACATATTCTGTATTTGGGCATCATTTTGCAGGTTAAGAGCATAACATTTTGCATTTTAATTAAACATAATATACCTAAAACCTTAGCCAAGGTTTTAACCAATTAAAAAACAATCTTATTTAAAATGACTTCTTCCCATTAATTATTTTACCTTTTAATTCAACACAATATACTCAATAGACTACATACCCATCAAACGATGATGTAGATGATTTCTCATCAAAGCGCGGGTCTAAAAGGTTCAGTATCCCATGTTTGAGTGGCCTTTGCCCACAATGGACTCTCCACTTATACAACGTATCAAATCCACCAATGGAACTTATAAAATCATTTTCCCTTGAATTTGTAACTCTCTACTAGGATATGACAAGTTAAGCGTCATTCCAAAAACAAAGGGGAATGAAAGTAAGTACCTCACAAGTTAAATATTGTTCCAAAATCTCTTCCTACTTGATTTTCAAAAGTTAAATTGTGGGGCACATCTCCCAATCACTTTTTAAAACTTAGTACGTTCACTACCCAACCCTCTTACCAAATAATAGGCTTTCCTCATGTTTCTTTTTTCATCACAATCGTCCCATTATCGTTGACAAACAATTCAGCAACGCAGATTTTGATTTTGAGTTTTAGTGGCCAAAAGATTGAGTATATTGCCATTATATAATACGTGTGATATCCAAATAAGTTTGGGCTTCATACCATTTATCAATCCCTTATTTAGCGCATAGTGAAATTTTTATCATCAAATAGGGATCACGTTTGCCATCAGATGGGGATCACGTTTACCATTCAGAAAACTAAACGATGTTGATGTTGTTTATGTTTATTGAGGTTATAATTGTGTTTAAACGGTTAAATGTTTCTGCGAATTTAGATAAAAAAAAAAAAAACAAAAAAATCTAATTTTGATAAATTCACAATAAATTTAAGCAAGTAAAATCTATAACCAAAATTTTCTACAATTTTTTTTAATTCTTAATAAAATTTTCACAATTTTCTAGACAAAATGATTACGCGGCTAGACTACGACAAACTAAACTGTTTCACACATGCGGGCATGGACTCCTTTAACACTCACGTGATATGTATTTAAACTTTTAATGATAATGTGTCACGCATTGTGTTGTGGTTCGTTCACGAGACATAAAAACGAGACAAAAGAAAAGTGCCCACCGAAAATAGCAAAGCGAACTGATGTGGAAGGTGAGCAAGGTGCACTGAAAAGGCCCGTCAGGGTGGATTTCAAGAAACAATGACTTCACCTGTCAGTGATGCGAAGAAGAAATTTTATATCATAAAGATTAGGTTTGAAAGGGAAATTTTAAAAAATTTAAAAGTACAAAGATTTTAGTAAATTTTATTATTTTTAGTATATAAATGGTAAAATGTTGAGTGATATTTTTGTAAAAATATTTAATTTTTTTGGTGATTTTATATATTTTGTTAAAAACATTTAGGGAGTTTTAAAGTTAAATCATTTAGTTTTATAAATTTTGGGTGATTTATTTTACAAAAAATTTCGGTAATTTATTTCTAGAAAAAATAGAAATTAACAATTTTTTTTGGGAAAAAACATGGAAATTTAACCCATCTACAAAATTTATCCCCTAAAATTTTCCTTTTTAGTTCCATCTACGTTCATTGGAGATTAAAAAAAAAAAAAAGGCTAAATGATACTTACACTTAACACTAAACTTTTAATTGAGATAATTGGAAAATATAGAAATAAGTAACAAATATTATAGGCCACTTCAAGATATAATTAAATTTTTTAAATTTATAAAATGTGTTGCAATATGTATTTATGTTAATAGTTAAAGGGAAGATTTAATTTCCTTTTTCTTTGTTTATACCTAATTTATATATATTAGTCATTATTGTCTTACGACTATTTTCAGAGGCATAAGACCTAGTTAGGAATTGAGGAAGTTATTAGTGGGTAGTTATCTATTTTGCGGCCTAGAGTATTTAATAGAGGCATTCATTTGATATATTAATATAATTCATTATTTTATATTTAAAGAAAATGTCAGTTTTCCATGGTTTATTCTTGAAAAACCTTATAGATTTATGGTAAGTGAACCTTGTAATTACTATAATAATGGGTTCTAAAAAAATTCAATAATTTCAATAATATATGTGAATTTTAATAAACATGGCATAGATAAGACACCAAAACCTTTATCCCATTAGAGAAATCAACAAAATTATGATTACACACTCAAGGCTCATAAGTGAAGATATTTTAGGAATAGCTTTGATTATGAATAAAATGGAGATAGAGTTTTGAAAACATGTTTAATAACAATGTTATACATGATTTTTCAAAATATTTTTATATTTAAACTCAGAATTACAAATTAAAGTGGAGTTTTCTTTACGAAATACTTTAAAATGTCATGTAGTAGAAAGTTTTCATATTATTAATAGATATTTCCTTCTTTATGATAAAATTTGTATATTGTTTTTTAGTGATTTACATGACACCATTAATATTATCAAGGGGAGAAAAGACCATTTTAGACAACCCAAGGCTTATTTGAAAATGAATTCAAATTTCGCAACTCAATTTGTTTAATTTGAAGAGGATAAATAATAAATGTGACATAAACAAGGACATCATATGCTAAGAAATATATGCACTTCCCACTTCAAATCTTGAATGTTATTTATAGAATATCCCTAATTTTTTTTTGAAGCATTTTATATGAATTTGATGTTTAATATATTTCCTAAAAACATCTTGTAAGGTTAGATAGGGGAGATGTATCCCATAGTATTCCTTTTTTATCAAGGTAAAATAAAAGTATCATTGAGAGAATAATAGTTTAATTGATTGTTTGCTATGCATTTGGATTTCATATCTATGTTATTTAGAAAAAGTTTATCTTTTTATTGTGTTTAGAGGCATCAATATCTAGGCTAATTTTGTACATGCACGATATGGGTTGATTTCGACTACCACCACTATAACCTCTAGTTGAGGGTTATGTTAGTGGGCCATCTATAAAGTACTGAAGTGACAATTACACAATAAATGCCTTAATAGTGAACTTATTCATTAACTATTCTATCCCCTATGGACTAAAGAAATATTATTTTGACTCAATAATGATGAAGTACATTTTGGATAAGATATTAGATTCCACCATACTCATAAGAAGAATGGGTGAATATCTTATCCTATTCCACAATAATTTTGAAATTATTAAAAAAAAAAAATGAATTTTTTGAGTGAAAAAAATTAATACAATTCATTAAAATTAATGTTAGGGAGGATAGTCAATATTTTTCAAAATTTATAATAAAGCTCATTGAAATTAAGAAATTTTATAACATTAAGTTTTTATTAAAATATTTTATGCTTATATTTTTTAATCATTAATTTTAATTATTTATATTTATTTTAAAATAAAATTAATCTATTAAAATAATATATATTATTTTTTATATTTATGAAAAATAAAATTTTCCATATTTTTTGAAATATTATTTAATTTTTTTATTAGGTTAATTTGTTAATTACCCTAAGTTTTTTTTAGATTTTAGTTTTTAGAGTGATTTATAATTTTTGTTTTTTTTAATTTTAGTTTATAATTTTGAAAAAAAATAAAATAATGATAAAAAAGAGTTCAATGTAACACCAAATTGACATAGGGATAAAACTCACTGTGAAACTCTAAAAAATAACTCAACTTGCAAGTTACATTGAAATTGACAAAATAATAATTACCTGTGAAAAATGCTGGAAAATAACTCAACGCAAGTCAACCCAAATGCTAGAAAATAACTCAACACACAAATTGCAATGAGATTGACAATGTGATGATCACCGTGTAAAAGGGAATTAGTTTTTGACCTGACTTTAAGTTGTAAAAAGGTTTTTATTCTTACTCTTATCCATGCTACTTAAGTTCATGGATATTGACCAAAACCTTATTTTGGAAAAACATTAAACTAGATTTATAATTAATTTAATATATATTTAAGAAAATGATAATCTATTAAAAAATATATATGTTATTATAAAATAAAAACATGTATCAGATTTTAATTATATTCAAAAACTTAATTTACACAACTTTTTACTTTATTTTGGAAAAAATATTAATATTTTATAAAATTAAAACAATACAATTCCAAAGATAAAACATTTATATGTCAACTCTGCAGTGTTCGTAAGATTCGCTTCCATATCTACATGTTTCGCTATGTTGGACTTCAAAAATGCTCCTCCTTGTTTGTACATTGGAAATTCTTTATTATCTTTCTTGGGTTTCCGTAGATATTAGAAGCATGGACAATTTTTCGTACCATACCAAGAGGGTAGGCATTAGTTGAGGGAAATAACGTGGAACATATTTCCATACAGATTTGCATTGTGGTCTTCTTCTGCTCTCCCCCATGCTCTAGCTCCAATTATTCATATGCTTTATTCCATCAAATCTTTTGTTGGGATTTTATCAAACATACTCTCCGAGAAATGCTCTAAAAAAATCGTGTGGCCATTTTTACAAGTATTTTTTGAAATGCTCTGCGTGGACCGATTTTTATAATATCGTACAAAGAACAATTTTCCATGCAACTATTTCTAAAATTGTGCAAGTAGCAACTTTCCAATGGTTTTAAAAAAGTTAAGATTTCCCATTACAGTGGAGTCCTTTGTATGACTTTTTTGAATAGAAAAGTGGCAGACCCATCCAAATGAAAAGTCAATAAAATCTATCCATCCAGCCATGAAAACCAGGACAATGGGCATTCCAACAATGTGGCCTCATTTCCAATGTACATGCTAAAAAGTTTGGCCATTAATCAAGGCAATTAATATGCTCTGAGACGCTTCAGGATTATTGGGTTTGAACTGAAGCGTTATGATAACAATCATAAACTTAATACAATACATTACAATTTTTACAAACTATGAACTGCTAAAACACCAAGCTGAGGTTATAATTACTATCTACTTATTAGATATATCTACAAGAATGTCTCTGTATTCTTCCTCTTGTATTTTGCTCAAGCTAGTCGGTACTTCTTCCTCCCAGTTTTCTTCTGAAAGAAAAAAATTGCCCAACAAATTCATCTGATCGGACTGGGTCGACTGTTTTTCGTATTCTACAGGTGTCAGCCAATCTGGCTCCAAGGTATTGTTGTAGATGTCTGTCATCGCCTGTTCAGCAGCCACTGCAAAGCAGCTGACATGATCAATGCTATTAATCTGGCTCTGAACTGGACAGATCTCATCGAAATTATAAACAGAAGGCAGGAGCAGACTTTCAAAGGAGAAATCCTGGATCCTAAAATCCAGAGTATTGTCAGTTGGAGGCAATGACAGAACATTAGAATCCTGAGAATACAAAACATTTGATTCAGATGACCTCTGATTAGAAGTGGCATCGGCTAGCAAATGCCCATGAGAGCTTACTGGTTCATTAGGTCCGGAGGTCGAAGACGAGACATTAGTCTGAATCTCCATTAATGGGGCTTCTGATCCAAGAACATCGTCGCTCAGCTCAATCCCCATTAACGAATTATCATCCTCTGAGTCATCAAAATCGCTCATCAACGAGTCTTCTAGAAGTTGCTTCCATGATTTCATGTTGATGACTTCGTCAGAGGAAACCGGTGCAGGCACTCCTGCTGAAATACTAGTACCCCCGATTTTAGCAGGAGCTAATCTCATTCCAGAGTGATGAATCACTCTGTAATCAGCTGACCTCACTACATCTTCTTCACTGGACGCAGATGATGCAGTCTGCTCTGGATCAGCAGGTGCCGGCATTGGAAATTTAGGATTTTGGCTACTCATTGTAAGCTTCTTGCTCAAATGAGTATTCCAGTAGTTCTTTATTTCATTGTCTGTTCTCCCAGGCAACCTTCCAGCAATAAGTGACCATCTGCCAGTCAACCCAAATAAAAGAATTAGTTCTACTATCAAATAATACTGAATAGTAATCTGAACATCCATTTTTTATTTTTTTGCTGAATGGATAGGAGGACCTGATTTGTGAGACAGTAGCAAAGTTTAAAACTAAAGTAGTGAACACATGACTCTGAAAGTCACAGGCTGGGGCAGTATAAGTCTACACAGTAGGTATATCAACACATTACATTACAAGTTGGTTTAGCCGCTTGGGCAAGATTTGGATCTGAATTGATGAGAAGATAGCTAAGGCTCATTACTAAATCTGCCAAAACACATGAATTGAACACACCACAATCTGCTGATTCAAATTAGTTGATGACTGTAATGTGAGTTGAGTTCACATGCACTGTACACTATTCAACAGACCATTCAACAGGCCACAGACTGACATAGCAAAGTTGACAATAAAGCAAAGTTGAAAAGGAGTTGTGAACTCTCCATCATCAAAGTGCTTCAGGGGCAAAGTTGACAATAAAGCAAAGTTAAAAAAGAGTTGTGAACTATTTACAATGAGTGTCCCAGGATTTTTCACAGTGCTAAACAACAACAATGAAGATTTGACTAAAATTCCTTTAGCTAGATTCTAATAAAAAACTCGGCAACTTATAATAATTAGACAACACTATTTTAAATTTAAAAGGATGAAATAATAAGAAAGACGGATAGTTTCTCTTACCGATTGCCAAGGAGGCGATGCATTCTGATTATGAGTTCTTCCTCATCAGGAGCAATGTTGCCCCGCTTAATGTCTGGGCGAAGATAATTTAGCCAGCGCAATCTGCAGCTTTTCCCACAACGATTCAGACCTGCAAAAAGCCATCGTGGCGATTTAGCTAAATATATCAGTTCCAAACTTAGTTATGGTTTCATCATTATTCCAAAGTTCATAAAATCAATGCTGAATTCTAGATAGGTAGCAGTTGAAAAAATGGCAAGCAACACTATACCTGCTTTCTTAGGAAGAGACCTCCATCCACAT
Organism: Pinus tabuliformis; assembly: GCA_031772625.1. NCBI lineage: Eukaryota > Viridiplantae > Streptophyta > Pinopsida > Pinales > Pinaceae > Pinus > Pinus tabuliformis. The sequence continues at coordinate 1,955,450,779 of CM062817.1, read as the reverse complement.
TCCCCATGAGTCTGGACATACTGGGTAAGTCTGGTATCCTCCTCTGCAGTCCAGGCCCCTCGATTAAGCTCTTCTCGCTTTGCGCAGCAAGGAGTTCTCACCATGATGCAGGCTTACCTTCACAGTGAGAAAAAAAAAAGGAAAAAAAAACAAACAAGAACCTTACAGTAATGAAGAATTTAGACCAAGTATGATCAGAGCATGTATCGATCTGCACAAGTCAGAAACGAAATTGAGGATATCTATCTAGCTGGCTGGCTAGCTATCCTCATGAACTCGAGTCTGCTTCTGCTTGCGCTAGACAGGTGGCCAACAGAGATATTTATACACGAACACCGAAGGCGAAATGCTCAATGCACTCAGTACGAGATCTAGTGACCACATAATCAATGAAAATACTTCAGCAAATCTTCGGTAGCTAGAAAATCCCTGAAATAATTGTTTTATTAACCCGATCTGCCATTAATCAACGCAAATTAGAGACCGATAGCAAAGACCATGCGATAGAAATGGTGGAGGAAGAGGCGTTGGCACACAGTTAGCTGCCGTTCTAACAATGGGTACCTCAACTACCGTTCAGGTTAGCCCCGGCGCCAAATTTGAGAGGCTCTGGCCGTGATGTGGGTACTAAACACTTGCTTACGTCAGCAATAGGTTTTCTTCACCACATCCTTGGGAAAGGAATGCATGGACGGAATGGAACGTGGAAAGGTAGCTACCATGTGCGTGCCGTCTAACGAACACCATGATTCACGTTGCAGTGGTCAATCTATCTAACCATCTCAATTCACATTGGTCCACCAAAATCATTTATAAATTATAATCCTCCGACCACCACCGGCCACGTTTCAACCTCTCTTCTTCGTCCTCCTCCCCCCCTCTATTTCTCAACGAACAAAAAAACGTGACGACAAAAGCACAACAAGACGTATCACGTAAATGAAAATCAATATGTGGACAATAATTCTTTTATCAAACCACTCCACGCAGCAATAATATAACTGGTCGTATGAGGTTTAATTCTATACTGACTACCTTTAGTGTGGACAGGTAATTGGACAGACTGGTAAAAAAAAAAAACTCTGTACTGCATTATATTTAGTATTTACAACCCATGTGACATTACGGACTGTGGTTAGGTAGTTATGAACGCCTCCCGAGTAAATTTTTAATTGTTAGCTTGTCAAAACTGCTGACATTATAGTGAATGTGCTGTGTCTATATTTAAGGTATGAATGATTTTTAATGTCAGTAATTGAACGTATGAATAAACAACTGTCTACTTCATTGTTATTTTATTACTATTTATGAACTATTTGACATTACGGAATCGGATTAGGTAGTTTGCATTATGGTGAAACTAGTCCCGAATAGATTTTCTCTTTTTTTATATTTTTGAAAGCTGTGAGGATAGAGAGACAACGAGGTTTTGTAAATTTAAAATATTATCAAATTTTAAAGTCAATTATTCTCCCAACGAGACTCGTGAACTCAAGTTCCGATTGATATGATCTTGCACTGCTAAGGTCTTGAGTTGAACTAGGGAAAGGTATATTTTATGCCTAAAATAGTTTTTTTTTTTCCGAGAGCTGTTTTTAGTATGAATTTTTGGAAATTTTTCTATGAATTTTTTCTGGTTTAATTTCTCTAAAATCTGGCAGGAATTTATTGAAGTCACAAGTTTGATGGGTAACCCTGCACAATAGGAGTGCCCTAAAAGATTTTCAAGGTGCTTAATCCATATATACAATAAAAAACTAGTTTAAATAACATAAATTAAGAATTCACCTAAAATTTTATAACATAAATAGGGTACCGGAAAGTCCAAAAAATCTCACTAAAAACAACTCTTTTTTTTGGGTAATATTTTAGGTTTAATATTTTATTAAAAAAGTCTTAAATAAATTAGGAATTTTTTTGCCTTTTAGTTATTATTGATAAAATGGCAAGTGATAACATTTTTATTAGTTCCTCAAATAGTAAAATTTAATAAACCACTGACTAGGCAAAACTAAAAGGAACTATTTATTATAAAATAAATTTATCATTAAAATTGATTATTTATTTATCTATTTAAATAAGTAAATGATTTCTTTAAAATTTTGTTCTTTTTTATTTATTTATAATTTTTTTATAATAATAAGATTTTAATAATGATAATAATGATTAACTCTAGCCCCAAGGGTTAGTTCAACTGGTCAAATCAGTATCTCGCGGATTGGGAGGTCACAGGGTTAAGGGTTAGGCCTAGTTATTGCCCGTGGGGGTTGTCAGCTTAGATAGGACATAGTGGCCACCCAATGACCAAGGTGTTTGTGAATCACACCAAAACAAAAAAACAAAAAAGAAGATAGTAATGATTAACCCCAATTAAAATTGATATGATTTATGTGATTTTAAGAAGGTAAAAGATTGCTTTGAATATTTTAGCATTTTGTTTATATGCTTAAAAAGTATTAAAAGAAAAGTTCTAAGATCACCATATTTTTGTTGGCTTAAAGGGTGAAGAAGGTGGGTAGTGTCACAAATATTTTAAAAATTAAACGGAATGTGAGTATGACATTGACAATCTAAGAAAAAATGTTTTTCAACTTCAATCCTCTTAGTTCCATAAAGGGGGATAATCTCTTTCATGCCATAGTGTTTTGGGAATTGTCCAACACCAAGTTTCACTGTGAAGCTCAATAGAATTTCTTTTTATTTTAGCAATATTTTTTGAGCACTAGTCAAGATAGAGAAACACTTTTTATTTTAGAGATTGGGGCGGATCATCTACTTATAATATTTTAGTTTAATTTTTCCTTAACTCTTTATCACCCCAATCACTTCTCTTTAAATTTTAAGTAATTAAATTTTTAATATTATCTTTATTCTACAAAATGATCTCCTTAGTTATCACCCAATGGTCTAACCAAGAATGGACATACATCTGACTTAATTTTATCTAAGCTTTTTGTTTTGATGTTGTTCTACCTCCTCTTATACATAAGATATCCTAACCATGTTTTTAATAGGGCCTGGCTTGAATCAGGAGGAGGATAGAATAGGGAGTATTTTCTTTAATATTGAGGTTTTAGGTTATATATTGCTATTGAATTTGCTCTATCTTCCCCTCCTACTCTTTGGGGATATTGTAACTCCAAACTTCACATCTATATAAAAAAATAGAAATAACAAAACTCAAAAAAAAAAGATTTTTCCCTTAAATTTCATATCAAAAGATCGATTTACTTATAATTGTTTTCGATCCCATTAACTTTTCCATACTTCATTAATCCTTCTCCAATACCATAATTCCAATTGAACTTGTCATGGACATTGACTCCAAAATATTTATATGAAAGAAATTTCTCCACATAATTGTTGTCATATATCATTTTCATTTATAATTTATCCAAAAAAATTTAATCAATAATTGAATTCCTTGATAAATTTAATAATAAAAAATTAAATAACTATAATCATAATAAAAATTAATAATAATATCTTTTTGTCATCTCTTAAATCGAAATTTATATATTTAAATATTTAGTCAAAAAAAATTTAAACATGATACTATTACAACAATATATATCAAAATGTTATATTTCTATCCTATCATTACACCTAACCCACTCACATAACCACAGTATATATAATAAATAATTTTAAAAACTTATATATAAAAATGATGTATGAATGAATGTTTTTTTTGTTTTTTAATATCTATAAGAGTATTTTTTTTAACAAAATAACTAAAATTTGAATAAAATATTATACGTATAATATTGTAAAATAAATAATTAATATCTATATCTATATATATATACAATTGACTTGGTTAGTTTTGATTAAGATTTCATCGTGCATACAAAAATACGATTTTATGATTGATTGATTTTAGGAGAAGTCGTGGACATATGATAAATTATTTTAAGCATGAAGAAATAAGATAGAATCATTCCATTTAATTTTAAAATTTTAATAGCTTATATAGTTTGTAGAGTTGCTTAATAAAAAATTGTATATTAAATATATTTTTATATAAATTATATATAGTGTTATATATATATATATATATATTTTATTAAGTTGTGTGAATTATTTTGTTTATGATTTAAGGGAAAAGTATTTAAATTTTTAAAATTATTAGAATGTTTAGATCACACTAAGAGTATTTAAATTGTTAAAATCATTAAATTATTTAAACTATATTAATTCTTAACATGATTAAATTTGTATCTATTAAATTTAGAATTAATAACTTTTACATCACAAAATGTCTTAACATTACACTCTATTACCATTTATTCTATACTAAATATATATATAAATAATTTTTATTATTTAATTAATTTTTTTTGAAAATATAAAGATAAAAAAATTTATTAAATATCTTAAATATATTAGATTTCATTTTAAAACGATTTATACAACTAGATATCATCATAAGGTTGTATACTTTTGACCATTTAAATGTGTAAGGAGGTTCCAGGTGAAGAGAAGAGTTAGGTTTAGTACAATATTGTGAAATATTGTGATAGGTACCCATACTAGTGACCTATTCCGCTTGTGGAAATGGAGTCATCAAAGAAATAAAAAAAAGTTGATATAAGAGAATGAGAATGGTGAGATAATGCTGCTTTCAAATGCAAAATTACGGTTATGAATTTTTTTATAAGAGTGCAAAATCACACCTATGAATGTTTATTAGAATTCTAAACGGGAAGAAGATGTAAGATCTATTAGATGTTTTACTTTATTGTTCCATTAAAAAAATATTTTTATAAGAAATATTAATAGAAATTGTTTTTTATATATATATTTTTAAATTATAAGTAGATTTATTGATTATAATGAAACTATATTATTGAGAATTATATTAATTTATATTAAATATACTTTGAAGTTATATAGTGATTAAGAATATGTATTTTTTTTAAATAAAAAATTTAAAATTAAAGGAGATATGATAATAGAATTTTGTTTTAAATATCAATAGATTAAAATAAATATCAATATATGATTTTCACTCGTGTGAAGTTTGTGGATGTAGTATTTCTAAATAAACAAAGAATTATAGACCATATAATTTTAAAATTAAAAGCAATATATTGCATACCAATATTTAAACAATGATGACATAAAGATATCATTCCTTGGTTACATCCTTGAGATTTAAAGTAAGATTATTTTGCAAGATAAAAAATGATATTAAAAATATTAGCACATAAGCTAAGGAAAAATTTTGGTGCAATAAAGAATTAGAGAGAAATAGAAAATTAAGATACTAAAAAGAAATTTCATAATTATTATGACCTTTATAGTGAAATTAGGCATTGGATAATCCTAAAATGATGTAAAATGAAATAATCTTTTATCTTTGTGACACTAAAAGAGTTGAAAATGAAAAATATTTTTTATTGAAATGTTTGAAGTATACCCAAATTAGATCTCAAATGTAAATGATTTGTTATAGTAGGAACATTCCTAACCTCCTAACTAATCAAAATTATAGTGATCATGGAAACTTCTCTTGATATTGCTTGAATATATGGAAATAAAATTTCAAGAAATCCAAGTATTCCATTACCTTTATTAAAGTCCAATAAACCAAATTTGATCTTAGAAAATGATAACCGCCATCACTATTGATGTTTTGTCAATGTGTTTTAGTTGAGTTTATGATGTAGATAAACTCCAAGATACTTGTTTAAATTAACTTCCACTAACTTGTTATTGTCTTATGCAAATATAAAGCAAGTGAGTGCTTTGGATTTGGTGACCACAACCTTTGTCTTACCAATGTACTAATTTTGAAGAAAGGTGATTGCACTTAGAGGCACTTTCTATAGCTTAATATTAGGGAAATGGATATTTGATTCTATGCTCATCGTGGGATTTTCATATGGAATTTGATGATGATGAGGATGAATATTTATTATTCAATCACTGACATGGAACAAGTATACCCACATTGGTGTAAATATATTGTAACTTAGGATCTCTCATGCAATAAGAGGGGTTGGTTTTAACTATTTTTAAATTCAGAAATTGGGAAATGTTTGCACCTCAATGGATTACGTTATTTTTAGTGCATGCAAAATCTAAAATAAAAATTGATCTACAGAGATGACTATTCTAACCAAAATAGCACCAACACAACCTTCTTCTCCCAACCTATTTTTAACTTATCAATATAAATTTAAAAAAAAATAAACACTAAAGAAAAACCCTACTTAACACCTATATTACAATTAATTTATTCTCACCAATACTCAATTATAGTAAAATATTGTTAATAAAACTCTCAACTTAAAACAATATTTTTGTTCTCTTAATCTCTTCCATATATTATTTCTAATTAAAAAAAAAAAAAAACATTAAAACCAATTATATTGTATCATTTTAACATTCATCTATAATAAAATTAAGACTAATTAAATGATCCACCATTAAATAAAATTAAGTTAGATCTTATAATAAAATTAAGACTAATTAAATGATCCACCATTAAATAAAATTAAGTTAGATCTTATAACCCTTTGAAAATAATTTTTTTTATCTTTTAGTTCATAAATTATTTTTAAACTTCTCATTTAAAAAAAAATATTCAATCAAGTAAACATTTCATTGTTTTAAAGATTTTTTTATCAATACATTTAAAAATAATTAAATATTTAAAAATAAAAGATAGCTTCTGAAACTACTTTACCTTCATCTAAATTTTGATGTGATTCTCTCGAATGGAGCTTTTTAATCTCTATACTTTTTCATGCGTTATATTTATAAGAATTATATCAAAATTTTCTTAATATCAACTAAATAATAAAAGGAATTGACTTAATCATTTTGATTTTTTTCAAATAAATTTAGAATAATTAAATATTGAAGTCGAATAATGCTTGAAGTCGGGCTAGCTTTAGAACTTTTCATTTTGATATTTCTTTATAATAAATTTAAAAGTAATTAAACGTTAAAGTCCAGTAATAACTTTAAAATTAGGTTAATTTTAGTCAAAATTTTCTTCAAATTTCATACAAATTAGATAAATTAGGTTAATTTTAGTCAAAATTTTCTTAAAATTTCATACAAATTAGATAAAATATGATTAGTCATTATCATTTCGTAATTTGATGGAATAATTTTGTCTCCACACTTAAAAAAATTAAGTTTTTTATTTAAAGCTTAAAAAAAAAACCTCTATTTCGTTGAATATTTTATAAAGGGAAGAATAAGAGGAATAAGAATAAAGTTATTTAGTTTTAAGTTTTTAATCCAGTAGTTTTGAATATTTTTATTATCTTTTAAAATTTGATATTTAATTATTAATATATTTTTGGTATTTTATTACTTGTTATTATCTTTGTAAATTAAATAGGGGATTTAAACCTTGGATCTCTAAGTTTTCACTGATTTAGATTAATTTGATGACCAATTGAGCTACGTTTAGGACATTTATTTTAATATTTTTAAGCAAAACAAATTCTCTTTTAATATTTTTAAAACTAATAATTTTCTTAAAATTTTAGTAAACATTTATATGAAAAAATGATCCTTTATTTTAAAATTAAAGAAATAGATGCCACTCCAGTATCTACCATCTTGTCACTCCTAGGGTCATTGATGAGGAATGTTGCAATAGTAAAACTCATATGTTTTGTTTCTTTGTGGACTTTAGAAAAGCTTTTGGATTCACCTCTATGAGACGGTTGTTGCCAAGCTTAAGACCAACAAAGGGTGGTCTAAAGATATTAAATGCAATATCAGGGTTAAGCAAGGGTGTCCCCTTTCCCCTACCCTTTTTGGTATTTACATCAATAAGCTAGAGGAGTGTTTGGAAATCACGGGGTGCAAGGGGACCGAGCTTGCTGGTATTATCATTACTCTTCTCCTCTACACCGATGATATCATTCTTCTTGCTAGAAGCCATGAGGACTTGGACAAGCAACTTAAGACTCTTCATGACTATTGCTCCAAGATGGGTATGACAGTTAATACCAACAAGACTAAAATCATGATAATTAAATCCAAAAATATCACCCATGGAAATTTCGTCTATGATAACAATTGCTTGGATCAGGTCTCTTCTTATAAATATTTGGGTATTGAGATTCCTTATAACTCAATTAGAATTACAACATTAAGAAAGGGATTATTGGAGGCTGAAAAAATTATTATGAGCTTGAAAGCCATTGCAAGATTACTGATCTTTGTATTTGGAGTAAGAAAAGGTTCCTCTTTGAGACCCTCGTCACCCCCATGGTCTATACGATTGTGAAGTCTGGGGTTGTAGTATATCCAAAGATTCATTAAGAAATATTGAGATGATTCAAAAGAAATTCATAACCTATAATCTCAAGATCAAGGGAAATACCCCATATCCTGTCCTCCTCATTAAAGTTGGCCTCTCCCCTATTGAAACTAGGGCTACGTTTAACTATCTAATGTATAAGAAGAATCTTTACAACATGTAGTTCGAGAGGCTTCCTAAAATTACTTCTAAGTTTAGTCAAAACCCCCACCTTCACCTCAACCGTGGCTGACGTAAGGATGCCTAGTCTTGGCTCAACTATTTCGAGATAAATGAGGAGATCATCCTGGGAAGCAAGCATAGTGTCAAAGATACTATCACCTCCAAATTTAAGGATAAGCTATGGGATAATAAGGAGATGGAGGGTAAAAGGAAGCTAGGATATTATAAGGAAGTGATCAACCCCCCCTTGAGAACCAAAATTATCTCACTGTTTTAACAAGCTCGAAGAAAAAGATGAACATCGATAAGATTAGAACTAATTCTCATGAGCTTCGAAGTGAAACCGTGTGGTGGTTTACTCCCAATATTCCTTGGGATGATAGAATTTGCTAGCTTTACAATACTAAGGGGGTGAAAGATGAAAAGCACTTTCTTTTAGATTGTCCAACCCTTACTCACATCTTCTTTCATTTGTATGACATATATCACACTTCTAATCTTCTTCACTTGTTAAGTCAACCCAACTATAGTGATCTTGGTGCACTTTTTTCCCTTCTTTTTAAGCACAGAAATAAGGTTCTAAAAAATTACAATTAATTTTTTTTTCTTCCTAAGGTTTGATAGACCACATTAGTCTTAGTGGATGTTAATCATCATCATCATCATATATATTTATATTTATTGATAACAATATACATAGTGTTAATAAGACTTAATAAGAGCTATTGGAATGTGATGTTTACTTTTGTAATTTTATATATATTTATATATATTTATATATACATATATATATACATATATATATATATATATATATATATATATATATATATATACATACATACATATATATATATATATATATATATATACATAGTTAGTTAGTTAGTTAGTGAGTGAGGGTTAATAAGGTTTAATATGAGTTATTAGAGGATTTGGTTATATCTATAGTTAATAAGAACTATTGGAATGCGATGTTTACTTTTGTAATATGGATTTTCTAATAATTTTTAATAAGAATTTTAATTTTGAGAAGATTCTTGGGTGAAATTGCATAGAGATACTTTTGTCTACGGTTTGGAACCAACTTGTCATGAACCACACTAGTTGGTTCGAAACGCGTGGACGAAAGTATCTCTATGTGATTTTCGCCGAAGAAGCTTCTCAACTTCATATGGATCACAACAGCTTAAATTCAATAATTTTAAATTTTTTAAGATTTTAATGTTTTCTTATTAAATTATATAAAGCAATTTTTGTTGAAATTGTAATTTTAAATAGAATAAAATTATTATTTTTAATATAAAAATAAATTTAACCATTCAAAATATCTTTATAATATTTCAATTAAATTATGTAAAAATAATATTTGATATGAAAATAAAAATATATTTATATAACATTTCAATTAAATTATGTAAAAATAGTATTTTATACAAAAATAAAAATATATTTATTGGTACTCAAATAACTTAAACATAAAATTATTTAAAAAATGATAAAAGAATATATATGACAATGAAATTTTCTATATATAACAATGAAATTTTCATTATATAATAAATATATATAATATATTAATTATTTAAATATATATAATATATTAATTATTTTTATTTAATAAAAAATTTAATCTAAAAATTAATTTAATAATATTTATGTAAATTTTAATTTATAATATTTATATATGATGATAATGACTATATATTTATTAAAATAATAATAAAATGAAGTTTAAAAATATTTTATAATTTTCAATTTTATTATAAATTTAATATTTTGATATAAAATTTAAAATAAAAGTTTATCTAATTTTGTTTTAATATTGTGTATAGGGAAATTTTATTGATTATGATGATATGTATTAAGACATGTGGCATTAGGTCCTAGTTTGATGGAGTATCACAAAATATAGCAATATTATCAATGTGGAAAATCAAGACTATCTTAAGGAAATGTTTGTGCAATACAATGAAGAAAATCATGGATCATACATCGTATGAACACTATAACTTTAGGTTAAGAAGTTGGATAATAAGGTCATTCCCCTAGCAAAGAGAATTGTAGGCTTATAATTTCCTCCCTCAAATGAAAAGGAAGATTAATCCATCATGCTAGAGTATTGTAATCTTTAATAATGTTTTAATTTCATATTTCCTTTGGGTAAGCATAAAAATAATAATCTAGTTATTTTTGAGATAATTTAAAATTCTTTTGGTTAATTATGGCTCTATAGAAACTTATATTATCATTTTCATTTTGGTTTAATTTCTTTTATTGGTGGCAAATAACTACTATAATGTATATAATTTTTGGTAATTACTATATCACGTCTTCCTATTTTACAATATACAAATATGATATAAAATTATAATTATACTTAATCAAACTACTCTAGCCTTAAACCAATAAAAATAAAAAATTATAATTTTAAATTAAATATGATAATTTTTTAATTATTTTTATCTTTTAAATATAGTCTTTTTTTAAATCAAAATTAATTATAAAAATATAAATGAAGATTATTGATTTTACTTAATATTTCTGTTTCTAAATTATTAATTAAAAATATTGAAAAATATCATTATAAATTAGACCCAAAAATAGCTCTTTATATAGATATATATCAAACACATAAATAAAAAATATTACAGCTGTACTTACATGACACTGATACATTGCACTTATTTAATGCTTATAAACAATCTGATCACTAAATATTTTTGAGTTTATGGTAATGGAGTCATGTGAAAAGATGAATCAAGGAAATCCCTTCATAGGTGAAGAGCTGGAGTTTTAAAATGAAAGATGAGATGGAGTCACGATAAGAGAAGAATACTAATATATAACAAAATTAGTTAATGCGTGAAGAAAGAAGGAAGTAGAGAACATTTATAAAGACAAATGACCAGATGGGTAAGCTTTACTTTTAGATGGAAAAGAAAAGACAGTCTTTTATCTTATTAGGACTAGGGGAACTTAATTCTATAGTAAAATTCATCCTTAATAGATATTATAAAATGATTACCGATTTTCACATAAATAATGTATATTGTATTGAGGAAAGCACATTAATTTCTTTATGAATGCTTCTGAAATCAGGGTACCTGTGCTAAAAGGTGGAAAAACGATCGAGTAAGGACCCTAGGTCACAAAACATGATTAATAAGCATTGTAATTACACCTATATGGCACTAATGTATATTATTTTGAGGAAAGCACATTAATTCCTTTATGAATGCTTCTGAAATCAGGGTACCTGTGCTAACAGGTGGAAAGACGATCGAGTAAGGACCCTAGGTCATAAAACTTGAGTAATAAGCATTGTAATTACACCTATATGGCACTATGAATGCTTCTGAAATCAGGGTACCTGTGCTAACAGGTGGAAAGACGATCGAGTAAGGACCCTAGGTCACAAAACTTGAGTAATAAGCATTGTAATTACACCTATATGGCACTAGTGTGTATTGTATTGAGGAAAGCACATTAATTTCTTTATGAATGCTTCTGAAATCAGGGCACCTCTGCTAAAAGGTGGAAAGACGATCGAGTAGGGACCCTAGGTCACAAAACTTGATTAATAAGCATTGTAATTACACGTATATGGCACTATCGCATTGTACCAGGAACCATTTCATCATAAACTATGTTTTTGTAACTACATCTTTGTGGCCAGGAACCATTTCACCATAAACTATGTTTTCGTAACTACATGTTTGTGGTCATTTGAGGTTCTTGCTCAGTGGTTTTACATTCTATTAATTGATGAGTTCTATGGAAAACTTAGTTTCATAGCACTGGTTATACCTGTTCCTTCGTCCTCTTATCAGGATGGCTGCAAATTCAGCTCAGATAAGGGTCGCTTAGTGTTAGAGCTTATTGCATGGCAGTAGAGTTATGACCCTATATTCAGCTTAGATATGGGTCGCTTAGTGTTCTCCAGCTTATGGCGTAGCAGTGGAGTTATGCTACAAGGGAGGAAGAATTAATGTGTAATATTCTCCCTAAGGACAGACTATATTCAGCATAGATATGGGTCATTTAGGGTTTTGAGTTTGTGGCAGTGGAGTTATGCTCTAAGAAGAGCGTGGGTCGCTTAGATTATAGGTGAGGGACTCAAGAAGAGAGTTCATTAGAAGGAACACAAAATGGGATGGATAATCTTTAACTTTTTAAATAACATTTAAATCAATATTTCATTTTCATGCAACCAAAATCATAATTGGGCCAGTTGATTTAAATTCTGTAAAGAAAAATAAAAAAATCCTAAACCTATCTATCTGATCTGAATTCCTTGCACTGTAAACACTAATGCGAAAAGATGCACACTGCAGCTCAAAAATAATCTAGAGTCCAAGTATTTATGCTCACCTTTGCTTGCATCGACGTCCAATTTTTTGTATCGAGGCTGCTCCAAACCACGAGCTGGCTTCTGATACTTCTCGCTTTTCATGCATCTTCTTCGACTCCATGAACGAAAAAAAAAGGGATTGTATGTAACATGCACAAGGTGGAAAACAGGGCCTGGCCACTGTTTGCTTCGATACATACTCGGCCTCAGTATCCTCATCCTCCATGGCCAGAAAAACCCTAACCATGAACAAAACATGTGAAGAATATCACACGGTCTGGTCTTAACCTTTTCACAGTGATGAGGTCATCTACGGAGTTGGGTGAAATCGACGTTGAATGGGGAACTAGAAAGGGGATTCATGCTCACCTACGACTCAAATTATATTGTACAGATATGCATGTGCACGTTGGGTTTGAATATTAGTTCGATGAAGACATTTAGGTATTTGAATACAACGGTCATTCTCTGCATCAGAGTTAGTTGGACTGTATTCGCTTATTTATAAAAATCACTATTGGGAATCCGAAGTGCGCCGGACTATATTAGGAAATAAACTTCGCCATCAGCTACATTTTAAATAAATTTGTAGGCATGGCACTGGTCATTCGTAGGCCGCGGCTGACCACTACCATACTTGTATAGAAATAGCCAGTTGGAGTTACCGTGGTATTAAATTATTCACTGCACTGCATTGAATTGCAGGATGCAGAAGGCCATAGATGGCAGTTTCTGGTAGCAATAACTATGGACAATGAAGCATTTCGCTATCAAAAAATAAAAATATCCAATCGAAATAAAAACCCTCTAGGTCCACTAAATACCTTGAGTCCAGACTAGGATAGGGTCGCCCTACTAATCTGATATGACTCTCAAACTGCCTGATTAATTTGATACGGTAAAGGTCGACCGAGACATGTAGCTGCAGAATATCTGATATTTAGTTTTTCTAAACAATTTGATTGGTGAGTCTGCTTTCCAGGTTAGCTGGCGTTTTGACTTATTAATTTTTGGTTAACCAACTTTGTAATTTACCAATCCCGAAATAAGCGATATCGTAAAAGTAGGGTTACTTTTTTTTTTTTTTCCACCCAGTAATGGGATTTCAAGTGTTTCACTTTCAGATGATATTAATTTCATTTTTACTGTGAAAAATTATGCTTCAAACATTATTATTATATTTTATTAAAACAAAAATTATTTAATTATAACAATCTGTAACTTTCACCTCAAAATTGACACCTATATAGACAACGCCCTAAAGAAATATAGGTCTTCATCAAAATGGACAAAAATAGATAAATAAATAAAAATAAACGAAAACAAATAAATTAATGGATACACTAATCATTTCAGGTTAAATTATAATAAGTTTCGCTACTTTCCCATTAAAGAAATACTCATTTCATGCCGTGAGTAAGTGAGACAGACATGTCTTTGCATATACTAAGTGAATGACGACAAAGAAGTACAGAGATTGGAAAAGGGTCCAGCCGGGTACATATAAACGGATTACAAAGCTCCTCCCTACATTTCCCCAGATATTCTGGAAGCCTTTGAGGATAGGAAAGGGGACCAGCTGCGTACGAATAAATGGATTGCAAACATGCTAACGGTGGCCGTGGCAGGACCATATGTGACAGCTATTTTCTCTCTCCATAATATCTCCTTGAAGCGGCCATAGCCATGCTAAGGTAGTGGAAGATAACCAGCCATGACTATGGTTGAAACTTTGAATATCATGTATTAAAAGTGAACTTAGTAAGGTTTTCCATGGGAGCAGGTAGTTCAAAAGAGAGATCCCCATGTGAAAGTGGGTGGGAAATATCGACAAGAATAACATGACAATACTATAATATAAATTCTACATAAGATATTTAATTTTTTAAAAAACATATAGCTTCAAAATTAGTTGATATCTACAAGTCTAACAAATTACCTGGTCAACATTAATTATATTATTTATTTTTGGGTCATCATTTATGAGTATTGGAAGAGTCTTGAAATGGTTCCTCTACATGGAATATTTTATTCAGTTGATACAAAATTTGATTATGAAACTTTTTTTAATAGGGATTTTTCCTTTTTTAAGACGTTCCATATTATTAGAGGAAATCTAGGTAGAACTTTTAGTTGCTCCATAGAAGAAATTTGAAATTGAGTTTATCGGGTTTTAAGTTCACTTTATTAAAAAATTTCTTTCCTATATTATATCTAAAAAATCGGATGTTTAAATTATTTTAAATGTATATTTTTAAATAAAAGGTTTTTTAATTTCAAATATTCTAATAATTATTTATTTTCCTTAACATTTTTCATATTTTTTACACACCTGTGATGAGAAGTGTTTAATTAAAGATTATTCTCTTTAAATAAGCCTTCTGATTTGTGGGGCAATTTACTAAAACTTGGGTTTTGAAAATTAAAAAAATCATCTAGTATGTAATGTAGGAATGTAGTATAAAATGGAACTTATTCTACTAACAAGTAATTATGCTACATTCAAAGTACAATGACATTATTGACTAAGCAAAATAAGAATATTTTATAATTGAATTATGAACATATTTAAAAAAGGCATTAGTTTGTGACTAACACACCTACTAGAACCATGGAAATTTAGCAAATGCTTAACATATTGGAGACATAAAACACAATAAAAAAGGATATTCTCAATATAATTTGTTAAGTAAACACATACAATATAAACTACAACGATCACACATACAAAAAGATAACTCACATCAAAGTATACATAGTAATAATGTTTACACTTTATTCACCCAAAAAATTAGCTAACAATAAGAGAAGAAAATCCAAAAAGATAACTCACATCAATGTATACATAGTAATAATGTTAACACTTTGTCCACCCAAAAATTTAGCTAACAATAAGAGAAGAAAATCACCCTCACCCGAATAGTTTATTTATAACTTTTCCTAATGAATATTTACCTTCTCACTTCCTTACTATTCATCTATCTAAAGTGAATCTTCAAGTTCTCTATGATTTTTCAATCTTAATTCACTTTAGGACATGTTATTCTGGTTTGTCATTGTTTAATTAGATAATACTATTCAACTCATTTGCATGCTCATTAATAAGACAATATTTTTTGGTAAATTTATCCCTCTGAGAAGAAACTATAATCTACCACTAGTTTAACGTTGAAAACATTTACAATTAACACAATTCATTTTTTACTTATTTGAGTAATCTAATTTTTAAGGAAATATTGATCTTTTATCAACTTGATGATGGCGACAATGATGATGATGATAATGATTAACGTCCACTAAGACCAATACGATCCATCAAACCTTAAGAATGTAAGAGATTAATTGTGATTATTTAGAATTTTTTTCTATGATCGAAAAAAAGGGAGAGCGTTCCTCGATCATCGTAGTTTTGTTGACTTAACATGTCAATAAGGTTGCTAGTATGGCAAACTTTTTGAAAATTAGAACGAATATGAGTAAGAACTGGGTATCCGAGAGAAATTGATTTTCATCTTCAACCCTCTTAGTTCACAAGGTGAAAAACTCTTTCATCCCAAGGTGTTTTGGGAATAGACTAAATGTCCAATTTCACTTTGAAGTTCATAAGAATTAGTTCTTATCTTGGTAATGTTCATTTTCTTCTTAGCATTGGTCAAGAAAGAAAGATAATTCAGGTTCTTGAGATTGGGGTTGATCACCTCTTTATAATATCTCAATTTCCTTTTTCCATTTAACTCCTTATCATCCCACAACTAATCCTTAAATTTGGAAGTAATAATGTTTTTAATATTATCCTTATCCTTCAAGATGATATACTTTACCCCCAATGGTCTAGCCAAGACTGGGCATCCTTATGCCAACCTCATTTGAGTCGGAGGTGGGGGTTATGGCTAGAGTTAGAAGCAATTTTAGGATACCTCTTGGCTTCCATTATTTATAACTTCCTCTTATACACGAGATCCCTAATAATAGTCATCTTTTCAATGACGGTAAATTCAAGCTTCAATTAGGAGGATAAGGTAGGGGGTATTTCATTTAATCTTGAGGTTGTAGGTTAGAAGTTGCTTTTGGATGAGCTCAATCTTCCTCCATGATTCTCTATATACATTGCAACCCCAAACCTCACATCCATATAAAATAACAAGGGTGATGAGATTCTCCAATATGAACTAGGGTGATATTTTTGTCCTTTCATCAAATTTACCCTCTTGAAGTTCTTAGTTTTCTTTATTTGAACCAATGTATTTACTTCATTGGTCAAATAAAACACTCTAAACTCACTTGAAAACCCATCAAACTAGATTGATCAATCCTTTAAACGCCATAACCATTAGGCCTCCTCTAAAGATTGAAAATGCATCCTCTATTTTACATGAATGAACCATCAACGCTCTCTAAATCAAAAGAAAATTTATTTCAAATTGCATTGATGAGCCATTAGGGCTTCTTCAAATATCTAAATATGATATATTTTGATTTTCCACAGTAAAACATGAGGGCTCTTCAAAAGATCATCTTTTGATTTGCCATGATGAACCATTATGTCCCTTCAAAAGGTCAAAGGAAACAACTTTTGAAGAGCCTTGGTGATGAACCATTAGGTCTCCCTGAAAGATCATCTGAATTTCCCCTAATCAATAATTGAGGATAGTGAGATATCAAAGAAAATATATTTCAATTTTCCCTAGTGAAACATTAGGACTCTTCAAAACATCATATTTCAATTCCTCACGTGGATCATTAGGACCTTCAAAATATCAAAGGAAATTTATTTGAATTCTCCCTAAAGAACCATTAGGGCTCTTTGAAATTTTGTCTTTTGATTTTCCCAAATGAACCATTGTGGATTTTTGAAATATCAAACGTGGGATCCTTCAATCTTTCCTACTGAATCATAAAAGGCTCTTTGAAAGATCAAATATTGATTTCCCCTTTGAAATATTGAAAGGTATAACTTTATATTTCACTGAATCAACCATTGAGATGATGTTGGAAAAATGTTCTAAACTTAGGTCATAAAGCAAGGCCAATGGAATCCTTCAATTACAATACTTTAAGTACAAACGAAAAGGGGTCAAGATTGAATGATTTTTAGCCATCTTAATGATTTCATAATAAAAAAAGTGGAGGAATCAAAGTACAAGATAATTTTGTTGGGTATGTGTTATATTCTTTCCATGAATAGGTCCACATGCTATTATGTTGTGACAAGCACAGTGGGGGTGACAACCCCCCTTGGTGGGGGATTTGCAAGGGGGTAGTAGCCCCCATACAAGGGGTCTAGGGAAGCACCCCAAAAAATATTTTTATGCAAACCAAATAATTTGTTGGGTGGACCCAAGGATGGTGGGAAAAACTACCAATGGTTTTGTTCATGTTTTTTACACACTGTTACTTTTGGGCATTATGGTTTTTCCCATGTTATTTTGTAGATCTAGTCAAGGGAAGTATGGTTATGTTCTAATACAAGGTTAATGGATTGGGGTTTATGAATGCTTCCACATGTATATAATGTATTATAACATTGAAAGGAATATATGAAAAATCAATTTGGTTTTCCAGGCTTTATGTTAAAGGAGAATATCTCTGTGTTTATTTTTATGTTCTTACCATTGTGTGTGTGTGTGTATGTGCGTATATATATATATATATGTGTGTGTGTGTGTGTGTGTGTGTGTGTGTACATACACACACACACACATATATATATTTTTCTGTTTCAAGGATTTGTTTGTAGGTTTAATTTTATATAGGGTTAAAACCTACGCATTTTACTAGCAGTTCTTGTTTGAAAAATTTCAAGTCAAAAACTATAGGAACCATTTTGAGGCCATAAAGGAACATTTTTTGTGGGCCTGCCATTATTAAGAACATATATTCCATATCTAAAGTTCGATATCTTTCCAATAAAGCAAAAATAACCTCAATCATAGCTTATATGAGAAAGTTACGCATCCTAGAAGTTGACCTGTTGAAATTGATCACCATTATTCAAGAGGATGTCATGTTAGCCCCCATTACTCAATGGTAAAAGGGGATAGACACATGATCATGATGAATAAGACTCTAGAATATTTAATATTATAACTCTATTTAATATTTAAATGTGTTCAACTTAATCATTGAAAGGCTATTACGCTGTGCTATAACTGTTGAATCAGGTGCACAGCTAACATAAAATACACACAGCAATTAACACAAATAAACACAGGAATTAACGTGGTTCACCCAACCAATATGGGCTACGTCCACCAAACATAGGCATCAGGAATATATTAATTAAATTGGAGATTACATCATGAAATCCTCACACTCTCTCTTAGCAAATCATCCGAATGATTGCCTGTTATATAGCATAAACAATCTAACAGCCTCATAACTCCCTCACATCAAATATAGGAGGCATTAACTCCCTCCCAACAACCTGGAGCTAATCTAGGAACTGAATCCCTATTGTTGTCATCCTTCAGAGATTTTTGCCTATTTGACTAAAACAGAAAATCTCAACAATCTCCACCTTGACAACAATTCGCCTGATGCCCTGGTATTATTATTTTATCTTTTCTGCAAGCCAAGAGAAGCCAAACACCAGCGTAGCTTCTCCAACAAAACTGGTTTCGTGAACATGTCTGCACAGTTCTCCTTTGTATGCACCTTTTCAAGAGAAACTCCCCTTTCAGTGATAACCTGTCTTACAAAATGATACTTGATTGGAATATGCTTTGATTTACTATGATAGGCCGGATTCTTAGCCAAATGTATTGCACTTTGACTGTCACAAAGTAACCTGATGTTATCCTGTAACCTACCAAACTCACCAAGCAAACCTTTCAACCAAACCGCCTCTTTGCAAGCATGAGAAGCAGCAATGTATTCTGCTTCAGTAGTAGACAAAGCAACAATGTTCTGTAGCTTTGACATCCAGCTTATAGCTCCACCTGCAAGAGTAAAGACGTACCCTGAAGTTGATCTTCTCTTATCCAAATCACCTGCAAAATCGGAATCAACATATCCGCAAACAAATTCACTACTCTTATTGTAAGAAATACAATAACTACTTGTGCCTCTCAAGTACCGAAGCACCCATTTTACTGCTGACCAGTGTTCTTTACCCGGATTTGCCATGTACCTGCTGACAACCCCAACTGCATGAGAAATATCTGGTCGCGTACACACCATCGCATACATCAAACATCCTACTACATTGGCATAAGGAATTCGAGACATATAATCCTTTTCTTCATCTGTATTAGGACATAAACTCGAAGAAAGCTTAAAATGGGAAGCTAAAGGGACTGACACAGGCTTCACATTGTTCATACCAAACCTCAAAAGTATTTTCTCAACATACTTCTGTTGTGATAGCCACAGCTTACCATTGCCCCTGTCTCTGAAAATCTCCATGCCCAAAATCTGTCTTGCCGCTCCTAGATCTTTCATATCAAATGTCCTTGCCATATGAGTCTTCAACCTGTTGATTTCTTCAATGCTTTTGCTTGCTAAAAGCATATCATCAACATACAACACTAAGATAATGAACATGCCATTATTTAACTGCTTAAAATAAACACAATGATCATATTCACTTCTTACATATTTCTGACTCAACATGAAAGAATCAAACTTCTTATACCACTGCCGAGGCGACTGCTTCAGGCCATATAATGACTTCTTGAGCCTGCAGACAAATTTCGCATTGCGATGCTGAACAAACCCTTCCGGTTGTTCCATATATATTTCCTCATCTAAATCACCATGTAGAAATGCAGTCTTAACATCTAACTGCTGCAACTCCAAATCAAACAAAGCCACTAATGCTAACACAATTCTAAGTGAAACAATTTTAACCACTGGTGAAAATATCTCATGAAAGTCTATGCCAGCTTTCTAAGAAAACCCTTTCGCAACTAGCCGAGCTTTGTACCTGTCTTCCGTATCATTCACACCCCGTTTCAGCTTGAATACCCACTTGCATCCCACAGTTTTCTTGCCTTTGGGAAGTTCAACCAGATCCCACGTGCCATTCTTTCCTAAGGCCATCATTTCTTCCTTCATGGCTGCTTTCCATTTGTCACTATTTGAACCTTCTACAGCTTCCTGATAACACAAAGGTTCATCATCATTAGCGATCAAAGCAACTGAATCATCATACCTTCTCGGACGATGTTTGATCCTTGTAGATCTCCTTAAGAATGTTTCTGGTGCTTCCACAACTGGCTGTCTATCAACTGTAGGAATTTCTTCATGATCGCCATCTAAGACCTGTTCATGTCCTCCATCTGAACCCTGTTCATAATCTGATTCTGAAACCTGTTCATGACTAGAATCTGAACTATGGTCGTTATGACTATCATTAGAAATGCTGTCAAACTGAATATGCTGGAAATTAGATACATCATCCTGTTTCAATCTTCTATCTACATCTAACTGTACAAGAGAGGACTCATTAAACCTTACATCTCTGTTGATGATGATTTTGTGGGTAGTAGGATCCCACAATCTAAATCCCTTTCTTCCATCACCATACCCAACAAAGATATACCTTTTAGACTTTGGATCTAATTTAGTTCGCTGATGTTTAGGCACTAGAGCATATGCATCACAACCAAACACTCTGAGTTTAGAATAGTCACAAGGGTGTCCTGTCCATACCTCTTGCGGAACCTTGCAGTCTATTGCTGTTGATGGAGATCGAT
This sequence comes from Pinus tabuliformis, assembly GCA_031772625.1. Taxonomy (NCBI): domain Eukaryota; kingdom Viridiplantae; phylum Streptophyta; class Pinopsida; order Pinales; family Pinaceae; genus Pinus; species Pinus tabuliformis. Next base: position 1,955,429,274 of record CM062817.1, on the reverse strand, counting down.
TTATCACATAACAAGCAGTTGCCACTGCTTCCATCCACAACTCCTTCGGCAACCCGACGTTACTCAGCATACACCTTGCTCTCTCTAGAAGAGTCTTGTTCATGCGTTCAGCAACTCCATTCTGTTGAGGAGTATAAACCGTGGTTTTATGTCTTTCGATCCCTGCATCCTTGCAATAGCTGTCAAACTCCTTGGAGGAAAACTCACCACCATTGTCAGTTCTTAAACATTTTATTGTTCTACCAGTGTTGTTTTCTACCAATGCTCTAAACTGCTTGAAAACTGTAAAAACATTAGACTTCTTTTTCAACATGAAGACCCAAACTTTCCGAGAAAAGTCATCAATGAATGATACAAAATAAGATGAGCCACCATATGACACTGTAGGGGCTGGACCCCACACATCTGAATGGATATAATCAAGTATCCCTTTACTAGTATGTTTGCCTGTTTTAAACTTTTGTTTACTTTGTTTACCAAATAGACAATGTTTACAGAAATCCAATTTTCCAGATCTTAGATTAGGAAGTAACTTTCGGTCAGCCAAAATTTTCAATCCTCTTTCACCCATATGCCCCAATCTTTGATGCCATAAGTGAATGGAACTACCGTCATGTTCAGACACAGACACATGATCTGACCCAGTTCTACCTTCTAACTGAAATAGATTTCCTACTTTCTTAGCTTTCATAACTAGTAAGATGCCTTTGTAAATTTTCATAACTCCACCTTGAATTACAGTTTTATATCCAGTTGAATCAAGTGCTCCTAATGAAATCAAATTTTTCCTTAAATCTGGTACATGCCTCACATCAGTTAATATTTTGGTTGTGCCATCAAACATTTGTAGTTGTATGCTTCCAATCCCAACAATATTACATGTTACATCATTACCCATGTACACAACACCATCATCAATTGATCTATATGTTTTAAACCAATCTCTATGTATACACATGTGGTTAGATGCCCCGGAATCTAACAACCAATGTTGATCATGTTTTGAAACATTAACTGATAATACCTCATCACTCATACCTGAACCTGATACTGAACCTGTATCCATGGTGTTGGCTTCCTTCTTTTCTGTCGAAGAGCCTTCTTTAGCAGCCTGCTTTCGCTTCCAGCAATCCTTTTTCAGATGTCCAGCCTTGCCACAATGCCAGCACTTCACCTTTGGCTTCTTTCCTTTGGATTTTGAGCGAGAGTCACTATGCTTTCCCCCGAAGTGTCTCTCTCGTGAGCGACCTCTGGCCATCATTACCTCTGATGTCGAGGTGTCTGCATTCGACCTCTTCCTCGTCTCCTCAGCCAACAAGGCTCCAACAACATCGTCAAATTCAAGAATTTCTGATGTACTAAAACTTATGGAAGTAACAAAGTAATCCCAGGATTCAGGCAAAGAACATGATAGAGTTATTGCCTTATCCTCTGAATCAAATTTCACATCTAGACTGTTTAATTGCACCAACAAGGTATTAAAAACATTCAGGTGATCAGCAATTGAGGTACCTTCTTTCATCCGCAAACTGTAAAGCTGCCGTTTCAGGAGAATTTGGTTTGTCAAAGATTTCGTCATATAGAGCTTCTCAAGCTTCGACCACAAGCCTGCGGCAGTTTTCTCTGACACAATGTTAAACAGAACATCGTCCGCCAGACATAACCGAATTGTGCTCAAGGCTCTATCGTCCATCTCATCCCATTCATCCTCCGTCATGGAAGGAGGCATTTTGTTTTTCCCCAACAGTGCTTTCACCACACCTTGTTGAACCAGCAGATCGTGCATCTTCACCTTCCAGATCTCAAAATTATTCTTGCCATTAAATTTCTCAATTTCAAAACGGGCACTTTGAGTTTTGGCCATCTTGTATCAGCAAAAAACACAATAATCTCCAATATCCAACCAGCAATAAAAAAAATTGCCTATGCCTTTGATTTTACACAAAAAATCTGCCTATGCCTTTGATTTTACACAACAACAAATCTGCCTGTGCCTCTGTACTTTTGCCACACACAAAAAAAATTTCTGCCCTTTTGCACTTCACACAAAAAATTTTCTGCCTTTGCATTTGTTTTTACACAACCAAAAAACCGCCTATGCTTTTATATGTTTTTGTTTTTACAAACAAAAAAAACTGACTTATGGCTGTGCAAAATTACAGTCAAAATACCTCCGCGCCAGCATTAAAAAATAATACCTCAGGCAAAATAATACCTCCACGCCATCATTAAAAAAAAAATAATACCTCAGGGCAGCAGATAAACAGCCTCAGCAGTATATCCCCACCAGCGAAATCAGCATTTAAAAACCACCGCCAAAATAAAAAACAATTCCCTGCTTTCTCTCTGCGCACATTCTTTTATGTTAAACGCATGCAACAAACAAATTTCCTGTTTACGCAGTTATTTACTGCTTCCTCTCTGCGCACATGCTTTTATGTTAAACGCAGGAAGAATTTGGAAATGAATAAAGAGTGCAAAGAATTACAAATTCCGGAATGAATCAACTGCATAAGGCTCGATCCATGATTGAGATAAATCATTTATTGTAATACGGTCCTTCAAAATGTGTAATACGTGGCTTATCAAATTCCTTTTAACGCATTATTTGAATTAATGATTCAAACGCATGGAGATCCAACTAACCATATTCCAAACGCATTGCATACCTTTACTCAGCCCAAGGTTGCAGGTTCGCTCCACGCAGTTATACACTTCACACAGCACGCGGGTTCATTCCACCAGCAGCGATCCTCTCAGCACCAGCACCAGATCGCTCCACCGTTCATGATGGCTCTCTACGCACAGCAGGCACCAAGCACGTAATACACAGCTCCACGCTTTTGCACTCCACCATCAGCACATTTCACCTCCAACTGCTCTGATACCAATTGTTGAATCAGGTGCACAGCTAACATAAAATACACACAGCAATTAACACAAATAAACACAAGAATTAACGTGGTTCACCCAACCAATCTAGGCTACGTCCACCAAACATAGGCATCAGGAATATATTAATTAAATTGGAGATTACATCATGAAATCCTCACACTCTCTCTTAGCAAATCATCCGAATGATTGCCTGTTATATAGCATAGACAATCTAACAGCCTCATAACTCCCTCACATCAAATATAGGAGGCATTAACTCCCTCCCAACAACCTAGAGCTAATCTAGGAACTGAATCCCTATTGTTGTCATCCTTCAGAGATTTTTGCCTATTTGACTAAAACAGAAAATATCAACAATAACCATATCGTTAGGAGGAAAAGGGCTTCCATTATGTTTGAGTGCTTTTTGTTCCACATATGAGAAGAGTAGCCAAGAGTGGATAGGGAGAGAGAAAACATAGAGTTTTTGTATATTGCAGTATCTCATGGGTCACATGTCTCACTCCTTTGTAGTTACACTCATTTTCCCTTGAGAGAAAGAGAGCATAGCAACCTCATCTTCCAGCTAGGATTGTTGCTGAAAGGGTTTGCTAGGTTATAACATGTGACAATTGTGCATTGTGAGTTTTGTTTCATCGTTCTCTATTTTTTGCATATTTTATCTATTGTATGGTTAATAATAACATAATAATTAATAAATCTAGAAATCAAAGGAGAAATTAACCCTCATAGTTTAGATTTCAGATTTTAAGTATAATTTCAATAGTTTGTTGTGACAAACTTTCCATTGGTATATCCACGACAATTTACATATCATATTGGTATAAGAGTAGCTTTCCTTAGGTATATTGTGGGGATTTGTAGGGGACCCAGATTAGCTAAGCCAAAAGTAGTGAAATTAGAACCATGGTCAGTGAATCTATTAATAACTTTCAAGATCCTATAGAGGAAAGGTTTACATAGTTGGAAGCAAAGGTTGTAGATATAAACCCTAATGTGTGCCTCCTCATGACAACCCTAAGAAATAATATTAGGATATTTTGAGAAGATAGATGTTCTAATGTAGAGGTTCGATTAGAGGAGAAATCAATAGATTAGGAAAACCCATACAAAGAGTCTACGAAAGAAGCAAAAAAGGATCAACCTAGTTTGAGTGTTGTGAACCATTCAGAGCCCTTATTGAAAATGGAAGTGAAGGTCAACATCAATTCATATCCGATGAGATTGACATTATAAAGTTAAGTCATTAATTGCAACAATTAGAATTTTATTTTACTATTCATCATATAGAGGAATAATTGAAGATTTTCTCAGTTGAAATCATAAGGCCATACCGTGACTTGGTGGGAAAGTCACACATATACCTTGATGTTGGAGGGATATCCTCTAATGATGTTAGGTCCCTATAATATTGATGAAGCCCCGTTATTGTTATTGTTAGTGTAGCCTCCTTAATGTTATTAATTTTCCCATGTAACCCCCATATTGTTATTGTTATGTCCGATAGAAGCACAATATTCTTATTGTTATTCCCTTACATTATTATCATTATGTAGGCTCTTATTATATTGTGACCCTTTAGACTCCTATATATTTCAAGGAGTTCTTGTCATTTGAATAATCCAAGAATTGTTGATTTATTTGATGTAAAGGAGGCTTCCTTCTCAAAGAGGCTAATTTTCAAGTCGTTGATATATATATATATATCTATATATATATATATATATATATATATCTATATCTATATCTATATCTATATCTATATCTATATCTATATCTATATCTATATCTATATCTATATCTATATCTATATCTATATCTATATCTATATCTATATCTATATATATATATATATATATATATATATATATATATATATATATATATATATATATATATATATATATATATATCTATATATATATATATTTATGATCTAGTAGCATAAAATTTGGTATTAGAGCTTTGGATTCTAGTTTTTTGCTGCTTCAAATAGGTCATTTTGGATTTTTTTTCTATAACGTTTTTTATACAAGGCTTCAGAAGCTGAAATTTTGACAATGTTGAACTAAAATCTTGATGAACTTTGTGTAAAAGTTTTAGATCTTGGTTCAATATATTTTCTGAGATATGGTCCGAAGAATTTATGGTTTTTTGCATGCTCCAAAATTCAGTCTCAAATAAGTCACCTAGGGAAAAATGTCATAACTTTCTCTACAAGTAGATTTGAATTTTTGAAAAGTCACTGAAAGTTCACAAATTGTAGCTTGTCATGTATCATTTCAGAGCCAAATGTTGAAACAATGAAATGTGGAATTCTATACAAGTTTGCTCTACTAAACCAGTCCATAATTAGGTCATCGTGGGATATTGGAGAGTCGAGATTATAAATATACAAGAGTTTCAATATTGAGCTCCTAAAAGAAAGAAAAAAGTGTGTTTTTTAAAAATTATATAACTTTTGTTTGAAAAATTAGTTTGAAATGATTTAAAGGGCATATTGAAACATAGATATTAGTATTTGGTTCTAAAATTTCTCGCAAACAAAATAATTCTACACCCATTAAACCGTCAGAAAGATTTACCATGATGCATGAAGAGGAAGAATTGCAACATGATATATCAAAATTATGGGACTAAGACCAACAATTTTCGCTTTCACGAAGAACAACGAAAGATGAACTAAAAGGGGACATGGATGGTTTAAACATAGAAATAACAGGTGGAATGAATGGTTTCAAAGTAGACATGGAAGGTTTAAAGGAAGGTTTGGCAAAGTTGTTAGAAGAAAGGCTTCCTAGTGGTGATAGGGTATTTTGTGAAACTCACATAGAGAACAAAAAAAACACGAGTCATGATTTTATAGTTTCCATCTTTGGGATGAAGACCAATTATATTCCAAAGATCAATATGCGGAAGTTTGATGGAAAGGATCCTGTAACATGGATATTGCAAATGGAGCAATTCTTTGATCTACATGATGTGCCATACACACAAAAGGTACACATTGCATATTTATATTTAGAAAAAAATCAGTTTGTGTGGTATTGATGGATTTATTCTTGTAAATACATTATCACTTAGACAATTTTCATGGAAGAATTGGTAGCACATTATGAGGATACAAAGAGCAATTCATTCCTTAGAAAATTAATAAATCTCAAACAAAAGAGTTCAATGGCGGAGCACATTGAGGAATTCCAAAGATTGAATATGAAGGTAAATGATATTCCAAAGGAGCATAGGTTTGATGTCTTCATAGGGACTTTAAAGGATAATATCCAACATGAAGCTCACCTTTGAGAACTTGATTTATTGGAGAATATATTCAAGGTGACAAGAAAAGTTGAAAGCAAAATTATGGCAACAAGGAAGTATACCACTCACAACCATAAAGATGGAAGTGTTGCTACTCCTAGTCTCCCACAACCTACAAGGATGACACCACAACAACTCGAGGAAAATAGAACAAAAGGGCTTTGTTACAGTTGTGATATAAAATACACTAAGGGCCATATGTTTTCTGAGAAGAAATTATTTACATATATTGTGAAGAGGAGGAAGAAAAGGAATAAGAAACATCAAAAGAAGATGATATACACTAGGACCAACCCCAAATAAAGAAGAAATGAATCAAACCATATCTTGTAATGCATTGGAAGGAATTCCATCTCCTCAAACTCTCAAGATAGAAGCATATATCAAGAAAAAAAAGCTAATAATGTTCATTGATTCTAGTAGTACCATAATTTTATTCATTGTAAGATACCCAAGGAATTGAATTGCTTTCTATATCTACCACCAGAGTGTCAAGTGATGATTTCAAATGGAGGAACTATAAATTTCTTAAGGAAGTGACATAATATCAATATAATCATGGGGGGATGTGTATTGAATAGTCCAATGGTTTCCATTCCAATCAGTGTTGTTGTTGTTACATTAGAAGTCTAATGGTTACAACCCTTGGGGACGATAACTTTTAATTTTCAAGAAATTTTCTTAAAAATATCTTAGGAAGGAACTGGAATTGAATTAAGGGCTATCGCAGGGAAACTGGGGAAGATAATTAGCTATAATGGCATGACAAATCTTTTGAATCCCAAAAATGATATCTAATATAATGCACTGCGTAAATCCCCCACACTTAAATTCAAAAAGAGTCAAGGGATCTCTACTTGAATGGTTCATGAGGCACAATACTTGCTAAGGTTTTGCAAATGGGGTAGCAAGCTAAGTGGGCTTGATTGTGGGGAAAAACTCCACAGTTAAGCGCGCTTGAGCCAGAGGAGTTCTGGGATGGGTGACCTCCTGGGAAGTCCTGGTTACCGGGTGCAAGCCCCGGAAGTGATGATTGATGCTATGTGATTCGTTCTCCACATTTCACTAGTTTCAATCCCACTTCTTCACCCCTGTGAGCATCACCCGATGCAATGAGTGCTAAGTGAACTATTCAAAAATCATGAAAAATTAGTCACTTTACGACTACCTCTCATGAAAATGGTCATACTTTGAATGACTTACTTAACGCAGTTGAATCCCAAAAATGATATCTAATATAATGCACTGCGTAAATCCCCCACACTTAAGTTATAATTTCACAATTATGCTCAATAGATGTTCAAACATCAAAATCATCAATTTCTAGAGATCTCCAAAGAATATTGGAAAATCATTCCAAGGTATTTGATACCCCCAAGGGCCTCCCTCCTACTCATGTTTATGATCATACTATTCACTTGATTCCAGGAAGCATTCCTCCAAACATAAGAACTTACAGATGTCCCTATGCCCAAAAAAGAGAAATTGAACATATGATTGCAAAAATGCTAGAGGTGAGTATAATTCAACCTAGCCAAAGTTCATTCTCTTCTCCAGTAGTATTGGTAAACAAGAAGGATGGGCCATGGCATGCGTGTCCCAATTATAGGGAGCTCAAAAAGCTCACTATTAAAGATAAATTTACCATTCTTGTCATTGATGAATTTTTGGATGATTTACATGGAGCAATTTACTTCATCAAGCTAGATCTTCATTCAGGATATCATCAAATTAGAATGAAGATTGAAGAGATTCTGAAAAAAACATTTAGAACACATGAAGCTCATTATGAATTTTTCTTCATGCCCTTTGGCCTTACTAATGCACGTTCCACATTCCAAGGTTTGATGAATTCCATTTTCAAACCCTTCCTTAGAAAATTTATGTTTGTATTTTTTGATGATATAGTAATCTATGACAAGTCTTGGAAGGATAATGTTAAACATGTTCAAAGGGTTCTCAAACTATTGGAGGAGAAACAATTGTATGCAAAAACATCCAAATGTTTCTTTGGGGTATAAGAGGTGGAATATTTGGGTCACATTGTATCTCATGAGGGTGTTAAGGTATATCCTCAAAAAAAAAATTATCCATCAAGGAATGGAAAATCCCTACAACCCTAAAGAATCTTCGAGGATTTCTCAAATTGACAGGGTATTATTGCAAGTTTGTTATGAATTATGGGGAAATAGAACCACCTCTAACAAATTTACTATAATAGCCCCATGTTAAAAGTTCATATAATAAAAGTTAATAAAGATAAAATAAGACCACAGAAAAGGGACACTTATTCCAAGATTAATTTTGGGAAAAATATCCTAGTGGGCATCACTTTTTGTGTTCTATGGCTAAGGGAAGATTGGCAAAGCCAATTGCTAAGGCTTTGGAAAGGAAAAAAGGTATTTTTGGCACATTATTTATGAAAATAATGGAAATTAGGAGATAAGGAAGGTGAAATGTCACAGGTTTCACGTGAGGACGAAAATGAAGAAAAATAATGGAAAATTGAAGGAATTAGAGGCCTCATCAATAAAATTACCTCAAAGCATCACTTGGTAGCATTTTTTCATCTTATTCTCGGTTAGTGTTAGAATTTGTCTCAAAGAGGAAAAGCACCAAGACAAGAAAGAAAGAAAGAAAGCAAGGAAAGGAAACGAAAAGCAAGGAAAAGAAAGGAAAAGAAAGAAAGGATGAGGAAAGAAAATGAAGGTAAGGATCAAGTAGCTTCAGTAGGAATACTTGCAGTTAACAACTTGCATGTTTGATTTCCTAGCTTGTTTTAACATGAATGGTATTTGCATGTTGGTATATGGTTCTTTCACTATCATTGGCATGTATTTTGTCAAGACGTGATAGTGGATTTTAGCCTAGCCTTTCCATTTCCAGATAGCCATGGTGTGATGGGATTGTTCTTGGCTTGAGCTTTGGATTGCCGGATGGTTTCAGAATCTGTGGTGAGATGGTCTCAGGAAAATTCCCAAAGGCATAGGGAGTTCCATGGATTTATGGGCAGAGGCTTAGCCCCAACCTTGGAAAGTAGCCTTAATTCTCGTAGTCACTGACACAACGTTGGCAGAAAAATGTCACAGTTAGACTGATGTAGGCCTATGGGAGTGACTGGGAACCCATAGTCATATGGAGGCATTGGAAAGGAAGTGACTATGGCACTAGGTTAGGGAAAAGGTGAATTGTTGCAAGGGTTAGACACCTGGAGGGATTGGGTTACTCCTGGAGGTCTTGTGGCACCTGAGGGAAGTCAGAAAAGTATTGTTGTTTCGACTCTGTTTCCTTAAGTTCAACTAGGAGGTTGAGTCATATCATAGTAACCAATCATCTCATGGTTACCCAGGTAAGTCGGTGAAAGTGGGTAGATGTGAGAGGAGGCAATGTTATAGGGTGGTATCAAATCAAGTTGTGCTATATTTAGGTCATATTTTATACCACAAGGTGGTATCAAGCTATGGTTTCACTCCCTTTGGGTAAGTCTGATGTTGTCAATATTATGGTTATCATGCATGGGATCAGAGTATACAGTTGGTATGACCATGCATGAAGTTGTTGTGATGTTATATTATTACATGGATATGCTTATGGTTATAAATGTACATGCGAATGTTGACTGATCTTGCAGATGATATAAGCCTCCCTTGAACATGACTAAGGTATGGATTTTATTTTGCTATCTATTTGGTTTATCTGACATGGTATGTTTTCCAAAAGAAGAGAATTCAAGATGACGAGCAAAATGGTAGACTACAGTTCCCATGACTCTCCCTATAGATCATTTGGGAAGCAAGGAGAAGAGTATTCTCCTGGTATAAAAGATACATTGAGGATATTTAGGGCAGAGATTAGAAGTTGCAATGAAGACAATGACAAGTTGGTTGAGACTCAGGAAAGACTTGCAATGGCTCAGGAGAAGAAGGTAGAGGTTAATGAAGTAATCCTTCAGAGATTTTCAAAGCTATAGAAACATGGAAAACTAAGGACCAGTCAAGAGCAAGAAGAAAAAACTAATGGAGCTTATGGTACCATATCTTGGTTCGGATATAGGTTGGACAAAGGGGACATAGTTAGAGGTGGCACATCACTTGAGACACCTAACATGAGGACTAGTATGTATGGGCATCATTCTAGTTCCTCATTGTTACAGGAAAATTTGGGCACATCAACCCCAACTTCCAGATCCATATTATTAGGGTCCATCAACCCCTAATTCAATTGTTTTCATTCCCTAATGAAGTTAACCTACATCATGCTTGCCTCCCAAAAGTTTCATGAAACCATTCATCTAAAAAATGTCCCTAAGGAGATCATCATAGGTGGCCTTCTATCTGGCTGTAATGAATGACAGGCACTACATTGTTTGGGTGCTATGCATGGCACCTGGCCTTTGTATCACCTGCGATGAGCGAGATCCATCGAATTTTTCAAATGAATCCATTGGATTCCTTATCCAATGGGTGCTTCTAGAGGATTCTAGAAGGATTGGGCTCGCTTTTGGATGAGGAAGGAGATGAATGAACCTTAATCCATTATCCCTTCCTCCATGGAACCACTTCCCAAATATGGCAAACAATTCATGAGGGCCATTAATGGCCTAACCTCCTTTGTTTAGTTATAAAAGGACCAAGCTCTCATTGGCTAGTCTAGGTTGAAACTTCTTGAGCTAAGGAAATGCTACTTGGATAATATTAGTGGAGAGAGTAATTTTATCATGTCAAATTGTTGTTTCCATGAGGAGAGAAGGGTTTCAAGCTGGGAGGATGAAGCTGAATCGAACATGCATCTACATGGGTTGTAATCTTCCTTTCTATGAATAAAGAGTTTTATGATTTTTCCCATTCATGTGTTATGAAATGTACATTGTATTTTTGATTCTATAATGTGTTTAGTTAATAGATTGATATGTATGCTTTGATGGTTTTCTGTCTCGGCTTGTGTGCAGGTACCTTTCAAGCAAGCTAAGTATGGAAGGGAGTGGAAAAAGAGATCAAAGAGAAGAGGGATCGAGCGAGAGAAATAGGTTGGTACTTTTTTTCCTCTTTATTTTATCTGTTAGCTATAGGAAAAGCAATGGAAATACTTTAACTGTTGTTCTAGACTTGCTACTAGGTCTAAGGTTAGTCGTTCGAAAAGACACTAAATTTGCCCGGTCCAAATATAGCTCCTAGTCAACCATCTTCCCCAAATGGTCCTTTTGTACCAATGGTATCATCCCCACCATGGATTAATTATGTGGCAACATGTTCCATGCCTACATCAACTGACAAACAATTCAGTGATGTTGTACATCATGTATTGGGGGCATTGGAGCCAGATCTCTCCTTCATGACCACTTATGAGTTGTGATCAGGTTCGAGGATAGTTCGTTGTCTTGTGTCAACCTCGTTAAAAAATGAAACAAGGAATACGAGGATAGTTCGTTGTCTTGTGTCAACCTCATTAAAAAAATGAAACCAAGGGTCCGAGGATAGTTCTTGGTCTTCTGTCAACCTCGTTAAAAAATGAAACCAAGTAAAATGAGGATAGTTCATTGTCTTGTGTCAACCTCATTAAAAAATGAAATAAGGAATACGAGAATAGTTCGTTGTCTTGTGCCAACCTCGTTAAAAAATGAAACAAGGAATCTGAGGATTGTTCCTTGTTTTGTGTCAACCTCATTAAAAAATGAAATAAAGAATATGAGGACAGTTCTTGGTCTGGTGTCAACCCAAGGGCACGAGGATGGTTCTTTTACTGTGTCAACCTCTGTAAAAAATGAAACAATTCCTCCGAGGATAGTTTGTGGTCTTGTGTCAACCTTGTTAAAAAATGAAACAAAGAGTCCGAGGATAGTTCGTTGTCTTGTGTCAAACTCGTTAAAAAATGAAACAAGGAGTTCGAGGATAGTTCATTGTCTTGTGTCAACCTCATTAAAAAATGAAACACGGGTCCAAGGATAGTTCATTGTCTTGTGTCAACCTCATTAAAAAATGAAACAAAGAGTATGAGGATAGTTCTTATACTATGTCAAGCTCGTTAAAAGATGAAACAGGTCGATGAGCATAGTTCCTTGTCTTGTTTCAAGCACGTTAAAAAATGAAATAAGGAGTATGAGCAGAGTTCCTTGTCTTATGTCAATCTCATTAAAAAATGAAACAAGGTCCCCTGGAGCAAAGTTCCAAGTCGAGTCTTTGATTAGATCTCGTAAAATCCCAGTCGAGTCTTTCACTTGATCTCGTAAAAGAACCTCCATTCCATCCATCTGATAGCCATGAGTAGTCTAATTAGGTGAATGTAATGAAGCTTGGGGGGCATGCACATAATGGTAAAGTTAAGTTTCCTTATAGGTTATGTGAAGGGAATCACCCCATTCACCTTTGTCTATCTGGACGAAGCCAAAAAGGAGTTGGATAACTGTCCTGCTTCACCGCGGTGACTTCCATCTAGTTTCTAGAGACTCTCCCTTTTATCATGCTGGGGGCATGTAAACTGAATCCAAGCATAGTTTTTCATTTTAAGCTTGTGTAAAAATGAAATTGAATCCAAGCATGGTTTTTCATTTCAAGCTTGTGTAAAAATGAACCTGAATGGTTCATTTTTTTGTTTATGAAACTGAATCCAAGCACAATTCCCTATGGTTCAAGTTTGTCTAAAAATGAACACATTTCTAGTTTAACCCTTGTGATTTCCATTCTATCAACCTTTTCATTAGATGAGCTGTGGCCACCATCCCCTTGGCCGATCATACACTTTCACTTGGTTGTTTTACCTTTTTGAGGGACAGTTGCAATGAGTGGTCTTATTAGCCAGCCTCTTCACATAAATCATCATGCTTTGAGAAGTTCCAACATCGCCGGAACCAGTTGCTACCCTAGACACCACTCATTCCTCAAAATGGAGTCCTCTTTAAGATCTTTTTAGACTTTCTAAATATGAAAAGATTGCCGAGTGCTTGTCATTTCTAGCTCGTTAACGTATTAGTATCGATATCTACTTAGTATAGTTTTACTCCTTCTTCGGGCTGAGATAGATTAATTACAAAAAGGTACTCATTGGTCAAACATGATCAATAGATTCTCTCTTGTATTGTTTTATGCTTTTTCAGACTTTACAGACAAATTTATGAAAAAGAACTTTTGGAGTTTTCTTTTAGTCCCTTTTTAGACTCTCTAAATATGAAAAGGACCGAGTTATCTTTGTCATTAAACTCGTTAAAAACATCAAATAACAACAAACTTGTCCATCTAGACAAGACTGAGTTTCACCTTCACTAGACTCATTAAAACATCAAATAACGATGGATTCACCAGAAGGGTGGAATTATACAACAAGCATAAGTTATCCTCCTTAAGCATGATTAAAAATAAAGAGGTACTGGTCAGAAATGACTGGGGAAAATGGAAAAAGCTAGGAACACTTTATGGTAGCAGGTCGCTCTTGAACATGACACTTTCACCTCATCATTGTGACTATGTGGGTTGGGTCATTCAGCTTGATGGTTATCACACCGTTGGTCTATCATACCATCCATCACTTTTTTTTGGGTCATTGCTACCAATTCACTTCAGTGTCACTGATATGTTCAAGAGAAGTCATTTAGTTCAAAACTTCATCCTTTACAATACAGTAAACCTTCATTTTCATGCCCGCCATTCCTGAACCTTGTGTCATCAGTCGATATTTCATCTCAAAAAATCATTTACCTCATTTCATGTCATTGATGTGGGATACATCAAGGCCCTCCTGCGATGAGTCGCTTCTTGTCGACATCAGCACATCATCCAAGAAGTTGACTTAGAAACACCCCTTCAGTACCTTGAGACTTGCATACATCAATGGTAGGTTTCTCGCTTCCGGCGATAGGTTGACATCACTAGCCTTCGACTGAAAGACTTCGTATGGTGTTTGACATCAAATCATTTATTCACACCATGCAGAATGTACTGTAGTACCTTGAGGGTCATTATCATTATCGGTGGTTCCTCTCGCGTCTGTTAACAACTTACATCATTGGATGGTAATCGAACAATGTCTCTCCATGTTCGACTTCAGATCATCTGTTCACATGGTTAGACTTGTACTTAAGTGAGATTGAATGAGATTGAAGACCCCAGATCTAGTTTCATTCATCTGGGCTGCGATATATTTTCAGGAGTACAATATCAAATGTACAATGGCCTTACATTCATGGTCAACCTTTCATGGGTCTACATCTCTAGACGACTATATTTGTACATGTAATGAAAGTTTATAAGCTAAACATGGGTATCCCTTCCCTTAGCTAGATTATGAGAAAAAATCAAAGTATCATGATTATGTATTGTAACTAATGCAGGTCACCTTCCGTTTTGAAACCGTCTCTCCAAGGGGTAAAGCATCTCACTTGATATGGTTATTTTCGACTTCATGCTTTAGGGGGTAACTATTACAGGAAAATTTGGGCACATCAACCCCAACTTGCAGATCCGTATTATTAGGGTCCATCAACCCCTAATTCAGTTGTTTTCATTCCCTAATGAAGTTAACCTACATCATGCTTGCCTCCCAAAAGTTTCATGACACCATTCATCCAAAAAATGTCCCTAAGGAGATCATCATAGGTGGCTTTCTATTTGGCTGCAATGAATGGCAGACACTACACTGTCTCGGTGCTATGCATAGCACCTGACCTTTGTATCACCTGCGATGAGCGAGATCCATCGAATTTTTCAAATGAATCCATTGGATTCCTTATCCAATGGATGCTTCTAGAGGATTCTAGAAGGATTGGGCTCGCTTTTGGATGAGGAAGGAGATGAATGAACCTTAATCCATTATCCCTTCCTCCATGGAACCACTTCCCAAATATGGCAAAGCATTCATGAGGGCCATTAATGGCCTAACCTCCTCTATTCAGCTATAAAAGGACCAAGCTCTCATTGGCTGGTCTAGGTTGAAACTTCTTGAGCTAAGGAAATGTTGCTTGGATGAGATTAGTGGAGAGAGTAATGTTATCATGTCAAATTGTTGTTTCCATGAGGAGAGAAGGGTTTGAAGCTGGGAGGATGACGTTGAATCGAACATGCATCTACATGGGTTGTAATCTTCCTTCCTATGAATAAAGAGTTCTACTCTTTTTCCCATTCATGTGTTATGAAATGTACATTGTATTTTGATTCTATAATGTGTTTAGTTAACAGATCGATATGTATGCTTTGATGGTTTTCTGTCTCGGCTTGTGTGTAGGTACCTTTGGAGCGAGTTAAGTACGGAAGGGAGTGGCAAAAGTGATCAAAGGGAAGAAGGATCGAGCGAGAGAAACAAGTTGGTACTTTTTCTCCTTTTTATTTTGTCTGTTAGCTATAGGAAAAGCAATTGAATTACTTTAATTGTTATTTTAGACTTGCTACTAGGTCTAGGGTTAGTCGTTTGAAAAGACACTAAATTTTTCCGTAACACTCACCTAGGAGACATCATATCAGTCATCACCATCATCATCATTATAGGAGGGGTGAATAATTACCTGAGGAATTCAAGAACATGAAGCCTCCTACATTTGATGGAGAAGAATAACTTAGGAGATGTAGAGGCATGGTTGCTTGGAATGAAGAAATTATTCATATCGCGTAGCTATTTAGAGAACATAAAAGCCAAGATAGCCACTTTAAGTCTTAAATGGATGGCATATATCTAGTGGGAGGATGCAAAGAATGTTAAAGTTATTTGGGAAGAAGAATTGATATGGGATGAGTTTGAGGGGCTCTTCAAGAAGAAGTACTTGTCAGAGAGGTGCTATGAATGTAGAGCTAAGGAGTTTTATGAGCTACAAATGGGTTCTATGAAAAATGATGAGTACACTAGTAGATTCTTGGAGTTGTTGAGGTATGTGCCATATATCAAGGAGGAGAAAGCTAAGATTCAGAGATTCATCAGTGGATTTCTAGCAACATATAAAGACCAAATTGAGTTTGATGAGCCTAGATCATTAGAGGAAGCTATCTGTAAAGTGAAGCATTTTTATTACCAGTCAAAGAGAAAAGTTGAGCCTAAACGTGACTTGAAAGGAAATGGGAAAGTAAAAAAGAAAATGACCACTAAAGAGTGGAAGATCCCAAGATGTAGGTGAGAAAAAAAATGTTGCTCCTTACAAGAAGTTTAAGAAGGGACATGTGTCGTAACCTCGAGAGAAACATACTAGAGGAGATAATAGAGAATCATTCTAGTATTTGATATGTAGAAAAGGTCGTCGTAAGAAGGATTATCCATTGTACTAGGGAGGTAGGCCTCAAATATATAGTGTTCAAGAGGCACAGATAGTTGGGGATATTGGTCATAGTATTTCTCATATTTATGCGAATGTGGACAACACATAGGTGGATCGCCAAGAATCTATAATTGAGATGGATGAGTCTTGGTTGGTGCAATTGGCTACAGGTACAAAGAAGAAAGTTCATCACTGGGTAAGAGATTGTGGATTTCATTTGAATGGTATGACTATAAGAATAAATTTGAATGTAATTCCAATGCGATTGTATGATATTTTTTTGGGTATGGATTGGCTATATCTTCATATGACCAAGGTAGATTGCTATGAAAAGGATATTAAGTTCTTGAATGATAATGGAGAGAAGAGAATATTGCAGGGGTAGAAGAATCCTACATCAGTGAGGATGGTCACAACTATGAGGGTTAATGTTGGGCATGGAATCCCCCCAAGGCATGTTTTGGGGCTCAAAGCCCAAGTTTTGATCGAATGGTGTTGTAAAGCTCCGCAAATTATGGGCGTAGAAGTATGTTAGAGTCACAGGGTTGTCTGCCCTAGTTTTGTAATGTAATGCCGACCTACCCATGGTCCGCGGACCATGGGATTGTATAAATAGAGCGAGGCTCTAAGTGTAAGAGAGCGAAGTAGTAGAGACAAAAAGGGAAAGAGTCTAAGTGACTAAGGGAAGTGTGTCTTGGTTCATAGAGTAGGAGAAGGCTTTGCATCTGAGTGCACAGAGGCCTAGTAGTCCGCAGTTGAGCGCGCGGACCCTTGCAGCTGAGTGTGCAGGGTGGAGTCAAGTCTATAACCGAGGAAAGAATTAATAAAGAGTAGTTTTATCATAATCTTGTGTATATTTTCTTGAGTTAATGCATGTTTGGTATAATTTGGAAAAATATTGTTTATTTACTGCGCACACCTATATGAATGGTTTATATTGTTAAGTATAAGTTAAAGCATGCAAGTTGGCTAAGATAATCAATTAACCATGGAATATCAGTAAGGTTTGGGGTAATAAAAACATTCGACCCCCGAGTAGGGCTATGTGAAGGTAGTATATCAGGCTGCGAGGTAAGGGAAAGTGCGCGAAGCGACTTGCACGCAGGGTCGAACCGTAAATCACTTGAGCTCATCAAACATCTCCAGGGTGTGGAAACCTGGTTCTAGCACCCTCTCATACTACTTCGGGTGAGACCTTGGTCCTCGCTCCATGGACTATTGCCGAAAGGGCCAGTAGTATCGGGATTTATTTGGCTAAATCAACTCTGAACCTTGGTCAGGCCCTAATAAGACAACAAATTGTTCTGTTGTCGAGACCAGGATTTGCATAAGAGATGTCTGATGTCATGTCACTAGAATCCGACAAAGAAATAAATTGAAGAGTGGTTGGACAGAAATATTCATGAGTTCGTGACAAAGGAAAACAGGAATCCACGAGTATCGAAGGAAGAGTAGTTAGAGCACTACTTATATACGGAAATCCACGAAATTTTCTTTGCATCCTTCCCCTCTGAGTTGTACAAGTGGATCGTGAAGCTAGTAGACAGTCAGGGAAGGTGTAGGGTTAACAAACCTATTGTGTGGACTCCAGAGTTGGTGTGCATATTGGAAACATCAGAAGATAAGATCACACACGCTGTGGACCATTGGATCAATCGAATTATAGGATGGTTTATCATTGAGTTTGCGGTAGATACTTCAGTTAGCTATAGCGAGGCGGAATGACGCTTCCTCAAAGGACCACGAGGTAAGTACATTAAATCTTTGAACACTTGGATTAAAATGCTGTTGTGTGAAAAGCAGGTTATGTGAATAAATTGATGTTTGGGGCTACGCAAAGTGGGAATATCTATAGAAACAAATGTAGCATAGAAGTAGAGACTAGTCCCTTGATTTCACCTCCACGGGAGAGTGAGGAAGAGATTACAAAAGTTTCACCAAGAAGTTCGATCACTCTGATAAGACAATGAATTCCACGCATACCACCCCCACCTACACCACCACTAGTCCCACCATCTTCACCCACACCACCTCCTCCACCACCATAGTTCAATATGACAAGCACAATAAAATTTCTGGTGTTCAAAGGAGTAAGGAATAAAGATCCAGACAAATTTTGGTCCATGGTAAAGGTTGTATGGGAAACACAAGGAGTCACATATGACAATATAAAGAACGCAATGTTGGTGAGCTCGTTGCAGGATTGTGCACTGACATGGTACATTAAGCATTCCAATGACAATCCAAACGCAGGGATCACGAATATCCAAGCTGCGCTAAACAGGGAATTTAGCAGGCCAAAATCAGAGGCATAGTCAATTATTGGATTTAAGGAAATCACAATGCTTCTAGGAGAGATCCCTTGGTATCTAGATCAGAGACTGAAGTGTATGATTTGTGAAGCCAACATGACCTTGATGGATGGGAACCACCGCTTATCTTTTGTAGCGTCACTAACACCGCATCTAAGGAACACGCTATCACAACAGAAGCTATCAACTTAGTCCGAGGCCTTGGAGATTGTAATGAGACTGCACAAGACCCCGATACAAGATCCTAACCTGGGAGTCCAACAAATCCACGTGCAGTTGAAAAACTTGTGTCTTGAGATGCAGAGTTTGAAACAAGACAGGACAACTTTCCCAAAAGCACGCGATGAGTTATGGTGCATAAAGTGCAAAGGCCAGGGACATGACAAGGACCATTGTCCAGTCTTCATGAACTACCTGGCAGGAGGAGGGCCAATGCCATTGAGATCAGAGGCACAAGCAGGATCGAGCGTGACACCTGCATTATCTGCATGATTTGTCATATAGGAGGGAAGCATGCTACAGATAACTGCCATCTATTACAGAAGTATATGTAGACGTCCCAACAATTGTTATGTAATTTCTGCAGGCCAGTAGGCCATGATGAGCACACCTGTAGGAGTTATGAACTTATGATGAACTGAACTCCTACCTACAGAGTTCAAACCAAAATGTGAGCCCTCGATCGAAATGCAGGGATGGTGCGCACTGGATTTTAGGGGCGTGGACGAGGTCGAGGTGGAATGGGGCCAGGAAGGGGTTGCGAACAGCTGATTTGTTACAATTGCAGAAGGCCAGGGCATTATGTCTGCGATTGTACAAATCCAACAAGGCCATCATGCTTATATTGTACCCAGTTTGATCATGAGACAAAGGATTGTCCCACACTGATAGCGAAGTTGCGTGATAAAGGAGCACTCCAACCTCCCCTAACTCAGAACCTACAAATGGTGAGGTCAAAGCCGCGCGAGGAAAAACCAAATGTAAATATCATTCTCCAAAGTGGTATTATGATAGGAGATGACAAAGGTATGCAGCTCGAAGAGAGTGCCTGGGTTCACAAGGCTCCAACAAAGGAACTCGAATTTTATTTGGAGCACGTGAAGGAGACATTCATGGAAGCTAAGAAGAACTTCACGGAGGCCTCCACTTCAGGTAGTAAAGACAAACTGGAACCAGAAATGGACCCATCAATGCTCACTACCTTTTTGGAGACATACATGAAGTTGTTGCACGACAGCAAAGTGGTGAAGGGACTATAAGAAATCGTCACTAGATGTGCTAGACCAGGAGAACCACGCATAGTCCAGAAGCTCAGAAAGCACAATGCGAACAAGAAGGGAGATGAGATTGACCATGCAAATTTGGGAATATGAAATGGATCAAGTGATTTTGGATCTAGGATCGGACGCGAACATCTTGCCAAAGAAGACATGGGAGCGTGTGTGCAGGCCCATGTTACAATGGTCTCCTATTCAATTGAAAATGGCTAGCCAGGAAAAGATTCTACCGATGGGAAGATTGCAAGGAATAATGGTAGATATCAAAGGTGCAAGCGTGCTTGCAGATTTCGAAGTGATAGAGATTGTTGATGACATCAATCCCTATCCCACGCTATTGGGAATAGATTGGGCCACTGACATGAATGGAGTGATAAACCTAAAGAAGTGCAAGATGGTTTTTGAGAAAAGGTCACTCCACGTAGTGGCACCTTTAGACCCTACGAAAGGATCGTGCTACACAAAGTCGATGTGTGACTGCGATAGCGATGACGATCTAGACTGTATCTACAAGATAATCGTGCGGGAGTAGGACTAGGTGAATCCAATAGCGGATGGTAGGATTTCGTGGGAGGGCAAAAGCTCCTGCACCTCATATTCAAATAAAGAGATAGAATGATGGAAAAACTGGTTACACGAGGTAAGCACGCTCAATTGTAACATGATGACAAGGTCGCTGCGCTGCGTGACAATCGAGGTAAGAGATCTACCTATGTATGATGGGTTGAGTGAGGTGGATGATTTCCTGAAAAAATTTGAAAGAGAAGTACTGAAACAACAACATTTTGATGCTCTAAAATGGGCACTATGCGCTATGCCCACAAGATGGTGGGGTACACATCAAAGAAGTTTTGAGAACTAGCGCAACTGTAGAAGAATGATGCACATGCAGTTTGGAAAGACTCAGATGTAGATGAAAGCTAGGTATGATGGATGAAACAACCTATGTGCCCACCTCTCCATATGGGTACAGGAATATGATACACAACCTGCATGAACGCACACCGTCCTCTCGATAGGCAATAGGACTAATAAGCAGGAGTGGGAAAGACGATGGTGCGAATGACAAAGTATGATAAGACCAAGTGTGCCAAATATTATCTGTGTGGAAGCCTTGTACAAAGTGTGCGAATTACTGAATGTGGCCCACCATGTGAGATGCACTAACTCGTATCTGTGCGTACCAACGGTTCTATGGGTTTATAGGACCATTTGCAAAACCCTAACCACACGGGTACTTCTGACGCTGAAGTATGAAGCAGATGCTGTCATCCCTATGGAGCATGAAAATCCTAGTCCGTGCATAGGAGCAACCATAGATACAATGGGTCATGATGCTTGGAAAGAAGGAATCACAAAATTGAAAAAAACAAAACACATGACACTTGAGGAAGAAATCCAACAAGGAAACCTTAGACTCTGCGAACTTGAAAAAGCAAGTGTACAGTTAAGAGAGAAAACTGCTTTGATGGACGCGTAGGTCAAGAAGCTGGAGGACGAGATAAAAGAAGAGTTTCTCGCTGAAAACACTAGAATGGTAAGGCAAGGTGCGTACAATCATACTGACAAGTTTGAGAACTATCATCTTGAATTGGTTAGTCTGATGCCTTGGCTTGGACCGCATATCACCAAGCATAGTGACTAGGGTAGCACATTGAAAATGGTGAAGTGTGTGATGCCGAACACAACAATAGAAGGTGGGGATTCTCTGAGAACCGTGATGGAGGATAGGATGGAACCCCACACTGGTGGTGCGACCACTTGACTAGCCAAGGGAAGGATAGTCTTAGCGCTCGAGGCAGTTGGAAGGGAGCGTGGGACTATAAAATATTCTGCCTGAGAGCTGCACGATATTGGAGATGCATGCAAAAGCAGAGAGTCACAAGGTTCATGAATGTGCAAAGAGGTCTCCAATGTCGTACCAGTTGGCCAGAAAGTGACCGTTGAAGTCACTATTCACAATGGGATGCTTGACTTGAGACTAAATTGTTATAGACATATTTGGGAACTGCAACCCCTATCACATATGTCGATAAACCAAGGGCTCTTAAACCCCTAAAAGTTTTGTTTCACACCCTAAAGGATCATGGTCAAATGATTACATTATTTCCCAGAAGTTCCACCTGAAAAACTACTCAAAACTGGCCAAAACTAGACCATATTGACTGCTCCTTGGTCAAGGTGCGATGCATACTGAAAAGGCCTTCTATAGGGTGCGATGAGCGAGAGTAGACAAATGGCAGAGACAATTTGTTAAGTGGAAACCCAGAGAATCTTCTAGAAACTTCTCATATGACACTTGTATCTCAGAATTCACCCAAGGATGAGTAAGAGATCATGAAATCTCCAAGTGGAACCAAGAACTATCAGTGAAATGACACTAATAAAAAACCCCAAAGCTGACTCACCCCCTTGCAAATATATATATATATATATATATATATATATATATATATATATATATATATATATATATATATATATATATATATATATATATATATATATATATATATATATATATATATGGATCCCTCATCATAGAGATCTAGAGGCTGGAATTTTGTATTTTCTAAGGAAATGATGTTAGTTTCTCTGTGAAGCATTGTATTGTTGGGTGATCTAACTTTTCATGAGGTGAAGATGGATTTCATACTGGGAGGATGGCACTGGATTAGACATCTAGGTTGTAATCCTCTCTTCTACTTCTATCAATAAATTTATTTGAGTTTTCCTCCATATACTTGCTTATTTCTGAATCTTGTATTTGTGTATGCATTTGTATGGTTAATGTACATCTGATTCTACATTGTTTATGGTATCATAGATCTCTATGCTTTGATGGTATTTTGCTGCTTTTCCTCTACAAGTGTTCTTTGAAGTGGGACAAGTGAGAAAGGAGTGGCAAAGCTCTATCAAAGGAGAGAGGAAACTAGCAAGGAGCCAAGTGAAAGACTAAGGTTGGTGCTCACTTCTTCTCTCTCATCTATCTTCCATAAAGGAAAACACAAGTTACTTTGAATTGTTTGTTTCTAAGATAGCTACCCATCTTAGTGGGACTAGCAGATCTAAATAGACACTAGTTTTCCTGGAAACAAAATGGCGACTTCGTTGGGGTGCGAATAGTTTGTTTGTTTGTTACTATTGTTTGCTTTATAAACTACAGATGGAGCCTGAAGTTAAGCCAACTAGCCTTCGCACTGCTTTTGCTATGCAACTGCAAAGTAGATCAACGCTACTTCAGTCAATCTCCAGGTTGGTTTATGAACTGAACATTTGACTTGCAAACATCCTAAGTGACCTGGTGGTAGCTCAATAACCTCATTAGATCATACCTCTATACCTTGTGTTTATTGTCTATCATAAGCTTGGCCTAAATCATCGAACTTAGCTGCAAATTGTGAGTGAAAACCAAGCTTAGTCTCGTCCCTGGACCATCGCATTGTCTCTCATTAGTAGTGTGGATGCATCGCACCTCCCGTGTGCTATAGGTGAGATGCATCCCTGTTTCCCTTAAGGATAGGTGTGATGATTGAATGAGATTGTTTCTCTCTCCAAATTTTGGTTTTTTCTTCATTGTTTTCAGCTCTATTTAGTAGTTTTGTTGCTTATGATCAGTATATCATTGTTGAAGCCTTCTTCCTTTACATTATTCAGCCTCCATTGATAAGGAATTGTAAATGTTTTTTTATGTATTTTTCATCATTTACAGTTCTCCTTTGCAAAAAGTAGCTTAATCGAACTGTTGTCTTTTGATTCGAAAGTGTCGTAACTGTCGTTTTCAGTCAAGAAAAAGAGTTTCGTAAAGTCTTCCTCTTTTAGATAGCCGATTGTACTTTTTACATTGTATTTGATTTGAATTGTCAATTCTTTGAAATGTCGAAATCAGTTTTCCATTCGAAATTGAAAGTTTCGTCTTAGTCTTCCTTTCATTTTTGAAAATAAATTGCTAAAGTGTTGCTTTGAAGAAAAGTAATTCAGATTTGTACTTAGTTTTCTTTTTTGGTATTCTCACATTAAGGAAATAGAAAAACAAATACATGCATGTGCACTTGCATTTAGACTGCATGCAAAAATTGATTTAGGAAAAGTGCATTTAGTGTGTGCTCTCTGCTCTATGTTGAAAGAATATTACTCTTATTTCCTTAGTAGCTAGGATTTTCATTACTAAAAGAAAACAAACAACTGTTTATCATTTAGATTGCATATTTAGGAATTGTACATCTACATCACGCAGTGAACCTTGAAAGGAAAACTTCTTAAGAAAGATCAACTATAAAATAAACCTCAATGAACATAAAAATGCTTTGGAACCTAACACACAACATCTAGAAGTCTAGGCTAGAGACGTATTTTGACTTCGTAAAGCCTGGTAACTATCATTTTCATCGTAGGTTGGGTGATTCCTCCTCTTTGATACGACAAGTGCCAGTATATACTTGTGCTCCCACGTACCGTCAAGTATATATTGGGAGACCACAATAGGTTGATATCCTTTATCCTTAGGAAGCCGTGTCTACTGCCCTATTAATCGCAATGCACTAAACACAACGTTCAGGAAGATTGACTGTTGTATGTAAAGTCCTCGGTAATTTCCCTATAATTTACCACCGAGGTGTATATTGCAGTTTTGTGATGATTGGTTTGGTAATCCCCCTATCTATATTTCCAAAGTAGTCACTTTCATTCCTTTTCAACTCCTTAAAAGAAAAGGTCCATCTGAGCACTTGTCACTTCAGGCTCATTAAAAATTAAAGGCGATTAGAATCACCTTTAGCTTTTTCTCGACTCTTAAAAATTGAAAAAGCAAGTTGTGTCAAAGCATCATAAAATTTATTTAATTTGAAATAACATCACTATTGCCTCATTGATCTTAGGTTGAGATAATGGAGTCCACCAATCAAGGATTTCCCCTTGGGGGAAATCCTAGTCCTTTCTCCTCTTGAAGAGATATTTGTGCTCCTTATATGGCTACATTGTCCCTTCCAGGACTCACAATTAGCCTGCCAGTCTGGCTATTCTTGACCTCTGTCGTTCAAAACACCATAATTCCTCAGCAATCAAATCAGAAAGTAGATGATACTAGAGTTTCTCCCCCACCTTCTACTTCATTTGTTTCTCCCTCTCCTTCTTCCTCTTTGCTTGGTGAAACTAATGATACTAAAAACCAAGTAGCTGAGAAGAAGAAGAAAGGGAAGAAGAAGAAGAAGAAGAAGCCAGTTGCACAAGGGGGCAGCCATGCATCGTCTGGTGAAAATCCACACACTACACCTTCCAAACCGAAATCACCATGTGTCGTTTGCAAAGGAAACCACTATCATCGAGATTGTCCTTGCATCCCACGGATCTTGAGAGACTAGTCTCCCCGCTTGCACAATCTGGTGTCTTCAACCATTATCGATCATGTTGAGAGTACACCATCGACTAGTGAAAATGAAGTCAATGGACAGAAAGGAAGATCTAAATTTCCTTGTAGGTTGTGTGAAGGCGATCATGCCCTCCACCATTTTCCTTTTCTGGATGAAGCTAAAAGAGTCTTGGATAACCATCCTGCTTCACCACAACGACTTCCACCTGGATACAAGAAACGATTGCCAAGTCCATCACTAGTTGAAAATACGACTAACATACCTCTATTTTCGGTCGAAGCATCTATCATTGAAGATAAACCATCTAAGTCCACACCGGACCAAAGTCAACAGGTCAAGATGGCAGTCGACCCAATCTTGTCTTCAGAAGGTCCACCTTCAGATGATACAGTCTTCAAAGAGAAGGAGAACAACACCGTTCAAATTCTTTTTGTTAACACAAAGTTTGATGAAAATGGGGGCAATCTACCAATTCCTTTGCCACAGGAAGGAAGTTCCCCATTTCAAGAGATTCATCCGGTTGTTTATTCGGTCCCTCGTCCAAGCAATCTAGTCGTTTCCTTTGATTGGAATCTACTAGCGGGACCTCGCCTTCCATCTAATGTACCATTCTGAATCATAGTATAAGCTTATAGAATGATCGTGGCTGGCACTATCATAGATGAAGGGGCTTACGTGAGTATCCTTTCCTCAATTGCTTGGAAAGCACTTGGTTTGCCATCGCTTCTACCTAAGATTCAAAATTTGTTAGGCTTCAATAAAGGAAGCAGTCGACCGTTAGGGATCCTTCCAAATTTGCCTATAACTTTGAGAAGGAAAACCGTTCATTTGAATGTGATGGTAGTCCAAGGGCCGCTAGATTACAATCTACTCCTTGGGCGTGACTACATTTACAGCATGGGAGCTATTGTTTCCTCACTCTTTCGGGTGATGTGTTTCCCATATGAAGGCAGAATGGTACAGCTTATTGACCAGCTTTCATTCCCCGGTTCAAACACGGTTACTAGTCAAACACTATCCCTAAATGGTATCTTTGCATAAGGAATGTCTCATCAACCTCTAGTTCATCCACCTAATGACTGTAAGTGATTGGGTGAATGTGATGAAAACCTAGGGGCATGCACCCTGGTCTGCTTCGGCAAGCAAACCCAAATGAAAAGATAGATTTCCTCATAGGATATATGACTAGTCTGACACACCCGTCCGTGTAGGATATGGGATTAGTCTGGAAAAGGATCTCCTCTTCATAGGTTATATGATTGTTCTGACACACTCGTCCATGTAGGATATGGGATCAGTCCGAAATAGGATCTCCTCGAAGGTTATGTGATTGGAAGCTCACACCATTCACCTTTGTCTATTTCGATGGACAAAGCCAAGGAAGTGTGTTTTTTGCTCCGCAGACGGAACAATCTTGATTTAATGCAAGGACTTCCATATGGTAACCTAGAAAATCTACTTTTCTTTGTACCTGGGGGCATGCAAACCTTTTTTACGCAAGTGAAGAGTGACCAGTGTAACTCTAACCCCGTAGTATTTTACTAACTTCAACTACTTAGGTCAGGTGATTGGTCTGATCCACCATTCACCTTTGTCGGTAGCCCGACAAAGTAAAGGAAATGTTTTTTCTAAACTATCCTACCTAACCTTAGTAGTTCATTATCTCTTAGTTCTGTAGTTGGTCGTTCCTAGCCTGCATACAAAAGGCACTTGAGCAAGGTTTCGCATGGGGCAAGCTCATTAAAAAATGAACCTACTAATAAGAGACATCCTTAAAAGTGACTAGAATGAGCAATGCTTCCGCAAAGTTCAAGCTCGTTAAAAAATAATAAACCTAGCAACGAGAAATTTTGCACAAGGTTCAAGCTTCTTAAAAAGTAAACCCACCACTGAGCACATGTTGGCACAAGGTTCAAGCTCATTAAAAAATAAACCCGCCTTTCGGTAAATAGCCTTTGTGATTGCATTGCTATCAGCCCTTTGAGCCTTGGTCATGTTCTTACCATCACCTCCACTTGATTGTTTACCCTTTTCAGGAATAGCTGTGGCGAGTGATTATACTAGCCACCCTCATTATGCTGCCATGTTTGAGAAGTTATAAACTTACCCGGAACTAGTTGCTACCCGGAGACATCACTCATTCCTCAAAAATGAGTCTCTTTTAAGCTCTTTTTAGACTTGTAAAATATGAAAAGATTGTCAAGAAATTGGCCTCTCCAGCTTGCTAAAGTGATTGGAAGTGCCATCCCTCCTATATATTTTAATCTTTTTGGACCTGAGGGATTATCCCACAAAAAAGATCGAGCGCTTGTCTTTTTCGGCTTGCTAAAGTGATCGGAAAAGTCATCCCTTTTGTATTATTTTAATCTTTTTCAGACTCAAGGGATTATGCTACGAAAAAGAATTGTTGGAGTTTCCTTTTCGTCCCTTTTCAAACTCTCTAAACATGAAAAGGACTAAGTTGTCTTTGTCATTAAACTCATTAAAACAATAGTGACAAACCTGTCCATCTAGACAAGAACGAGTTTCACTGTCGCTAGGCTCGCTAAAACATAGCGACAGGTTTGCCCAAAGGGAAAATTATAGAACAAGCATATGTTATCCTCCTCAAGCTTGACAAAAATAAAGAGGTACTGGTCAGCAATGAGTGGGAAAAAGGGAAGAAAACTTGAAGAACTTCATTGGTAGCAGGTCGCTCTTGAACATGACACTTTCACTCCATCACCATGATTGGGTTGGGTTGGGTTATTCTGTTCACCAGTCACATCACCATTGGTCCTCCGTACCATCCATTTTTGGGGTTAACGCTACCAATCCATTTCAGTGTCGCCGATATGTTCAAGAGAAGTCATTCAGAGAATTCACCAACCCATCTAACGCCTCATCCACTGCAATACCTTCACTCTCCATTTTTCATGACCACCATTCCTAAACCTTGTATCATCAAATCGTTTTCACCTCCAAAAAATCATTTGCTTTGTTTCATGTCATAGATGTGGGATTCATTAAGGCCCTCCTATGATGGGTCACTTCTTGTCGACATCAGCTCATTATCCAAGAAGTTGACTTAGGAACAACCCTTTCAGTACTTTGAAGCTTGCATGCCTCAATGGCAAGTTTCTCACTTCTGGCAATAGGTTTACATCAATGGCCTTCGACCGAAAGATTTTACGTGGTGTTCAACATCGACTCATTTATTCACACCACGTGAATTGTACTATAGTACCTTAAGGGTCATTATCATTATTGGTGATTCCTCTCACGCTTGTTAATATCTGACATCATTGGCTGGTAATCAGGCGATGTCTTTCCATGTTCGACTTCAAAACATCTTTTCACATGGATCGACTTGTACATCGGGTGAAGATTGAATGAGTTTGAAGACCTCGGATCTAGTTTCATCCATTTGGGCTACGATATATTCAGGGAAATAAAGAAATCAAATGTACACCATAGCTGCATAGATGATCATCCAAGCTAAAGGATGATGGCTCTACAAGAATCACCAATTTTCAACAGCAGAAGATTGTCTGTCCTATGTACATGAAAATGAATTTATAAAGCTCAGCATGGGAATGCCCACCTCAGCTAGATCATGAAAATAATATGAAGATAATGTATTGTATTGTATCTTATTATAGGTCACCTTCCAGTTCGAAAAACCTTGGATCCTCATGATAAATCATTTCACTCGACATCAGAAGATTTACGACCTCATGCTTTAGGGGGCAACTGTTATAGACATATTTGGGCACTACAACCTAAATCACATATGTCAATAAACCAAAGGATCTTAAACACATAAAAGTGTTGTTTCACACCCTAAAGGATCATGGTCAACTGATTACATCATTTCCCAGAAGTTCCACCTGAAAAACTACTCAGAACTGGCCAAAATTGGGCCACACTGACTGCTCCTTGGTCAAGGTGCAATGCATCTCACCTATTACACACAGGGGGTGTGATGCATACTGAAAATGCCTTATGTGGGGTGCAATGAGCGAGAGTAGACAAATGGCAAAGACATTTTGCTAAGTGGAAACCTAGAGAATTTTCTAGAAACTTCTCATATTACACTTGTATCTCAAAATTCGCCCAGGGATGAGTAAGAGATCATGAAATCTCCAAGTGGAACCAAGAACTATCAGTGAAATGACACTAATAAAAAACCCAGAAGCTGACTCACCCCGCTACAAATATCTATATATGGATCCCTCATCAAAGAGATCTAGAGGCTAGAATTTTGTATTTTGTAAGGAAGTGCTGTTGGTTTCTCTATGAAGCATTGTATTGTTGGGTGATCTAGCTTTTCATGAGGTGAAGAGGGCTTTCATGCTGGGAGGATGGCACTGAATCAGATAGCTGGGTTGTAATCCTCTCTTCTACTTCTATCAATAAAGTTATTTGAGTTTTCTTCCATATACTTGCTTATTTCTGAATCTTGTATTTATGTATGCATTTGTATGGTTAATGTACATCTGATTCTACATTGTTTATGGTATCATAGATCTCTATGCTTTGATGGTATTTTGTTGCTTTGCCTCTACAATTGTTCTTTGAAGCGGCACAAGTGAGAAAGGAGTGGCAAAGCTCTATCAAAGGAGAGAGGAAACAAGAAAGGAGCCAAGCGAAAGACTAAGGTTGGTGCTCTCTGCTTCTCTCTCATCTATCTCCCATAAAGGAAAACACAAGTTACTTTTAATTATTTGTTTTTAAGATAGCTACCCATCTTAGTGGGACTAGCAGATATGAATAGACACTAGCTTTCCCGGAAACATAAATGGAGTGGGCGTTAGGCATTTAAGACGCGATTTATGGGCAAGATTTGGGAAAATCTAGCGCCAAGAAAGCATTAATGAACCAGAATTGGGGGGAACGGTTGAATTCGAATTTAAAAAGCACTATAAAACACAAATTGCTGCCCAACAAACAAAATTTGGTCATTTGAGAATTAAGCAATTGAGGATAGCCCTAAGCATTGTCAGTTGAGCGTTAATTGAGCCCTTGAATTCGTGAGTGACAGATTACAACCCAGATACAATGACAACAACTAAGGATGGTTTGGGAATAGAAGAGGTAACTGCTGGTGAGGCCGTGCAGGCCCTAACTATGGAGGATGTTCCAGAAGGTGCCGGGGTTGTGGCAAAGATCCCCAAATCACCATGTACGCAAAGACCCAAGAAGGATAAACAAGCAATGGCTCCCATACACGTGTCCTCAAGGAACCTGCTGCGCAACAAATTGTCGATGGAAGAGAAGGGGAAAGCTGTCACGATAGAAGCAAAAAAGGAAGAAGAAGATTTGCAAGCCCTTATTATCATAGAGGAAGATGATGAAGACATGGAGGTGGATACTTAGCCTAGGCACTCTGTGACTAAACTAGCCACCTATGTCCCTCTGTGGAAAGGGAAGGCCAAAGTACCCAAAGACCTAGATGAGACCAAAAGTTCACTCTAGACCCCTCTCCTCCACGATGGCATTACATTTGAAGGCATGCACCTGGGTCACGTGCTGACTATGAAATTTGAAGATTGGGACCTCACTGACCGTGAGAAGTTCTGTCACCTTGAGACTAAAAACCTCATGAAGCAGCACACCGTGGGGGTAGTAACAACATTGGAGCCACGGAAGTGGTTGTGCAGTGTGGAAAAGGCCAGGCTTCTGAACCTACTTTGGGTGCCGCATTTCCACCGCCCCCCAATAACCATTTTCATCATTAGACAGCTTCTCTGCTTGGTGCATGATGGGTATTTAAGGCTAGAAGAGCCCATCCCCATCACAGTAGACCTAATTAATCGTGTTTACCAGCTCCCTTACAAAGGAAAGGATCCCACAACCATATCAGAAGGAAAGGGCAGTGATTTGGCCCTCGCAGAGGCCATGAAAATGAAGTACAAGCTAGAAAAGAAGAAGAGGGGTTATGCCATCTCTAGCATCAAGGATAAAGCAGTATGCGTAGCAACGTAGATCCTGGTAGGAAAGGTTATGCGGAAGTTCCGCACAGACGAGGTACTGTGCCAGTGGTTGCACTGGTCGAGCAGTGCACGGAGGGGGTATAATTTAACTTGTTTGAATTCCTTTGCACAAAATTTTTAGAAAATTTCTGCGAAGCCCAGGAGCAGGGTAAAATGTTCCACTATGCGTGGTTGTTGCTGTATATAGTGCTCGTAGCGAGGGAATTGCCAGAGGATAATCAATTCCCCACAATCGACAAAGATTTACCAGAGGCCATGAAGTACGTTTTGCTCTAGGCCACGAAGGATGTGACAAGGATCCGTGACACCAAGACCTTCTAGGTGCTCATGGAGATGACCATCTGAATGTGGAACAACTATAAGCCATGGTTTTCGCCCACGGTTTACAATACTCTATAGAGTTTTGCAGAATTTAAGGTAGATATGCACAACATCTTTATTAGGGAGTGTGAGGATCTGACGAAGTAGTGTACGAAGCTACCTTTTGTAGCCACTGACGATGCCATTTTTATTGTCTGGGAGGCATGGCCTTCATAATGGTGCGCCCTCGATCTTGAAGAACGCCAAAGGGGTGGTAGGAAACAACAACAGTCGAGGTGCGGTTAGTGCGAGAAGTGACACAGAAAGCCGCTGAGTAGAAAAAGGCTGCAGAAGCAGCCACAACAGCATAGGAAGCAACCGTGAAGGCGGGCAAGGGCCAAGCAACACCTTCGTAGGGGCAGGAGGTAGAGGAAGTAGAAATAGAAGAAGGAGGCATGGACCCATGAACTGCGTCCACATAGTTGAAGTGGCCACACATGGTAAAGCGAGCAAGATCGAGGAAGAAGGTCAAGGCCTCGAGATTAACAATTGACCCGGTCACCCTAACCGAGGGTGATCTACATGACATTAGCAAGGTAGTGTGCGATGTCACCATTGAGGCTCTTCAGGATTTTATGCAGGAGCACCAGACTGTGTTGGGGGTACTAAGAGCGTAGTAGCAGGAGTTACAGGTGCGCCCCCCTCAGGTTGGTACCCTTTCAACCAACCTCGCAGTAGGATCCTTAGCAGCAGAGCAGATGTTGTATGCGTAGATGGTAAGCACAATAGTGTTTCCGAAAGGGGCTCTAGTGGCATCAAATGAGGACGATAGGATGTTGGTTAGCATGATGAAAGGTCTTGGGGTTAATATAGTTTCCCTTCCGTGCAAGACATTATATCTATTGTAGGATGGATAATGACAGAGCCGCACACTAGGGAGAGCCGCATGATCCAAGTCCTTAGGGAGAAAAAGATAAATATGGAACAACTCAGCTTGTAGCATGATGAATTGGTGTTGCAAAATCAACAATTGGTGCAGGTGGTAGACGATGCTTGCCGAAGTGTCTTGGAGCTGGCCATCCTAGCAGACCTACCAGTGGAGGTGAGGATCCATAGGTTAGCAACAGGAGTCCATGAGGCCAGGGAAGAAACAAGAAAGGTTCACTTGGAGCTAAATCTTCAGATCATTGAGCTGCAGTTAAAGACGTAGCCATCCACTCCCCCATAAGTCAGAGAACAACGTGCTAGTGCTATCATAGTGGGACTGCAGGAAATCATAGGTGCAGTGCGAGACTGTACCAGCATGTTGGAACAAGCACTTGAGGTCCTCACAACTCTGCAGGAGGACCCCAACATCCAGCACTTGGAGATAGAGGCGCGAGAACTCCAACAAGAATATGACAATGTCCATGGAACTTCGCAAACTGTGGTCCTCACCCAACAACTTGCGAGGATGAAACAAGCTAAAGAATTAAAGGAGCAGGTGGACGCAAAAAGACATAAGGAGGTAATTCTAAAAGCGCGTGTCCAGCCTTGGGTTGACGAGGCCTTCACTATCATGGCAAACATTGAAGGAAATCTCACGCACAAACAGGGGATGCACACATTAATGTAGAGAAGCACCAAAGACACAGAGGTCTTGGAATAGCGTATTCAGTAGATCGAGCAAGCAGTAGCTCAGTGTGCTGTTGACCTCAACACAATTCAAGAACAGTTGGAGAGACTCTATGTAAATATCGTTGCACCAACAGAGTGACTCGAAGGCGAGTCACGATGTTTGTGTTGGGGGCTTGTTGGGCATGGAATCCCCCTAATGCATGTTTTGGGGCTCAAAGCCCAATTTTTGACTGAATGGTGTTGTGAAGGTCTGTGAATTGTGGGCGCGGAAGTATGTTAGAGTCACAAGGTTTCCCGTCCTATTTTTGTAATGTAATGTCAGCCTACCCATGGTTTGCAGACCATGGGATTGTATAAATAGAACGAGGCTCTAAGTGTAAGAGAAGAAAGTAGCAAAGAGAAAAAGGGAAAGAGTCTAAGTGACTAAGGGAAGTGTTATAGCTTTGATACCACTTGTTATAGATCTGACCTGAAAATATATGAAATGATACCAATATACCCAATAACTGCAAATAATCACCAAAATAATAAGATCTGAATATAGAAATGCTTCTTTATTAATATCAAACCCTTAAGGTAGGGCAACACCATACATTCACTCCTTAAGAAAGGAGAATACTCCACAAGCCATATACTTGTTCATACAATATTCCTTGACACCCTCAATGGGGAGTCTCTAGCCTCTATATGGGCCTCATACATACAATACCATGGGTCACTACCATGGTTCCCTCAACACCATCTATCTAATACCATGGGCTTATTACATTTTTGCTAACTACGTGTGGTCCCTTACATGATACAGGTTAACCACCTTATTTATTACTATGGCCTGTTGGTCGCTCTAATTGTTTTCACAATTCGAGCTCCACATAAATTGTCAACCCGAGAAGGTCTTTTTATTTCAAAGATAATAGCGCACTGGATATGCTCAATTTCAAAAGCAGGATCGATGTTGTAGTGAAAGAAAGACACACACCTGTTAAATTCATTAATCTACTAATTCACACTCTACTTAATTAAAGCTGAAGTCAATTAAATTATAGCAGAAACGATTTCTCTGTTATAGCAAAGGAAAATCAATCTATAAGGAAAGAAATCATTCAACCATAGCAGGAACAGGACCCTATTCCCTGGTGAGGAACTTCAGCACCTGCTGCCTGGCACTTAATCACACTGTAAGAAAAGTAACTTCAAGAGATCAAGACCCTATTCCCAGGAACAGGAACCTTCAGCACTTGTCCTCTTGTTTCTAATCACACTGCAGGCAAAGGAAAGCAATCAATGGGAGAAAGACCCTATCCCTTTATGCAGGGATCTTCAGCACATGCTCTCAACATCATTCACTCGTGCATTCAATACGTGTAGCGCTAAGAAACAGAGTATTGCAAACCATGTAACTAGTGTTTCAACAACAGAATTAAGGGAAGTGCAAACACATAAAGAAATAAACAAACTACAGGAACCAAAAGGGTGAATCTTGTGAGGAAGGCGGGCCCTTTCCTTCTCACAAGATTCCCCAGGAGAAAGAATTAAATTGGAACGCTCAAAAGAAGTTTTTATTCATCTGTCAAAGTAACTGATACATTACAGAAGGAGACTAGCTCCAGTTCTCCACAATACTGTCCCGTAACTTACAATTCAATCCCCCCTCTAATGATGATGTCTCCTCTTTTTAAAGAGGAGACATCATTTACAATTTACATGAGAGCGAATATCTCGATTCTGTTTTCTTCTCCAAAACAGGACTATTATGTTCTTTTAAAAAGAGATACTGTTACAACCGAGACAACAGAGGTGCTATCTTCAGGATAATCCAGGTAACCGTATCTTCGGGCTGCTGCTACTATTCCACAAAAAGTTCTTCCAGAATCGCAAATTACGCATAACGGGATTTGCGTGCTTGACGGTTGTTTCAGCAACTGAGTTAGCTGTTTCAGCAACGGGGTCAGCTGTTTCAGCAACGGAGTCAGTTGTTTCAGCAACGGCCGCTTGTTCCCAACAAGGCATATAACGTATTTGCGATCTTTGACTTGTGTTAGCAACAATGCACTTCAATTAATGATAAAATATAAGAGTATTGCGGAATTAAATGTAAGACAGATTAATCATATAATAAAGAAGAGGTTTCTATATACCTTGGGATAAAGTGGATGAAAAAGACATTGAAGTTCATAGTTTAAGAGTAGAGTGGTGTCAAAATATATAGCAAAAATGGTACATAGTGGAGTCCTAACATCCCCCCCAGCTAAAAATGTTGCATGTCCTCAGGCAACCCCTAGTCTGAATCAGAGTCTGAGTACTGGGACTGAGCATGCAAATTACTCAAGCAGTAGCTGGAGAAGGTGGCATTTGTAGGAGCTCGGAATCCGCTGTTGGTCTGCAAATGTTGCCATGCCAAGGCTTCCTCTCTGTCAGTCAACTGGTAATGACATTGATATTCGTCTGAAGGCAGCCATAAAATTGGAAAACGGAAATGATACCCGATCCAGTTTACTCCACAATGTTGAATGCAATCAATGTACTTAGGGACCCTGGATAATGCAGCTTGAAGATTGAGAGGGTTAAAAGGATGATAATCCTGTCTTTCCTTACATGACTCCTGCCAAAAGATATCATTGGCCTTCAATGCAGTAGTACCCTTCATTCTAATGTGCTCTTGACACTTAAAAAGTATTGAAGCCTGTAATTGCTGTATGTGCTCCTTCATTCCTGGCTTCTGCAAGAATTCATAATATTGTGCTATAAACGTGGCTGGGCCTACAGGCTCTGGTCTAATCCACAGGAGTTTATTCTCCTCATTATGACTGCTTGCAGTGAACGCAGTCTGCCAAGTGAGCTGGTTAGACAAAAATGAAGCAAATGCCCTGATTTGTATGTCGCCTGCAATTGGAATAAGATTAACTCTCCTATCTTCGGGAATGGCCTCATTATGAAGGTAGAGTTCGCACAGCAGATGCTGGTCACTTTCAGGGGCCTCCTTAAAGGTCTCAACAAATTTCTCTGAAGTCATTAATTCATATGGTCTGCCATTTGCTATTGCTTTTAATTGAAAATAAACTAATCGTTCAGAAAGAAAGAGAGAGTAATTTACAGAGGGTTTACGTGTAACCATCAATTTCCGCACTAATGAGAACATCAAGGCTATCCGTGCCTTAGACTGTCTGGCTTCCTTCTTATACTCCCTGTGCTCTTGCAGTATTTGGTCCCAGCTATCCCAGTTAGCATATATATGGTTCTGCCATTGCAACTTATGCTGTCGTAATATTATATCTTGTTCTTCAGCATATTGCTTCTTCCATCTGTTCATCTGTTCCAATGGATTCCATGGCAGAGTCTGTGTCTTTTTGACAGAAGTAGTGGGTTGGGACACTGTTTCCTCTGTCTGGATGGCTGCCTCAGAGGTAATCCGTTGGGGCATTGTTTCCTTTGTCGGGATGGCTGCATCCGCCTGCAAAGGATGGGATATCTGTGGTTTGATTTCTTCTTCTTCTTGCTTTACAGAGGGTCCTACTGGTTCTTGTGGAGCAGTAGGGCATTCCTTTTTTATTCCACCTGTCGTAGATGTTTCAGGGAGCTGAATCTTAACTACTTTGTAGCCTGCATCCTGATAAATGCTACCACACTCCTTGCACATATATTCCATACATGGCTCCCTATTTTGCATTGAGGCTACATGTGCTAATGTATGGAGATTGAGTTCTCTTTCAAAAGCCTCTCGAGCCATGGTTAGTTCAGTTTTGTAAGCTTCTAATTCAGACTTCAGGAACTCATTTTCCTCCAGTAGAGATGTCATAGTATGTGAACCCTGTGTGCTGATTGGCTCTGTTGGAATATTTTGTTGATGCACAGTCGTAGCTGGTTCTTGTACCACAGTGGGTGGTTCTTGTGTTTCATCCACTAGGCGAGAAATGGATTCTTGTGCTCCAGTGGCTAGTTCTTGTGTTTCAGTCACTGGTGATTTCCCACTATCGTCTTGCTTGGTGTATTTTTGTGCCTCAGTGACTGGTTCTTGTGTTTCAGTCACTGGGCAAGTGACTGGTTCTTGTGGAGCAGTCACTTCTTGGCCCATAAACAATGTCATATTATCCCGGGGCGCTGGTTCTTGTGTGGCAGTGCCTTCGGACGAGCCGGGTTGGGAAGTTTGGAATGGGGATAAAGATTTTAGTAGAATAGTGGCAAGGTCAGGGAAAATGGAGGTGGATTTTGTCTCAACAGTCGTTTTCCTTTTTCTTTTTGGTAGGAAGGCAGCAAAATTACTGCCTTTCCTTTTCTTTGAAAGGGAGGGTTTCTTTCTGGGGACAGGGTTTTCCGGAGGGGTAAGAATTTGAGATGTGGACCTTGTCCGTGGTCTGGAGCTTGCGACTGTTGAGGTTTTCTTCTTTTTCTTAACGGGTGAGGAAGGGGGTGTTAGAGAATCGTCACTAGGGACTGGAATAGTGGAGGCAGTTGGCTCTGCTAAATGAGGCGAGCTCGGGGTTGGGTTAACTGGGGAATGCAGGATTTCCTCCTATTGTTCTTCATGAGGAATCTCTGGAATGTCATGAGGACTTTCAGATGGTTGAGGCATTTGGTCCTGCTGAGGAATTTCTGGAATATCCTGAGAATTTTCGGGTGATTGGGATATTGGGGTTTGTTGAGGGATTTCGGGCGGTTGGGGAATTTCAGGTACTTGTTGAGGAATTTCAGGTGGTTGGGGAATTTCAGGTGGGGCGTGCAGAGGGGGATTTTGCTGAGCAAAACCCCTCTGTATCAGCAACTGGCATAAACGGTGATGGGTAAGGGATGACATTGGAGATTTGGCTCGTTTACAATAATAAGACATGTTTTTAATACAACCAAGCAGATAATAGGGGATATTAATCAGTCGTCCATTCCTCAAATGATTCATCAAAACAAAATCATGATTGTACACTACCTGATAACGCCCCTCACATGTTAAGTAGTGTTTGATGAACTCTGCCACTGATGGCCATGGTTGAGGAAGTGAGTGCAGACTAACCCCGCGGCCTCTGGGTTCCACTTGCTCGTCCGGGTGCAGAAATTCTTGCTGTGCGTTAAGAACGACCTGCTTCCTGCTAAACCAGCGAGTGCCCTCAGCTGGCAACCCTGATACTTGCACTATGTCATCCTCTGTCACTGAAATGCGAACCCCTTGGACCACTGAAAAATTGTCTTCAAGGTTTTGTGCAAATTCTAAGACTTGTTCCTGGTTAAATTCCCCCAACCTTTCGAAATATACTGTCCATCCCGCTTGTTGGAAGATCTGATAAACTTCAGGAAACAGCTGAAGAAGACTTATGGAGCCGGGCTCATGTCTAACGGCCGACCCACCCATGGCTGTAGCTTTGAGTTTTCCGCAGAGGCACCGACACAGTAAACTCAGACCGTGATCGCACTAGTTGTTGCAACAGAGGCTGCATAGTCTAAATGACGGCAGAAATAGATATGACAACGGGCGGCTGCTTGGTTCATGCGAAATGATTATTCTATTTTCGGAATTCCCCCCCCTACGTATGGTGTAATAATGATTGGACGTGTAAAGATATGCAATCATTATGAAATGAAATCCTCTCTTTAATATGATTTAACCGAATTACATTAAAACCTTATACCTTACATTTTACCTTTGATTTAATAATTCGAAGTGTCGGTTGCTTCAAAATAGCTTTAATGTATATGGAAGAATTTGTAGATTTTTAGAACAGAGGTGTAATTGAATCTGGGACATGCTGAATAGTTTTCACCAAAAGGATCTGAAGTATAATCGTGGAGAACCAGAAAGCTCATATGACAGCAAAGAGAGATATTGTTTTGATGATAACAAGTTGTTGAGACTGGTGTTTGAGCAATTGAAAAATGAACGATACGTTGCTGAAACAGGTGTTTCAGCAACGGGAGAAATCGACAATACATTGTTGAAACAGGTGTTTCAGCAACGAGGGAAATCAATGATACGTTGCTGAAACAGGTGTTTCAGCAACGGGAAAAATCAGAGAAATGGGATAACTGACTTAGGTCTGTGAATGATAAGGGATTATTTCAGCAGTAAGGGGTGGGAAATACTGACTGAAGGAGGATATTTCAGGGGTGGTGGGAGTGGGAATAATAGAAGTAATGTGGGTATGGAGGGATATTGCTTTAGGAAAGAGGGTAAAATGATGGGAAGGAGCTTCTTGATTTAAAGCTTCAGATCTTCTCATGATGAATCTGTCCTCCTTATTGCTTTTTCCAGAATCTGCAAGATTCAATTGTAATATGCCAATCCTTGACAGGGATTATTAGTGCTAAATCTAATCTAATACTAAAAATATAGTGCAAAAAATTAAGTACTGTGAGGAGCAGAAGACTCCCCTAGAAAAAGATAATGAATATCAGTCATGCAAGCAGTCTTGAAATCCTCTTTAGAAACAGGGCGCTTATATAGACGGAGCCTATGGCCATTGACTAGTAGAGGTGTTTTAGCATCATCAATTGTTACAAGCCTTACCGTTCCGTTTGGAAAGACATCATCTACTTCATATGGTCCAAGCCAACGTGTACGTAGCTTTCCCTGAAAATTTTCAAACCGAGAGTCATACAACAAGGCCCAATTACCTTTTTGGAACTGCTTGTGTTTGATAATTTTGTCATGCCACTTCATCCTTTGTTGCTGAATCATGTTTGTTTGATGAATGGCATCTAATCTCTTTTCATCCAACTCCAAAAGCTGCTGCAATCTAGCTATCTGCACATCATTCAAATCAAGATTAACAGCTAAAGCAGTCCTTAAAGTTTTAATTTCAAATTCCACAGGAAAAACAACATTTTTACCATAAACCAATTCATAGGGGGAAAAACCTGTAGTGTTTCTCCAAGTAGTCCTGTAAGCCCATAATGCCTCAGGGAGCCTTTGGGACCAATCCTTTCGGTTGTCCTTCACTGTTTTAGTTAGAATGGCCTCTAAAACTTTGTTTGTGCTTTCCACCTGCCCATTGGCCTGGGGGTGGTATGGTGTAGTCATTCTATGTTGAATATGATATTTGTGAAGGGTAGATTTAAAACCATGAGAATTGAATGGAGGTCCTCCATCAGTAACTAGCTCTCTGGGAATTCCAAATCTAGTGAAAATCTCTTCAAACAAGAAGGCTAGAACAGCCTCTTCATTGGCTCTAATAAGTGCTTTGGCCTCCACCCACTTAGTCATATAGTCTGTGCAGACTAATATATAGGTTCTTTGATTGGATGGAGGGTTAATGGGTCCTATGAAGTCCAAGGCCCATCTTTCAAATGGTTCAGAAACTACCTGGGGATTTAATGGCATTTGGTCTCTATGATTGGGTTGACCCATTCTCTGGCAGCTGTCACAAGCCCTTACATACTTCTTTGCATCCTTAAATAATGAGGGCCAATAGTAACCCATCCTCAGAATTTTATGTGTTGTTCTTTTATCAGCAAAATGGCCTCCACAAGGGCCATCATGACAAGCTTTCAATATGTCATACACTTCATCTTCTCTAATGCATCTTCGGATCTCCTGATCAAGCCCAGTATAGAAGAGACACCCGCTTATCCAGCTGTACCTGGCACTTTGTTGAACAATTCTTCTCTTTTCTCTATATGACAGGTGTGCTGGTAGTTTTCCTGCAACCAAGTAATTAGCAATATCTGCATACCATGGAGAATGAGCAGAAACTGCAAACAAATATTCGTCAGGAAAACTATCATCTACTGGAATATCATTGTCAGTTTTTAACCGTGAAAGAAAATCAGCCACCACATTTTCTTTACCAGGCCGATCTACAATTGTAATATCAAATTCCTGCAATAGTAATAGCCATCTGGTAACTCTAGCATTTGTGACAGATTTGTTCATTAAGTATTTAATAGCTGAATGATCAGTGTGCACAAAAGTAGGATAACCAGTAATATAGTGTCGGAATTTATTAATGGCATAAATTACTGCAAGGAACTCTTTCTCGGTAACTGTATAGTTAAGCTCAGCAGAGGTCATATTCTTACTGATAAAGTATATAGCATAAGGAAGATGATTTTACTCTTGTCCCAAAACCGCTCCAATAGCAATGTCTGAAGCATCAGAAGATATGTGAAACGAAAGATTCCAGTCGGGCCCCCTCAAAATAGGAGCAGTAGACAACTGATGCTTCAGTTCTTCAAAAGCTTTCTGACAAGAATTAGTCCACTTGAATTCAGCATTTTTCATAAGCAATACAAATAATGGAGAAGCTATTTTAGAGAAATCTTTAATAAATCTCCTGTAATAACCAGCATGTCCTAGAAAACTTCTCACATCAGTTTGAGTTTTAGGAACAGAAAGATTCTGAATGACCAATATTTTAGATGGATCTACCTGAATACCTTGAGATGAAATGAAATGTCCAAGCACTATTCCCTCACTCATCATCATATGGCATTTTTCGGTACTTAGGGAGAGGTGAGCTTGAATACATCTTTTAAGTACTTTCTCAAGGTTTTGTAATGCCTCTTCAAAAGACACACCATAGGGGGTAAAATCATCCATAAATATTTCCATACAATCATTCAGCATATCGGAAAAAATTCCTATAACAGCTCTTTGAAAAGTTGCTGGTGCATTGCACAACCCAAATGGAAGAACTCTATAGGCGAAAGTTCCCCAGGGGCTGGTGAAAGTGGTCTTGTCTTGATCTTGGGGTGCAATTCTTATCTGATTATACCCACTGAATCCATCTAGAAAAGAAAAGAATTTCTTCCTTGCAAGACTGTCCAACACCTGATCAATGAAAGGTAAGGGAAAGTGATCCTTTTGAGTAGCTTTGTTTAAAGCTCTATAGTCGACACATACCCTCCATTTCCCATTTTTCTTAGGAACAATTACTAACGGGGAAACCCATTCACTGTCAGATATGGGGTATATAAATCCTGCGTTAAGCAGTTTTTGAAGTTCTTCTTTAACAATTTCTCGTAAATTAGGATTCATTCGTCTTTGGGGTTGACAAACAGGTCGGCATCCCTCTTTAATGTAAATTCTGTGAGTACATAATTCAGAAGAAATACCTTTCATGTCCGTGTAATCCCAGGCAAATGCCTCCTTATATTCGTGTAATAACTTCATTAGTTGCTGTGTTTCAGCATCCGTTAGATCAGGATTATGTTTAATGTCTTACCGGGTTCAATTTCAACTGTTATGCTTTTAGATGAGATCGTGGTCAAAGTTTGAGATGAATCTTCAGGTTCAATCTTTTCTTGTGCATCAGTTTCAAAAATTGCAGTTAATTGATTGTGTGTTTCAGCAATGATAGAAGAAGGCTCACAAATAAAATTATTGATTATCTCATCCTCTGTATTGTCTTTAAGAGTTAAAGCTTGTCCTATAGTTAGAATCGGCTGAACAGCATTATCATCATAATCCATCCATATAGAATCTTCATTATTGACTACTGGCGTAGCGTGAGGATAAAGAGTTAATTGTTTTGTTTCATAACCATTAGAAATTGTCATTGAACCAGATCTGCAACTAATAAATGCATCAGCTGTGGCCAACCATGGCCTTCCTAGAATTAAGGGATGTCCCCCCAGCTTTGTTTTGGTTTGCAATACAACAAAATCAGCTGGATATTTCCAGGATTCAACTGAAATGAGTAGGTCTTCAACAATCCCTTCTGGATTAATTGTGGAACGGTCAGCTAACTCTAAGATGGTGGGTGTATCTCTGATTGTGTTATTCAGCTGTAACAATTGTGAAGTTTCTAGAGTCATTATATTAATTGCTGCACCTAAGTCTACCAGAACTCGGGGAATCATTGCTTTACCAATTTGAACTGTGACAGTAGGATGGCCAGGATCACCATATTTTACAGGAGGGGCTTTTCCGGACATTAATGCAGACAAGTCTCCCATCACATGTACTGTAAGGGGATCCTTGGTTTTCCTACCAGGTTTCTTAACACAAATATCCCTTAATGTTTTGGCATAAATTGGTACATCTCTTAATGCTTGTAAAAGTGGAATTTTAATATACAAATTTTGCAATTCCCCCATAAAATTAAAAGCAGGTGTTTCAGCTATTTTGGTTAAAACCAAACGCTCGGGGAATGGTGGTTCTGTTAATTCAACATTTTTGTTAGGAGGTGGTTGAGCTTCTTTTTGTTTCTCGGTTTCATTTTTATCTGAATCAGTTATGTCATCAATAATAGGCTCTACTATTCTTCCAGATCTCAGATGAATATCATTACATTGCATAGTAGGGAATATAGACTGATTCTGAATATCAATGACTTGCACAACTTTATTATTGGGGTTAGGATTTGGTTGCACAGGTAGTTGGGGTCTCATTTGGTTGTTTGGCGGAGCATTTGATGGCAGAGAGAGTGATTGTTGGAATTGAGGCATTTGATTTGGGTACGAGAGTGATTGACTATTCCAATTTGGGTTCCAAGGATTGAAAGGAGGTGGTTGCTGTGGAGGCCAAGAAGTCCACATTGAAGGATCAACAAAGGGAGGGTTTTGCATTTGCATGGGTGGGAAATTCATTTGATTGAAAAGTGGATATTGCATTTGGTTGAAGGGGGGGTAACTTGTTTGGCCAAAAGCAGAATAATTGTTCCAACGATTAAATGGCATACCAGAGTTTGTACCTTGCCCTTTAGGTTGCCATTGTCTTCTTTGAGTTAGCAGGTAAACTGCCTCAGCTTCTTCTTCCGTTGGCTGCAACGCTGCTTTTATTCCTGGTAGAGATGGACACTGTTCTGTCTCATGATCTTTCTCACAAAGGGTGCAAACTGGTACTTTATCTCTTGGGCATTCCCTTAGTGGATGCTTGTCTCTACATTTCGGGCAAAAGACAGCCAGAGTTGCTTCTGCTTCGGCCTGCTTCTTCTTAACCTGCAAAGTGTCAATCTGCGAAGCAAAAGAACTTAACATTTCGGTTTGAAATTCTTCAAGTAAATTACCTATTTCTGCTCTTGTTGCTCCTCCATTGGCTGATTTCTGCACCCTTGAATAGGTGGAGTCTCTTATTCTGTTTCTTGCAGCTCCCGTAGAGCACCTTTTAGCAAGTTCACAAATCTCATCATATGATTCTTTGGATATATCTCCCTTAGCAAGCATATTTAACATATTTAAACAATCATCCCTTAAACCTCTAAGTAATATTGTTTTACGAATTTCCTTACTTATATCCGGATGATCGGATCTCTGTATGTTGTATTGCAGCCTTTCTATGTAGTCCTCCAGACTTTCATCCGATTTTTGTGCCATATTGAATAGTTCATCCTTCTTCTCTCTCGTCCGGCAGTAGTCTTGATATTTAAGCAGAAACTTTTGTTTCATTTGCTCCCATGTTGTGATTACCTGACTTCCAAGGCTCATGAACCACCTTAAAGCATTCCCTTTTAAGGTGGCTGGAAACAGCTTCAATTTTTGAGCATTAGTAACATAATCATAACTTCTGCATAGAATATCAAATTCAAAAAGAAATTCGTCAGGATCCTCAGTGGATAAACCATGAAAGTTAGGTAGAGCAGACAATGGGATATTTTTCATTGTTCCTGCAGGAAGA
Source organism: Pinus tabuliformis (assembly GCA_031772625.1). Taxonomy (NCBI): domain Eukaryota; kingdom Viridiplantae; phylum Streptophyta; class Pinopsida; order Pinales; family Pinaceae; genus Pinus; species Pinus tabuliformis. The sequence continues at coordinate 1,955,384,444 of CM062817.1, read as the reverse complement.
TCACTGATGGGAAATCCTAAGGTAGAAAGGGAATTTTCATCCCTTCTTTCTTCTTCAGGACCTGAACGTCCTCCTCCAAAGAGGAATGCATCATTGTTATCTTCCATCGTTGGCCCTCCTACTGCACTTTCTCGATCGTCAGAATCCTCTATTGGTTCTTCAATGTTTTCTACCGGTCGTCCAATGCTTTCTACTATTTCCTCAATGTGTTCTACTGATCTACTAATACTTCCCTCTGACTCTTCAGCGCTGGCTGCTGGTTCTTCTGTATTTTCAGGACCCACAACTTCCTCTGTTCTGTAATCTGACTGAGGAGAACGCTGAAATTTTGATTTCCGAGAACTTAATCTTTGTGATGATTCAGCCTTCGATACAATCTCGTCAATAAACGTTTTTCGTCCTCCCCAGCCCTTGCCACCTGTGCGGTTATTTTTCTTCTGGTTTCCTCGTCCTCTCATGCAATCTGCACATTAAAAGGAAAAAAATGAATGCTTTTGAAATCTATAATTACCTTCCCCGGCAACGGCGCCAAAATGTTGGTCGCTCTAATTGTTTTCACAATTCGAGCTCCACATAAATTGTCAACCCGAGAAGGTCTTTTTATTTCAAAGATAATAGCGCACTGGATATGCTCAATTTCAAAAGCAGGATCGATGTTGTAGTGAAAGAAAGACACACACCTGTTAAATTCATTAATCTACTAATTCACACTCTACTTAATTAAAGCTGAAGTCAATTAAATTATAGCAGAAACGATTTCTCTGTTATAGCAAAGGAAAATCAATCTATAAGGAAAGAAATCATTCAACCATAGCAGGAACAGGACCCTATTCCCTGGTGAGGAACTTCAGCACCTGCTGCCTGGCACTTAATCACACTGTAAGAAAAGTAACTTCAAGAGATCAAGACCCTATTCCCAGGAACAGGAACCTTCAGCACTTGTCCTCTTGTTTCTAATCACACTGCAGGCAAAGGAAAGCAATCAATGGGAGCAAGACCCTATCCCTTTATGCAGGGATCTTCAGCACATGCTCTCAACATCGTTCACTCGTGCATTCAATACGTGTAGCGCTAAGAAACAGAGTATTGCAAACCATGTAACTAGTGTTTCAACAACAGAATTAAGGGAAGTGCAAACACATAAAGAAATAAACAAACTACAGGAACCAAAAGGGTGAATCTTGTGAGGAAGGCGGGCCCTTTCCTTCTCACAAGATTCCCCAGGAGAAAGAATTAAATTGGAATGCTCAAAAGAAGTTTTTATTCATCTGTCAAAGTAACTGATACATTACAGAAGGAGACTAGCTCCAGTTCTCCACAATACTGTCCCGTAACTTACAATTCAATCCCCCCTCTAATGATGATGTCTCCTCTTTTTAAAGAGGAGACATCATTTACAATTTACATGAGAGCGAATATCTCGATTCTGTTTTCTTCTCCAAAACAGGACTATTCTGTTCTTTTAAAAAGAGATACTGTTACAACCGAGACAACAGAGGTGCTATCTTCAGGATAATCCAGGTAACCGTATCTTCGGGCTGCTGCTACTATTCCACAAAAAGTTCTTCCAGAATCGCAAATTACGCATAACGGGATTTGCGTGCTTGACGGCTGTTTCAGCAACTGAGTTAGCTGTTTCAGCAACGGGGTCAGCTGTTTCAGCAACGGAGTCAGCTGTTTCAGCAACGGCCGCTTGTTCCCAACAAGGCATATAACTTATCTGCGATCTTTGACTTGTGTTAGCAACAATGCACTTCAATTAATGATAAAATATAAGAGTATTGTGGAATTAAATGTAAGACAGATTAATCATATAATAAAGAAGAGGTTTCTATATACCTTGGGATAAAGTGGATGAAAAAGACATTGAAGTTCATAGTTTAAGAGTAGAGTGGTGTCAAAATATATAGCAAAAATGGTACATAGTGGAGTCCTAACATGGCCCATCCCATTATTACATTATTCCCTTGGGTACCTCCCTTTGTACCCCATATTATACCCCCTAGGTATACTACATTCCACCCCCATTAACATGTTTCATCCCCGAAACATGGGAAGAACACAAATAATAAGATCTACTCAAAAGAGCAGTCCACTGGTACCATGCATGTGCATCTAGCCATCCAAGATAAAGGTGAACTCTCAATCTAGCTAGTGCCTTGCTCGCTTGAGATGGAAGTTGACCTTGGTGGCTCTTCTTTGTTGATGTGTAGTATGTGGATCGTCGCTTCTCTCTATCTATCATGTGGGGGTTGTTGTCCTTGTGGCTAATTGGTTGCCATCTTGTTGGTTATTTTCTTGTGGGGTGATGTGGGTGATGATATGTTGAAGTTTTAACCCACGGTGTCTTTTTCTTTAATTCACCCCTTACTGGAGCTTGACTGTTATCTGGTGCATGTTGTGGTGCATGCTGTGGTGTCTTATCTTCCAATATTACTTCAACCACTAATCCCTCATTTGATGTATCAGCACTTGTAACCTTTTCTGCTTCAGCCTCTGTTTGTGTTTGATTGTCGATCATCAAAGGTTCATCATCTGATGTGTAAGTTTCATTAGAGCTTTGTGCTACTACCTCCTTAGTCTCTATTTGTGGCCTAATGGAAATATCCCGCAATGAAATTTTCTTCTTTTATACCAGAGCTTCAGGAATTTCTTCTGCACATTAATATTGATAGTACACACAGATTCCATCCAAGGATATCCCAAAACAACATCCATGTTATCCATATCTGAAGTATAAAAATCACCATGCAAAACATACTTATCCATAGAAAGCTTTGAATCCTTATAAACTTGAACATCCTCATCATCAACCTGTATGTTTTCAATGTGTTTGGCTGGGACTTGCAATTTTTTTGCCAAATTAACATTGATAAAATTATGCTTGCAGCTAGGATTTATAGACACAATCATCTTCTCCTTCTGAATCAATCCATGAACCTGCAATAAGGAGACACCCATAGAAAATAACCCCTTACGTGTCTCATTCTCCTTTTTTCTAGCACGAGACCATTTGTCTAAAAGGACTCTTTCAAATTCTGCATCTGAAAGTTTGGTCAACTGCTTGTTGTCAAGTGAGAACCACCATTTGGCAGCCTCAGCTTTGAAACTAAGCGACACTGAACTCTTCCAAAGTGTCCCATATGTGAACTTTTGTCTCTGTATGAATTCTTCAATAGTAGGGCTATCATCTTTCCCTGTAAAATTAAGATTCGCCATGAAGAGTGTTTTGAAAAAAATTCACTTGGTGAAAATTTGAAATGGCCACAATTTCGTCAATATTGCTCAGAATCCCTATTATGACCTATTTTTGGAAATGGAACAACCATTCTGCATCTTCTCATGTGGTAGAAATCCCGATCTAAGCACTGGAATTTCAGATCTGCACTGTAACTCTCCTGTTGTTACCAAAAATTCTGAAAAAAGGAGTTGATTTTAAATGTAGTATACCTAGGGGGGATAATATGGGGTAAAAAGGGAGGTACCCAAGGGAATAATGTAATAATGGGATGGGCCATAGTAATAAATAAGGTGGTTAACCCGTATCATGTAAGGGACCACAAGTAGTTAGCAATAACGTAATAAGCCCATTGTATTAGATAGATGGTATTGACGGAACCATGGTAATGACCCATGGTATTGTATGTATGAGGCCTATATAGAGGTTAGAGACTCCCCATTGAGGGTGTCAAGGAATATTGTATGAACATGCATATGGCTTGTGGAGTGTTCTCCTTCCTTAAGGAGTGAATGTATGGTGTTGCCCTACCTTAAGGGTTTGATATTAATAAAGAAGCATTTCTATATTCATATCTTGTTATTTTTGGTGATTATTTTCAGTTATTGGGTATATTGGTATCATTTCATATATTTGCAGGTCAGATCTATAACAAGTGGAATCAAAGCACTTTCTTGGGCAAAGTGGAGAAATTTTATTTTCTATTTTTTATTTTTGCAGGAATTTTTTGGGTGGTGAGTTTGCAGATCAGATCTGTACGTTCTGGTGAAAAAAATACAAAATCTAATTGCAGATCTGGATTCTTTGTACAAAAATACCCAAGTTCAAAAAAAAAATTGGCCAAATCAGAGTTCGGATGAAGGAGATATAACAGAAGTGTGCCTTCGGTCGTAGAGTAGGAGAAGGCTCTACAGCTGAGTGCACAGAGGCCTAGTAGTCTGTAGATGAGTGCGCGGACCCCTACAGCTGAGTGCGTAGGGTGGAGTCGAGTCTATAACTGAGGAAAGAATTAATAAATAGTAGTTTTATCATAATATTGTGTATCTATTCTTGAGTTAATGCATGTTTGATATAATTTTCCAATATACTGTTTATTTACTGCACACACCTGTATGAATGGTTTATATTGTTAAGTATTACTTCAAACATGCAAGTAGGCTAAGATAATCAATTAACCGTGGAATATCAGTAAGGTTTGGGGTTATAATAGCATTCAGCTCCTGAGTAGGGTTGCACGAAGGCAGTATATCAGGCTGCAAGGTAAGGGAAAGTGCGTGAAGCAACTTGCGTGTAGGGCCGCACTGTGAAGCACTTGAACTCATTAGACATCTCCAAGGTGTGAAATCCTAGTTCGAGCACCCTCCCATACTACTTTGGGTGAGACCTCAATCCGCGGAGCCAAAAGAGCTAGTAGTAATGAGATTTGTTTGGCTAAATCAACTCTGAACCTGGGTCAAGCCCCAATAATCCAACAATCAATCATAGTTGCAGAAAAGGGTGTATTATGTTTGTAGTTTAGATTTATAGTGATAAGGGTTAACATCTTTAAGAGGTACTCTGTATTACATTAGTTTCAGGATGTGTTTCCAACAAATATTTCAGAGTTTCTGCCTCACAGGGAAGTAGAATTTTCTATTAAGTTGGTACTAAGGAAAGCACCAGAATGAAAGACACCTTATAGGATGAGCACTCTAGAATTAATATAGTTAAAGTTGTAGTTGAAGGAAATTCTTGACAAGGGATATATTAGGCCAAGTGTATTACCTTGGGCTGCACTGGTATTTTTCGTGCAGAAGAATGATGTACTCTTAGATCATGCATTGATTACAGGAAGCTGAATAAGGTGATTATCAAGAACAAGTATCCATTGTCGAGGATTAATGATGTGTTTAATTAGTTGAATAGAGAAGTATAGTTCTCAAAGATAGATATGTGATCAGGATACCATCAGGTATGCATCAAAGAAGAGGACATCTATAAGATTTCCTTCAGGACCATGTATGGGCACTATGAGCTTTTTGTAGTTCCATTTGGTTTGACTAATGCACCAGTTACATTTATGTGCTTGATGAATAATGTGTTGCATCCTTATCTAGACAAGTTTGTTATTGTATTCATTACTGACATTTTGGTATATTCTAAGAATGAGGAAGATCGTGCTGAGCATTTAGTAGTAGTGTTGATATTTCTAAGAGAGCATCAATTGTATTTCAAGCTTGCAATTTTTTTTCAGATCGAAGTACACTACTTGGGACATGTTGTTTCCAAGAATGGCATAGGAGTAGACTCGGAAAAGATAAAGGCTATCATGGAGTGGGTAGCTCCTAGAAATGTGGAGGAAGTAAGATCATTCATGGGTTTAGAGGGTTTCTATAGGAGGTTCATCAGGAACTTCTCACGCATTTCATATCATATTACATCAATGCAGAGGAAAGGTAAGAAGTTTGAAAGGACAGAGGAGTCTGCAACTAGTTTTAAGGAGTTGAAGCAGTTGTTGACAAATACTCTAGTGTTAAATATTAAAAATTAGGATAAAGAGTTTGTAGTATGTACAGATGCTTGAAAGAGAGGGATTGGTGGAGTCCTTGTGCAAGAGGGGAAAACGATATGCTATGAGTCTAGGAAACTAAATGAGCATGAGCAGAAGTATGTGACTCAATCTTGAGTTGCAAGCTATCATTCATGCCTTGATGATGTGGACACATTATCTTCTTGGCATGAGGTTTGTGTTGATGATAAATTAGAGTCGACTAAGACATCTGTTTGACCAACCAAATTTGAATGTCAGGAAATCTAGATGGTTGGCTACCCTTAGTGAGTTTGAATTCGAGATCAGATACATCTGTTAACACCCAGGTTGTTCCCTATGACTCCCAAGGGAATACGGCCGGGGTAACCACTAACCAATCTTTGGATTACAGTGCCTAGCCATATTGTAATCAGAGAGGGCTCTCTCTTTATAATTTTTCTCTGTTCTGTTGGATATTTTAGGCTAGCTATAAGTTTCGGGTTTGTTTAAAGTTTTGGTTGGATGATAGTTTTAGTCAAGATACTTATGCAATTTCCAGGATGTTCTAGTCCATTGGGCAATGGAGTCAGTGGTCCTTTAGATGTTTGATGTGTTGCTGTGATACTGTAGTGATGTTGCAGAGCCAGATTAGTATCTGAGAAATAACGTTTGTAATAGTGATTGAATGGAGTGTATCCAGTTAGTGCAAGGCAATTAAGAATCTTACAGTAAACTGTTGGAGTAAGACAGTGAGAATATTGACCCAGGAGCATTTAAGAATTTCTAGGTGATATTCATACATATAGAATTAACAGACACATGAGTAGTTAAGAATTCATGTACATATTTAACCCAGAAGACAAACATTTACAGCAGTAAAAATTGAGCACAAGGTGTAATAAAACAAATCTTGTACTATTCTTTTTCTTCACTACTAGCTTAGTGTGAGATAAGTATGATTTGATAAACATAAGAAAAACAAGAACAGAGTTTTGAAGAAAACTTGTTATTTCATCAGACAACACAGGAATTCTACATCAACACATGGAGCATCCTCCAGACATCAAATAATTTCAGGAAATCACTGAGCTCATCCAGCCCTTTGTATTAGATAATTCTGAAAGTGTACAATACAAGTCTCATAGAGAAACTTACCAACCCCTTATGAGTTACTCAAGGGAGTTTATATACAAAATTTACATCAAAAATATCAACGAATGAGTTAATATCTCATTTATGATATGCTAATCTCCGGAATGTCGTAGCTGAAGGAGTGAATGCAGCAGTAATTCCTTAATGCTTCAGCTATCAAAATAGTCAGAAGATATTTGGACTTTATGGCTGTTAGAGTCGGTTGGAGATGTGTTGTTCAAAACTTGGCTAACTGTCATCGTCTTATGTGATGAGTCACTTTTTAGCTGCTTTTAAATGTTAACCCTTTTCCGCTGTTTGTCTTCTAGTGACCTGGAGCTGGCAGTGGCCGAATGACTGAAGCTACCGTGGCAAAATATGGAGAATTGCCTGCCACCAATCCTCCTTAGGCATTTGATGTCTCTGAATCTTTATTAAGGTCTCATCGGCCTCTGTATACCACCAAAAGTTAGGACGAGTTTCATACAGATGGTTTGCCTCATTTTCAATGAAGAATAGGCCTTCCAGTTTAGTGTACAAGCTCTGTCCTGTTGGTGGCCCTGCAGGCTCAGGAGTATTGCCAGATGCAGTGATTTGATTTTCAATATAAGTAACCATAATGTTGGTAAATTGATCTCTGGTGATCAATCTCCCTGTGCTGCTTAATAGGCTGGGCAGTCCCCTTGCTTGCAGCATTCCCATTTTAAGTTTATACTCCTCCACCTCAGCCTGTATTTCATAGCATTTTCTCTCCACAGTTTGCACATAATTTCTGAGAGTTAGCACCTTTTTAGCTGTGAGGATGGCCTCTGTTCTGTTGTTGATGCCAATGGCTGCCAGCTCCTCTTTGTCCTGCCCGTTCAAAAAATCTATCAGTCTGTTTGCTTGCTCAGGTCTGTTTCCCAGCACTGTTTTGGCCCTCTGGATTTCTGTCTGTGCTTGGCCAATCAAATCCATTTGCTCATGGATTGTCTTGATGGATTTCCATTGTTTGGTGATAGTTTGGCTAATCTTACCCCATAAAATTCTTTTTATGTCGGCCATGGCACTTTCGAGATCTAGCTCCTTCTCCAGGGCCTTTATTTTTTCCTTTAGGGCCTTTATTTCTCTGGCCTGTTCTGCTACAGTTACTTTTGATTTGTCATACTTGGCATCCAGTTCTGCCAATTTTTCCTTGGCCCTTTTTATCTCATTTGCCTGGAGCTCCATTTCCTTGATGGCATTAGTTAATTCTTCTATGCTTGCACTGGCATCTGGGGCCGTTGTTGTTCCTGCTGCTTCTGATGTGGGGGCCACTGCTGCCCCTGTAGTTGTTGCTGTTGTTGAAGTTGTTGGAGGAGCTTGGGATGTGGATTCTCCCTGTTTATCTTGTAGTGCTCCTTCTAGCTCTTTCTCCAATTCCCTGATCCTCTGGTCTTGCTGCATTAGGAGGTCTAGTTGGTCCTCAGCCCGTTTTTTCTTTTGAAGTTCAGCTGTTTGAGGGTGCTCTGTGGGCTGCAGCTTCAACCTCTTCTTCAGTGCATTCAGGTCATCATCTTTCTTCTTCATGAGGGCCTTCACATCCTTTGGATCACTAGGATCGTGTCCAAGATCAATGATGATGTCCTCCAAAGATTTTATTCTGTTATCTTTGGCCAGAGAGGACATTCTCTCAAAATCCAACTGTGTGTTGGTATTCTTTAGGGACTCTTTTAGCTCATGGGCCATAGTTGCCCTCTCCACCAAGGTTGCGTAGACCATTTCTCCAGCTTGCTTGTGGAGTTCTATTTGGTCCATGGGATGGATGTCTTTGGCCAAGACCTCCACCCTTGTTTTCACAAAATCTGCAGCTGATGTAGGCTGAGATTTTGTAGGCTTGAAATGACTAAATATCATTTTTTCTTCTTTAATGTCATATACAGACATTAATCTCTCTTGCTGGGCTGGTGTAGCATCTATAAATTGCTTGTAGACCTCACCCCTCAGCAGCTCATTCTGAGCCTTTATTTCTTTGAAAGAAGCCTTGGTGCTCTTGGGCTTCTTGGTCTGCTGGGAAGAGGATGACACCTCCAAACCAAGTTGCAGGCCTTGCTCCTGTTGGAATGAGCTGGTACTAGTGTGCTGGCTTGCCTCCCTGTCTTTCCTTGAACTGTCAAGGAATTCCTCAGTGATGTCTTCAACTTCTGGAGAGTCAGCCCTTTGCCTTTTGGCCTCTGGCTGATGGGAGGATCCACTAATAGGAGTGGACTCTTCTCTGTCTCTTTTAGTACCCCTCTCCTCATGTGCTGGGGTCTGCAAAATTGGTGCTATTAGTGGCTCAGTTTGTGGAGGAGGAGTTTGCTCTTGCTGCCGTTCTGTGAGCTCCTCCCTCTGCAGCTCATTTTGCTGTTCAGTTTGCTGCTCAGTTTGCTGCTCAGTTGAAGGGGCAACCTTCTCTTTCACTGCTTCCTCTTCAGCACCCATTATTCCTTTTCCTTTGTCTAAGCCTGGTGCTGCTGTAGAAGATGCTTGTGTGGCTGGTGCAGTCCTTGAGGTTGAGGTCCCTTCTCCTGCTGAATGAGGCCGTTTGAAGGGTACCTGCTGCACAGAGTCTAGGTCAAGAGTCTTTTCTAATTCCTTGACATTCTTTATCATCATTTCTTCTTCAGTTAATTTGTCAACTATAGAATCCTGTAGCCATTCCTGCTGGTTGGCATATTTTTCAATATGGGGATAACTGCAATGCTTAATGCCTACTAGCCTGTATTTCATTCTCCTAGTAGAAATGAAGCCTTCAGGGTCATAAGGGACCCACCGAAAACTGTATGACAGCTGGTATTTGTTTTTGAGCATCTGGTCAGCCTCTTCCCAACCTTCCTTTTTATTCATGATGAAAGGGCCCAGCTGATGTTTGAACTTGAGGTGGGCTTTCTTTTTGGAGCTGTGGAAGTGGGTAAGGTCAGACTGAATCAACTGCCTATAATACTCAAGGGCAAATATCCTCATAGGCACATATTTTGGGAGCCTGAATGGACAAAGCTCACAGCCATACACTCTGATGACTGTATGATCCTCATATAGGTACCAATCACCTATTTTGGACTTCTTGGAAAGCTGCAAAGCTTTCTGTATTTCAGTTGATATTCTGGGAGGAGGAGCTCTCATCAATGTGGAGCACTTGGAAGGTATGCTTTTTGACAAGCAATCTAGTGGTTTTTCAATAATATTTCTAACCTTTTCTGCATTATGAGTCTAAAGAATATAAGGGTTTTGATAAATTCTGTGAAAATGGACAAACGAAGCTCAATCACTAATAATTGATGTTTTCTATGCAGAAGGACGCGGAAACAGGGAATCATCGAGTAAAAACAAGAAGCGAAGGGAAAGTAACTGCTGTCCCGTCGACAGGGAACCGGATGCGGACAAGATCAAGTAAAATTAGAGCCGAATAGTCCAGGAAAAGAACGCAGGATACCGAGACGGAGAACGCAAGAAAGGAAAGAGAAGAACTGAACGATTAGTGAATCCCTCAGGATCTTCGATCCTGAGGGATCGCTGCTTTAAGCTTATCTTTTGTATCTAGATATCTCCGTCATTTCTGTTATATAAAGGTACCACGCCATCGAGCGTGGGGGACGACTGTTGTTGTAATTACAAGCTTCAGAACAACTTTGATCATTAAGTTTTGTTAAGACCTGATTTTGTATACTTTTGTTAATGCAATCAATATAAAGGACTTGGTGTTCACTTCGTTTCTGCACCTGAAGTAACTTTAAGCAGTGTACCATTGGTAGCCAAGGGCCCAACTCCGACGGTCACTTGCTGTTGTATCATACGGTGATTTGTGTGGTTTGCTTATTTCTCTTGTTTCAGTAATCCGATATATCTTTTATATGATAGACTATGCTTCCTAATTAATATCTGAATCTGAATAAGTTCTTTAACCCACGTCTCTGTATTACACAAAGTGAATCTATTCGAATTGCATCCATTTCTATAGCAAGATATTGGTATGAATGTTATCATCATTGGATTCATATAAAATAAGTATTTGCGAGGCTTGAAGATAATAACACTTTGTTCAGAAACATAGTCACATCATACATTACTCTCGGATTGCTACAGTAGTCTAGAACGTGTACATACATCGGAGTTTGCTGTTCCATTTGAGTTTGCTGTTCCATTTGAGTTTGCTGTTCCAATTTATATGATTGACGTTTCCTGTTTATGATAGTTTTCTGTTCCATTTAATTACTGCTGTTCCATTTGATTACTAATGTTCCATTTTAGAATTGTTGTTCCATTTTACTTTCGCTAATCTGCCTTCATTGCTTTTGTGTGATAGCAGGCCTAAGGCTGTCGTGAGCCCAGCAAGACGCTGCCTAGCTCCCAGACCTATAAGTCCATGCTTTGGTTTTCTTTCTTTATCAGTTTCTAAAGGGAAGGGTTATTGTTTCCGTACCCTTGACTGATCAACTGCTTTGTGTGATTTTATCTTTTGAGTTGGTTTAGTTACAGCTTAGTGTTTGTTTCCTTTTAAATCATTAGAACACTATACTACCGAGCATTACTTGGACAAAACAGCCTCGGATAGAGTTACTCCTTGAAAGAACAAAATGATCCCGAATTGACTTAATAATGTGGAATAATTGTTGGTGTGAGAGACCCTAGTTATCGCTCTACATTTTGGCGCCGTTGCCGGGGAAGGGGTAATAGCCATTTTTCCTTTATAGAGTAGTGCACAAATCTACTAGGAGGGAGTTGGATTTTAAAAACGGAAGGTAAGAACCTGCGTACGGAGCATGTAAAAGCCCTGCTCCACCATCCGCTCTCTTAGTAGAATTGCTGGTTGATAGGATTTAGTAGTTTTCCTAGAGTGCATGACTAAGAAGAAAAAGATAGAAAAGAATATCAAACTTCCAGTTAAAGCCAAAGGACCGGTGACCCTTGGTAGGACAACCTTTATAGACGAAATCTACAAGAAAACTAGATCTCAGCCGTCGGTAGGCTTTAGAAAAACTAATTCTAAGCAGCCTACCAGTTCCCTTCAGGCTACAACATCACCATCTGGAGCCTTTGCTGAGGTCCACAGCCAGACTAATGAACAGGACTATTAAGAAATTGAAAATTCTGTGACAGAACGGCTGCAGGAAGGGAACTTAAGTAACCTTTGTGAAGGAGAAGGGGAAACAGGGGAAATAGAAGAACCAAGGTCTCCTTCTAGGATAATCCAACTGTTAAACAACCCAGATAAGGGGAGCGCAGCTAGAATTAATATTGAAGGCACCCCATTCCTTCAGATAGAGATTCCAGCTGTAGAAATTCCAGATAAGGGAAGCGTCATTAAACCAACCCCTGCCAAGTCCGTCCCTTCCCAACCTAGGAACACCCTCCTAGAAATCCCGGAAGGATATTGGCACATATTTGATCCCATGGCGCAGAATCAGCCAAATACCCAAACCTCTACCTTACAATATCCTATAGTAGATTTTGCTGTGAATGCACCGATGAAGGCAATTCCGCTTCAACACATCCCAACGTTTCATGGACTCACATCAGAAGACCCTGATGCATTCTTATTCGAGTATGATGTGTTATGCAGGGGGTACGATTACACCACTGACCCCCAAAAACTAAAGTTGTTCCCCTCTACTTTCAATGGAGCAGCTCTGAGATGGTTTATGGGTTTAGGTGGTGGAGTCATAAACAATTGGGAAGAGATGAAAGAAGCCTTTCTCAAGAAATATCAGGATTACTGTAGGTCAAGGGAACTGAAAGATGAGATTTTCCAAATGACGGCCAAACCAAATGAAACTTTAGAAGAATATGTGGAACGCTTCCAATATAATTTACAAAGATCCCCCTATGCATCATTACCTTTGCGTGACAATGTGTTGAAAACTGCATTAATCAGAGGTATGAAAGAACAGTGGATTGAAACATTGAATATCATGGGAAAAGGGGACATTTACCAAGAAAACTTTGCTGATATTATTAAGTTATGCATCAGGAGTTCAAGGGGTAGCACAAGAATAAAACCAACAGAATATGATCGGTTTGTTAGAGATAATAAAATTTCAACAGAGGGGGTAACACGTGTAGAGCTTGGGAATTTATTAGAAAATTTCAAAACTGATATTTTAGGGACATTAACTACACAGCTTGATATTGTGCAGGCTAGACAAAAGCAAATGGAGGTAGAACAAAATCTGGCAATTTTTTGCCCCCGGTGCAGAAAAAAACACAGCCACAAGGAATGTCCACTAGATTCAGTCCAAGCATGTGCTATTTGTACAAAGGATCATCCTATTGAAAGCTGCCCCTCACTCCCTGGACTGAAGGCAGTATACAAAGAAGCAGAAGAGGAACCAGAGCCTGCATACTTTGTTAACCAGCGTCGCCAATGGCAGCCTAAGCAACCAGGTATGTTTTCGGATCCAACCTCTTCCTTTCAGCCTCCACAGTATAATACTCAGCAATATGGTATATGGAAAAATCAATCTGCACCCCCATTTTCAAACTGGCCATCACAACCATTTCCCTCTTCAAACCCATGGATGAATCAAACAAACCAATTCGGTTGGCCAAATTTTCCTTATGCCCCACCATACTGGCAAAATAACTCATATCCCCCGCAGTGGATTCCCCCTACTTCACAAGGTTCACCCTGGCAGACCAATTGGCTAAGATCGACATATCAATCAACAGGAACTATCCCACTCCCTCAACCAACTCTGCCAGCTTTACAACAAAATCCCCAGTCTAATCTGAGACCGCAACTCCCAGCCCAACCCAATCCCAATCCTAATAATAGGCCAGTCCAATCCATCCAAATCATAGACACATCAGAGATTGGATCTGACCTAAGGGAGTGAAATGATCTTCAGTTAAGATCTGAACGAATAATAGAAACAGAGGGAGACAAAACAATTCACATTGAAGATCAGTTACCAATAGAACAACCCCCACAACAGAAGGATGAAAACAAAGAGCAAAACAATAAACAAGCAAGTACATCATCTCCTCCTTTCCCAGAACGATTAGTCATATCTCGACCTATACAATCTCCAGACTTTGACATTTTGGGAGAATTACAAAATTTGTATATAAAGATTCCATTCCTCCAAGCCATACAAGATATTCCTATATATGCAAAAACCATAAAAGAATTGTGCATCAAAAAATCAAGGAGGAATACAAATACTAACCCCAGAGTCCAAGTAGTTGGTACTTTATCCGACCTATTATCAGGAAAAGAGGCACCTATCAAATATGAAGATCCCGGGAACCCAATTGTAACTGTCCAAATCTATGGCCAAACCCTGACTAACGCTCTAGTTGACCTGGGAGCTGCAATCAACATTTTGACAACCTCCACCTGCCAAAAGCTTGGCATCACGTCAGTAGAACCTACCTCTACTCTGTTAGAATTGGCAGATCGATCTGTAGTTCGACCATAAGGTACTCTGAATGATGTCATGGTTTCTGTAGATTCCTGGGAGTATCCCACAGATTTCCTGGTAATTAATCCTAAAACCCGACTAGATGGACATCCGTTAATCCTAGGCAGACCCTGGCTTGCTACTGCTAATGCCTACATTGGCTGCCGGCAGGGAAACATGACTATAACTAAAGGACCAGATGTTAAAAATTTAATTTTATATCCTCCAGCACAGCCAAGCCTGCCAATGATTAAAACTAACTCTTATCCTGTGTCATATCTTGCTAACAATATCAGATCTCCATTAACTATACAGAAGGCTTTAGACTTTAAAGATCAAACAGAAGACAACGCCATTAACAATTTTATTAGTCAAACTGAAGCTAGAACACATATGCAGTGTTTTATGATAGAAGCAGCATTTGACAGTGAGCTAGAAGAAGATCCTTTAAAAGATCCACATGACCAAACAATACCAGTAACTGTTGTTGCCAATAGCAAAGTAGTGGAAATTGAACCTGGTAAAACTCTGAATATTAACGCCAACCTTACATCAGATCAAGAAATAAAGCTTGTTAATCTGTTACAAAAATACAAGGATGCATTTGCGTGGGATTATCCTGACATGAAGGGGATTGATCCTCAATTATGCACCCATCACATCTATATAGAGAAATATGCAAGACCTGTCCATCAGCCACAAAGAAGACTCAACCCTCACCTAAAAGAGATAGTAAAAGATGAACTTCAAAAGCTCTTAGATGTTAACTTTATTTACCATATCTCTGACAGTAAATGGGTCTCTCCCCTTGTGGTGGTACCCAAGAAAAATGGAAAATGGAGGATTTGCGTGGATTACAGGGAGTTAAACAAGGCTACACAGAAGGATCACTTTCCCCTCCCATTTATAGACCAAGTATTGGACACGTTAGCAGGGAAGAAATTTTTCTCCTTTCTGGACGGCTTCAGTGGATATAACCAAATCCAAATTGCCCCTGAAGACCAGGATAAAACTACCTTTACGTGCCCCTGGGGAACGTTTGCCTATCGAGTATTACCCTTCGGCCTATGTAACGCCCCTGCTACATTTCAAAGGGCTATTCTCAGTATTTTTGCAGATCTAATAAACGATGGACTTGAGGTGTATGTGGACGACTTCACACCGTATGGGGATGAATTTGATCCAGCTCTGGATACCCTGGAAAAAGTTCTACAACGTTGCATTGCTACCAGACTCTGCCTGAGCCACGAAAAGTGCTACATGATGATGACGGAAGGGCTCATTCTAGGGCACTACATTTCAGCAGCTGGCATCCAGGTAGACCCTGCTAAAATTCAGATTCTTTTGCTCATCCCTACCCCCACTACTCAAACAGAGGTACGTAGTTTCCTTGGATTTTCTAGATATTACAGACGATTTATAGAATATTATTCACGAATTGCAGCACCTCTATATGCCTTAACTGGTAATGTTGATTTCTTGTGGACAGAGAAATGTGACCAGGCTTTTAAAGAATTGAAAAAGTTGCTGTCAATAACTCCAGTCCTTCGAGGACCAAACTGGAATTTGCCATTCCAGATCTCATCTGATGCCTCGGATACAGCAATCGGTGCAGTCCTAGGACAAGAAGAGGATAAGAAGCCATACGCTATTTACTATATTAGCAAAAATTTATCCTCTGCCGAACTCAATTATACTGTTACTGAAAAGGAATTCCTGGCTGTAATTCATGCTGTTAATAAATTTAAGCATTATATTACAGGTTATCCTGTTGTGTTATATACAGATCATTCTGCTATCAAATATCTAGCAGACAAACCTGTCACGAATGCTAGAGTAACTCGATGGTTGATCCTGTTGCAGGAGTTCGACATCACAATTAAGGATCGACCCGGCAAGGAGAACCCTGTAGCCGACTTCCTCTCAAGAATACCCAAATCAATCGAAACAGCAGCAGTAGAAGATCAATTCCCTGATGAACATCTGTTTGCCATTGCCATTCGAACACCCTGGTATGCTGATGTCGCCAATTACCTTGCAGTGGGTAAGTTACCAAAACACCTAACCCCTCAGGAATGAAAGCAAATTGTTCAAAAAAGCACTCGATTTTCATGGATTGGAGACCATTTATTCCATACAGGGGCAGACATGCAAATCAGGAGGTGTATTCGAGAGGATGAGATCCTAGACATCTTAAAAGCTTGTCATAATGGACCATGCGGGGGGCACTTTGCCGACAAAAGAACAGCACATAAAGTACTACAGGCAAGATACTATTGGCCTACAATTTTTAAGGACGCGAAAAAGTTTGTACAAGCCTGTGACAGCTGCCAGCGAGCAGGAAAACCTGGTCAAGCTGATGAAATGCCTCTGAGACCACAAGTGGTTATTGAGCCATTTGAACGATGGGCTCTCGATTTCGTTGGGCCCATTAATCCACCATCAAACCAGAGGACATACATCCTGGTAGCAACAGACTATGTTACTAAATGGGTTGAGGCTGAATCATTAGCTAGGGCTACAGAAGATTCGGTAATACAATTTTTGTTCCATTTGTTTGTACGTTATGGACTTCCGAGAGAAGTAATTACAGATGGTGGACCACAATTTGTTGGAAATAAACTAGCTGCAACACTTAACAACTATCATATCCAACATAAGATCACTACTCCCTACCATCCGCAGGCAAATGGACAAGTAGAAAACAGTAACAAGATAATTGAATCAATCTTAACAAAGACTATCGCATCACACAGGCGTGATTGGGCTGCTCGGCTACCTGAAGCACTGTGGGCTTATAGAACCACATGGAGAAGTACGACAGGCTATTCACCTTATCAATTGGTGTTTGGGAAACAACCAATCTTTCCTATCGAATTTGAGATCCAAGCACTACGAACTGCACAAGAGGTCGGCTTAGATCTGAATGAGGCACAGATCAATCGACTACGACAAATCAACGAATTGGATGAGATTAGGCTCTCTGCATTACAAAACACAGCATTAATCCAATAGCAACGAGCTAAGTGGCATGATGCACTTATAAAGAATAAAGTCTTCCATGAAGGAGACTGGGCTCTGTTATACGATTCTCGGTTCCAGGATTTCCCGGGGAAACTCCAGACTCGCTGGCTAGGATCATATGAGATCCAGAAGGTGAACGACAATGGGACCCTCACTCTGATCACAATTGACGGTTCTGGACATACGTTCAAAGTAAATGGCCACCAAGTTCGTCTCTATCGAAGACCTCTTACTCGGGAATCCTTTTGTCAACAGCTACAGCAAGATACTGATTTGGAGATCTTAGGAGAGGAAGCGAAATCTTCCTCACCTATAACTTAAGCAACTCGTTTTTCATAATTTGTACATAACATCCTGTACATATGTTCTTTTCATCTTTGTTTGTAGTATTTTTGTTACCTTATTTTGCACATCACTTTTTGATTTTGCTGTTCCTTTTCAAAAGGAACAACACTGGTTTGATTTTGCTGTTCCTTTTCAAAAAGAACAGCACTCGTGTGATTCTGCTGTTCCTTTTCAAAAGGAACAGCACTTTTGGTGTTTTGTTGTTCCTTTGCGAAAAGGAACAGCACTTGTTGCTTTGATGTTCCTTTGCGAAAAAGAACAACACTTTTTGCTTTGTTGTTCCTTTGCGAAAAGGAACAACACTTTTTGCTTTGCTGTTCCTTTGCGAAAAGGAACAACACTTTTTGCTTTGCTGTTCCTTTGCGAAAAGGAACAACGCTTTTTTCTTTGTTGTTCCTTTGCGAAAAGGAACAGCACTTTTTGCTTTGTTGTTCCTTTGCGAAAAGGAACAACACTTTTTTGCTTTGTTGTTCCTTTGCGAAAAGGAACAACACTTTTTTGCTTTGCTGTTCCTTTGCAAAAAGGAACATCACTTTTTTGCTTTGCTGTTCCTTTGCGAAAAGAAACAGCACTTTTTGCTTTGCTGTTCCTTTGCGAAAAGGAATAGCACGTGTGGATTTTTGCTGTTCCTTTGCGAAAAGGAACAACACTTTTGTGTTTTGGAATTTTTTTTTTGCTGTTCCTTTGCGAAAAGGAACAACACTTTTGTGTTTTGGAATTTTTTCTGTTCCTTTGCGAAAAGGAACAGCACTTTTTTGCTTTGCGAAAAGGAACAACACTTTTTTGTTTTGCTGTTCCTTTGCGAAAAGGAACAGCACATGTGGATTTTTGCTGTTCCTTTGCGAAAAGGAACAACACGTGTGGATTTTTGCTGTTCCTTTGCGAAAAGGAACAACACTCTTTGTGCTTTGTTGTTCCTTTGCGAAAAGGAACAACACTCGCATATTTCTTTTTCCAAGATACAAAATTTGGCTAATTCTGTTATTTCTTTTCCACAAGATAACTCATTTACATGCTTCTCTCAGAGAGGACACCATCAGAACCTTTCTGCTCCTATTGGGACGTTTTGTAATTATGCTCTCCTAAATCCTTTAGATATAGCAATGACATTATGCAATGAACATAAAGCATGATATACCGAAACCAGCATATCATAAATCGCTACTATTTTAACAGTTAGCATATATAAGAAGACAAGAGGAGGGACATTAACTTTTGTCTTCACTGTCATTATCTTATTCCCGAACCGTGGTTTGGTAATTTTTATCATGTCGATCTCCCTAAAAAATTTCTTGATCATTACTGAGGAATATGAGCAAACGATTTATATCTGTTTGTTGGGATTGTAATACTTCTTCCACCATTCCCCGCTCTTAAGGAGTGCGGAACCACCCTTATGTGTAATTGAACAAAGAAAAAGAGAAGTGTGCTGCAAAAGAAGAATAAAAGAAAAAATAAAAACAAGATATGAAATCGTCAAATGCAGGATAGGGGGTCTCATTCAGAGCCAGCCTACCATGATCATAAGGATGGAAGCGAAGTGGCATTCCCATTACAGCCACCACACCAGGGATATGGTCCAAAGGTAAAATAACAAGCAAACCTTGGAACAGGAGGTCTCATCACGAGCCGGCCTGACCATGTTTCGTGCCTACCTTGTGAATGGCATTATGGTTATCTGGTCACCAAGCCAGCATAATGGCCTGCATTTTGACAAAGCACTCTTTAGTAGATACACAAAGGATAATGGTTCTGGAGGGTGAGATAAACAACTTTGCCAAGGTTATGAACACCTGTTGGCAGCAGAGCTCTGTTAATGGCATTGGAGTCGTAATATTTACACCAACAGGTATGATATTAAGTCTGTTTGTCTTTTATATCCTTTGCATGTATCATATGTCACACCCTGATATAATTATCGCATGAACATTATCACCAATCATGGCAACGGAATTGACAATGACTACTGGAGACTTGGTACAGTTGACAGATGTCCAACCCCTCGGTTCCTCATTATATCACACTGGCTTATCTAAAAAGTGATCCACTTTTCTGCCTCGGTTTCGGTACTCCATTGTCCTTTTACAGCATGGCATAATTCTACCTGCTGTACTTTATGATTTGACTCCCGACTGGCTGCTACTCCTCTCTTTGACGGCTGGGGGCAGCCTATCAGATCGCGGGGGGGAGGTAACCTCATTACTCCAATGGTTACGTGGCTGCACACCATTCGGGCAAAATAATGACACGATTTAACGGTATGATGATCTCATTCTACGGACTGCCATCCACGATCTTTCTCTTTGCTGCATGCTCTTCGAAGATCCTTCCTAAAATTAGCATCGAGTATCCTCTCTGCTTGGTAAATACTGCAAACAGTTGTTGTTTCATTCCTGAGTCTATTTCTGGAGTAAGCTATGGGCGGGAGGACAATCCGAAGTGAACCGCACAAGCTGACCGCGTCCGCTGCTGCCCGCGAAATTCTGGAAAATGCAGGATGGTTGAATTACTTCAACTGCCTGCAAGAATCGAATGAGGCTGTAGCGTTGGAATTCCTGCAAAATTTGCAGGAAAACCACTCTATAGTCGGAGGAAAGCGGATAGGAGTTACGGAGGACATTATCGCAGAAACCTCAGGATTACCAGCTGTTGGACCCAGATGGGAGCTGAAGAAGGAAAGACTGCAGAAAGTAATGGAAATTTTCCAAAGCGAAGGCCAAAGTCTGACAGTCAAAGGGAAAGGAGTTCTGCTGACAACACTGGGGGAACCCTGGACCGAGCTAGCGAAGATAGTGCAGAGCTATATCACCTGCGAAGGGAGAAAAGATGTGGTAAGGGCTCGTCACTTAAAACTTCTAGCTGTTTTAAAGGGAAAATGTTCTGTAAATCTCCCTGCCCTTTTAAATTCGTTATTACATGATGCAGCCCGAAGCCTGAAGAAGGCTCAGCACACAGATACGGTTGTTAGCCACCACGGATTGATTCGACTAATAATAAGCCACAGTCTTACCCAACAGCAAGGCACCTGGGAGGAATTGGTCGAAACAGTTAAAGAGGGACTGGCTGTACCACCCCCAAAATCTGAACGAACCTCCAGCACACCGGAACGTTCAGAAAAACATAAGAAGCCAACAGCAGAAAAGCATGCTGTTTCAAAACGAAAGCAGTCCTCTAGCACGCCGGAACAATAAGAGAAACGTAAGAAGTCGGCGGCAGAAAAGCATGCTGTTTCGAAACGGAAGCAACCCTCCGATACGCCGGAACGACCAGAGGAACCTAGAGAACTTGTTGGCACTCCCAACCTACCTGAAAGACCTAGGAAGTCAGCTCGATTGGTTCGAATACGGGGAAGGTTGGAAAAGATTCAGAAAACTGCGGCCCAACCAATTGAAATCGAGGACGAACCTCCGGAAGTGGAAGGTGAATTACTCGAAGGAAATGCTGAGCAATCAGAGGCTGGAACTAACCAGCCAGAAGGAGGAATTGAAGAAGGACACGACCAATCTGAAGGAGAAGAGACCACCAAGCGAGACAATCAAGAAGAAGAAAACGCACAATCTATGGGTAGCCCGTTGCAAGACCCTCCAGGAGAAGAGGAATTGGCAGCAGTTCTGGCCAATATGAGAGGATACGGCCAAGCCTCCAGTACAGGAGGCGTCCTTGATGGCCCCGCAAAAGAAGAATTACCCGAGGAAAGGCATGCAGAAGAGGCAGGGGAAGAAAACCTGCCTGGCTATGGTAATGAAGCAGAAGACATCAATCCGGGACAATCTGTCCCCAGGACGCCGGAAGATGTTCCAAGAGAGGAAGAAGAAGTAAGATTGAAGGCCAAACCCTCTGCCGAGGCAAGGGAAATTGAAAAATTGAGGAAGAAGCACCAGAGGATGCTGGGCACGATAGCCAGACTCCGACAACAAATTAGAATGTTGAAAGCCAGTCTGAGAATACAAAAAACTGCAAGGAAAAGGAAGAGGACCACGGCAGCAAGAACCCCGAGGGTTAGAGTTCGTTTAGATGGACGAAACCCCATCAGGAGACCTACTATCGAGGAACAGTCTGCTGTTCCAAATGATAATGAGGAACAAGGTGCTGTTCCAATAGAAACTGTTGTTCCATCTGGCCCGGAGGAACGAATGGACATTCCAATGGAACAGCAAGAGGCTCCGGTGGTAGGAAGACCACAACAACCCTTTGTTCGCATTAAAAAGGAAACGGATAGCAAAGAGGTTCAAACAGAAGCACCCCCCTCGGGTGTAATTCGGGTCCGAAATTCCAAACAACGTAATAAGAAGGTCCAGGTTAAACTTCCAGCTTCTACGGCTGTGTGGAAGAAAGACCCAAAAACCAGAACCTTGCATAAAATGATGAAGGAAGCCCAGCAGGAGGCCGAGCAGTTGCGAGAACAGACGGTCCCCAAGGAAAGATATGAAGAGCTCCAATAGCAACTTCGAAACATCAGTCAGTCTGAGAGCCAGGCCTTTGAAGGATGGCAGAAGGAGCAGGAAAAGGTTGCTAAGGTAACTCGTCGACTAGATAGTGTTGTTAAGCAGATGGACACCCTGTGTTCCTTGTATACTGATGTTTTGACTTGTAGAGCCCCTGCTAAAAATTATGCTTTGTTTTTGCTTGAACGATATTTGAGATTAAAAATAAAAGCTGTTAGGGCGGGAGCACCTATCCATATCAACACTGTTAATGATTTTATAGACTGCTGCAAGCACTATGGAGTTAAAGTTCAAAGGTTGTTATGTGAATTTTATCTGCACAATCTTGTCTTAGACCAGGAAACTGATTTGAATCCTGGCCCTTTTGTTGGCGATATACAATTCCAAGCCTTTATCTCATTTGGGGTGAATCAGTTAAAATGGCTTAAAGCTTACAACATCTTCCGGAGGCAAGAAAATAGTTTAGACCTATGGGTACGAGCTGAACCTAGGGACCCAGCGGCATTATGGAGAGAGCATAGGAGTGTGATGAGGATCCCAGGTGTCATGAAGATATTAGGTCCCATGCATGGAGACTTGATCCGAAATGGTCTGGAGTATTTCCTGACTATTAAAGACCATGCCCTCCATGCTGCAAAGTTTCGCTACCGAACCTCTAACCCAAACATCCAGCTCAGGGAACCCTTTAACTTTGAGAATTTTGAATTGGCTGCCAGTCGATTGAGTCTATATGGGGAACGGATTCTACGAGCAGGACCATTCTGGTTGGGGTATCGGTTTCGCAGCCCAATTATTTGTCATCCTGCACCTGGATATCAGGCCCTATATGAGATGCCTGCAGATCAGTTAGATCAGTTCTTTGACCATCTAGTTGCTAATCATGGTTGTCGACCTCTTCGTGAGATCCCTTCTCCGGCCTACTCTCTCACAGCCTTGCATGTCAATTATAACGTTTTCATGAGGACATGAAACAGGGTAAGCAGGGGGGTGTGTGGAGCACTTGGAAGGTATGCTTTTTGACAAGCAATCTAGTGGTTTTTCAATAATATTTCTAACCTTTTCTGCATTATGAGTCTAAAGAATATAAGGGTTTTGATAAATTGTGTGAAAATGGACAAACGAATCTCAATCACTAATAATTGATGTTTTCTATGCAGAAGGACGCGGAAACAAGGAATCATCGAGTAAAAACAAGAAGCGAAGGGAAAGTAACTGCTGTCCCGTCGACAGGGAACCGGATGCGGACAAGATCAAGTAAAATTAGAGCCGAATAGTCCAGGAAAAGAACGCAGGATACCGAGACGGAGAACGCAAGAAAGGAAAGAGAAGAACTGAACGATTAGCGAATCCCTCAGGATCTTCGATCCTGAGGGATCGCTGCTTTAAGCTTATCTTTTGTATCTAGATATCTCTGTCATTTCTGTTATATAAAGGTACCACGCCATCGAGCGTGGGGGACGACTGTTGTTGTAATTACAAGCTTCAGAACAACTTTGATCATTAAGTTTTGTTAAGACCTGATTTTGTATACTTTTGTTAATGCAATAAATATAAAGGACTTGGTGTTCACTTCGTTTCTGCATTTGAAGTAACTTTAAGCAGTGTACCATTGGTAGCCAAGGGCCCAACTCCGACGGTCACTTGTTGTTGTATCATACGGTGATTTGTGTGGTTTGCTTATTTCTCTTGTTTCAGTAATCCGATATGTCTTTTATATGATAGACTATGCTTCCTAATTAATATTTGAATCTGAATAAGTTCTTTAACCCACGTCTCTGTATTACACAAAGTGAATCTATTCGAATTGCATCCATTTCTATAGCAAGATATTGGTATGAATGTTATCATCATTGGATTCATATAAAGTAAGTATTTGTGAGGCTTGAAGATAATATCACTTTGTTCATAAACATAGTCACATCATACATTACTCTCGGATTGCTACAGTAATCTAGAACGTGTACATACATCAGAGTTTGCTGTTCCATTTGAGTTTGCTGTTCCAATTTATATGATTGATGTTTCCTATTTATGATAGTTTGTTGTTCCATTTAATTACTGCTGTTCCATTTGATTACTATTGTTCCATTTTAGAATTGCTGTTCCATTTTACTTTCGCTAATCTGCCTTTATTGCTTTTGCGTGATAGCAGGCCTAAGGTTGTCGTGAGCCCAGCAAGACGCTGCCTAGCTCCCAGACCTATAAGTCCATGCTTTGGTTTTCTTTCTTTATCAATTTCTAAAGGGAAGGGTTATTGTTTCCGTACCCTTGACTGATCAACTGCTTTGTGTGATTTTATCTTTTGAGTTGGTTTAGTTACAGCTTAGTGTTTGTTTCCTTTTAAATCATTAGAACGCTATACTACCGAGCATTACTTGGACAAAACAGCCTCGGATTGAGTTACTCCTTGAAAGAACAAAACGATCCCGGATTGACTTAATAATGTGGAATAATTGGTGGTGTGAGAGACCCTAGTTATCGCTCTACAATCAACAAGCAGGAGACAGGGTATACAAACTGGTCAATAAACTCACAATAGGAATAGGGTGACATTTGGACCAGGTGATAAACAGATGTCCAGAAGATGACAGATCTTCTTTCCCCTCTATAATCCAGCTTTTTGATGTAGCATGGAAAAACCTGGGACTGATAATACATGAAAAGGTGGTAGATGTAAGAGGAGTACTTGAAGACACCCTGTCTGTCCACTTTGCTCAACTGATCATGAATTGTTTTAGCTATGAACTTAGCAAAGTTAAACTTGCAGGCAGGGGGCTGGCCTGGACTATAAACAGATAACAAAACCAGCATTGTTCCTTCCACATGCTCACTGGTTCTGTACCCCAGCACATAAGAGATCATATCTAGTAGTAGTCTGCCTGTTTCTGTAAAGGAGACATCCATATAGGGAGGTGGCCCTGCAGGCTGGCATTCAGGTTTCATGAATGTCCTGGTGACATTCTGAATCTCCTCACTAGTCATTTTGGCAGCAACATCCAGCAAATAATTCATGGAGAAGGGAAATAGCAGCTCAGTCTGGTCAAAGTGGAGCATTTTATTAATGGATTCAGGATTGATGTGAAAGAGGATGCTCCCAGATGGAGACTTAATGGCTCTCTGTTGTACATCATAATTTTCAGCACATAGGCGCACAATCTGAGGGAAAACATTGACAGAGGGGAGGCAGTAGTATGGTAGGTTTGACTCCCATATCCCATAGGTGTCCTTGCCATTCAAATAGTCTTCTCTCAACTGTCTGAAGGTCTGCATGAAGTCCCTGTTACCCACAAAGTCTTCAATAAGGGAGTCCCTGTCAACAAGAGGCAAGGCCTCCAGGTCTTTGTTTGGTGCATTTAAAGGAGTAACATTGAGAGCTGTGGGTGCAGGGGCAGCCATTGTATAATCTGATTGTGAATAATGTAATTGCAGTGGTTTGCAAGGCTCCTCAGCGTTCAGTAATAGCCTCAATGTTGACAATGTTTGACCTCTTCTTCTCAGTGCAAGAGGCCGGCTTGTTTCTGCAGGTTTTTAGCAAATTCACAGGGGTTGTGAATTGTTAGGAATGATTTGCAGAGGGTGTGCAGGATTTATCTTGGTTAATTTGCAGCTGACTTGTACTCGGCAAAAGGGAACAATGTCGAGCACCTTGAGGACAATTTTATGGTTCTGGTCCGTGGAACGACCGTTTCAATGTCGAATTATAGTTCAGGAGCAATGTAGGTTACTTTAGTTGACTCTCAGGTAGCAGACAGAGTTGAATTTAGGATTTTGACAAGTGTTGAATGGTGAATTAGCAGAGAAATGGCATGCATGGAGCAAACATGAGATTTGCGGTGAATACCTGGATAAACGCTCGACAAGCCTGCGGGCCGAACCGTGAAGGCTTTGTGGTAGCTGATTTGATGAGTTGGTACGGTCGAAATTTCGAATTTGGAGGTCCGGAAGCGAGTTGGTGGTGAGGCAGCGACAAGAGTTCTTCGCAATTTGCTTTGAAAATGACACAAAACGGCTATTTTGGGCGTTTATAACGACCAATTTGGCAAAAATAAGTAATTGGCGCCTTTCCGCCGATGACGTCAGCATGACGTCACGGTGGGCCCGGGTACGGGTGACGTGGACGCTGAGCTGGAGGCCAGCGTGCCTGGACGAGGTGGCAGGCGGATGCGGCGGCAGGGCAGCGTGGAGGGTGACGTGCACCGGATGGGCGGTAACGGGGAGGCGGTAAGCGGTCTCCCCGCACCGCCTTTGGTGATAAGCGGTATCGGGGAGGGGGGCTCCGAACAACCCCAGCGCTTTACACGCGTCTTGGGTACGGGCCCCAATGCCGTTGTTCCCCGGACGCTAAAGGGCGGCAGATTGAGATCTGTAAATGCCCGCCCACCGTTGGATCGTGGGTGGCAGAGGATCGACGGCTGGCGGGCCTTCCGACGGATCGTGCAGGTTGGGGGGTCCCGCCGGCTTATTTAAATATTCAATTAAATAACTTCGGCGGAAAACTTTAGGATTGTGGGTTTTTGGGAGTTTTTTGGGTTTTTCAAGGGTTTTACAAGGGAAAGAAGGGTTTAGGAGTGGGCTTAGCAGGGGGAAAAGGGTTTTCTGTGGCATTTTTTAGCAGAAGGAAGGTAAGGGCTTAGGGGAAAGGTTATCACTCCAACCAAAGGTTAAAGCAATCCCATCACAGGGTTGACCATAGTCCCAGTTGGACTAGAGTCTCCCTTAGACAGACATATTTAGCTATAGTGCTAAAAGGAGGATATTTATAGAATGCTTGGGGGTTTATACACCATGGTGTTAATAATACTAGGGAAAGGGTGACATAGGGGAATTACATAATAGAGTTAAATTTAATATGGGGGAAAGTGTGAATGAGGGGGGAAAATCACTAAGTTTATTTGAGACTTACTTAGTTTAAGGAGTAGATCAAAATGAAAAGAGTTTTAGACAAGAAATGTGGCTTCTAAAAAGATTAAGAACCACCATGAAACCATAATCTCTTCCATGAATCTCAGCTGATGAAGGAGTGTTAGTAATGAAATGGAAAGGGGAAGAA
The DNA here is from genome assembly GCA_031772625.1 of Pinus tabuliformis. Classification (NCBI taxonomy): domain Eukaryota; kingdom Viridiplantae; phylum Streptophyta; class Pinopsida; order Pinales; family Pinaceae; genus Pinus; species Pinus tabuliformis. The sequence continues at coordinate 1,955,357,302 of CM062817.1, read as the reverse complement.
GGGAGGTTAGACATGCTTCTTGCTTGCTGCAACTTGATGAAGAATGACACCTTCTCAATTCATTGATTTTGCTTTGGTAAACAAAGTTAGCACACATGCAACTTATAAGAAATGACCTTTCTGCAACCCCAACTGCCTACCCATCTATTTGCCTAGCATTTTTTATTTCTTCTTGGAGGGTGCACTTGGACTTGCAGACCCTTACTTGCCTTTTCTTTTCTTTGGCTTTTTCTTTTGTTTTTCTATCTACTTCTACCCTTATTTCTTCCAAGGTCCCAGATTAAGCTATTGGGAGCCTTTTCTTCTCTACCCAAACTACTTGTCTGCCGAGATTAAACAGTTTGGACAGACTCCTTTCTCTATTCTACAACTGAAAATTTAAAACATGACATGATCGAGATTAGACTGTTGGACCATCCATCAAACTTTGAGTCCATACCAAGCTATAAGCACAGATTGGATTCTCTTGGAAATATGTGATCTTTGAATCATCAAAGCAGAGCATATTTGGACCTTTTCAGTGCCAATCATGAAATATGAAACCTATTGGTATAGGTAGCTAACAGTGGCTCCACATGGGGATGGTGTTTTATTTGAAAGACCAAGAACAACAGGTCAGATTGCCTTACTCCTTGACTGCTTTTGCCAATCTTGTAGTTTGCTTGCTTTGAAATGCCAAAATTGTGTGCTTCTCTTCTTGGTAGACTTCTGATTCTATTCACCTTTCGCTGGCAGTTTAGGAAAACTTTGAGAAATTGCATTTCTATCTGCTGACAGAAAATAATATATACATCTGGATATGTACAAGGGAAAACTCAGGGTGCACTTATGGGTGATATTCAAAATAGTGCTTCAGCATCCTGCCATTCACAGGACCTTCATCCAAATCAGTTTCATTGAGACTCTTAAGGAAATAAGTGTTGTTTCCTTGTACTGTTTGGACAACAAATGGTCCTCTCCAAAGGGAGTCAAATTTTCCATGTTTTCCCTTATCCTCTCTTCTTGAATCCCACTTGAGGACTTTGTCACCAATGTTGAAATCTTCTGCCTTAGTTCTTCTATCAAAGGCCTTCTTTAATTTTTCTTGTAGAACTTGAACTCTGCTGAAAACTTGGTCTCTAGTTTGCTGTAAACATATGATTTGATTGATTCTTCTTTGCATATCATTTGGTTCAGCTTGGCTTTCTTGAAGAAGTTTCATAACAGGAACTCCTAGTGATGAAGGAAATTTGGCCTCTAATCTATAAACCAACTCATATGGGCTGGTCCCAATTGATCTTTTGGTTGTTAGTCTATCTGCTCATAGGGCATTCACAAGCTTCTTATGCCAATTCTTTTTGTTCTCTTCTAGTACTTTCTTTATGATGTTTACCAGACTTTTATTTGATTACTCAGCAAGGCCATTACCTTGGGGATAGTATGCAGTAGAATGGCCCAAGGTGATGTGAAATTTATGGCAGAAGTTCACCATTTTCTTGGATCTGAAAGCAGCAGCATTGTCTGTTATTATTTTGTCAGGACAGCCAAATCTAGCCAATATGTTGTTCTCCAAGAACTGAATGATAGTGGAATCATTTGCTTGTCTGCATGGAACAGCTTCAATCCACTTGGTGAAGTAGTCTGTGGCTGTCAAGATCCATCTATGTTGGCCTGAGGATGAGGGGTGAATTTCCCCAATGAAATCCAAGCCCCATTGTTGAAAAGGTCTTTCTGTTGCAATAGGCCTTAGGGGAAGTGGCAACAACTGTCTCTTTCCCTCAAACACTTGACATTTATGACATGAGGTGGTGAATTTCTTGACATCAGAGAACATGGTGGGCCAGTAGTACCCAGCCCTTAGTATTTTATCCACAGTGGACTTCCAGTACAAGTGTCCACCACAGTCACCTGCATGAAATTCCTTTATGATATTGTCAGTTTCATTCTCAATTAGGTAGTTTAGCAATATTCCTTCATGGTTTTTCCACAATAAATTTCCATCCATAACACAAAATTTAGAAGCTTTCATTTTTAAAAACCTACATTTAGTTCTGGACAATCCTGGGGGAGCACACAGGTTTTGCAATACATAACATATCAGAGTACCAAGGGGATTTTTCAAAGGCTACATTGATCTTTGGAGTCGCCAGCTCCGGTTCATTGTCCAGCTGGTTAATGTCTAAGGCTTGGAAATTTGCTTCTGTCATTAATTTGGCCAAGCCTTGCCCTTTTATTAGTTTTGTAGGTTTTATCTCAATGTCAAATTCCAAGATGTTGGCAATCCACTTTCCTCTTCTGCCCTCTAAATTTTCTTGGGTGAGAATGTCTTTGACAATAGGACTTGGCACATATGCTATAACATGGGAATAAAGGATATAAATTCTAAAGTCTTTAATGGCTTTGACCAAAGCATAAGCTTGCTTTTCCATGATTTGATACTTTAAAGGTGCATCTCTAAGAGCTTTGCTAAAGAAAGCAATTGGCTTCTCATTTCCTTGGTCATCTTTTTGCAATAAAACAACAGCAATAGTATGCTGGGAGGCAAAAGAGAAAATGATAAAGTCCTTGTCAAATTGAGGATTGGTCAAGACAGGGGTTTGGGTAAGGGCCAGTTTTATACCTTCAAAGGCCTGATTGGCTTCAACAGTCCATTTGACTTTTGAATCTTTCTTTAGCATGCTATTTAATAATCTGATTAGTTCTGCTAAGTTTGGGATAAACCTTCTTAAGAAATTGATTTTTCCCAAGAATCCTTGCAACTCTTTGACATTTCTTGGGTGGGGCATTTGTAGGATAGCCTGTATCCTATCTGGGTCAATTCTAATGCCATCTTTCGAAATGATGTGGCCCAACAACTTACCTTCCTCTAAACCAAACAGGGATTTCTTGGGATTCAAGGAAATTCCATATTTTCTGCATTTTAGGAAGCTCTGTCTCAAATGTTTTATATGTTCTTGGTCTGATTTTGAGAAAGGTGTAAGGTCATCCAGGTAAATGACTAAAAAGTCATGAATCTCTTTGGAAAAAGCAATATCCATTGCTCTTTGAAAAGTTGCCCCTGCATTTTTCAATCCAAAAGGCATCTTTACATATTTGAAAGTTCCCCACGGGGTAGTGAATGTTGTTTTATCTTGATCATCAGGGTGCACCAGGATTTGATTGAAGCCTGAAAATCCATCCAGTAATGAGATCCTTGAGGCCCCTACCACCCTTTTGAGAATGTGATCCATCTTGGGTAAGGGATAGTTGTCTTTGAGGGATACTTGGTTCAGATTCCTTAAGTCCACACACAGCCTAATTTCACCAGTCTTCTTTCTTGTAGGGACTAAGTTGGAGATCCATTCAGAGAATCTGATTGGTGCTATGATGCCAGCCTTGAACATTTTCTGTACCTCTTGTTCCATTGCTGGGAGAAGCATAGGATTGATTCTCCTCAATTTTTGTTTAAAGGGCTTTTGATCAGGTTTGTGAGGGATTGTATGCTGGATAACAGAGGTGTCATAGGACTTTAGGTCCTCATAACTCCATGCAAAGACATCCTGGAACTCTTTAAAGAGGTCAATGTATTTAGGCTTTTGGTCAGGAGGTAAGGAAGCAGACAATTTAATTATTTTGGGTTTGTCAATTGTACCTATGTTGCATTCTTCAATGGTTGCATTTTTGGTTTTCTGGGGATATCATTTGAATCAAAGATGTCCTCTAGTGGGGTTAGGCCTATTGGTAGAAAATTGTCTTTCAGCTCTATGATTTCAATTTCAGCATTGGCCACTTCCTCACACTTGATTGATTGAATTTGCTGAATGTTGTCTTTGTTGAAAATAGTTGGATTTAGCATTTGTTTTGCTGTTCTGGGTGACATTGGGTGAGTAGTTTTCTGAAACTGTATTTGTGATGGACTTGCTCTTTCAAGCATTTGTGATTGACTTGCTGTATCAAGTATTTGTGATTGACTTGCTGTATCAGTGTCAATATTTAATCCTGCAAATTCCTGTTGTAGAGTTAAAAAATGGTTTATTTGCTTGTCATCCTCAAATACTTGCCAATCATTAACATTGTTTGGAATGGAGGGTCTGTGTTTTACCTCAGCTGTAAAACAATGATGGGGCTCAAAAGGCAGCTTGCAGGTACTTGCAAAGGTGGCCAAACTATGAGCGTGCAGATTGTGGGTTCTAGGAATTTTAGTGATTTGGAATTCAGAGAAAAAGTTTATTATCTCAGCCACAACAGACCTATAAGTCCTTAGTCTTTTTTCATTGGTGACAAAGTTTCCCTTCACTTGTTGAATAACTAGATCTGAATCACCCATGACTGAAACCCTAGCAGCTTGTAAGAAATTTACTAACTTGAGGCATAGTAAAAGAGCTTCATATTCTGCCATGTTATTAGTACATCTGAAATTCAATCTATAGGCTCTGCCTTCTGCATGACTATTTTCTTTATTGTGTACCCAAACTCCAGCTCCTGCCCCTAACTTTTTGACTGAGCCATCAAATTCAAGGAACCATAGAATATCCTGTTGGGAAGGAGATTTAATGATCTGTTCATGGGCTGGAAATGTGAGTAGAAGTTGTGGTTTTTCCTCTAGCTTGTCTTCTAGGACAGTTTTATCATTTGATTGGGCATTCTTGATATTTTGAACAACAGCAGTATCTAGTGTTTGATTGACTGTTGTTTCATGGGTGGTAATTCTTTCATTTGAGTCTCCCTCCTGTATGAGTATCTTGGTTTCAACCTCACCTTTTGAGGGAGTTGTGGTGTTATTGAAGAGAATGTATGAGTCTATGTCTGAATGGACAGCATATATGGGAAAGTTTTGAGGCTTTTCTTCACTGCTGACCATGTATTTCATGAGTGTTTCTCTGTACAGTCTTTTTGGTTGCCCAAAAACAGAGATGGTGGCATATGACATGTCTAATTGCAGGGAACCTTGGAGTTTAGCTCCCCAAGATCTTGATAACAGCATCCCATACTTAGGTGGAATATCAGCAACTACCACATCCATTAGGATTGTCTTGTTTGGGTACTGAACCAGAGACACACATAAATCTTTTATGAGACCTAGACACTTGACTTGGTTGGAGTCAAAGGAAAACAGGTCCTTGTATGGTCTTGTTATGTCTAGATTCAATCTTTCCATGACTGCTTTTGGCATGAGATTGTGAGAGGCACCTGAATCAAACATTGCATTATGTAATATTTTATCATGAATATGTAAACTGACATAGAAGGTTAATACCCCTGTGACTACCGTTTTTCCATCCACTTCTGGGCCAAACAGGAGTTCTGGGGTGTCATCCAGCACATTGACATCATCTTTGTTGCTAGTGAGTTGAAGGGACTTCTTGATCTGTAGTTTATAGATGTCATGCTTGGCTAGTTCTGAAAGCGGAATTGCTATCTTTAGTTTGCCAATTTCAGTCTCTAGGTCAAAAGGTTTCTCAGATTGGGTCTTGGGGTTATAGGTGACAGTCCTTTCCTTGTTCATTAAATCTTCTTCTTGATTTTTATCTTGACTTTGGGACTTGCCTCTTTTACTCATCTCTTGGGGAGTAACATTTAAATTAGGATGAGAAGGTGAAGTGGCCACAGGCTGCTGTTTTAAGGACAGTGGTTCAGTGATCTCCTCAACAATCACTTCTTCTGTAGGTGAATTTATTTTGTCATTAGGTTCTGTGACTATGACTCTTTCAGGCTGCTGATTATCCTTTATCTTTTCAGGCTGGTTTACATTCACAGTTCTGCTCCTCAGCTTGTATTGTTTATGGACTTCATAAACAGCAGTGTCATAGCCTTGTTTAAAGTCAAAGGATTCACCTGATTTAGTTTGGAACAGTTTGATTTCATCATCCTCATGATCTTCTTGTGTTAAGAAAACTTGACTTTCACCATCTAGACCCATTAAATTAATCTCAGGATCCTCATTGGGCTCTATTGATGTGGAAGTTTCTGCATAATTTTCTTGGAAAGGGGGCCTTATGTCTTGGTCAGCACTGGCCTTGCCAACATTTGGGTTTTGAGTTCTCCTGAAATTTGGATTCCTTGGAGGGTTGTTTTGTGGTGCTTCCCATGATGATTTTCTCTCAACCGATTCCACTCTGTCCCCTAATCTTTTCATTCCAGTGAGAATTGCATCTAGCTTTTGATCAAAGGCAGAGGGTTCCTCTTTGAAAGCAGTCCTCTTTTCCAACCTTGCCCTGTTTCTTTTGGCAATTAGGTTGGCTTCCACTGTGACAGCAACGCTTTGGGCCTCTGCAAGGGATTGAGGATCTCTTTCCTTCAACTGATAGGCAAAGTCAGGGTCAAAACCATCAGGGAATTTGTACAAGGCTAAATCAGGAGGAGGTCTTAAATTTTGTGGAATCGCGTTATATACATTGTTAAATCTTGCACAATACTCCAAAACAATCTCTTGGGGACCTCTTTTGATAGTGTCATATTCCCCAAGTATGTGCAGAGTATCTTTCTTCTTCTCCCATCTACTAGTAAAGGCTTGATATAGTTCATCAGGAGTTGTGATGGAATTTGCATTCAGGGATCTAAACCAAGTTCTTACATCCCCAGTTAGGCTTTGAACAAACATCCTCATTCTGACACTGTCATCATCTATTTCATAGGTCTCAAAATGGTCTTGCATCCTCTTAGCATGCTGGACAGCTGTCAGAGGGCCATTGGAGTCAAAATATGAGATTTTGATTTGGTAATCTTGGGGTAGAGCTGCAGCATTAGCTGGTATCTGCAAAGGTGCATATCTGTTAGCCATATTTACAGGGTTTAGGGGATTAACAGGGGCAGCTGGGATAATAGGAACAGTGGGTACCACAGGGGTGATAAGTAGGGGTGAACCTAGAGTGTTGGTCAAGGGGATATGTGCAGTGGATGAAGATGTGAGAGGAGGACTTTGAGATGTGGATGGTGAACTAGGGGAATTAGGGGTAGACCGGAAGAGGACCTTGCATGGGGTAGAGATAAGGCTGGGATGATCTGAATCTGAGGTTAAATCAGCAGGCTGCTCCTGCCTTTGCTGCCTCTTAATGTTTCTAGGGATGGTATTTGGATTATCAACAATGGTGGGTGGATTAGGGTCAGGATTTGCCCTAGTATGCCGTGGATTTTTCTTGGGAGCCAGCTTCTAACTGTTTTTTAGGATTTTATAGGAAGTTTTTATATCTTCAAGGACTGGATAAAGATTTTGGAATGGCTATATATATTTCAAAGCTGAGATGAAGATTCACTGAAAAAAGCTCTTCCCTAAAGCTGTCAATGTGACACAGAAACAGCTTTGAGGCCTCCTGACTGATTTCAGGCTTGATTTACAGTTTTGAGAGATGTATAGAAATTGGAAAATCCTAAGAAGTCCCCAGCGGAGTCGCCAATTATGTTATCACCCAGGTTGTTCCCTATGACTACCAAGGGAATACGGCCGGGGTAACCACTAACCAATCTTTGGATTACAGTGCCTAGCCATACTGTAATCAGAGAGGTCTCTCTCTTTATAATTTGTCTCTGTTCTGTTGGAGATTTTAGGCTAGCTATAAGTTTTGGGTTTGTTTAAAGTTTTGGTTGGATGATAGTTTTAGTCAAGATACTTATGCAATTTCCAGGATGTTCTAGTCCATTGGGCAATGGAGTCAGTGGTCCTTTAGATGTTTGATGTGCTGCTGTGATACTGTAGTGATGCTGCAGAGCCAGATTAGTATCTGAGAAATAACGTTTGTAATAGTGATTGAATGGAGTGTATCCAGTTAGTGCAAGGCAATTAAGAATCTTACAGTAAACTGTTGGAGTAAGACAGTGAGAATATTGACCCAGGAGCATTTGAGAATTTCTAGGTGATATTCATACATATAGAATTAACAGACACATGAGCAGTTAAGAATTCATGTACATATTTAACCCAGAAGACAAACATTTACAGCAGTAAAAATTGAGCACAAGGTGTAATAAAACAAATCTTGTACTATTCTTTTTCTTCACTGTTAGCTTAGTGTGAGATAAGTATGATTTGATAAACATAAGAAAAACAAGAACAGAGTTTTGAAGAAAACTTGTTATTTCATCAGACAGCACAGGAATTATGCATCAACACATGGAGCATCCTCCAGACATCAAATAATTTCAGGAAATCACTGAGCTCATCCAGCCCTTTGTATTAGATAATTCTGAAAGTGTACAATACAAGTCTCATAGAGAAAATTACCAACCCCTTATGAGTTACTCAGGGGAGTTTATATACAAAATTTACATCAAAAATATCAACGAATGAGTTAATATCTCATTTATGATATGCTAATCTCCGGAATGCAGTAGCTGAAGGAGTGAATGCAGCAGTAATTCCTTAATGCTTCAGCTGTCAAAATAGTCAAAAGATATTTGGACTTTATGGCTGTTAGAGTCGGTTGGAGATGCGCTGTTCAAAACTTGGCTAGCTGTAATCGCCTTATGTGATGAGTCACTTTTTAGCTGCTTTTAAATGTTAACCCTTTTCCGCTGTTTGTCTTCTAGTGACCTGGAGCTGGCAGTGGCCGAATGACTGAAGCTACCGTGGCAAAATCTGGAGCATTGCCTGCCACCAATCCTCCTTAGGCATTTGATGTCTCTGAATCTTTATTAAGGTCTCATCGGCCTTTGTATACCGCCAAAAGTTAGGAGGAGTTTCAAACAGATGGTTTGCCTCATTTTCAATGAAGAATAGGCCTTCCAGTTTAGTGTACAAGCTCTGTCCTGTTGGTGGCCCTGCAGGCTCAGGAGTACTGCCAGATGTAGTGATTTGATTTTCAATATAAGTAACCATCATGTTGGTAAATTGATCTCTGGTGATCAATCTCCCTGTGCTGCTTAATAGGCTGGGCAGTCCCCTTGCTTGCAGCATTCCCATTTTTAGTTTATACTCCTCCACCTCAACCTGTATTTCATAGCATTTTCTCTCCACAGTTTGCACATAATTTCTGAGAGTTAGCACCTTTTTAGCTGTGAGGATGGCCTCTATTCTGTTGTTGATGCCAATGGCTGCCAGCTCTTCTTTGTCCTGCCCGTTCAAAAAATCTATCAGTCTGTTTGCTTGCTCAGGTCTGTTTCCCAACACTATTTTGGCCCTCTGGATTTCTGTCTGTGCTTGGCCAATCAAATCCATTTGCTCATCGATTGTCTTGATGGATTTCCATTGTTTAGTGATAGTTTGGCTAATCTTACCCCATAAAATTCTTTTTATGTCGGCCATGGCAGTTTCCAGATCTAGCTCCTTCTCCAGGGCCTTTATTTTGTCCTTTAGGGCCTTTATTTCTATGGCCTGTTCTGCTACAGTTACTTTTGATTTGTCATACTTGGCATCCAGTTCTGCCAATTTTTCCTTGGCCCTTTTTATCTCATTTGCCTGGAGCTCCATTTCCTTGATGGCATTAGTTAATTCTTCTATGCTTGCACTGGCATCTGGGGCCGTTGTTGTTCCTGCTGCTTCTGATGTGGGGGCCACTGCTGCCCCTGTAGTTGTTGCTGTTGTTGAAGTTGTTGGAGGAGCTTGGGATGTGGATTCTCCCTGTTTGTCTTGTAGTGCTCCTTATAGCTCTTTCTCCAATTCCCTGATCCTCTGGTCTTGCTGTATTAGGAGGTCTAGTTGGTCCTCAGCCCGTTTTTTCTTTCAAAGTTCAGCTGTTTGAGGGTGCTCTGTGGGCTGCAGCTTCAACCTCTTCTTCAGTGCATTCAGGTCATCATCTTTCTTCTTCATGAGGGCCTTCACACCCTTTGGATCACTAGGATCGTGTCCAAGATCAATGATGATGTCCTCCAAAGATTTTATTCTGTTATCTTTGGCCAGAGAGGACATTCTCTCAAAATCCAACTGTGTGTTGGTATTCTTTAGGGACTCCTTTAGCTCATGGGCCATAGTTGCCCTCTCCACCAAGGTTGCGTAGACCATTTCTCCAGCTTGCTTGTGGAGTTCTATTTGGTCCATGGGATGGATGTCTTTGGCCAAGACCTCCACCCTTGTTTTCACAAAATCTGCAGCTGATGTAGGCGGAGATTTTGTAGGCTTGAAATGACTAAATATCATTTTTTCTTCTTTAATGTCATAAACAGACATTAATCTCTCTTGCTGGGCTGGTGTAGCATCTATAAATTGCTTGTAGACCTCACCCCTCAGCAGCTTATTCTGAGCCTTTATTTCTTTGAAAGAAGCCTTGGTGCTCTTGGGCTTCTTGGTCTGCTGGGAAGAGGATGACACCTCAAAACCTAGTTGCAGGCCTTGCTCCTGTTGGAATGAGCTGGTACCAGTGTGCTGGCTTGCCTCCCTGTATTTCCTTGAACTGTCAAGGAAATCCTCAGTGATGTCTTCAACTTCTGGAGAGTCAGCCCTTTGCCTTTTGGCCTCTGGCTGATGGGAGGATCCACTAATAGGAGTGGACTCTTCTCTGTCTCTTTTAGTACCCCTCTCCTCATGTGCTGGGGTCTGCAAAATTGGTGCTATTAGTGGCTCAGTTTGTGGAGGAGGAGTTTGCTCTTGCTGTCGTTTTGTGAGCTCCTCCCTTTGCAGCTCATTTTGCTGTGCAGTTTGCTGCTCAGTTTGCTGCTCAATTTGCTGCTCAGTTGAAGGGGCAGCCTTCTCTTTCACTGCTTCCTCTTCAGCACCCATTATTCCTTTTCCTTTGTCTAAGCCTGGTGCTGCTGTAGAAGATGCTTGTGTGGCTGGTGCAGTCCTTGAGGTTGAGGTCCCTTCTCCTGCTGAATGAGGCCGTTTGAAGGGTACCTGCTGCACAGAGTCTAGGTCAAGAGTCTTTTCTAATTCCTTGACATTCTTTATCATCATTTCTTCTTCAGTTAATTTGTCAACTATAGAATCCTGTAGCCATTCCTGCTGGTTGGCATATTTTTCAATATGGGGATAACTGCAATGCTTAATGCCTACTAGCCTGTATTTCATTCTCCTAGTAGAAATGAAGCCTTCAGGGTCATAAGGGACCCACCGAAAACTGTATGACAGCTGGTATTTGTTTTTGAGCATCTCGTCAACCTCTTCCCAACCTTCCTATTTATTCATGATGAAAGGGCCCAGCTGATGTTTGAACTTGAGGTGGGCTTTCTTTTTGGAGCTGTGGAAGTGGGTAAGGTCAGACTGAATCAGCTGCCTATAATACTCAAGGGCAAATATCCTCATAGGCACATATTTTGGGAGCCTGAATGGACAAAGCTCACAGCCATACACTCTGATGACTGTATGATCCTCATATAGGTACCAATCATCTATTTTGGACTTCTTGGAAAGCTGCAAAGCTTTCTGTATTTCAGTTGATATTCTGGGAGGAGGAGCCCTCATCAACAAGCAGGAGACAGGGTATACAAATTGGTCAATAAACTCACAATAGGAATAGGGTGACATTTGGACCAGGTGATAAACAGATGTCCAGAAGATGACAGATCTTCTTTCCCCTCTACAATCCAGATTTTTGATGTAGCATGGAAAAACCTGGGACTGATAATACATGAAGAGGTGGTAGATGTAAGAGGAGTACTTGAAGACACCCTGTCTATCAACTTTGCTCAACTGATCATGAATTTTGTTAGCTATGAACTTAGCAAAGTTAAACTTGCGGGCAGGGGGCTGGCCTGGACTATAAACAGATAACAAAACCAGCATTGTTCCTTCCACATGCTCACTGGTTCTGTACCCCAGCACATAAGAGATCATATCTAGTAGCAGTCTGCCTGTTTCTGTAAAGGAGACATCCATATGGGGAGGTGGCCCTGCAGGCTGGCATTCAGGTTTCATGAATGTCCTGGTGACATTCTGAATCTCCTCACTAGTCATTTTGGCAGCAACATCCAGCAGATAATTCATGGAGAAGGGAAATAGCAGCTCAGTCTGGTCAAAGTGGAGCATTTTATTAATGGATTCAAGATTGATGTGAAAGAGGATGCTCCCAGATGGATACTTAATGGCTCTCTGCTGTACATCATAATTTTCAGCACATAGGCGCACAATCTGAGGGAAAACATTGACAGAGGGGAGGCAGTAGTATGGTAGGTTTGACTCCCATATCCCATAGGTGTCCTTGCCATTCAAATAGTCTTCTCTCAACTGTCTGAAGGTCTGCATGAAGTCCCTGTTACCCCCACAGTCTTCAATAAGGGAGTCCCTGTCAACAAGAGGCAAGGCCTCCAGGTCTTTGTTTGGTGCATTTAAAGGAGTAACATTGAGAGCTGTGGGTGCAGGGGCAGCCATTGTATAATCTGATTGTGAATAATGTAATTGCAGTGGTTTGCAAGGCTCCTCAACGTTCAGTAATAGCCTCAATGTTGACAATGTTTGACCTCTTCTTCTCAGTGCAAGAGGCCGGCTTGTTTCTGCAGGTTTTTAGCAAATTCACAGGGGTTGTGAATTGTTAGGAATGATTTGCAGAGGGTGTGCAGGATTTATCTTGGTTAATTTGCAGCTGGCCTGTACTCGGCAAAAGGGAACAATGCCGAGCACCTTGAGGACAATTTTATGGTTCTGGTCCGTGGAACGACCGTTTCAATGTCGAATTATAGTTCAGGGGCAATGTAGGTTACTTTAGTTGACTCTCAGGTAGCAGACAGAGTTGAATTTAGGATTTTGACAAGCGTTGAATGGTGAATTAGCAGAGAAATGGCATGCATGGAGCAAACATGAGATTTGCGGTGAATACCTGGATAAACGCTTGACAAGCCTGCGGGCCGAACCGTGAAGGCTTTGTGGTAGCTGATTTGATGAGTTGGTACGGTCAAAATTTCGAATTTGGAGGTCCGGAAGCGAGTTGGTGGTGAGGCAGCGACAAGAGTTCTTCGCAATTTTCTTTGAAAATGACACAAAAACGGCTATTTTGTGCATTTATAACGACCAATTTGGCAAAAATAAGTAATTGGTGCCTTTCCGCCGATGACGTCAGCATGACATCATGGCGGGCCCGGGTACGGGTGACGTGGACACTGAGCTGGAGGCCAACGTGCCTGGACGAGGTGGCAGGCGGATGCGGCGGCAGGGCAGCGTGGAGGGTGACGTGCGCCGGATGGGCGGTAACGGGGAGGCGGTAAGCGGTCTCCCCGCACCGCCTTTGGTGATAAGCGGTATCGGGGAGGGGGGCTCCGAACAACCCCAGCGCTTGACACACGTCTTGGGTACGGGCCCCAATACCGCTGTTCCCCGGACGCTAAAGGGCGGCAGATTGAGATCTGTAAATGCCCGCCCACCGTTGGATCGTGGGTGGCAGAGGATCGATGGCTGGCGGGCCTTCCGATGGATCGTGCAAGTTGGGGGGTCCTGCCGGCTTATTTAAATATTCAATTAAATAACTTCGGCGGAAAACTTTAGGATTGCCGGTTTTTTGGGAGTTTTTTGGGGTTTTTCAAGGGTTTTACAAGGGAAAAAAGGGTTTAGGAGTGGGCTTAGCAGGGGGAAAAGGGTTTTCTGTGGCATTTTTTAGCAGAAGGAAGGGAAGGGCCTAGGGGAAAGGTTATCACTCCAACCAAAGGTTAAAGCAATCCCATCACAGGGTTGACCATAGTCCCAGTTGGACTAGAGTCTCCCTTAGACAGACATATTTAGCTATAGTGCTAAAAGGAGGATATTTATAGAATGCTTGGGGGTTTATACACCATGGTTTTAATAATACTAGGGAAAGGGTGACATAGGGGAATTACATAATAGAGTTAAAGTTAATATGGGGGAAAGTGTGAATGAGGGGGGAAAATCACTAAGTTTATTTGAGACTTACTTAGTTTAAGGAGTAGATCAAAATGAAAAGAGTTTTAGACAAGAAATGTGGCTTCTAAAAAGATTAAGAACCACCATGAAACCATAATCTCTTCCATGAATCTCAGCTGATGAAGGAGTGTTAGTAATGAAATGGAAAGGGGAAGAAGGGAGGTTAGACATGCTTCTTGCTTGCTGCAACTTGATGAAGAATGACACCTTCTCAATTCATTGGTTTTGCTTTGGTAAACAAAGTTAGCACACATGCAACTTATAAGAAATGACCTTTCTGCAACCCCAACTGCCTACCCATCTATTTGCCTAGCATTTTTTATTTCTTCTTGGAGGGTGCACTTGGACTTGCAGACCCTTACTTGCCTTTTCTTTTCTTTGGCTTTTTCTTTTGTTTTTCTATCTACTTCTACCCTTATTTCTTCCAAGGTCCCAGATTAAGCTGTTGGGAGCCTTTTCTTCTCTACCTAAACTACTTGTCTGCCAGGATTAAACAGTTTGGACAGACTCCTTTCTCTATTCTACAACTGAAAATTTAAAACATGACATGATCGAGATTAGACTGTTGGACCATCCATCAAACTTTGAGACCATACCAAGCTATAAGCACAGATTGGATTCTCTTGGAAATATGTGATCTTTGAATCATCAAAGCAGAGCATATTTGGACCTTTTCAGTGCCAATCATGAAATATGAAACCTATTGGTATAGGTAGCTAACAACATCAAGGGTAAGGAGAATATGGTTGCGGATGATCTCAGTAGGAAAGTACAGTTGAACCATTTTGCAATAGTGAGCTCATATTGGATAGATTTACAAAATCAAATCTTAGAGGTTGGACAATAGGATGACAAGTATATGGAGCTTATGCATAGGTTATAGCAGGGTAGTGGTGATCATGATGTGGACTCTAATATTACAACAGATGGCTTGGTGAGATTTAGGGACAAGATCTATGTTTCGGATCATAGTGAACTAAAGAAGCTTATCTTGAGGGAGTTTATTGGGTAGTGGAAGCCCCGCGCAACAGGTATGGGGCACGAAGCCCGCAATTTTGGGTAAGAGCAGGGTAAAGACTCTGTGAGATGCGTGGAGCGCGATGTGTAATAAGTCAAAGTCAAAAGGGTAGTCCGCCCAAAAATAATGTAAAGAAATGTAAGTTGAGTCAGCCCACCTATGGATCGCAGTCCATGGAAAGGTATAAATAGAGCGAGGCTCTATGGGTAGAGTAGCTAAGTTTTTGGTATGATTTTGGGATCTAAAATGTAATGGGTGTTTGAGAAGAGCATTCTGGGAGCATCTGTAAGTCTGAGTTAGGGGTTTGGGGAGGAGATAGAGGCTCTGCAGCTATGTGCGCAGAGGCCTGGAAGAGTCTGTAGCTGTGTGCGCAGACCCCTACAGCTGAGTGCGCAGGCAGATTTGGATGTAAGGGTGATAAGTGGAAATAAAGATAAGTTTCTTCTGAATTCTGTGTTGAATCTGAATTATCACGAATCTGGCATTTTGTATGGTTAATAAAACTGTTTGATTTATGCACACTGCTTATTGAATACTTGTGAATCTGGGTTTAAATCTTAATCTGCGAACTGAATAAAAGTGATAAATGTTTGCTTAAAGACCACTTTAAAATAGATCCGGGTTGCAGTACTTCCTCCTATAGATTAGATTTGTAGACTACGCGGTAATAGACAGCAAAAGGCATTCTGGGCTTGCGCGAATATAGCGCGGTGTGAAGAAATAGAACGAAGCGTGAAGCCTCCAAACCAAATCTAGACATCCCAAGGGTGCAGAAACTTGGTTCCAGCACCCTCCCTTGCTACCTCGGGTGAGACCTCAGTCCACGATTCGCAGGCTGTTGCCGAAAGGGTTGGTAGCTGCGAGATTTTCTTGGCTAAATAATTCGTCCGAACTTGGGTCAGGCCCATATAAGCCAACAAATGGTTCCATTGCCAGGAATAGGATTTTCCTAAGGGGTGTCTGATGTGGAAACATTGGAACCCTACAAAGAAAGAGATTGACAAGTGGTGGGATCTAAAACTCCATGAGTTCATAGTTCAAGAAAATAGAAACTTACGAGTATCAGAGGAAGATTGGCTGGACTGGTACATATTCACGGATATTCACAAGATCTTCTTTGCGTCATTCCTGGTAGAGCTATATGAGTGGATCTCAAGGCTAGCTAATAATGTGGGAAGGTGCAGATTGGACCAGCCTATTGTGTGGACCGCGGAACCGGTGATCAGGCTAGAAGCCACTGAGGATAAGATTGTGCGCATAGCAGATCATTGGTTGGATCGGATAATAGGGGGTTTTATCACTGATTTTGCGATAGATACCACCGTGATCTACAGTGAGGCAGAAAGTCAATTTCTTCAAGGACCACGAGGTAGGTATATCAAATCACTGAATATGTGGATTAAGATGCTGTTATGTAAAAAATAGATGATGCGCGTTGATTAATGTTTGGAGTAAGGTGAAGCAGAAGAGGTTACCGTGGAATGGGAGGAATAGAGAACAGTCCGTTAGATTCCATTTCCTGGGAAAGTGAGGAAGATCTCATGAGGTTTTCACCAGGGAGTGCAGTCTGCTTGATCAGAGAGTGCTTCCCCTTGATGCCACCTCCACCCGCTTCACCCTTATCAAATCCATCCACTCCAACACCAACCCCAACCCCAATAGCCTCAAATATCGGGATGGCAAGTTCAGTTAAGTTGCCGATATTTAAAGGTGTGGGGAATGAGGAACCAGGACGATTCTAGTTTGTGATAAAATTTGTATGGGATGCTCAGGGTATTACAGATGATAATATCAAGAAGGCTACCCTAGTTAGTGTGTTTCAGGACCGCGCACTGACATGGTACATGAAGTATTTAAGAGATCATCCAACTAAAGGCATTACCGCAATCTAGGAGGCGTTAAATAATGAATTTGGGTGTCCAAAGTCAAGGGCCCAGTCAGTTATTGGTTTCAAAGAGATTGTAATGATGCTTGGAGAAACTCCATGGGATTTGGATCAGAGGTTGAAAAGCACTATCCGCGAGGCCAACATGACACTGACAGATGAGTAGCACTGCTCATGGTTTGTGGCATCATTGACACCACACTTGAGGATGACCCTGTCACAACAAAAGATCTCAACCCAAGCCGAGGCATTAGAGACAACAATGAGGATGCATGAGACCCCAATACTGGACCTAGAGTTGGGAGTTCAACAAATCCACGTGCAACTTCAAAACTTGAATTTAGAACTGTAGAGCTTGAATAAAGAAAGGGTATCCCAAACGGAGGTACATTCAGAGGTGGGATGTGTTAAATGCAAAAGCCAAGCACACGATAAGGACCATTGCCTTGTCTTCGCGAACTATCTGGTAGGGGGAGGCCTGATTCCATTAAAAGTAGAGGTACAAGCAGGACCGAGTGTTGTGCCTACACTCTGGTGCGTGATTTGTTAGGTGGGTGGGAAACACGCAACAGATAACTGCCACCTATTACAAAAGTATACCTAGATCTCGCAATAGTTTTATTGTAACTTCTGTCGATAAGTGAAACACGATGAGCGAACGTGTCGAAGCTATGACTTAATGATAGAAAGAACCCCAACTTACCGAATGCAGACTGAAGCGTGGGGAGGATTTCAAGGACGCGACCAAGGAAGAGGAATGGGGCCCGGGCGGGGCTGCAGACCATTAATCTATTATAATTGTGGCGGACTGAGACACTATGCTCGTGACTGCACTAACCCGACCAGAACTTTGTGCCCCTACTGTGAACAATTTGATCATGAAATGGTAGACTGTCCTACCTTAATTGCCTAACTACGCAAAAAGGGAGCACTACAACCTCCACCAACCCAAAATATCTAGATGATGCGAGCAGAGCCTCGCGACGAGGATCCCCATATAAATATGGTACTATGAAGTGGCACAACTATTGGAGGTCATCTGCAAGTGGAATGTAAGAGATACGATACACCTACAAAGGCACATGACTCTAAGCTAGAACAAGGAAGGCCGTTCTTGAGGGAAGCTTAGCAGGGAAACGTGGAAGCTTCTACCCCAGGTAGAAGGGATCAAATGGAGTAAAGGTTGGACCCCTCCATGATTATGGCCTTTCTCAAAACCTGTATGAAACTACTATGTGATAGTAAGGCCGTTCAAGGATTGCATGAACTAATCACCAGGCGCACCGAATCTAGCGAACCACATGTAGTCCGAAAAATAGGAAGACATGCTCTGTGTACTGGATGAGAAATGAGACTGATAGTGAATATCGATGAATATGAAATGGATCAGGTCATCTTGGACTTAGGCTCAGATGCGAACGTATTACCTAAACAGACATGGGAGTGCATGGGCAAGCCTGCATTGCAATGGTCCCCGATTCAATTATGAATGGCTAACCAACAAAAGATCTTACCAATGGGTCGACTGCAAGGAGTGATTGTGGATATCGACGGTGTAAGTACGCCGACCAATTTTGAAGTTATAGAGATTGTTGATGACAATAATCCTTACCTTGCATTGCTCGGAATTGATTGGGCAACAGACATGAAGGGGATTATTAACTTAAAGAGGTGAAAAATGACGTTCAAAAAGAATTCATTGCGAGTAGTAGTTTCGTTGGACCCAGTGGAAGGAGAACGCTACACCGAACTCATGCGCGATGAGGATAGTGACGACGAGATAGATTGCATCTATTAGATAACAATGCAGGACTAGGATCAAGTGCGTCCCATGGATGGAAAAAAAACCTTGTGGGAATGCGATAGCACTTGGACAATGGATTCTTAGGAGGATACTAAACAATGGCAGAACCACTTGTAGAAAGTTATGACACTTAACTACAATATGATTCGGTCACTGTGACACGAGGAGAGACAAAAACTAGTAGAAAGCACTGAAACTGATGAAGGGCAGCTCTTCCAGTGCATGCTAGACACAGTGCAGGAATAGGATGCGGGGTTGGAAAACGAGTTCCACATACCAGGGGGGGTTGCAGAAGCCAAGATCTAGGAAGCAGTTCCAGGTATGCATTGGAAGAACAGTCGGTCATCAACAATGAAGGGTCCGAATGCATATTAGGTGACCATCAACCCAACCAGAGCTACGCGTAACAAAGGTTCACATGACTGGATGACAAAGTCTCTTGGATACATCTCACCCTAGCAGTGGTAATATCCATGACAGAATTCAGCAGCTCCGGGCAGCCAGTTGGCATGCTAAAGTGCAGCTGGACATGTTAGAAGAAATGGGAGCCAGACTTTGTGCACAGAGTTGTTACACAGTATTTTGTCACTGTCCTCATCTCAGTCCCTCTGTTGTGTCATGTATCAAATAAACACGTTCATATCTTCCCACTCATGTAAAAAGATTAAGAAAATACTCTCTGATGTTGAAATTTGACCCTTATTCCCTAAGTTTTTTCCTCATCGCGAGTAAGCCATTAATATATGCGATGATCCCTGGTCATAAACAGTCTCATCGCAACACTGTCACAGGTGTACACTTGTTTCCCATGATGGTCAAATTTTAGGCCCTAATGGGAGGCTGCCAACTATTTATTGCGACGATTGGTCTGCATGCATTGCCTCCTTGCGATGCCATCACTGAGACTTAGTTCACGACTAGCAACAATCCAGATTGGGCGAATTTGTTCAAACAGTCGGCCTTCTGGATGTCTCTAGAGCTAGTTGTTGGGTCAGTTTGGGTTGCCCTTCCTCCTTTGGGATGGTGGTTCCATCTTTTGTGCAACCTTCCTTGAGGATAAGCTCCCTCTCCCTCATTTCATGGAGACTCCTTCTCCTATAAAATCACTTACCATTGCCATGATCTGCTAGTTCTTTTAGTTGGACAATGCTGTTATTTATTTTGAGTTTGGTAGATAGATTTGGTGTGAGTGTGACAAGTGTGGGATTGCTAATAATTTGATAAGAGGTTGTGGAATGCATCAACCTTGTGTTAGAGCTTGTGAGTGAGAGAGAGATATAGTCTATTTGGGAGACCCATTCTTAAGAGTGAATGTTTGAAGAAACATACTGGTTGGACTCTCCGAGAAGGCTTGTGACGTCAAGACTTGGTTGTAAGCTTTTCTCTTGATTAATTTTAATACAATCAATGATGATTTCCTATATCTTGTGTGCAATTTACTTGATAGCTTATGATTTCTTAAATTTATAAGTAAATAGATCATTGTTGTTCTCAGTTACGTGCTTTGTTGTTTTCTTGTGGTGTTTCAGGTTGATTGCTCATTGAGGAGAAAGAAACGAAAGTTGGAGTAGCGCAATGGAATGTCATCGACCACCGGTTTGAGGTAGGCCTCCAACGATGACTATTTATGGGAATCAATTGTTGTTTTGTCTTTTTTGTGACTAGACCCACTCTAGGGCTAGAGGGGTTGCCTCTGTCCATAGAGGGAACACTTTCCTACTTCACAAGAGTGCGAAGTGGGATAAAGCTATTACCAAATTGCAGTTAGAAGCCACCTACATGGGTCACGCAAAGGAGTGAACGAAGGAACCAGGCAGGGCTGGCTCTCCTACCCTGCTATAAGCAGCAACCCTGCTAGCATGGTTGCGCTGGCACCTCAAAGGACAAGACCATACACACTGCAACCGTTAGTAGAATCAAGGGAAGGCAAAAGGTGCTCGCAACCTGGGCTAGTCGGGAAATGGAAGATCCACATGAGGGGTTCGCCCACTTGACTATTTGTAGGAGGTCCAGTCCTAGCGCTCCCCGCAGTTGAAAGAGGGTGCGAGACTATAAACTAGGCTGCTCCGAAGTTACGTGATGTGACCTCAACCTACATATAAAAACCACATTTGTGATCGTAGGGTTTCGTGGACATGAAGGAAAGGTGGAAAGTGACTATTGTAGATACTGTTCATGACATCATGACCAATTTAAAGCACCATGGAGCAGGCAGCAGTCAATTAAGGTAGAAGAATAACCGCCAAAATCGCATTGATGAGCTACCGTAAGGGCAAGCAGCCAATCTTAAATTCTGAATCTTATATAATCATAGTAAGGATCACACCACCATGTCCTACCATCCTGCAAGAAAGCTGCCATGGGTTAGGAGCAAGTGCAAGATGAGTGACGAGAAATTTGAAGAAAGTTTGTGGTTTAAGGCATTGCCGAAGCACTACCAAGAAGCAATCTGTAAAGCACACAATTCTACCACTGATAACCTGCAGCAAGCAACGCCGCTAATAGTCGAGCTCCTGAAATCACCTCGGATGTCGAGGACTAGGAAAGAACCTTAGATCCCAAAACCAGTAAGGAGGTTTCCGCGACACCTGCACTTTTGCAAGTTTACCATGGAGGAAAAAGGAAAATATGTTACCATTGACAGTGATAGAGAAGCCAAAGACTCTCCCACATATGTCGAGGAAGTCAAACCTGAGGAGGATCCTATACAACCTGTACGCCGACCCAAGTATGTGCTTCCATGCAAGGGAAAGATGAAAGTATCTGCAAACCTAGATGAAGTTGACACTATCATCGCTAGCTCAAATCTACAAAAGGAAGTCCCAATAGAAAATTCGATGGTTGGCCATGTGGCGACAATGAAATTTGAAGATTGGGATCTCGCGGATATAGTAAAATTTCCCCACTTGGTGACGGACGCACTGATGGAGAAGACTGTAGAAAGGACGGTGATAATGCTCCAGCCCAAGGAGTGGTTGTGGAAGGTGGACCAAGCTAGGCTACTCTGTCTCTTGTCGATTCCCCACTTCCTCCAGCCCCCGATAACCATGTTGGTTATAAAGCAGTTGCTCTGTCTAATTCATGAGGAAATATTATGGGTCGGTAAACCCGTCAGTATCACACCTGAACTTGTTCATCAAGTTTCACACCTTCCCTATGATGGGAGAGATCCTTAAGAAATTATTGACTGGAGTAATGATGTCGCGATAATAGAATGATTAAAAAGGAATTATAAGCTTGCAAAAGGACAGCGGGGGTACATCATTGATAGTATCTCAGATAAAGCAGTTCACATAGCCACTCAATTGTTTGCAAGGAAAGTAATGAGGAAGTGTCATGGCACTGAGGTTCCAGTAGTCATGATTGCACTCGTTGAAGAATGCACCGCCCACATATGGTTCGATTGGTCCCAGTTTCTTTGTGAAGACTTTTTGACCAACTGCCGCAAATTGCAGGAGGAGGGAAAAAATTCCCATTATGCATGGCTGCTCCTGTCCATCATGCTGGTTGCCACTGACCTACACAAAGAAAGCCAGTTTCCTTCCTTAGACTTGGAATGACCGGAAGCTGCTCGATATGGTTCCCCTTGGGCAACAAGGGATGTGGGACGAATTCAAAATATCAGAATCTCTTGGGTATTGATGGATGTGATTGTGCGTCAGTGGATTACTGCCTTACCCCACTTGTCCAATGGGATCTATGAAAGCATGAAGAATATTGCCGAATTTAAGGCAGACATGCATTGTCTCTACATCAAGGTGCATAAGGGCCCGACCCAGGCATGGACCTCACTCCGATTGATCACTATTAATGATGTTATCAACGGAATGGTGGATACTTGGCCACTGACGTGGCATGGAATAGTGACGGTAGAGTGCAACGAGGTCCCTATCAGGTAGCAAAAGGAGGAAGCTAAGCGGGCCGTGCAAAAAAAGCGCAATGAATAGTTCATCGCAAAAGTTAAGGTAGCACGAGAGGGGGCTTGGACGGCAGCAGGAAAGACACCGCCAGGAGGGGCGGCATTAACAACAGAGAAGGACAGTCAGAAGGCAACCCCTGAAATGGTTGTGAAAGAACCACCAGTAACTTGCATGGAGTCAACACTAAAGTGGTCAATGCCATTAGAGCGGCTGAAGCCACGAAAGAAGGCAAAGGCATCTAAAATGGATAGTGGAGTGACCACACTAACAGAAGGATACTTAACGAACATCGAGAACACTGTTCAAGACACCGCCTGGGAAGTAGTCGATGAGGCCATGTCGGAGTAGCAGATTGTGTTGGGGGAACTTCACACACAACTACACGATCTGGGATTAAGAATCGCACGGGTAGGCACCAGTGCTACTCTAGGGGTTTCCAATATGGCAACCACAGAACCATTGTTAAAAGCCAAAATGGCTCATTCTATCCTGATTCCGACAAGTGTGTTGCTCACCACCCAAACGGAGGACCGAGATGTGCTAGAACGACTTACAGGACTGGGACTGAATGTGGCTTCTCTACCACATGAAAGTTTGCAAAAATTACATGACAGCACCACAATTGAACTTCATGCCAGGACTAGCCATGCCAACTAAGTACTCCAAGAGAAAAAAATTAATATCGAATAGTTGCGGCTCTAACACGACGAAGCAGTCACACAAACATAGCAAATGGAGAAGGTAGTAGTGGAAGCTTGTTTGAGTGCCCAGGAGTTAGAAATTGTAGAGGACTTTCCCATTGAGACACAGATCCATACACTAGCTACGGAGTTCTGAAAGACAAAGGAGGAGGCCACAGAGATCCAGGGAGAGCTCAGCGCACAGGTCGCGGACTTAAGACTGCAGGTTCCCCAATCGACGCCACCAGTGATCCTAGAGCAATGTAGGAATATTATTACTATGGGGCACGTGATGCTCACACAGTCTATGGTGGAATGTATTGATCTGTTAACTCAGTCGATTGTTATGATCACCGCCCTTCAGGAGGATCCAACACTTAGTCGATTGGAATTCGAGGCCCGGGAGCTCCAACAAGCTTACAATTAGCTCAGAGGGCACGCAGACTGTTGCTATCACACATCACTTGGCTAAGATGAGGGAGGTGCAGGACATTAAAATCCAAGCTGATGCTACTAGACAAAAGGAAGTAGTAGTTAAATCCTGTCTCCAGTCATGGCTAGACGAGGCATTTGTGGTTTCAACCACCATAGAGAAAACGGTAACCCACATGCGGGTTGAGTATGCCACTATGGAGACAGCAGAGACAGGGACTGAGGTGTCAGAAACACATGTGGAACATATGCAGTGCATGACAAAATAATTTGCTGCTAGCACAAGCGATGCACAGAAGCTGTTGACCGATCTCTGCGCAAAGATGGACGCACCAGCTGAGTGACTCGGGACAAGTCACGATGATTGTGTTGGGGGATTTTTCGGTAGCGGAAGCCCCGGGCAATGGGTATGGGGCGCTAAGCCCACAATTTTGGGTAAGAGTAGGGTAAAGACTCTGTGAGATGCGCGAAGTGCAATGTGTAATAATTCAAAGTCAAAAGGGTATTCCACCCAAAAATAATGTAAATAAATGTAAGTTGAGTCGACTCGCCTATGGATCGCGGTCCATGGAAAGGTATAAATAAATCGAGGCTCTATGGGTAGAGTAGCTAAGTTTTTGGTATGATTTTGGGATTTGAAATGTAATGGGTGTTTGAGAAGAGCATTCTGGGAGTGTCTGTAAGTTCGAGTCAGGGGTTTGGGGATGAGATAGAGGCTCTGTAGCTGTGTGTGCATAGGCCTGGAAGAGTTTGCAGCTATGTGCATGGACCCCTGCAGCTAAGTGCGTAGGTAGATATGGATATAAGGGTGATAAGTGGAAATAAAGATAAGTTTCTTCTGAATTCTCTGTTGAATCTGAATTATCGAGAATCAGGCATTTTGTATGTTTAATAAAACTGTTTGATTTATGCACACTGCTTATTGAATGATTATGAATCTAGGTTTAAATCTTAATTTGTGAACTAAATAAAAGTGATAAATGTTTTCTTAAAGACCACTTTAAAATAGATACGGGTTGTAGTACTTCCTCCTATAGATTAGATCCGTAGACTACACGGTAATAGATAGTAAAAGGCATTCTGGACTTGCATGAATACAATGTAGCACAAAGTTGCAGAACAAAGCGCGAAGCCTCGAAACCACATCTAGACATCCCAAGGGTGCAGAAACCTGGTTCCAGCACCCTCCCCTGCTACCTCGGGTGAGACCTTAGTCCGCACTTTGCGGGCTGTTACCAAAAGGGACGGTAGCTACGGGATTTGCTAGCTAAATAATTTTTCCGAACCTGGGTTAGGCCCATATAAGCCAACATAGTTTAATATAAAAACATATTTAGGTCACCTAAGATACCAGAAGACATGTTGGATTGTTGGGCCATGACCCAGGTTCAAAGCTAGTTACGCCAACCAACAAAACCCTAAACTACTGGCCCTTTTAGAAACAACCCGGGTAGCGCAGGCTGCAGTCTCACCCAATGTAGTATTGGCGAATGACAAAACATGGTTTCTATATCCAGATTTCTATGAGATAGGTTCATGCAACTTCTAACGCTTAGGTCTATCTTTGCGAACCGTAACACTTTCGATAAATATAATTATAGTAATTCACATAAATAACATTTATATCTTCACGAAGGTCTTTAAACATTCATAACCTCAATAAATATTACTGATCTACCACTTTCACGAATAAGATAAGCATTCATTCATATAATTTGCAATACAGAGTGAAAATACAGAAAACTACAGAAGTAAATACAGATACACAGATGCATAATTTATGGGTCAAAATTGTCTTTATTAGATGTATTATTTCAAGTACACACTCTCCTTCCCTGTGCACTCAACTGTATGGGTCCACGTACTCACCTTGTGGACTTACCAAGGTCTCCAGGCACTCAGTTGCAGGAGCCCTCCCCTTTGCCTAAGTACAGGAAACAGATTTTCCTGCCTTAGCTTACTTTCCCAAACAATCATCTTCTCAATTAGTTACTAGTTACCCTAGACTCTCTATGATCCTTCTATATATATTCTTTTATTTTACAATACCATGGTATATGGACCATAGGCGGGTCTCAAAACTTCTTATCTCCTAAAAACCTAAGGGACTAAAGCCCATTTGAATCTTATTAGCTTCTCACTCCACTTCCTAAAATCGTGGAGACTTTACATTGGTACAAAAACTAAGTACCAACACTTGACCCTAAGGGACCCTATCCCAACAGGCCCCCAACACAATTTCATGACTCGTCCTCGAGTCACTTGGCTGGCACTTCGATCTTCTCTTGGAGTTCATGAAACTCCAACTTAACCTATAGATCGGTTGTTCCTTGCATAGCAGGCTACGACACTTCCTCGAGCAATTTTTCAGTAGTTGGGTCATCCACCACGAGGCCCATGGTCCTCTGTGTCTTTTGCATGCTCTTAAGTTTACTTTGTACTAAGAATGTTAGCTGGCTGGCCTCCTCTATCCAAGGTTTTGTTCATGCAACAAAAATTTCTTCCTTGCAGCGCAGCTCATCAATTTCAGTTTGTAGTAGCTTTCCTTCTTGCAACCTCATGAACCGTTGTACTAGCGCTAGTGTCTACGTAGTCAATTGGATCTCATCGAATTGCCTCTGTTTTTCCCTAATGTCTGCACCAATATTCTACAGAGTTGGGTCCTCCTATAGTAAAGTCCATAACTCCATGGCCTGATTAAACAACTTGGTGTAGCCCTTGACTATGTTTTCTAAATTGTCCATGCCCTCTTTGATAGCAGCTCAGTGCTGCTCTTGAACCTCTGGAGGAGTCATAGGCTATAGCTTCAATTGTATCTCCGACATTTGTAACTGCAGTTCAAATCGGACTCAGCCAATTTCATCCCTAGACTCTTTTACTATTGCGACCAGCTTTTGGATCTTCTCCACAGAAGGTGCTTCAACCAAAATGTTATGTTTTGGCAGCTCATTCCAAGCCTGTGTAATGGTTGTGTCTAATTTTTGGCTTCTCGTGGTGATGTCCTCTTTCTCATTTAATGCCTGCGCCTTCTCTGCAAATATTTGTTGGTTATTTGTTTTCACTTAATTGATAACCAACAACATGCATCACTCCCTAATCAAAAACTCATTGGAGACCCCTTGGTGAAGCTCATGCAGGGTCTCAATAGGGAGTACCGCAAGGTTTAGGCCCAAATTCTTAATTTACCATAGTTGGGCCATTTCTTCTTTTGTCTTAGAACACAAGGCTCCATCTAGTATCTGAACTATATGGATATCCAGAGCCTTGTCCATATCTAGAACTAACATGCTCGCTTGATCTAGGCTCACTTACACCCCACTTGTCTATCCCCACGCTCACCTGTACTCGGCCTGTTTGGATTTGCAACTTGTGCAAGTCTTGCTGAACCTTTCTCAGTGCCTGCTGGTACTATTCTTCGAACTGGCCCCAAAGTTATGAGGTCTTGTCATGAAACACATCACTGATTTCATCTAAGTCCCCTTCAGTGAGGACTAAAGGGTCACCTAGACTGATCGGTCGGACTTCTATTTCTTCCGCAACCCTGCGGATGTCTGCTTATGTCACTTCTTTACCATGAAGGGGTTTCCTTTCTCTGTGTTGTTCCCTCTTCCACTTCTGTTTCTTCTCGGTCTAGTTTTTGCTATGTATCAGACTCTTCAACATTGATAGTGGTCTGTGATGTTGTAGTTGTGCGGACTGCTTGTGCTTTATCTACCGCTTCCTTTTATCTAGCAACAACTTCTTTCTATTGCACAACTTTCTCCTAGACGACAACCTTTTGGGCTTCCTTCCATTTCTCTGCTACTACCATTTGAGAAGTGGTATCCTCCACAACCTTGCTTGTACCTATGCCCGCATTTGATAGGATTGGCCATTCAAGTGGCCATTTGGCCACGATCTCTGCTACATCTTTCTCAGCCACCAGGTAAGGTAACTTGTGCCATGTCTTCTTAGGATCCCTCCTTGTGCGAAGATGCAAGTTATGGAAGTCCACTTTGAAATCAACGAGGGGTTCATACTAGATGTACAATGTGGGTGATAACCTTAGACTCTAGCTAATCACCATTCACATATCCATTTCAAACAGGACCCACAATATCTTTGCCTCCATGACTCATGCAGGGTCCTTGGTAGCCTAGAGCGAAGTGAAATTCGCTACCTCTGGAAGGTCTATCTCCTATTGAGGAAATCAGCTGTCCTCGGGCGTCTGCCATTCCACCAAAGAAGTTAGCAACAAAAACTAGGCGTAATGAAGCACCTTTCCCTCATTGTGGGCCTCCCTATAGTTATATAAAAATTTGTTGCATAAGTATTGAGTCCAGTTATACTGGACTCCTTTGGCACACTACGCAGCGAAAGAGATGACTGGTGCCAGGACTTCATGTGCATGACACTTTTACATGATCTTGCATGACAATATCTGTGTGGAAAACTACACCATAGGATTCATGATAGAGAAAATAAAATATCCATGTGACTTTTTTATTTTCCCAAACTTGCTCTTCATCTAGTCTACAAGTTTCTTCTCCTACTTATTTCCTCCAAACGCTTCTACAGGATCCACACCTTGATATGGAAACAAGATGATCCGATGGATCAACATGTCCATGATTGGGATGGGTTATCCTAGCTAAAGGCACCCATCGTGCACTAATGTGAGAAACTATCATACAAAAATGGTATTTATATTGGTGCGACTGAAATGTGGCACCTAAAGCACATTCTAGAGCCCTACGGCCCCAACACCAGCAACCCACTTCATCAGCTCCAACCACGTAAACTTCGATGCTTCATAATATATGTTGGACAAGTATTTCTTTGGCGCCAACTAAGGGAACTTCTCGAGATACCGTAAGTCCCAATCCTCCATTTTTAGGGTCGGTATGCATGCCAACAATGCACCCTCAAAAACCACCTTCTATGGCAAGAGTGGTGTTGTCACCATGAATTTTGCGTTGTCAAGGTCTTTAGGCACTTTAGTTGTGGCCTTGCACGGTGGGATATACTTCGGTAGCTGAGTCATTGAATCACCCTCCTCAGCAACAATCTCCTTGATGCCTTTGCACAGTTCTTCTTCACTAAAATCCCTCGGCTCGGTTGTTTGTTGTGACCGATCCATCTTCCCCTTTTGGCAGACTTCAATGGGGTTTTTCCGTGGTGACTGCCTCACTAGGACTTGTTGAGGTTTCTTCTGCTTCTTGTTGGTTGCCTTGGACGTAGAAGGTTGCGATATGTTGGCATAATGACGTATGTGTTGTACTTGATGGCAAACCACTTGTAGTAGAACAACTCACTTGTATATGGTAACTAGATGAACCTACAGAAGAGATATCAGATGTGACAGAATGCTTGACAGTAGTGTTTACAGATGTGATGAAATGTAGGGTAGCTTCAAGGAATCAGTTTAGAAGGAAACTCACTCGGATGAAAGATTACAGTATAGCAAGTAAACAACAAAGAATTACAGAATGAAGAAAGAGAGGTATATGCAGGTTCACCATTGACCAAATTGCGTATACACGCAGGTTCACTATATACAAGTCGTGTATATGTACACATGCAATTTCTCAGAAGGAAAAGCATGTATACCTTGGAAAACTAAATTTTTGGTCTGAAGTATTTGGTCCATGGTATTTTGAGCCATGGTATTGGTCCAAGGTATCTAGTCCTCGTATTGACCCCAGGTATTGGGTCCAAGGTATTGGTCCTAAGTGGTTTTGGTCTATGGTATTGAGAAAGGCCTAAAACTATAAAAGGAGGAGAAGATCATTAGGCTAAGGTGTGCAAGTATCGAATATATGATGAAGTGTGAGATCTAATATGCAGGTTATTGGCATATGGTGCTGTTCTTGATTTGAACCAAGGATGAACCTTAGCGTTTGATGAAGGATAAGATCTAATGATGTATCAGGATCTTGAGGCTTGAAGTGAATTATATTTATATGGTTTGATCATGTATCTGAATAACTGACGCATATTGTACTCTATAAATATGATGATTTGGGTATGCCTAAAGTCTAGAATAGTTGTAATGTTAAAATCATCATTTACAGATATGTACGCAGGTTCACTTTAGAAAAGGAGCATATACACATTGGTTCTGCATATCAAAGTAGCGTATACATCATAAATTTTATTTGCATATCTGTACGCTGGTTCGCTTTGAGGAAAATGCGTATGCACATACGTTTGACACATGTAAGTAGCGTATACCTTATAAAATATGTTTTAGTTGCTTCTGTTTGTTGTTGCAGTGTTCTGGGTTCTAGCTTGAGTTCTGGTTACTATATTCTGGTGACAACTTTCTAAATGATCAGATTGATGGGTTGTCAAAGTGATTGATTGATTCGGTTGTAGTTGGTTCAAAAGGAGACTGGTTGATGCATATATATTTGATGATTGAATGATGCTATTGATGGATCCAGTCTGAAAATTTATGAAACATGGTCCCTTGAAGAAAAGAGAAGATTGTAGCCTTCTATTGGCTAGCACCTATGTACTAGTAAACATATCAGCTAGTAAAAGAGCTAAGGGGTTTTAGCTCCCTTCTAGTAGAAGCTGGAGAACTATAGAAGGTTGTAGCCTTCTATAGTAAGCCTCCGTACTGGTATAAGACTGCACCAGTACAAAAATTGTAAACAAAATTTTCTTATTATTATTAAAAGAAGATAGAGACGACAGTAGTAGGTGGTTTTCACCCACACTGGGTTTGCACCTTATATCTTGGTGTTCATGTGTTTTGCTTATGTGTGATGCTTTATTCTGTTTTTACTACACTATCTAATGAATTAATGATATTCTGGTTAAAGTTCAATGCATGATAATTTGGGTAAATCAAAATATCTTTGCATATACGTTGGTTGCATTAAGTATAGTTGCGTGTACATGCTAGTTCACTAAGCTGAAGTAGCATATACAAATCCATTTTTGAAAATTAAGTTATTGATATGATAATACTGATTCACCCCCCCCTCTCAGTATTATTTCCAACAACTGGTATCAGAACAAGGCCTTCAAAAGAGGCTTGATTGCTTGAAGGAAGATCCAACATCATGAGTAATAAAGAAAGTGGGGGATCCATTAGACTGCCAATATTTGATGGGAGAAACTTTGTTTATTGGAAGGTAAGAACCATAGCCTATCTTCAATCACTTGGAAAGTTGTCTGGGAAATCGTGGAAGGAGGATATACATTTCCATCAACAATTCATACAGATACGACAGGTAAAGAGAAATATGAAACCAATGCCAAGGCTGCCAATACATTATTGGGAAGTCTGTCACAATCAAAGTTTGTCAAATTTATGCAGCTCAAATCAGCCAAAGAAATATGGTACAAAATCGTTCTAAGCTACAAAGGAGACTCTAAGGTAAAACATGTTAAACTACAAACTCTCAGAATTCAATATGAAACTCTTAAGGTGCACAATGATGAAAGTATAGCTAGTTACTTCTTACATATAGATGAGGTTGTTAATTGCATGAAGAATCTGGGTGAAGAGATAAAGGAAGTTACCTTAGTTGAAAATTTTTTAAGATCCCTGTCTGCTAAATTTGAATCAAAAGTATCTGCCATAGAAGAAAAGCAGGATCTACAAACTATTACTATGACACAGCTTCCCAGAATCTTAATTGCCTTTGAGATGAGAAAAGGAGGTCCATCAGATATAAGAGAAGCCGCATTTAAAGCTTCAGCAAAAGGAAAAGAAGAACTCAATGAATCAAGACATATTTCAGGAGAAGAAGAGGAAGTAAACTTTGTCAAGAAGCTTCAATTTGGTTTCGGAAGATTCAGAGGTAAACTACCTTTCAAATGTTTTTCCTGTGGTAGATTCGGTCGTTATGCTGCCAAATGTCATCATAAAGATAAAAATGATAAAGGGAAGGAGTATGAAAAATGGAATAAAAAGCAAAGTGTAAGTAAAAAGAGCTACTATACTCATGAAGATAGCGATGCTTTATCAAATAGTGACGAAGATGAAAATAGTAATGACTTTAGACTTCTGATGGCTTATGAAGATGATGATTTCTTGGATGATTTAGATGAAGATGACCTTTATGAAGAAATCTCTAAACTCAGAATGTGTTTAGAAGAAAATAATATGATTATATATACCTTGACATACCAACTTGCTAAAAGAGAAAAACACAATGAAAAACTAGAATGTGAAACTGTGGGCCTAAGAAAGGATCTTGAGAAAACAAAAGCTCTCAATCTTAGATTTGCTAAAGGACCAGAAACCTTAAATTGAATTACTAAAGTGCAATTTTCTCCTCTAATAAAAACAGGTCTTGGTTATACTGAAGAAGCATCTCAATCACAGAAGCTGTCAACCTCCACTAAAAGCTATCTTGATGCAACAAAGAGCAGTGGACAATTTGACAATCGTCAGCAAAGGCATAAAGCAGATCACCAAGTAAATCAAGCTCAATTTACTTCAAGGATGAACAGAAGCCACAACCAACCTCAGGTAAATCAAACTCAATTTGCTTCAAAGATGAATATCAATAGAAACTACAATCACCAGGTTAGTAGATTCGATAATCACAAGAACTTCTTTAATGGTCAATGTTTCTCATGTCATAATTTTGGACACAAAGCTACTCAATGTGTTTCTTAAAAAACCATCATGACTAGAGAAGCACAAAATCAAAGGAATGTGACAGGGATCAAGAAAATTTCCTATAATAACTTTTCTCTTCTTGAAAATGAAATAGAATTCTCAATCTGTAACAACTTTGGCCATGAAGAATCTAAATGCAGGAGTAAATTTCGGCAAATATCTCAAAAGGAGCAAACTCCATTAAATCCCAAAATATGGAGAAAGAAAGAACCACAAACAGAAAGATGTGGTATAGCCTTGTATGCAGAAGGACAAGAAAACTAGTGGTACATTGACAGTGTATGCTCAAAACACATGACAGGTGATAAAGAAAAACTACACTCATATAATGCCTTAGAAAAGGAATAGAGTGTCTCATTTGGAAACAACACTCCTGCTGTCATAAAAGGTAAAGGCTCGGTTTTCTTGAAAGAAAAAGTTAAAGCTAGGAATGTTATGTATGTTGATGGCTTAAAGCATAACCTATTGAGTGTGATTCAAATGTGTGATCAAGGAAATGAAGTAGTGTTTCGGTCAAATGGATGTGTTGTTCATGAGCTTGATACAAGAGAAACTGTGATCAAAGGTACAAGAACTCCAAACAACCTATACATACTCAAGGGAGGACAACAATGGTGCTATCTAAGAAAAAATGATGAAAATTGGATATGGCATAAAAGATTGGGACATCTAAGCTTTTCTCAAATAAGAAAAGCATGCAGATTCCAGGTTGTTTGTGATCTTCCAGATATCAACATTCCTAAAAATACTATATGCAAATCATGTCAATTCCGTAGGCAAACCAGATCTCACTTCATCGAGAAAGAAGGATCATCTAGTAAGCCTCTTGAACTTGTTCATACTGATTTATGTGGACCATCAAGGAAAAAGTCACCTCATGGAGAAGAATAATTTATATTGTTCATTGATGATTTTTCCAGAATGTGTAGGATAGGTATTCTAAAGCATAAATATGAAGCATTTGAAAAGTTCAAAGCCTTCAAAGCTTTGGTTGAAAATGAATCATATCGCAAAATCAAATGCCTCAGATCTAATCGAGGAGGGGAATTTAACTCGGATGGATTCTTTGACTTTTGTGAACAACATGGAATAAAAAGGCAGTTCTCCATCGCAAGAACTCCTCAAAAAAATGGAGTGGTAGAAAGGATGAACATAACTATTCAACAAATGGCTTGTGGTATGCTAGATGAATTTGGAACTCCTGCAACCTTCTGGGGTGAAGTTGCATTCGTCGCCGTCACTATTCTCAACCAAGCAAATGTTCGGGTAAACAGAACTCAAACTCCACATGAAATTTGATATGGTAATACACCTACTGTAAAATGCTTCAAAGTTTTTGGAAGCAAATGTTACATCAAAAGGACGAATGAAAAACATGGTAAGTTTGAACCCAGAGCAGATGAATGTATTCTTCTTGGCTACTCTTCCCGAAGTAAAGGATATAAATGTTATAATAAAATACTTGGGAAAATTATTGAAAGTATTGATGTTGTGGTTGATGAAGCATGCAAAAATCCAAAACAAATAAAAACTGAAGATTATGACAATGAAGAAGATGAGGATCATTTTCCCATATCAAATCACAATAATTTAGAAGAAGAAACCAATGAAGCACCAAAAGAAGAGAGAACAATAGAAGAAAAGACTCCGTCTAGGTATGTTCAAAAAAATCATCTAGAAACTCAATTTTTAGGGGAAAATGGGCAGGTGTGCAGACTAGAAGAGCCATTGCTAAAGCTTTAAGCTATCTAGCATTACTATCTTCCACTGAAACTCAAAATGTAAATGAAGCATGCAGAGATGAATGTTGGGTGAAGGCCATGAATGAAGAACATGAGAAAATTGAAAAGAATAATTCTTGGGAATTAGTTCCTTGACCTCATGATAAGAATATCATAGGAACTAAATGGATATTCAAAAACAAGCTGAACAAAAATGGAGAAGTTATTAGAAACAAGGCCAGACTTGTTTGTAAAGGATATGCTCAACAAGAAGGTATATATTTTGAAGAAACTTTTGCACCTGTTGCTAGACTTGAAGCCATGAGAATGTTTCTTGCTCTTTCTAGTTTTCAGAAATTCAAAGTATACCAAATGGATGTAAAATATGACTTTGTTAATGGAGACTTAGAAGAAGAAGTCTATATTGAACAACAAGAAGGATTCATTCTTGGAAATGATGCAAAATTTGTATGAAAACTCAGAAAATCTCTCTATGATCTAAAACAGGGTCCAAGGGCATGGTATTACCGTCTTGACAAGTATCTTCACCAACAGGGTTTTTCAAAGGGGTCAGCAGATAGAAATCTATATACAAAGATGGACACTGATAAATTGCTAATAATTGTTGTGTATGTTGATGATATCATTTTTGGTAGAAATGAAGAATCCATGAGTCAGAATTTTGCTTCAGTAATGCAGCAAGAATTTGAAATGTCATTGCTTGTTGAGCTTACCTATTTTCTTGCTCTACAAGTTCAACAAAATAAAGATGGTATTTTTCTCTCACAAACCAAATATCTCAAACAAATCCTAAAAAAGTATGGCATGGAAGATTCTAAAGCATTATGTACCCCAATGGTAATAGGATGCAGTCTTAGCTCAAATGATGAATCAGCAGCAGTACATCAACCAACTTACAGATCCATGATTGGCAGTCTACATTATCTAACAGGTACCCGACCGGACATCATTCATGTAATGGGTGTTAGAGCCTAGATTTGTCTCAGGCTGAAAAGACAAGGTTCTAGGTCCACATCAAACCACGCTCAGCCTCGTAGCTAGCCCTACGAGGACAGGAGAGGGCTCTCTCCGGGTAAATATCGGCAAGAGGTAATCGATGAGGCTCGAGATGACTAAATTTGCAACTGATCTTAGGCTAGGTATTAAGTGCAGGGATTTGATTTGGTTTTTTGAGGGTTTTTGTTGAAAAAAAGGGAAAGGCAAATTGGGCTTGGGGATGAGGCACAATTTCTGCAGAGTTCTGATTGGGGCAAGGAAGGCAATAATTTTGATGCTTTAAAGTGAGTGAGATGGATAGATCAGACCGGTGAGGAGCTAAGGAGAGCAAGAGAGTCTCAATAATTCTCCTTAAACAGATGAAAACATGAAAATTTAAACAAATTCAAAGGTAGAGCATATCAGTTATGAATTATACCTTAATCACTCATTTGTTCAAATTCAGAAGAAGAGGCAATAAAATGATACACATAACACTAATGAACTTACAATCACTCAGAGAAGCACACCATCAAGACATAAAGCCACATGGATCCCAAACAGTGCTGCAAAACTGTTATAGACAATTTTGTGCCTTACAACAACAGGCATGAATTGTCCATAATCCAAGGGATCCAAAGTTCCCTAAACATGATGTTCCTACCCCTAGAGGAACAAGGTCAGCAAACCAACAGCTCTCAGATCAGTTCTCCACCTGAAAACACTCAAAAACAAGCAATCCTGAAATCAAAGCAGGTGCTCCACTAGGCTTCTGCACTGAAACTCAGATCCTCCATGGTGTACCTGCGTTGCAAAGCAAGTGGGACAAAGGCCACCTGCGCTGAGCGAGATGGGACAAGTGGCACACTGAGTCATTGCTCTGGAATCTTCCAAAAATGACACTTGGATCAGGGATTTCGCCTTGTGATGAGTCAGAGGCTCTGTTTCTCCAAGTGGAAGCAAGGTTCTCCAAGTGGACTTAAGAACTGAAGATCAACTGAAGAGAGAGAGGACACAAGGCAGCTACACATCAGTTGTAAGCTAACTCATCCTTTCTCAATTCATCTATATATTGAGCTCTCTCCTATGAGCTCTGGAGG
This sequence comes from Pinus tabuliformis, assembly GCA_031772625.1. Classification (NCBI taxonomy): domain Eukaryota; kingdom Viridiplantae; phylum Streptophyta; class Pinopsida; order Pinales; family Pinaceae; genus Pinus; species Pinus tabuliformis. The sequence goes on along the minus strand of CM062817.1, from coordinate 1,955,321,430 downwards.
CTGGAATTTTGTGCAAAGTAATTATATGCTATTGGTTTCATTATAGAGCTATTGGGTGATTGCTTAAGAGAGGTGAAGAGGAGAAATTCTTTCTGCTGGGAGGTGTTGCTGGATTGGGGCCTTCAATGGTTGTAACGCTCTCAGAACCTTTACTTCTTCATTAATAAAAGCTATTGAGGTTCTTCTATATGCTCTTGTTTCAATAATATATTGTGATAATTGTATATTTGGTTTACACTAATCCTTGAACCAGTTATGATTGCATGCCTCTTGTAGTTTCCTTCTTTGTTATTTTGCAGGATCTCATTGTAGCTGGGCCAGCAAAAGAGCAAGGAGCTAGGAGCGAGCGGCCAAAGAAAATAGTTTGGATTCAACATTAAGCGCAAGGCAACGGTTAGTGCATTTCTCCACTCTCTTTTGCTTTCATAAAGAAGTAAACCTTAAGTAGTTTGCTTTACAGTTGTTGCTGAGGTACTATCACCCTTAGAGTGGGATAGGGTCATCCGAATCGAATACTTTTCCCTACAACAAACTGGCGACTCCGCTGGGGATCGTATCCGTTTGATTGTGTTTGTAGTATTTTGCTATTCATTTCCTGAACAAAAGAGTACCAAATCGAAAAGCTTTTGACTATATCAAAAGCGAAGTAGAGGGCAGCTACTCTAGCTCATTTCTGAGCAAGTTCATGATTTGAAGAGCTGATCTACAAGGATCCTTGTAAGCTCTTAGTGATAGCTTTTCACCTTCCTTATCATCCCTTTAGGTGTGCTTGACTGATTGCTTTTGATTTGAGCAAAAACTGTGCATTTTTGAGAAAATTATGACCCGGAAACTGTGAAAACGCGACTTTCGTTTTCCAAAGCAGGTAGTACACAGGCTACCTGCTTTGCAACGCAGGTCCCAAAGGGGCTACCTGCGCTGAGAGCCAGACTGGCTGTGCAGCACCTGCGTTGGCCCAATTTTGCCTAGTGCTGTTGGGGTTTCCTCCCTTTCTCTTGCCTGTTTTCACTATAGATTTGGCTGCCAGTTACCAGTCTTGCACCTGTTCTGAAACCAACATTACTTGCCATCATTCTGCCTTTGTTATATAACGAAATTGTACTTGTTCTTTTGTATTTCTTACTCATTTACAATTTCCCATAACGAAGAGTAAACTAGTCTTGCTTTTGTCCTCTTAGATCTGAACCTGTGTTAGGCATTTTGCTGGTCTAAAGAGTTAGCTTGTTTGCTGTCCATAGCTGATTAGTCATTTTACTTTCGTCATTATGGTTTGATTTCATGTATTTCCAGTGATTAAACAAGTGAATCTTAAGGTGTCTTTTGATTTTGGACAAGCTTGTTTGTTTTCACTTTAAATCGAAATCAGAGTTATATAACAACTTTCTTTTTGTAAAACATCAACATTAAGAAAGGGAAAAGAAAATACATGCATCGTGCATTTTGCATTTGAAAAAGTTTGCATGATGATTTAGGAGAAAGTGCATTAGTTTGTGCTGTATGAGCTGTGTGAAAAGAATTTGCCTTTCTTCTCCCTCAGTAGTTAAGATTTTCATCAGTCAAAAAGATTTGAAAAAGCTTGCTTCTCATCTTAGGCTGCATTTAGGAATTTGTCATATACATCTCGTGGTGAACCTTGAAAGGCAAACTTTAAAAAAGATCAACTTAAAATATACTGAATGAACCTAACAACGCATTGTAACATAACGCAAACATCTAGAGGTCTAGGTAGAGACGTGTTCCGGCGTCGTTAAACATAGTGACTGTCGATCTCTACGAAGGTGGGTGATTCCTCCTGAGAGTCGGTGGCACTAATACGGACTTGTGCTCCCACGTACCATCGCGTATATATTGGGAGACCCCTATAGGCAATTATCCTTTATCCATAGGAAGCCGTGTCGGCCGCCCTACTGATCGCGATGCAGTGAACACAGCATTCACGAAGATCGACCACCCGTACCGTAAAACGTATTCTGTGGTTTCGCGAAAGGTTTGGCACACCCTCTGCCTAGATCTCCAGAGCAGTTTCTTTTGGCCCTTTTCAAACTCTATAACTGAAAAAGTCCAACCGAGCATTTGTCACTTCGGGCTCGTTAATACATCGAAGGAGACTAGAGTCATCTTTAGCTTTTTCTCGACTCTTAAAACATGAAAAAGCAAAGTTATGTTTAAAAGCGTCTAATAAAATTCATTCAAATCGGAAACACAAATTTTCCCCTTTATATTTTAGTTGATCGAGTAATCCGCAATCGTGGAAGAAAGTCAATTGAATATCTGTCGTTCTCGGAGGCTTGCGAGTCAACCGTCTTTGTCTCCGGAATCGAAAACAATCCGGGCAAAGCAAACTCGTCGAACCAGTTCAAAATCTCCTTTAAAAGTTAGAACAAGTGTTCCAACAACATCTGAGATTCTGGTTACTCCAAACATTTCCGGAAACCCTGCCTCCATAGAAGAAGTTCAACCGCCACAGAGGGACAGTAATACTGATCCTAGTCTGGGGGCAAATACTTGTATGACTGAACCAGTTCCATCTGTAACCGGTCCAGAGAGTTTTGTTCCTCAAACATCTGTCGCTGTCGATACAACCCCTTCTTCGGCACCAGAAATCTTTTACGGACCTGACGGTCTTCCTCTTCCACCTGGTCTGATTGCGATAGAGGAAATTATAGAGGAACCGCAAGTATCCACTCCAACTCATTTTGGAGTAGGGGTCACTCTATTTCCTGCTACAACAGAAGTTTGTCCATCACCAGTGGAAGTTCCTGTAGAATCACTAGGCAATCAATTGGATAGACTAAAAATGTCTGAACAACCGTCGACATCTAGGACTGTGTCAAATGACACGGCGACGGCAGAATTACCTGCTGCAAATCCAACAATGTTCGCCGGCATACCATCTGTCCCAACTAGCTCTCAGTCGCTAGAAGGAGTCCACCAAGAGACTATCTCGACAGTATGGTCTGTTCCTGTTTGTTCCGGAGTAATGTCTGGTAACTCTTATGGTGAGACTCATCAAATTGACCCTTTTGGGAATCTAATTAGGCCATCCAGTCCTCCAGGACAATCAATTGCCTTGAGTTCTGGATTACCACCGTATGGGGGGCAGTATGCCCTTTCATTACCCCCTCCGGGAGGGTACCCATACGGGAGTTCTCAACCTTATTCAAGTTATGGTGGAATTGCAGCGAGTAGTTGGGTACCTATGCTATCCCAACCACCAAGAGTTGTATATTCTATGCAACAGTGTGTACCTGTGACGAACATCCCAACTACACTGGCTATTGTAACTGTGTCGCAAGTTCAAACAATGCCTGTTGTATGTCAACCTCAGATTTCTCAGGTTCTCATGCAACAGCCCCTTGACCCTGCGACCCAACCACAATCGCCTACTGGTGGGGCGACACAAGTACAATCGGGTACAATCACCTCACATCTTGGTCCAATGGTTAGTGTAGCGCAACAACCCATGGTATCGCAACCATGGATAGTGCAATACCAACAAGTGTACCAAGGTTCTGAACAACAAATCTTTGTGAATACTGGACAACCATATATCCAAAATGGTCAAAATCAACCACTTTATAGTGGTCAAGTCCATCAACCGTATCAATCATACCAACATCAACTCCATTATGCTGGTATGCAAAGACCAACTGTTCAAGCGATTCCATCGTATCCTGGTTACGCTTCACCTAACTTGAATCAACAGTTACCATTCGTGGTGACTTTAGAGTTGCCTGATTTACATCGGTTAACCAATGATCCAATTGCTTACGCCCCATGGTGGCCAGTGATTCCGCACAAACTTCCATCCGACATTCCTAAATTCAATGGAAATCCAGGTGAAGACCCGTCGAATCATGTGATGACATTTCATCTATGGTGTTCGTCGAACACTTTAAATGACGATTCAATAAGGCTTCGCCTCTTTCAGAGGACATTGACAGGTCCAGCGGCAAAATGGTATATAGAATTGCCTAGAGCTTCGTTCGACAATTTTAGCTCCCTTGCCACGACATTCTTAACCCACTTTCAATTACCAATAAGGTATGAAACAGGAACAGAGATATTGACTAATTTCAAACAGACAACCGAAACTCATATATCAGATCATATACATGAGTGGCGACGTCGACGAAGAATGGTTAAAACATACGTTCCCGATCAGCTTTTAGCTGAGTGGTTTATAAAGTCGTTACTTCCGGCCATAACGGAAGATGTGGCAAAGGGGGGTGTCGTAATAGAAGAGCAGGTTATCGCTCGTGCACAATATTTGGACTTAGTATATACTCAGTCCGGCACGCTCTATGACAAAATACCAGACGCCCCTAGACCAGAATTTTCAATCCCTCCTCCTCCTAAATCAAATAGTGACTCTCATGCCGGTGATGGCGTGATTGGCACGGCAAACACGAATCCGAAAAGGACCAATCAAAAGAAGGCCCGTAAGGATTCGAATCAAAATGCGCATGAAGAAGTTCTTGCTTCGGAAGTAAATGCCGTATCGACAGATAAGGGCAAAGAAACCAATCAACCAGGAAGCAAGAAGAATCAAAACAAAGGGAAGAAGAATAAACAAGGTGAGTCATCTCCTAAGAAAAATTCTTCAAACCCTCCTGGGAATAGGAAACGGTATCCATGTCAGATATGCGATGACAAAGATCACAACACTAAGGATTGCCCATTCAAAGCTGAGCTAAAGAGGTTCTTTAAAAGTCCTCATACCTCAACTGTGTCAAGTGATCAATTTCCTAACCCAAGTCAAAATCTGGTTGATAGTGGAAACGCTTCCCCGTCTCAAGTACTTATGTTGTCGATTTCGAAACAGCAAAATGATGCATTAATTTCGACAAGGAACAAAGATTACGGGAATCCACAGGTGTCGAACGACAAAGGTAAAGATCAACCTAGCAGTTCGACAACAACTTCGGCAGAAGTTGTACCCCCCATCACGCATGAATTAACGATAAAACCGCCAAAGGGAGTAGTACACAAGTCGACATTTAATCCTCGTGCCAGAGCGGCACAGCATTATAACATAGTAGAAGATTTGGCGCAATCGCCATCTGCTATGTCGACTCTTGAGGTACTACAACATTGCCCATCCCAAAGGCAGGCATTGTTATCAGCAATTGGTGGGGTGGATCCTAAAGATTCCAATCTGGTATCCTTTGATCACAAAGGGTATGATCCTCAGTTACCAGCTCAACTAGCTTTCCTCGTCCAAGTGAAAGCCCTCAACAAGACAGTTCATAGAACGATTATTGATGAGGGGGCATCGACATGTATTATGTCAATGAGTTGCTGGAAAACTTTAGGATCTCCAACCTTGTCACGATCATCGACAACACTAAAAGCATTCGACGGAAGGATATATACCCCTTACGGTATCCTTAGTAACTTAAAAGTTGAACTAGGGGGCAAAACAGTAGAAATAGATGTTGAAGTCATTGATGGCAATCTTGACTATAACATCCTACTGGGAAGACCATGGATTTATGCCATGCAAGCTGTTGTGTCGACTTATTTTAGGAAGATCGCATTCCCCTTTGAAGGAGGGATTACGGTCATCGATCAACAAAACTTCCTCCCTAATGGTTCACAAGTTACAGGAAGCGTTCCCATGATCCATGGCAGCGACCGGTCGATTCAAGATATTGGAGTAGGTCTGTTGAAAGATCCCACTATGATGGGAACTTTCACGCTACCACCTCCTATTTCCATAGGAAATGTACCATTTGTAGCAACATGCAATATGGTATCCACCTTGAAAGTCACAGAAGGTAGAGTCGCTATGGATCATGCAATGGTTTTGCCACCAAGCCCCATTGAAATATTGTAGCAATCAATGTTTCACGCATGGGAGGCGAACCCAAATCAACGCTCGTCGAGCGTCTGGGTAGATAGATCTAGAGAATATGGTACCCCATTAGATCCTTGGTCGAAAGTACATGGGACTGACGAAGGAATCTTACAATCAATGATTATTGAGGGGGCACCATGGAATGATCACCACCATCGTTCCCTTCTTCCAGAATATGAAGAAGATACTCAGAAAGATCTTTACCACCCTTCAGTCTTTGAATTCCTAACAAATATTGTAAACACGGTGGATTCCGAGCGAAACTTATCAAATATTGAAGAGACTATAGCCATAAATATCTCGACAAAACCTGATGTTGTAGAGAATATTCATGTTGGCAAAGGTTGTTCCCCTTCAGAACTGGAAATATATAACGCTCTCTTTCACGAATTTAGAGATGTCTTTGCTTGGTCATATGATGAAATGCCAAGCATCGACTCGAGTATCGTTGAACATGAAATTAAAATGTATCCTGATGTCAAACCAGTAAGACAACGGCTTCGATAGGTGCACCCTAAGAAAGCCGCTGCCATTAAAGCAGAAGTTGAGAAACTTCTCCATGCTGGATTCATCTACCCAGTTCCTCTAACCGATTGGGTATCGACTATTGTCCCTGTTATGAAAAAACAAGGGACGATAAGAGTGTGCGTCGATTATAGGGATGTAAACCAAGCTTGTCCGAAGGACAACTACCCTACGCCCTTCAATGACCAGATAATTGATGAATGCGCCGGATGTGAAATCTTTTCCTTTATGGATGGATTTTCCGGGTATAATCAAATAAATATCCGCCCACAGGACCAGTCAAAGACTGAATTTATATGTCCGTGGGGCACGTTCGCTTATCGAAAATTACCCTTTGGCTTGAAGAACGCAGGGGCAACTTTTCAGAGGGCTATGAATTACGCCTTCCATGACATCAAGAGCATTGTTCAACCATATCTCGACGATCTTCCGGCTCATTCGCGAAAGCGGACTGATCATCCGCAGCATTTAAGAGCGATATTTCTACGTTGCCGACACTACAAGATAAGACTCAACCCTCACAAATGTGTGTTTTGCGTCGGTTCTGGTCGTTTACTTGGCTTTGTAGTCTCTAAAGATGTGATTCGTCTCGACCCCTGTAAGGTTCAGACAATCATTAATTTGCCTCCACCTTCGAATTTGCTTCAGATTCAGAAACTCCAAGGGAAAGCAAACTTTCTGAGGAGGTTCATTCCAAATTACGCAGAACTTGCTAAAGGTTATACATGTCTTTTGAAAAAGGATGTACCCTTCGATTGGGACCAGGTTGCGCAAGCTTCCTTTGACGCTTTGAAAGAGTCCCTAGTAAAAGCATCATTAATGTACGCCCCAGATTATCTTAGGGATTTTAACCTGTATCTAGCTGCGGCAGATACAACCATTGCGATGGTTTTAGTACAAGAAGTCGATGGAGTTGAACATCCTGTATATTATTTAAGTAAAAACTTAAATGATACAGAAAGTAAATATTCTTACGTTGAAAAGCTAGCCCTCGCTGCTGTTCAAGCGGTACAGAGATTTCGACATTATATCCTCTTTAGGAAAACTACCATTCTGTCAGATTGCAACCCCATGACTTATATACTGTCGCGACAGTTGCTGGGGGGAAAATATTCCAAATGGATAGCGATCCTTCAAGAGTTTGATCTGGAATTTGTGAAATCCAAGTCAAAGAAAGCTCTGGTATTCGCAGAATTATTATGCGATCTCCCATCATCGTCCAACGACGAAACTTCCAAGTCAATAGTGGACGAGACTTTATTTCTGATATCTGCAAGCGATGAATGGTATGGAGATATAATTATCTATCTCCAAACCCAAAAGTTTCGGCCTGACACCTCGCACTCCGAACAAAAATGTATACGATACCAAGCAAAAGACTACATGATCGTCGGTGATACTCTTTACCGTCGTGGTATCGATACCATTCTGAGGAGGTGTCTCACCCATGAAGAAGCCGAAAAAGCCCTGAATGAGTGTCATTCAGGCGCGTGTGGGGGGCATCAATCAGGTTTTGCTACAGCCCAAAAGATATTAAGAGCAGGATATTTTTGGCCAACAATGTTCAAAGATTGCATTATCGCAGTCCGGAGTTGTCATTCCTGCCAAATCTTTGATAGCAAAACCAGAAGACCACTCGCACCGCTGCAACCAATAGTTGCGGTTGGGCCTTTCGCCAAATGGGGCATCGATTTCATGCAATGTAACCCCACCTCGACCAGGGGGCATGGGTATATTATAGTCGCAGTTGACTATTTTACCAAATGGGCCGAGGCGATGCCTACATTGGATAATACTGGTGAAACAGCTGCCCTATTCTTTTTCAATCATGTAGTCGCCAGGTTCAGTGTACCCCAGGCTATAGTTACAGATCATGGATCGCATTTCCGCAATCACATGATGGTCGAATTAGCTGCCAAACTAGGGCTATCTCACGACAGCTCTACTTCGTATTATCCACAAGCCAACGGACAAGTTGAAGCAATCAACAAGGTCCTGAAGCGTATGTTGCAGAGGATGATCGGAGTTCATAAAAGAAGATAGCACCTAATCCTGTATGCAGCCTTGTGGGCCTACCGAACCTCGGTAAGAAATGCGACCGGTTTCACACCTTTCCAATTGGTGTACGGTCTAGAAGCAGTCTTACCGATCCAGTGTGAAATTTCGTCGCTTAAACTCGCAATTGATCTCCTCCCCGGAACTTCGGAAGAAGAGGCTCGTTTCTTGGAATTAATCCAATTGGATGAAACCCGTCGTGATGCCACTTTGGCTAACGAAGCCCATAAGAAACGAGTCAAGGCTCAGTTCGACAAAAATGTCAAACCCCGTGTCTTCTCAGAAGGTGATTTGGTCTTGCTTTATGACCAAGAATCCGATAAATTAGGAGCAGGTAAATTCAATTCCTTATGGATGGGCCCCTATATTGTTAAAAGAGTGTTAGCAAAAGGAGCCTATGAGTTAATAGATTACGACGGAATTCCACTGGCGCAGCCCCGGAACGGGCTGTACCTCAAGCGTTACTATGCTTAAATAGTAACCTGCATGCTTTTGTTGTATTTTGTTTTCACCAAAGTTCTTGTTCTGGTTGAGTGATTCCCCTTTTCATTCGTTGCAGATGTCAAACCTTATGGAGACATGTGTTGGGTATGCCGACGGAGCGAGTCGTAGTTCGCGGAACCTATCCTCCGCAGCATGGGCCATTTTTGATCCAAGTGGCGAGTTAGTGAGTTTCAGAGGTGTATGTATTGGGCAATCAACGAATAACATCGCTGAGTATAGCGCGTTGATAGAACTACTCTCTGATGCCATTACATGAGGCATACGCCGACTAATTGTCAGGCTAGACTCACAGCTTGTAATACTACAACTCAATGGTGTATATTCTGTCCGTAACCCAGCTATTTATCGCATGTTCCTAAGAGTAAAGATCTTGGAAAGACGATTTGATTCAATTCAATATCAACATATTTCAAGAAATCTAAACACATTAACTGACTCATTGGCAAACTATGTGTTAGATAGACATTTGCAACATTGATAAAAAGACACGTCATAAAAAGTGTACATATGAATCATCCAAATCAACCAGAATAAGACTCGAAAATCAAAATATATATAAGTTGTCCATAAAGTTCATACATAATGTTCTGTAACCAAGACAAAATTGGTCATGTGACCTGAAAAACTCAAAAATGCTAGGGGGCACCCTAGCCTAGTGATGCTCCTGATAGTAAGCCACAGTCTGTGCTATCATGCGCAGAAGACGGGTCCATCGTCTAGGTACACCGATAGTATGCTGCTGCATCGGTAAAGGTAACTCGTCAATCTGTACATCCGGAAGACCACGGGTAAGGTTTTCAACCTGCCCCTGCACAGCTATAAGGGTCTCAGTATCGCTAAGATCACGGATAATAACCCTCCGAGCAGGTTCCTCTGCCGGAGCAGTAACAGGTGGTCTCGGACGAACTGCCAGACGAACAGGACCGACATCTGCAAGCACACATGAGTTCAATTAAAGTCTTGATAGAATAAAGCACAAGAACATTATAAATGAAAACAATGAACAGTAATATGGTTGAAGTTATTACCAATAGCATCCCACTGAGCACCGTCTGGCAGTACCATATCCGGATCACCCCGGAAATCCATACCAACATATGGGTACTCGGAAAAAGACATCTCCTGGCGATCAAACCACCTGAAGAAAGCAGCATTGAAAGAAATCTGGGATTGACCTGCATGTCTGGACATGTGATCGACCCATCGCTGCATACGTGGCTCGGTAGGAGAAGGCACTCCGAGATCAATGTACTGAGGTTGCATCAGAGGGATCTTCTCCAAGGTGAAGGCAGTCAGAATCGAACCAAAACCAAAGTTCTTCAGCTTCCCATCCTTCACCTTGTTCAATTGATTTTTCATCTGACTAAGCACTGCATCACTCCAGTTGAAGATCTTCGGTTGGAGACATTCCAAGGCATGCTGCATATGAGACCTGTTGGCAACATGTAAAGATGTGCTACCGGCCATCCTACCAAGAGTATACAGAATGGACCTGAGAGGCCTGCTAGTAACGTCACGGATAACCACCTTGCCGTCTCTGCTCGGCTGGGACCCCTCCCTGCAATACTGGCGGACATAATCTCTCACGGAATCATTCCCCCGAACTGTACCTGATAAAGAAATAGGGGCACCCCGCCTTGACAGGCCAGTCAAGAAGTAAATATTTGTCACAGTCAATGGAATAGGTTTGTTCCTGATCTGGAATACTTGGTTAACAGGATCCCAAGCATCAAGCAAGTACTGCAGTAGTGAAATCTGTGCTCTCATGCTAGAGATACGGAAAAACTTCAGTAAACCACAGTCTCGTAATGCGCCCACCGTAACAGGATCATGAAGGGCAATCATATCTTCTTCTTCATGTTCTCATTCTCGCCATGTTAGGGCCATCTTGTTCAAGAATCCCTGCAAAACAAACAAGAGAATGAGTCAGCTCCTGAAATTGATGAAAAACTGGCGAAAATTTCATCAAAATCTATAAAAAATTGTTGCTTTTATGCCCCAAAGCAGGTGCCCAGTGTACTACCTGCGCTGGGAGACAAGCTGCCTTCAAGCAGCTTGGATCCCAACGCAGTTTTTGAATGGGGAACCTGCGTTGATCAGAGGGCGCCCTGGCAAAACCCCAGAGGCTCAATAGAACAACAAAACAGGCATAAAACAGGAAAATGAAACCATGAAAATGAAGAGCTAAGGTTTAGCTCCTACCTGGTCCAAACGGCGCCGAAAATCGTCCGCAGAATCTCTCGGAATCAGCTGATGAAAATCGAGGGGAAAGAGGCTCCTCCAAAGCTCCAACAAGCAAATTGTAAATGAAATGGTAAAATGAGAGGTAAAGCCCTTTTTATTTGCTTTCTTACGTAATTCAAGGTAAATATTAATGTGTTAATCTCATTTTCAAGTAAATATTACTCATTTCTAACTAGTTTGTTGCAGCAAATTCAAAATGCAGTGCTATCAAGGAAAAAGAGAAGCTAGTTATGGTAAAAATCAAAAGTAAACCATATAATCGAGCAGTTTTAGCAATGTTCATGCTCGTTAAAAAATAAACACAAGAATCGAGCAGTTTTTGTATAGAGTTCATGCTCGTTAAAAAATAAACATAAGTTGTGAGCAATCTTTCCCTAGCAGTTCAAGCTCACCCAGAAAAAATGAACCGGTAAATAACCTTGAGAAATGTAACCTTTGACTACCATATTAAAGCCCTTGGTCGTGTTCTTGCAGTCTCACCTCCATCCGTTCATTTGGCCAATCGTTCATCTCCATATGTTTGTTTACCTATTTTGAGGAACAGCTGCGAAGAGTGATTTCACTTAGCCATCCTTGTGACACTGCCGTGATTGGAAAATTCCAACCTGTACCTGGAATCTGCTGCTATCCCTGTTCATCACTCGTTCCTCAAAAGACGAGTCTTCTTTGAGCTCTTTTCACTGACTCGTAAAATATGAAAAGTTTGTCGAGTTTTGGCCTTCCAGCTCGTTAAAAGGACCGGAAGAGCTATCCCTCCTCTAGATTTTAATCTTTTTGGACCTGAGGGATTATTGCACAAAAAGATCGAGCGCTTGTTTTGTTCGGCTCGTTAAAGAAATCGAAAATTCATCCCTTCTGTATTGTTTTATACTTTTTCGGACTTAAGGGATTAGATGACGAAAAAGGAATTTTGGAGTTAACTTTCCGTACCTTTTCAGACTCTCTAAAAATGAAAAGGACCGAGTTTTCCTTGTCGTTAGACTCGTTAAAATGATTAAAAAGCGACAAACTTGTCTTTAGACGAGAACGAGTTTCCCTATCGCTAGGCTCGTTAAAACATAGCGATGGGCTTGCCCGAAGGGCAGGTTATAGAACAAGCATATGTTATCCTCCTCAAGCTTGACAAAAATAAAGAGGTACTGGTCAGCAATGACTGGGGAAAAATTGGGAGAACCTCACAGCATTAATGGTAGCAAGTCGCTCTTGAACATGACACTTTGTCCTCCGTATCACATCGGGTTGGGTTGTTTCATTCACCGGTCTCATAACCATGGTCCTCGCCACACCATCCACATTTGGGGTAATGCTACCAATCCATCACATCAGTGTCGTTATATGTTCAAGAGATGTTGTTCTGCAAAGAGTCAACCGTGTCCCATCCACTGCCATACATTGTCCTTCATCCATTTCATGACCGCCACCCTGAATCATACATCACAGTTTGTTTTCACCTCATCACAATCACTAGCTCCGTTCCGTGTCACTGATGTGGGATTCATTAAGGCCCTCCTTTGACGGATCGCTCCTTGTCGACATCAGCTCATTATCCAAGGAGTTGATCTAGGAACACCCCCTTTAGTACTTTGAAGCTTGCATGCCTCAATGGCAAGTTTCTCACTTCCGGCGATAGGTATACATCAATGACCTTCGACCAGAAGATTTTGCATGGTGGTCGACGCCAAGTCTTTTATTCCCACCATGTGGATTGTACTGCCGTACCTTGAGGGTCATCATCCTTATCGGTGATTCCTCTCGCGCTTGTTAACGGTTTACATCATTGACCGGTAATCAAGCGATGTCTTTCCATGTTCGACTTCAAGAAATTCTCACACGGATCGACTTGTACATCGAGTGAAGATCGGAAGAGATTGAAGACCCCGGATCTAGTTTCATCCATCCGGGCTGCGATATATATTCAGGACATAAAGACATTTGATATGTACATCATTACAGCAGATGATCATCCTTCTCAAAGGATGATAATTTCAGCAGAGAATTATCGGTCTACAATCAGACGATCGTCTGTTCTATGTACCAAAATGTATTTATAAAGCTGAGCATGGGAATGCCCGCCTCAGCTAGATCATGAAAATGTATGAAAAATAATGTATTGTATTGTATCTTATTACAGGACACTTCTCAGCAGATTGAATGAACTTCGGATCCTCTCAATAAAGCATTTCACCCGATAAACGACCTCATACTTTAGGGGGCATCTGTTATAGACAATTTTGTGCCTTACAGCAACAGGCATGAATTGTCAATAATCCAAGGGATCCAAAGTTCCCTAAACATGATGTTCCTACCCCTAGAGGAACAAGGTCAGCAAACCAACAGCTCTCAGATCAGTTCTCCACCTGAAAACACTCAAAAACAAGCAATCCTGAAATCAAAGCAGGTGCTCCACTAGGCTTCTGCGCTGAAACTCAAATCCTCCATGGTGTACCTGCGTTGCAAAGCAAGTGGGACAAAGGCCACCTGCGCTGAGCGAGATGGGACAAGTGGCACATTGAGTCATTGCTCTGGAATCTTCCAAAAATGACACTTGGATCAGGGATTTCGCCTTGGGATGAGTCAGAGGCTCTGTTTCTCCAAGTGGAAGCAAGGTTCTCCAAGTGGACTTAAGAACTAAAGATCAACTGAAGAGAGAGAGGACACAAGGCATCTACACATCAGTTGCAAGCTGACTCATCCTTTCTCAATTCATCTATATATTGAGCTCTCTCCTATGAGCTCTGGAGGCTGGAATTTTGTGCAAAGTAATTATATGCTGTTGGTTTCATTATAGAGCTATTGGGTGATTGCTTGAGAGAGGTGAAGAGGAGAAATTCTTTCTGCTGGGAGGTGTTGCTGGATTGGGGCCTTCAATGGTTGTAACACTCTCAGAACCTTTACTTCTTCATTAATAAAAGCTATTGAGGTTCTTCTATATGCTCTTGTTTCAATAATATATTGTGATAATTGTATATTTGGTTTACACTAATCCTTGAACCAGTTATGATTGCATGCCTCTTGTAGTTTCCTTCTTTGTTATTTTGCAGGATCTCATTGTAGCTGGGCCAGCAAAAGAGCAAGGAGCTAGGAGCGAGCGGCCAAAGAAAAGAGTTTGGATTCGACATTAAGCGCAAGGCAACGGTTAGTGCATTTCTCCACTCTCTTTTGCTTTCATAAAGAAGTAAACCTTAAGTAGTTTGCTTTACAGTTGTTGCTGAGGTACTATCACCCTTAGAGTGGGATAGGGTCATCCGAATCAGATACTTTTCCCTACAACAAAAACCCTGGTCTTTCCTTAGCCAAAAATGCAGAGATAGAATGTACAATAGAGTGCAAAGCTTTTCCCAAGAGTCCAACCCTAAAAATGACTTAGAAATTACATGATATAGACTAGCCCAATCCATTCCCTTACCTCTAGGGGTCTAGCTCATCATTCTAGGAGCTGTTTCAACCAATTCTAAACAAAGCACTAAAATCTAGGCAATCAAAACAACTTGCCTCTATAAGGTAGGAAACTGATTCATTCATCAAATTTTCACTTTTTAGTGAATGAATCCTCTAGAACAAGTAAATAAGTGCCAAAATTACATCATGTTCATCCAATTACATCAATTTTAATCAAAAATTACATCACAAAGAAAAACTAGTCAAACTGGCCAAATTTCTGAGCTGGAAGGTGAAAAATTGGGCAAAAAACCTTTGTGCGCCGCGCCAATTTCTGTATGCGTCGCACCACTTTGATGCTGATTTTGAGGCACTTTCTGAAGTACAAATTGAGCCCAAGTGTGCTTGTTGGAAAGCCCTACCTGTCTACTTTCCAACCCAAGTGTAATTTCGGAATTTAGTGCCCATTTGCCCCTCCAAAACCTCAATCTTCCAAGACTGTTTTTTGTGTGTGAAATTAGGGGCAGAGAGGTCATTTTTAGGGTGTTTTTGACATCCTGAGGACTCAAAACTTGCCCAAACTTCTTGGTCATGCATCAAAAGTCATGTTTTTTCATGAAAAATCCAAAAATATAATTTTTTTTTCATTTGGAGCCTCCAATCATAAGCGCGCGCCACGTGGCGCGGTGCACAGGGAGAAAAACCCTATTTTTTGTACAAAAATTTCCAAAAATACCAAAAATGCCCCAAATTTCTTGAAATTTGGGTTGGAGCTTCTTCATTAAGTGTTATGCTATGCTAAAGAGGCTTCAGCCAATATCTGAAGACGATCGAGCTCCCTTTGCCTCTTTTGCTTCCTTATTGCCTTCCTCAATTTCACCTTCAAATTCCTGATTCGGGCCTTGCACACCTTGTTTCACGCCATGTAATGGAAACCCATGTGTCTCAGCAACGCATGGTATTTGTCAACCTTGTCCAAAAGCCTCTCTAAGTGAATGTTAACTCTCTCAAGATTGGCCTCCCGATCCTCATTAATCTCTTGCTCCAATGACGTGAGCTCAACTCTTCTCCGTTGTGCAGCTTGGCGATGCTCATGAATGTTTTGTAGCTCCATGATTGCTTGCTGATCTTCAAGCTGTTTGTTCCTCTGCTCCAAGTATTTCATGGTCCACTTAGCCCTCTCCAAGTCAAGGGATAAGGCTTCAATCTCTGTTTGCTGCTCCTAGATGATCTCTTTAAGTTTGGCGCTTTGTGGACCTGTATCAGTATCATCATCATGAATGAGAATGAACTCAGTCTCTCTTTCACTCGAAGGCTCACCTGACGGCCCCTCATCCTACACTGGTCTCTTGCCTTTGTCCTGTACCTGTGATGTTGATGGAGGAAACGAGGCCCCTTCCACCCTGGGTGGAGATAACACTCGCTTTGCCACTGCAAACAAATGTCTGGTGCCTCTCTGATATGTGACGAATACCGACACACTAGTGGTGTCATGACGCTCATACTAATGAGAAGGTCCACCTTCATGCTTAACCTCTGATAATCCCTGTGAAGCTCTGAAGAAGTCACGAGAGATGAAATCATCCCAAGTGATGCCCTATACTCCAAGCTGATGAACCACCAAAATCTTAATAAGAGCAAAATGATAGACAGTGTTAAGTTGCTGCTGAGGGGTTTTATGCTGTATAAAGGTTGTCATCCTCTCTATGTTCCGGAAAATGAAATAAGGAATGTTCATCATCCGTACCCTGGTGAAATGCATGAGAATCCTGATGTGATAAGCATAAAGACGAGAGAACCGTCCCTCACAGCTGAAATATTTCATGATCAATCTCATTAGTGACGCATACTCATCTTTCAGATATCAGAATGGGAACACTCTCTTGAGCTGCCTCAAGAAACTGGTTTCAATGTATGGCCCATAATGTTCCCAGTCAATCTTCTGTTTCGTGTGCCATGGTTCACCAATGTTTGGTATACCAGTTGTTAATGAGACAGATTCTGGTGTAAGCGTGAAGGTGACACCGGCTAAGGTAGCTTGATCTCCATGTAAGTGTAGCACGAACAAACAAGCTAGCTCATGATGAAATTGGACACTAGCCACCTTTTGACAAAACTGATAGCATGACTGATGCTGAAAACACTGCATAGCAAGAGGGCAGGCCTGCAATTCTGTGAGGGTGGTTGGTTCTTCCCTAACATGTCTGCCACCTTTATGAGGCCTCTGGGGTGCCTGTTCTTCCAAGGGTGAGTCACTTTGGGTTTCTACTTCATAGTCCAATAATTCTTAGATGCCATGACTGCTGTGCAAAATACCTTGAAGATGCTGCTGTATATGAATTGTGCTTGGACTGTTTTTTAATGATGTATGAAACTGCTGTGTTGTAATGCAATATAGTTGGATTCTGCCACCAAGGGGAAAAAACAAAGGCAACGAGGAAATGTTAGGAAGGGGAAAACAGTAAGGGATTAGGGAATATTAAAATAAATTTTATTAGGGAGAGGAGGGGGATTTTATGTATGGGAATAGGGTTTAGGGTTTGGGATTTGTTGCATAGGGTTGGGAGATTTTTATAAGGGCTAGGGTTTTGGGATTTTGGGATTTGAATGTAGGAAAGAAAATGTAGGATTGATGAGCTTAGTGGGGGGGGTAGGAAATGATGAAACAAGGGAGAAATGGGGAAGGAGGAGAGTCCTTGGTGACAAATCAAAGATTTAAGAACCCACAACAAACTTCCTTTGAAGGCTCTTTAGATGTAGGGTTTGAAATTTTGCTTCAACGTTTGTCACCCATAAACCACCACCACTTATCACAAAATTTGATGCAACATCAAGAAGAAGGGCCTACCTAGCAAATTCATGCAAGGAATGAGCAACTTGAAGAAATTTGAAACAATTTCGGGCTTGGGACTGTATGCGTCATGCTAAGAACCCAGTGCACCGCGAGCTCCCAGTGCGTCGCGCGCTTCCAGTGCACCGCACCACCTATTCTGTGCACCGCGCCAGCTATTTGCAAACAATTTCACCCCAAAACATGCACTGCTCACCCAATTCGCTTTGAAATGCTTTTCTTCGACCTTGGCATGCAGAATGACATTCATCTTCATAGCAAAACCTTTATAAAGACATTGTTTTGATTTTTGGTTCCTCAAAACCCATTTTTGTAATGTTTTGAAATTGGCACTTTTTTGGTTGAAATGATGAAATTCTTGGCAATTTTTTGCAGGTATAGTTGACATGTGATTTGGCAAAGGAGACCAGGGCTGCGCCTAAAGAATTCAAGAACTGAAAATTTTGGAAAATTATTACAAAAAACGAAATGTAGACTTGTCTTCAAAACAGAGTTTTGAAGAAAAGTCATAATCCATCCATATGACGATAAAAATATTTGAAATAACAACTTATCAAGAACCTCCATCTGGCCTGCTGGCTTTATTAGACCTTGTTGAAGACTAAATTGACTAACCCTACACCTAATGACTAAAATTACTGTTATGACCTAGAAACTGAAACAGGACTGCAAATGACTTTTAAGACTTGATTTTGATGAACAGACCTGAGCCAGCAGTGCAAATCATGAGGGGGATGAATGACAGAAGCCCTTCTGACATATTTATGGCATGCTCCTAACGGAATGCAACTGATCGAGTGAGATGGGACACCTCAAAATGAAATGCAAAAAGAGTTCTGATCTCTGACGGAGGGATGACCATACCGACTCTAACAGTGGGAATAGTTGGAAGATTCCAAGCAAATCCTACTAAATCACACCTTGGAAGATTCCAAGCAAATCCCACTAAATCACACCTTTAGGTAGTCAAAAGGATTTTCAAATATCTTCAAGGAACACAGAACTTTGGTTTATGGTATCCTAGAGATACAAATCTTACACTTCATGCATATACATATGCAGATTAGGCAGGAAGTGTTGATGACAGAAAAAGCACTAGTGGTGGTGCATTCTATATGGGTTCTAGGTTATGTCTTGGTTCAGCAAGAAACAAAGTTCAATTGCATTATCTATGGCTAAAGTAGAATATGTGGTTGCTGCATCTTGCTGCACACAACTACTTTGGATGATGCAAACCTTGCGAGATATTCATATCACATGTACTCCACCCATCTCCTATCTATGTGATAATACAAGTTCCATTAGTATTTCAAAGAATCCTATCATGCACTCTAAGACCAAGCACATACCCATCAAATATCATTTCCTACATGAACAAGTGCTTGAAAAGAAGGTCAAATTGGAGTATGTTGCCTCCAAAGAATAGGTTGTTGATATATTCACTAAACCACTGCCCAAAGAGACATTTGAATATATTAGACAAAAGCTGGGAGTAGTTTTTGCATCATCCTGCTATTAAATCCTATTTTTCAAAGAAAGGTGGTTATATGCAAGTTTCATGAAGTGTAGTCCCGTACATATGTGAGTTTCTGTTGGCACAGTCGTGTATATGTTGGTTTGAAGAAAAACAGTGGGCCAAACTCAAAAAAAGGGGGTCTGCTATGGTTCTGTCAATTATCTGCTCTGTTTGATGATGGTTTCAATCTGCTGATATATTGGTCCTCATAAAGTTGTTGATAAATTGATTTATATCTGATTAATAATGATTCTCTGACTAACATATGCAATGATCAGATTCGACAGTGAACAGGTGGAATAGGTTTAGGGGGAGAACATGGTTGATGATATTTTGGGAACTAATGATGGACATATACAAATTGCTGGTTCGGATGTTGTTGATGGTGCAGATCATATGATAGTTGCTGATGACTATCATGGTCTTGTCTAAAATATTTGTTTTCTGCTTGTAAAGGTCATGAAAAGACCTAATTTGTAACCCCATTATGCATGGGATGGATGATGTAATGTTTCTTGTTTATTACATGTATAAACAATTGGTATATCCCCACTTGGTTGGGTGGATGAGTCAAATTTGGTATATCCCCACTTGGTTTGGAGATGGATGCATGTATGAGTCATTGGTGATAGGAAGGTCGTTTGTGATGTATGTATAGAGTCATGTTGTTCTTTTGTAGACTTTGCTTATGCTCAGGGGGAGCATGGACTCGATCATGGGAGCTCAACCAGCACACTTCAACATATCAGATAATTCAGCATGCACTTAGGGGGAGCATGACCCTTTGCCCTTGATGTCAAAAGGGGAGAGTGACTTGGTGTGGTTGTTGTGGCCATCAAGTCCAAAGGGGGAGATTGTTGGCATAATGATGTATGTGTTATACTTGATGGAAACCCACTTGTAGCAGAAAAACTCACTTGTATATGGTAACTAGATGAATCTATAGAAGAGATATCAGAGGTGACAGAATGCATGATAGTAGTGTTTACAGATGTGATGAAATGTAGGGCAGCTTCAAGGAATCAGTTCAGAAGGCAACTCACTCAGATGAAAGATGACAGTATAACAGGTAAATAGCAAAGAATTACAAAATGAAGAAAGAGAGGTATACACAGGTTGATCCAGGTGGATATTGGTGGCCACCTGCCAAGTCCACCTGGACCCCCACCATTGTCTTTCTCAGCATTTTCAGTTTCCTTAATTGTAGCACAACTTACTATTTTTAGCAGTTTTTTGGGTCCTGAACTTCCGGAGCCGTTTTGAGGCCCTAAACGACGTTTTTTGGGAAATCTGGAGGCAACATGGGTCCATGGACCGATGTTGCCCTTCCCAAAGTGGTAGTGCTCGGATAGATCTTTCTAACGAGCTATTGTACGCGTCAAACGGAGATCGTATGCCAAAGTTACGACCCCGGGAAGTTGATGTACCAATTTACCCAAACGGGGCCCATAGTTTGGCGTTTCATCTCCTAGGGTTAGGTTTTGGAATGTTAAGGGTTTTCCATTGTTTCTCAACAATAAATAGGCCTTCGAGCCTCATTGTAACACAGTTCAGAGGCATGTAGCCATCACATCTCTTCTCAGAGATAAGCTACCATCGCCCTAGCTAGTTTATTGCCATTTCTGTTTGTAAGCATATTTCAGTATTTTCCATTAATGAAATGAAGTATTATTTCCGCTGCATCTTTGTGTATATGGTTATCTCTGTAATTTGTTGCGTTCCTGTTTAAATCCGGATCAGTGGTATCAGAGCGGTCTGCTTTTTCTCTGTTTTTCTTTGCATGTCCCCAACAAGGTCGGGATATAAGGAGTTAGGGCTTGAACTGGTTGAACCTTTGCAAGACCAGCCTCGCAAATCCCGACGGCCTCCCATGGCGGACGAGAAGAAAGACGAGGGGGCAGGAGATCCCATCAAAATCTTGCTCGAAGAAGCGCTCGAGCGACAACGGAACGCGATGATGGACAGCTTTGCGCAGATCCTTCAGCGGCTACCCAGAAGCGGCGCATCGGCTTCCAGCAGCTCCTCTGGAAACGCCACACCCTTTAAGGTACAAGTTAATTTTGAAATCCCCATATTCGAGGGTCAGATAGACGCCGATGCCGTAGATAAATGGTTAAATCTGCTAGAGGGTTATTTTTTTGTTCATGAATTTTCGAGTCGGGAAAAGATTGTTTTTGCTCTTCTCAAAGCAGCCCCCCACGTCAAGGACTGGTGGGAAACCTACTGCGAGCAGAAGGATGAAAGTACTGGCTCACTATTTTCAGCCGCACCCACCTGGGATTCGTTCCGGGATGCCATCAAGGAGCAGTACTACCCTGTCGGAAGCTATGAGGATGAATACATAAAGTGGACCACGCTGCGGCAGGGAAGGGACCAAGACGTGCCGGAGTTCACCAATCTTTTCCATACCCTTCGCACAAAGTTGGGTATCAAGGATTCGGAGCAACATTTGATACTCAAATACCGTGGCTGCCTGCACAAGTACATCCAGGAAGAAATACAGTTCTTAAACATCCCCTCGCTCGGCGCAGCATACCGGTATGCCGTCAAGGTCGAGCAGAAGTTTAAACAAAAGAAGCGAGACTTTGGATCTGCGAATCCAAAGCAGGGGAAAGGTGCCCCTAAACCACAGAACAAAGGACAAAGCCAAGGCGGGACAGCCCAAGACAACCAGCCGAAGCTGCAAGCAAAGAGCAACGCCGCGAAGCCGAGAAAGGACACTGGAAAATGGTGCGAGTTCCATAAGAGCTCCACTCACAACACAAGTGAGTGTCGGGCCAAGCAGTCACTGGTGGCTGAGCTAAAGGTTTCAGAATCAGATGCATGTTCCGACTCTGAGTCAGAACCCGATAAGGGGTATGAAAAAGGGAAGCAGATCATTGATGCGGATCCCAGCGCCACTGTTGCTACCGCAAAGATCCAGAAAAATGAACCCGAAGATCCAGAGGAGGAGGAGCGTCTCTTCCACTCCCAGATGTGGGTAAAGGGCTCCCCGATACAGTTCATTGTTGATAGCGGGAGTCAAAAGAACCTCATTTCGGCAGAGGTCGTGAAGCGGTTGGGCTTACCGACCACAGCACATCCACAACCATACACCATTGGGTGGCTTCACCAAGGGCGAGATCTTCGCGTGAGCCAGCAGTGTCGCCTTCCATACAACATCAAGCCCTTCACGGATGAGGTATTGTGTGACATTGCTCCCCTTGAAGTTTGTGATGTATTACTAGGACAACCATACTTGTGGAAGCGACATGCTGTGTATGAATCAAGGCCCCGTGCTGTTATTATTACATTGGGAAATAAGTTGTTCAGGATACCAGAGGTAGCACCACCTGCCGCCATCTCTTTGATTACTGCAAAACAATGCAGTAAGATCATTTCCAAAACCAGGAAATTTGTTTTCCTGATGATACGCCCTCAAGGGAAGAAGAAGACAGTGGCCGCGGCCTCCAAACGGGGTTCCTCTGCACGGCAGCTACAGATGGACAAGATTGTGGAGGAGTACGAAGACATCTTCACCTCCCCGGCAGGGGTTCCTCTGCACTGTCAAGTCAAGCACTCCATCGATCTGACCCCAGGTGCGCCGCTACCCAATGGACCAATTTATCGGCGCTCCGTTCTGGAGAACAATGAAATCAAGAGGCAGATTCAGGAGCTCCTGCAGAAAGGTCACATCCGTCCGAGTTCTTCGCCCTGTGGGAGCCCGATAGTGTTGGTACAGAAGAAGGATGGGACGTGGAGACTCTGTATTGACTATCGGGCGCTGAACAAGATCACTGTCCGTAATAGGTACCCGATCCCGCGGATTGATGACCTCCTAGACCAACTAAAGGGGGCGAAATATTTCAGCAAGATCGATCTGAAGTCAGGATATCACCAGGTACCAATTGAACCCTCAGATGTGTGGAAGACTGCCTTCAAATCCAAGGAGGGCCTCTTCGAATGGTTGGTCATGCCTTTCGGATTGACGAATGCTCCTGCAACCTTTATGAGGCTAATGGATGACATCTTGCGGCCATTCACCAACTCCTTTGTAGTAGTATACTTGGATGACATTCTGATCTTCAGCCAGAGTTGGGAAGAGCACCTCCACCACATCCGACAGGTTCTCCAAACACTGCGGCAACACAAGCTATGTGCCAATTTGGAGAAATGCACTTTTGGCATGACCGAGGTTCAGTATCTGGGATACATCATTGATGAACAGGGGGTGCATGTCGATCCAGCCAAGGTCCAAGTCATTCGGGATTGGCCCTCTCCAACCACTCTAACAGAGCTCCGCAGCTTTCTAGGTCTTGCCAACTTCTACCGCAGGTTTGTGTTGGGATTTTCTCATATTTCTTGGCCCTTGAGTCAAGTCACCAAGGGCGGGGCGAAAGCAAAATTCTTTTGGTCTGAATCTCAACAGAAGGCATTCAGGGAGTTGAAGGATCGCCTCTGCACGGCACCAGTGCTCGCGTTACCAGATTTACAACAACCATTTGAGGTCGAGACAGATGCCTCTGACTATGCTATTGGGGCAGTCCTTACTCAACATGGACATCCAGTGGCATATCACAGTGAAACACTTTCAGACACAGTCCGGAAGTACCCCACTTATGATAAAGAGATGTATTCCATTGTACAGGCCTGCCGACAATGGAAGCATTACATTTTGGGGAAGGAAACGGTCATCCACACAGACCACCGACCTCTGCAGTTCATACAGACCCAAGGGAAATTGCAGAATGATCGCCATCAGAAGTGGTCTACATACCTGCAACAGTTTCACTTGAATATCAAGTATAAAAAGGGCAGCACCAATAATGTTGCAGATTGCCTCAGTCGACCACCGATCATGGCGCTAACCACCGTGCTCAACTCTTGTGGGCACGAGACTTCTGATTGGCCACTTCTCTACAAAAGCGACCCAGAATTCGGCCACACATACCAGACACTCTTGGAGGGTCGGCAGGTTGCAGATTTTCACCTCCAGGATGCCCTATTATGCCACCTCGGTCACCTCTGTGTTCCTTCAAGCGAGCGTGCCAAGATGATTTGGGAAGCACACTACAGTCGGGCTGCTGGGCATTTCGGGGTCGAGAAAACAGTGGCAGTACTGCAAAACTATTTCTATTGGCCGAATCTTCGACAGGATGTTGGGAAGTACATCCGATCATGTACTGCCTGTGCCATTGCCAAACCGACCATTAAGAAGCAAGGCCTCTATACCCCGTTGCCTACCCCTAGTCGACCTTGGGAATCCATCTCCATGGATTACATGTCAGGCCTTCCTTCCACTAAGCATGGAAATGACTGTGTTTTTGTGGTCGTCGACAGGTTCTCAAAGATGGCCATTATGATGGCCTGCAAGAAGAATATCACAGCAGAAGCCACTGCTAAACTCTTCTTTGAACGAGTGTGGGTGCACTTTGGGATCCCACAGTCTATCATCTCAGATCGGGACAGTCGGTTTCTCAGCACCTTTTGGTCCAGTCTCTGGTCAATGCTGGACACCAAACTCACGAAGTCCACAGCCTTCCATCCTCAAACTGATGGCCAGACAGAGGTTGTCAATAGGATGATTGTGCACATCCTGCGCATGTATAACTCAAAGCATCCACGCACATGGGACGAGAGCCTCCCCTATGTTCAGCACAGCTACAACCGAGCTCTTCACAGCTCCACTGGCCATAGCCCTTTTCAGGTGGGTTTGGGATTCCAGCCACTATGCCCCATTGATGTGGCCATGCCACTTGCAGCTACTCACATGAATTCAGCTCATGTCCAGTCCAAAACAGATAAGGCCACCAGCTTCATTGAGCGAATCCAACATATTCGCCAGCAGGTCCATGACATTCTTGAGAAATCAAATGCCAAGTACAAGCAGCGACATGATCAACATCGGGTGCCACACAAGTTTCAGGTGGGCGACAAAGTCTGGTTGCATTTGCAAAAGGAACGCCTTACTGGAGCCTATCGGAAATTGAGACCACTCCGATATGGTCCTTACACCATTACTAAGGCTATGGGAGACAATGCATTTGAGCTCAGCATTCCCCCATTCCTTGGCCTGCACCCAGTATTTAATGTGGACCGCCTTCGGCCATACTTTCCACCATTGCTAGACACATCCGACATTGCAGAACAGCTCAAACCCACAGAATTAAATCCAGATTGCATGGAACAAGCTGCAACTGATCGGATCATGGACACACAGATCAAGAACACTCGCCAACAGAATATCCAACTGTATCGAGTTGTCAAAGCGGGCCAACTCCTTCAGCAGGGCAAGTGGCTCACCAGGGAACAAGTTCAGCAGAAGTTTCCTCATCTCATGGAGGAGCTCAACGCAATGGGGACCATTGCTTCCTAAGGGGGGAGGAATGATCCAGGTGGATATTGGTGGCCACCTGCCAAGTCCACCTGGACCCCCACCATTGTCTTTCTCAGCATTTTCAGTTTCCTTAATTGTAGCACAACTTACTATTTTTAGCAGTTTTTCGGGTCCTGAACTTCCGGAGCCGTTTTGAGGCCCTAAACGACGTTTTTTGGGAAATCTGGGGGCAACATGGGTCCATGGACTGATGTTTCCCTTCCCAAAGTGGTAGTGCTCGGATAGATCTTTCTAACAAGCTATTGTACGCGTCAAACGAAGATCGTATGCCAAAGTTACGACCCCGGGAAGTTGATGTACCAATTTACCCAAACGGGGCCCACAGTTTGGCGTTTCATCTCCTAGGGTTAGGTTTTGGAATGTTAAGGGTTGTCCATTGTTTCTCAACAATAAATAGGCCTTCGAGCCTCATTGTAACACAGTTCAGAGGCATGTAGCCATCACATCTCTTCTCAGAGATAAGCTACCATCGCCCTAGCTAGTTTATTGCCATTTCTGTTTGTAAGCATATTTCAGTATTTTCCATTAATGAAATGAAGTATTATTTCCGCTGCATCTTTGTGTATATGGTTATCTCTGTAATTTGTTGCGTTCCTGTTTAAATACGGATCACAGGTTCACCATTGACCAAGCTGCGTATACATGCAGGTTCACTATATACAAGTCACGTATACATACAGATGCACTTTCACAGAAGGAAAAGCATGTATACCTTGGAAAAATAAATTTTTGGTCTGAAGTATTTGGTCCATGGTATTTTGATCCATGGTATTGGTCCAAGGTATTGAACCCGGGTATTGGGTCCAAGGTATTGGTCCTAAATGGTTTTGGTCCATGGTATTGAGAAATTCCTAAAACTATAAAAGGAAGAGAAGATCATTAGGCCAAGATGTGCAAGTATTGAATATCTGATGAAGTGTGAGATCTAATATGTACGTTATTGGCTTATGTATTGTGCTTGATCTAGACCAAGGATGAACCTTAGCGTTTGATGAAGGATAATATCTAATGATGTATCAGGATCTTAAGGCTTGAAGTGAATTATCTTTATATGGTTTGATCATGTATCTGAATAACTGACGCATATTGTAGTTTGTAAATATGATGATCTGGGTATGACTGAAGTCTGGAATAGTTGTAATGTTCAAATCATCATTTACAGATATGTACGTAGGCTCACTTTAGAAAAGGAGCATGTACACACTGGTTCTGCATATCAAAGCAGCGTATACATCATAAATTTGATTTGCAGATCTGTACGCTAGTTTGATTTGAAGAAAGCGCGTATGTACACAGGTTTGACACATGGAAGTAGTGTATACCTTATAAAATATCTTTTAGTTGCTTATGTTTGTTGTTGCAGTGTTTTGGGTTCTGGCTTGAGTTCTGGTTACTGTATCTTGGTGAAAACATTCTGAATGATCAGATTGATGGGTTGTCAAAGTGATTGATTGATTCTATTGTAGTTGGTTCAAAAGGAGATTGGTTTATGCATATATATTTGATGATTGAATGATGTTGTTGATGGATCCAATCTGAAAATTTATGAAATGTGGTCCCTGGAAGAAAATAGAAGATTGTAGCCTTCTGTAGGCCGGCACCTACGTACTAGTAAACATATCAGTTGGTACAAGAGCTAGGGGGTTGTAGCTCCCTTCTAGTAGAAGTTGAAGAATGAGAGAAGGTTGTAGCCTTCTGTAGGTAGAAGCCTGTGTACTAGTATAAGACTGCACTAGTACAAAAATTGTAAATATAATTTTCTTCTTATTATTAAAAGAAGATAGAGATGACAACAACAGCTGGTTTTCACCCACATTGGGTTTCTACCTTATATCTTGGTGTTCATGTGTGTTGCTTATGTGTGATGCTTTATTCTGTTTTTACTGCACTGTCTAATGAATTCTTGATATACTGGTTAAAGCTAAATGCATGATAATTTGGGTAAATCAAAATATCTCTGCAATATACACTGGTTGCATTAAGTATAATTGCATATACACGCTAGTTCACTAAGCTAAAGTAGCGTATACAAATCAATTTTTGAAAATTAAGTTATTGATCTGATAGCATTGATTCACGCCCCCCTCTTAGTATTATTTCCAACAATGCATGTCCGTGATTGGGATGGGTTATCCTAGGTAAATACACCCATCATGCACTAATGTAAGAAATTTTCGTACACAAATGGTATTTATATTGGTGCGACTAAAATACGACACCTAAAGAATATTCCAAAGCCCTGTGCCCCGAACACCAGCAACCCACTTAATCAGATCCAACCACGTAACCTCCAATGCTTCATAATATATATTGGATAGATATTTGGTTTTTGCCAACTAAGGGAACTTATCGAGATACCCTAAGTCCCAATCCTCCAATTTTAGGGTCGGTATGCATGCCAACAATGCACCCTCAAACACCACCTTCTCTGGAAAGAGTGGTGTTGTCACCATGAATTTTTCGTTGTCGGGGTCTTTAGGCACTTTAGCTGTGGCCTTGCCCAGTTGGATATACTTCAGTAGCTGAGTCATTGACTCACCCTCGTCAGCAACAATCTCCTTGATGCCTTTGCACAATTCTTCTTCACTAAAATCCCTCGGCTCGGTTGGTTGTTGTGACAAATCCATCTTCCCCTTCTGGCAGACTTTCGTGGGGTTTTTCTGTGGTGACTACCTCACCGGGACTTGTTGAGGTTTCTTCTGCTTCTAACCAGTTGCCTTGGATGTAGAAGTTTGCGATATAGAGGGCTTAGTTTGGGGAGACCTAGGCACCATAGTCGGAAATCCTGCAGGGATAGATGGCGTTGATTCCATCTCAGGGGGAGTTGCAGTCATTCTAGCCACAAAACACTCTAGGAGAAAGTTAGGTATGCCAGCCAACCATGGTCATGAAAAGAGCTCCTCCCAATCTAGCTTGGACATACAGTTCAAATCATGGCACAAAACAAGGGAAAAAACTCAATATCAACTCTCGGGAAGCAAATTGTTCAAATGTTGGTCAACAAGTCATATTTATAGATGATTTTGAATTTGAATCCGACCGTTCCCTCCAATTTTCTATCATTAATACATATTTGGCGGCATATTTCCAAATATATGTGCCATAAATGCATCTTCCTCACTTCTTTCAACACAAAGTTTTCCATCCAATCATCTACAGTGCTTCCAATGGTCATTTTCCAGCTAGGCCACGTGACACTCATCCTTTTTGTGCATCTTCTTTGGTTCAGCTCCCCTTTGTGCCTTACTTCCATCCATCGTGCAACCCTCTTGCTTCGTCTTTCCCACTTTTGGGTAGTGTAGTTTATAGTCCCATACTTCCTTGCAGCTACCTAGAGTACTAAGAATATCCCACCATCATATAGTCATTACGTAGGGGAAGGATCACCCTTGTACAACATCAATTGACTACCATTGACTTTTCCTGGAAACAATTTCCCATCCATCTTCATGATATGAACTACGCCACCATCTGTAATGTATTTGACGACATAAGGTCCTAGCCAATGGATTTGAAACTTTTGCACAAATTTTGTAAATTATATGTCGTATAGAAATACTAGATCGTTAACTTGGAAGGTGCACTATTTTATATGGTGATCATGCCATACCTTTTCACACTCTTTTTTCACTTCTTCTAGTTCTACTAGCTGTGTGAGACACTCCTCCATAGTATCATGATCAATCATATCTACCAATGCTACAATCTGCAGACTTGGCACATTGTATTCCATGGGAATTATAGCTTCTTTCCCATATACCAGTTGGAAAGGGGTTTGGACTGTCAAATTTTTACGAGTGGTCCTATATGCCCAAATGATTGCTGGTATGCGTACATCCCATTCATTCTTCTTCACATTGTAAACCTTGGTCAAATCACTCTCCGAGTTTTTGTTGAAGGATTCTACCATACCATTAGCTTGAGGATGACATCGTGTAATCTTTTGATGATATACCTAGAATTCCTTAAGCATTGCAATAATTGTTTCGTTTAGGAAGTGCATTCCCCTATCACTCATCAAGATTTTAGGGTAGCCAAACATGGATAAAATAAACTCAAAGATGAACTTTTAAGTGGTAGCTATGCTACAACCTTTTACTGGTTTTGCCTCTACCCATCTTGTCAAGTATTCAGTTTCTATAATAATGTAGTGCAACCCGGTCTTTTTCCTGGTGGCTGAATTGGACCCACAAAGTCAATCAACCATTTATCAAACACCAGCAAGGTTATTTGCAGATTTAATGGAAACTCATCCCTTGATGATGGTCTCCCCATCCTATGACAAGCATCACACACCCTACAATACACCTTCAAGTCGTGATGTACTGTTGGCCACAAAATTTCTACGCGCAGGATCTTTTGCGTAGTTTCTCTACCTGCATAATGTCCTCCTGCTACTCCTACATGCACTTCTACAAGAATGCTAGACCGTTCGTACTCTAGGACATACCCGCCTAGTATCTCATTAGAGCCCATTTTGTATAAGTGTCTAGTGATCATAGAGAAATCAGCCGCATAGACCAACAATTACTTCTTCTATTGTGTTAGATATCCTTCCGGGGATGCTATTGTAGACAAAAATTGAATTATATCGACAAAGTGATCGTCTGCGACATGAACAACAAAGAGCTATGCATCAGGAAACCCTTCTTCCAAACTTCTAGGCTCATCACCAGTCTCAATCCTGTATAGGTGATCAGGACCAACATTCAAGCGTCCTGGCTTCACGATCACCTCAAAATCATACTCCTGGTATAAGAACAACCATCTGCAAATCTGACGCCCCCAACATTATACATTTTGAAGTGTGCGGCTAATAGATAGTGCCAAAATTTTTGTAGCACGTACACCATTGTTAGTCCTTCATGCCCTATAGTCAAGTAGTTCTTCTCTGCCTTTGACAATTTCCTACTCACAAATGCTATAGGATGATCAATGTCTCCTTTTCTTGGTTGGGTCAGCACCACACCTAGCGCAATATTGGATGCATCGAGATGAACATGAAACTCCTTTTCTAATCTAAGAACACCAGAATGAGTGCAGTGACCATTTTTTCCTTCAAAATGTCTAAACTAGTCTCACAATATTCGTCCCATCATAATGTTGCAAACTTCTTCAAGAACCTCTCCATTGGCGTAGTTGTTTGAGAGTATGCCTTGATAAAGTTCCTATAATACCCTATATGGCCCATGGTTGCGTGCAACTGTTTTACATTTTTCGATGCTTTCAAATTAACAATGATAGCTATCTTGGAAGGGTCTACTGATCTAGGTCTGGGTGTATCAAAGGACCCTTCCAAGACCTTTTACTTTCATGATGTGTTAAATTTCATTTTTAAAAGAACATAAATGAATTCATCTGCATGTTGTAAAGAAGAGGAACATGACAACCATCAACACATGAAAACATAATTCGTTGATAACAGAGTTCGTCTAGGAGGGACTACCTCTCCGGTCCTTGGTGTCAAGATGATGTAGGCTGCTGCATTAAGTGCTGTCAATAGTGATCATGTACATAAGAGGTGATTTCACTATCATACAAGGAAAATGCCCTCATGTAGGAGTGGCTCCAAGAGATGTTCCACTACAGGAACTTAGTGAAAAGGACTCCTATCAGTATGACACAAACTCATGCATGATGAGCATCCCGCCAACATGGCATAAAAGGGATCTCAATGCAAAACATACATGGCAACAACATGAGTATCCCACCAACATAACGACAAAGGAATCTCAAACAAAACATGATGGATCATGAAAACAAGTACATCCCACAAATGATTCTGCATCACATTGAGCAGGAATCATGACAACAAGTAAGAAACATGATCCCTCATCAAACATCAAACAAGTATTAGTGCAGCACAATGCATCACAAAAAGAAGTATATGAACACACTGCATATACCTCACATCCAGGGGCCATCTGAAGAAGATGATGTCAAATTGCTGAAGCTGGCCGTACCATCACCCTCACTGCATAGAATCTCATGGAATGACTACGCGCACGCTAACTTAGAAAAGTGTTTGAACAATGAAATGAGCAAATGGAAAATATGAACATACAATCAGATTTGTGGCGTCGAATAGTGCAAAATCGACTGTCAAATTTCTGAATTCTGAGAAAATGAAAATCTGGTGCTCAAGGAATCTTTTAGATTCCCCCTAGTTTCCTCAAAGATTCCCTCCTACGGGTCCTCTACAAATTGGTTGCTCATATCAGGAAACTGACTACACCATCGAGTTTGTGTCATCGAGAGGTGTAAGATTGACATAAATTTTTTCCAATTTGGACAATGCCAAAATTTCTCCCTCGAAATTTCGCTCAGTCATGGTTCCACCTGCAATAAATTAATTAAAAAAAATTGCGTCATGGTTTTTTTGCACACTCCTGGTTCCTCCCTGCTCACCTTGGTGCACTATGCAAATGAGGGTTTATATAAACTTGTGGACGGATTAACCAACAAGTAAATTTAGGTGGATTGTTTTAAGGTGAAATTAGTTGAGGAGGGGTTGGGTGGTCAAACCCCGCCCCTCCTATTTTAACATTTTTACAGTTTTTGAAACTGCATATGTTTTTCTTTTTTAGGGGGTTCAGGTCCCCATTGGGTGACCCACCCCTTAAGTCCTGCATGCTGTTGGAATGGTGGCATACCTGGGCGTTGGTTGTGACTTGTGCTTTTAATGGGCCATTGGTACAAGGTTTGGTTGTTCAAGGTATGTATCATGGGGCCGCCCGGTGGGGGCTGGCCCACGTGGATTAGGCAGGTTCGATCCCCACCGGCCTCACCTAAAATGTCATACTGTTACGATTTTGGGTGTGGGGTGTGCGGTGGTGGGGGTGGTGGTCCACTACCTTTTTTTATAATATTATATATATATATATACATATTATATAAGAACGTTCTTTTGAAAATTCATGAACTTTGACCAAAGGAGTCTTTTTAACAAGGCGACAATTTCACCCAAAATCTGGCGGAGGTTGGCCGAAATCCGGTGGCCATATTTTGTCCAAATTGTGACCTCCTTAAGCCTACCTAGTCACCAAAGTCAACCTGAACTTTGATTGCTCCTATCTTTTGCATACGAACTCGGTTCGACGAACCGTTCACACCACCGCAATCAGGATGATGAGATCTATGCTCTGGTCCTAGTTCGAAATCATTTTAATCGCTTTGATTTTCAAGTTTTCATAAGCCCTATTTGTCCTGTGTGTGTCCATGGAGCCACCTAGATCAATCCTCCCCATTGAGGAGATTTTGGTCCTCCAAAAGCATGAAAAGTAATCTGCAACTTCTATGTACTGTGTCTACACCAAAAGCATCTTGAAAGGTCTTGCTTCTATCTCCTTCACCTTTGTTCTTCGAAGCCTTAAGTGATGAGACGACACCTGCAATCTCTGCAACCTGTAGTACATTGTTTTGCAAATTACATGCTTGACTTTCATGACCAAATAATGACCCAAGCATCCTATACTTGCCACAAGTTTATAACACATACTCGGTGGTCAAGCTTACATCAAGATGGACACAATACCTAAGCTACGACAACAAGGCCTAAATATCATTGTTGCTTCAACAAGTGATGGGAACCACATCATCACTGTAACACATGATTTACAACAATATGATCAAACACTGTTTTTTTTTTTTACAAGTGATGGAAACATGACATCACTTTCACAGTTTATCATGCAACTCAAAATAAGACCAGACATCATTGTTGTTGAACAAAGTGATGGAAAACACATTATCAATTTTACATTTTAAAATGCAACAAATGATTTACAAGAGCATGACCATGATTCACTAACATATCTAGAAACCATTTTTCACTTACCAATGTGAATGGGTCACCTCCTTGTGGTGGTTTTTCTTGTTGAAAAACTGCTTCACCTAGTTCATGCACTGACACTTTGTCTTTAAGGCACTGCGTTGGATGAAGCTTACAACATGTGGCTCTTTGATGGCCACTTCTGTCACAATGACTACGATATGTATTCTTCCTCCAGATATGTTTAACATGTTTCTTTGCCTGCTGTTGAGAGGGTCTTTCATGCCTCCTCCTTTTGTGTGCTTCTATTCTTTTCCAACACTTAGAAAATGTATGGTTATGTAATCCACAAAAGGTACATGTTTTTTGATGCCATGTTTTACGTTCATCATTAAAAACATGATTATAATCGAAATGAACATTCGAAAATTGAAATTGGTTATACCTTTCCTTACTATCTCTGATGTCATTATGGTGATGAGAGCTTGCCTCAGCTCTTTCCTTGCAATGGTCACTGCCATGGGATTATGGGGATGTCTTCCCATCATTCTCTTTCCTTGACGATTTCAACGATGTCTTGGAAGCATATGACACCTTCAATCCTTCTCCTTTGGTTTATCCCATGCCTGCAAATTGAGGTCTCTGCACAACCTCTAATGGTTGAGTTATGCTTTGGTTATTAACACCAAGTTTTTCTTCCTCCTCGTGCCTCGTCCTTGTAAGAAGCCTCATGTTTTTCCCTGTAATTGGGATCTCCAAATCTCCAATAGAAATCATATTATGTGATGATGAAACCAAAAAGAAATCAAAATATTTTACCTCCTTTGTCGATTTGGAAAGAACTGATGAGGGCTTCTCATCATCTATTGTTGGTGGTTCGCTAGCTGTCTCGACGCATTCCCCAACTTCCTTTCTAAGATACCCAAGTCCTATCTGACGAGGTAATTCCTCTACATTTATGGGGTTGATAATGCCTTGGCCATTAATGGCCAAGCCTTTTCCTCCATAACCCATTTTATTCAATAGTTTGGAGCTAATTCCTATGGTATGATTTTCAAAAATAGTGAAATCATCATCAGGAAACATACACGAGGATGGAGAACTACTTTTTACCTCACATGGGTCACATTGCAGCTTTTCCAAGGCCTCATCCTTTGCTTGCAGCTATCATAGCGAACTATGTTTTTCCTTTTTCTCTTCATGAAGAAGCATCTTTAGTTCAACATTCTTTATTTGAAGATTCTTCTTGTTGTGCTTCAGTTCTTCCAGGGCCTCTTCCGTGGCTTGCAACTGAAGCTGCAATCACTCCTTTTTCTCTGTCTCTTTCTGTAGATTTTCATACATTATTTCCACTCTTTTGGAAATTTTGAGCATGGTCTCGTACATCACTTTTTCATCCTCTGTCGCTAAACATTCCATTTTTCACACTGCAATTCACATCGATGCAAAGACCGGTCTGATACCACTTGATCTAGGTCCGGGTGTGACAAAGGACCCTTCCAAGAACTTTTAATTTCATGATGTGTTAAATTGGATTTTTAAAAGAACATAAATGAATTCATATGCATACTGTAAAGAAGAGGAACATGACAACCATCAGCACATGAAAACATAAGTCATTGATAACAGAGTTCATCCAAGAGGAACTACGTCTCCGGGCCTTGGTGTCAAGATGGTGTAGGTCGCTGCATTAAGTGATGTCAATAGTGATGATTTACATAAGAGGTGATGTCGCTATCATATAAGGAAAATTCCCTCACGTACGAGTGGCTCCAAGAGATGTTTCACTACAGGAACTCTCAGTCAAAAGGACTCCTATTAGTATGACACCAACTCATGCACGATGAGCATAATAGGGATCATAATAGGGATCTCAATGAAAAACATACATGGCGACAACATGAGTATCCCATCAAAATAACGACAAAGGGATCTCAAACAAAACATGATGAGTCATGACTGTTTCCGGGAAAACTAGTGTCTATTTGATCTGCTAGTGCCACTAAGACGGGTAGCTATCTTAGAAAAAAACAATTCAAAGTAACTTGTGTTTTCCTTTATATATGATAGATAAGAGAGAAGCAGAGAGCACCAACCTTAATCTTCGCTTGGCTCCTTGCTTGTTTCCTCTCTCCTTTGATAGAGCTTGCCACTCCTTTCTCACTTGTCCCACTTTAAATAACACTTGTAGATACAAAGCAACAAAACACCATCAAAGCATAGAGATCTATAATACCATAAACAATGCAGAACCAGAAGTACATTAACCATACAATTGCATTCACAAATACAGGATTCATAAGTACACAAGTATATGGAGGAAAACTCAAATAACTTTATTAATAGTAGAAGTAGAAGAGAGGATTACAACCCACCTATCTAATCCAACATCATCCTCCTAGCATGAAAGCCCTCTTCACCTCATGAAAAGCAAGATCACCCAACAATACAATGTCTCAAAGAGAAACCAACAACACTTCCTTACAAATTACAAAATTCCAGCCTCTAGATCTCTGTGATGAGGGATCCATTTATAGATATTTGCAGAGGGGTGAGTCAACTTCTAGGTCTTTTATTAGTGTCATTTCACTGATAGTTCTCGGTCCCACTTGGAGATTTCATGATCTCTTACTCATCCCTGGGCGAATTCAGAGAGGCAAGTGTCATATGAGAAGTTTCTAGAAGATTCTCTGGGTTTCCACTTAGCAAACTATCTCTGCCATTTGTCTACTCTTGCCCATCACACCCCATAGAAGGCTCTTTCAGTATGCATCACACCTGGCCAGTGTAGCGGCCTGTATGCATCGCACCCTAAGCATGGAGCAGTCTGTATGGGTTAGTTTTGGCCAGTTCTGAGTGGTTTTTCAGGTGGAAATTCTGGGAAATGATGTAATCAATTGACCATGATCCTTTATGGTGTGAAACAACACTTTTTAAGGTTTAAGAGCCCTTGGTTTATCAACATATGTGATTGGGGTTGCAGTGCCCAAATATGTCTATAACAGTTGCCCCCTAAAGCATGAGGTCGTAAATATTCTGATGTCAGGTGAAATGCTTTATCATGAGCATCTGAGGTTTTCGAACTGGAAGGTGACATGTAATAAGATACAATACAATACATTATCTTCATATTATTTTCATGATCTAGCTGAGGTGGGCATTCCCATGCTTAGCTTTTATAAATTCATTTTCATGTACATGGAACAAATAACCGTCTGCGGCTATAGACTTGAGATTCTTTATATGTAGAGTCATCATCCATTAGCTTGGATGATCATCTGTGCATCTTCTGTGTACATTTGATGTCTTTATTTTCTTGAATATATTGCTGCCCAGATGGATGAAACTAGATCCGGGGTCTTCAAACTTGTTCAATCTTCGCCCGATGTACAAGTCGGTCCATGTGAAAATATTTTCTGAAGTCAAACATGGAAAGAAATCACCTGATTACTAGCCAATGATGTAAGCTGTTAAACATGGTGTGAATATATGAGTCAATGTCGAACACCACATAAAATCTTTTGGTCGAAGGCCATTGATGTAAACCTATCACAGGAAGTGAGAAACTTGCCATTGAGGCATGCAAGCTTCAAAGTACTGAAAGGGTTGTTCCTAAGTCAACTTCTTGGATAATGAGCTGATGTCAACAAGAAGTGACCCGTCGTAGGAGAGCCTTAATGAATCCCACATCTATGACATGAAACGAAGCAAATGATTTTGTGGAGGTGAAAACCACCTGATGATACAAGGTTCAGGAATGGCCGTCATGAAAAATGGAGAGTGAAGGTATTGCAGTGGATGAGGCATTAGCTGGGTTGGTGAATTCTCTGAATGACCTCTCTTGAACATATCGGTGACACTGAAATGGATTGGTAGCATTAACCCCAAAAATGGATGGTACGAAGGACCAATGGTGATGTGACCGGTGAAAAGAATAACCCAACCCAACTCAATCATGGTGATGGAGTGAAAGTGTCATGTTCAAGAGTGACCTGCTACCAATGAAGTTCTTCAAGTTTTCTTCCCTTTTGCCCTAGTCATTTCTGACCAGTACCTCTTTATTTTTGTCAAGCTTGAGGAGGATAACATATGCTTGTTCTAGAATTTTCCATTCAGGCAAACCTGTCGCTACGTTTTAGCGAGCCTAGCGACAGTGAAACTCGCTCTTGTCCAGATGGACAAGTTTGTCGCTATTGTTTTAACGAGTTTAACGACAAAGATAACTCGGTCCTTTTCATGTTTATAGAGTTTGAAAAGGGACGAAAAGGAAACTCCAGCAGTCCTTTTTCGTGGCATAATCCCTTAAGTCTGAAAAAGTATAAAATAATACGAAAGGGATGACTTTTCGATAGTTTTAGCGAGCCGAAAAAGACAAGTGCTCGATCTTTTTGTGGAATGATCCCTCAGGTCCAAAAATATTAAAATGTAGAGGAGGGATGGCACTTCCCCTTACTTTAATGAGCTGGAAAGGCCAGTAGCTCAGCAATCTTTTCATATTTTACGAGTCTAAAAAGAGCTTAAAAGAGACTCGTCTTTGAGGAACGAGTGATGTTTTCGGGTAACAACTGGTTCCAGGTAATTTTGGAACTTGTCAAACACGGTAGTGTAAAGAGGGTGGGTAACAGAATCACTCATCACAGTTGTTCCTCAAAAGGGTAAAAAATCAAGTGGAAGCGTATGATCGGCCAAAAGAATGGGGGTGATGATGAGAACACAACCAAGGCTCAAAACACTGATAGCAAGGCAATCACGAAGGTTATTTACTGAGGGTGGATTCGTTTTTTAATGAGCTTGAATCTTTAGAAATTATTCTCATAGGTGGGTTTACTTTTTAACGAGCTTGAACCCTACGGTAACATTGCTCATTGCTAGGTTTATTTTTTAACGAACTTGAACTTTGCGGAAACATTTCTCACGATAATAGTTAGAGATGCTCAATTTACCATTAACACTATATTCTTTCGACGGTCGTACAACCTGTTCAATTACTCCATCAAATTGATTATAAATGCAAATACATGCTTAGAAAATGATTTTAAAACTAACATTTTACTTGAATTACGTAAATAGTAACATAAAAGTAGTTTTACCTCTCATTTTGACCATTTCAATTAAATTTTGGATTGTTGGAGCTCTGGAGGTGTTTTCCCCGTCAAATTTCATCAGCTAATTTCAGGAGATCCAGTGGACTATGCTTCGCGCCGTCAGGACCAGGTAGAAGCTCACCCTGAGCTCTTCAATTGCATTCCATCCTTTTCTGATTCTGAGCAAGTTTTCCTATTCTTCTAGGCCCTAGGGGTTTGAAGAATTTGTTCTCTCCCCATCACACCTAGTCTGCATAGAAAAGTGCGATGCATACTGAGTTGGCCATTGGCTAGTTAGTATGCATCTCACCCTGTACATAGGCACGGTGAAATGGGCACAGAAGGGAAAGTTTGTGCAGTGTTTTTCATGAAATTGTTTCCTGCTTTTGCCCAAATCAGGATCCTAATTCATCTTTTTCTTGTGTTTCAGAGATTCATTGGATCAAGAAGGTCATTACATGGTGTGAATGGGAGCATGAAGAAGAGGACATGATTGCCTTACATGATCTAGTTACGGTTACTACATTGCGAAACTACAGCTTGCTCAAATGCTTCCGCATATCCAACATG
The DNA here is from genome assembly GCA_031772625.1 of Pinus tabuliformis. Classification (NCBI taxonomy): domain Eukaryota; kingdom Viridiplantae; phylum Streptophyta; class Pinopsida; order Pinales; family Pinaceae; genus Pinus; species Pinus tabuliformis. Next base: position 1,955,282,696 of record CM062817.1, on the reverse strand, counting down.
AGGCAAAAAATTAATTTGTTGCAATATATTCTCGATGCATGGGATCCAACAAACTAGGTGTTCTAGATTAGAGGAAAATCCATTCCTTTGACAGTTGAGGATATCTACTTTTTGACTAGGTTATCAAGGCGTGGTGCCCCTCTCTCACTATCGGGATCCACCTGTGGGGGTGAATTTGTGAGGGATTATATTCGCCAGTTTTGTAGAGATGGATCTCAGCCGAGCAGGGATGGCAAGATTAGTATTCGAGATGTCACTGATCGGTCCTTGAGGACTATTTTATTCACCTTTGCTAGATTGGCTGGTAGTGCGGCTCTTCATTTGGCCAACAGATCGTATATTCAATACGCCCTGGAATTCCTGGAACCAAAGGTATTCAATTGGTGTGAGGTAGTACTTTCGGTTATAAAAGAACAACTTTCCAAGGTGAAGAATGGAAGATCCAAGAACTTTGGTTATGGTTCCATTCTGACTGCTTTCGCCTTGGAGAGGATTCCACTGATGCAGCCACAATACATTTCACTAGGATTGCCAGCACCGAGGGAACCACAGATGCAGAGATGGGTTGACCTCATGGCTAGACATGTTGGCTAGTCACAAATTTCATTCTTTGATGCCTTCTTTGAGTGGTTCAACCATCAGGAGATGGTCTTCACCGAGTATCCATACGTTGGGATGGATTTTCGAGGTGACCCAGATTTGGTGCTACCGGCTGGCGAGCAGTGGAGTGTTATGGGTAAAATGATCTGACCATATCTTTGTTTATTTCTTTTATAATGTTCTTGTGTTTTTTAAATGTTATCAAGACTAATCAAACTCATATATGTGTGCAGATGTTGGGCCAGTGCGACCAACAACACGCCCAAGGGTAGCAGTTGTCGTTCCAGCAGGAGAGGCTATAGGGAGGGCTATCCTTCGTGATCTGGACATAGTGGAGACCCTTGCAGTATTGCAAGATTAGATTGAGGGTCTCACCCTTGGTATTCAGGATGTGAGGACCGACGAGTTACCTCTGAGATTACAGCGCCATACCACTGGCATGCTGAGTTGATGGACTAGGCTTTTATGTATGATCGTGCAGGCGGTGACTTGCTATCACCAGCACCATTAGTTTAGGGTGCTTTTCTGCATTTTTGAGTTTTTGGGTCATATGACCGATTTTGTCCTGGACACAGAACATTCTGTAAAAACTATAAACAACTATATATATTTTTGATTTTCGGAGCTTTATTTCGGTTAAGTTATGTGATCCTGATGCAAATGTTAATTGAAATGATTTTTCCTTTATAAATGTTGCAAATGTCTATCTAACACATAATTTTCTAATGAATTAGTTAATGTGTTTAAGTTTCTGAAAATGTGTTGATATTGAATAGAATCAAACTGCCTTTCCAAAATCCTGACCCTTAGGAACATACGATAGATAGCTGGATTCTAAACGGAATAGATGCCAGTAAGTTGTAGGATGATGAGTTGTGAATCTAGCTTAACAACAAGTCGGCGTATGCCATGTGCAATGGCATCAGAGAGAAGCTCCATCAACGCACTGTACTCAGTGATGTTGTTCGTTGATCGACCAATACATATCCCTCTGAAACTCACTAACTTGCCACTTGGATCAAAAATGGCCCAGGCTACAGAAGATAGGTTCCATGTACTACGACTAGCTCCGTTGGCATATCCAACAAATGATTCCAACAGGTCCAACATCTGCAACAAATGCAAAGTGGATTACCTAACCAAAATGATAACTCTTGACGAAAAAAAAAAATGTAACAAAAGCATATAAAGAGATTACTACACTTAATCAAGCATAGTAACGCTTAAGATACAACTCGTTCCGAGGTTGTGACAGTGGAATCCCATTGTAATCCACTAGCTCATAGGCTTCTTTTGCCAATACTCTTTTAACAATGTAGGGGTCCATCCACAATGGTTCGAACTTACCTGCTCCCAATTTATCGGAGTCCTGATTGTAAAGCAAGACCAGGTCACCTTCTGAGAAGACATGAGGTTTGACATTTTTGTCAAATTGCACCTTGACACATTTCTTATGAGCTTCGTTAGCCAAAGTGGCATCACGACGGGTTTCATCCAATTGGATTAGTTCCAAGAAACGAGCCTCTTCCTCCGAAGTTTCGGGAAGTAGATCGATTGCGAGCTTGAGAGATGAAATTTCACACTGAATCGGTAAGACTGCTTCCAGGCCATACACCAACTGAAAGGGTGTAAATCTGGTCGCATTTCTCACTGATGTCCTATATGCCCACAAGGCTGAGTACAAGATTAAGTGCCAATTCCGTTTGTGGACTCCAATCATCCTTTGCAGCATGCACTTCAGGACTTTGTTGATGGCCTCAACTTGTCCGTTAGCTTATGGATAATATGGAGTAGAAATGTCATGGGACAGTCCTAATTTGGTAGCTAATTCAACCATCATGTGATTGCGAAAATGCGATCCATGATCTGTGACTATAGCCTGTGGAACACTGAATCTAGAGACTACATGATTGAAAAAGAAAAGAGTAGCCGTGTCACCACTGTTGTTTAATGTAGGCATTGCCTCAGCCCATTTTGTAAAATATTCAACTACAACTATGATATACCCATGCCCCCTGGCCAAGGTGGGGTTACATGTCATGAAGTCTATGCCCCATTTGGCGAATGGCCCAACAGCAACTACTGGATGCAACGGTGCAGGTGGTAGTCTAGTTTTGCGGTCAAAGATCTAACAAGCATTGCAACTTCTGACTGCGATTATGCAATCTTTGAATATTGTGGGCCAGAAGTAACTAGCTTGTAAGATCCTTTGTGCCGTAGCATAACTAGATTGATGCCCCCCACATGCACCTGAATGACAATCATTCAGGACTTTTTCAGCCTACTCATGCATGAGGCACCTTCGCATAACTATATCGATACCACGACAGTAAAGTGTATCACCGAGAATCATGTAGTCTTTGGCTTGGTATCGAGTATGTTATTGTTCGGAGTGAGAGGTATTAGGCCTAAATGTTTGGGTTTGGAGATAGATCAGTATACCTCCATACCACAGGTCGCTTGACGATTTCAAAAGCAAATATTCATCCACGATTGACGCTTGAGATGTTGAACCATTGGATGATGATGGGAGGTCGCATAGTAACTCCGCGAAAACTAGAGATTTCTTTGATTTGGATTTTGTGAATTCCAGATCAAACTCTTGCAAAATGGCTATCCATTTTGAATATTTTCCCCCTAGTAATTGACGTGACAGAATGTAAGTCATAGGGTTGCAATCTGACAAAATGGTAGTTTTGCGAAAGAGGATATAGTGTTGAAATCTCTGTACTGCTTGAACAGCTGCTAGAGCCAGCTTTTCAACATAGGAGTACTTGCTTTCTATATCATTTAAGTTTCGACTTAAATAATAGACAGGATGTTCAATTCCATTGTCTTCTTGTACTAAAACCATTGCGATGGTTGTATCTGTTGTGACTAGATACAGGTTAAAGTCTTTTTGATAGTCAGGAGCATACATTAATGATGCTTTTATTAGGGATTCCTTTAAAGCATCAAAGGAAGCTTGTGCAACCTGATCCCCGTTGAAGGGCACTTATTTTTTCAAAAGACGCGTATAAACTTTAGCAAGTTCAGCGTAATTTGGAATGAACCTCCTTACAAAGTTTGCTTTCCCTTGGAGTTTTTGAATCTGAAGCAAATTTGAAGGTGGAGGCATGTCAATGATTACCTGAACCTTACATGGGTCGAGTCAAATCTTGTCCTTAGAAACTATGAAACCAAGTAAATGACCAGAACTGACAGAAAACACACACTTGTGTGGATTGAGTCGTATTTTGTAGTGTCAGAAACGTAAAAATATAGCTCTCAAATTCTGCGGATGATCAGTCCGCTTTCGCGAATGAGCCAGTAGATCGTCGAGATATGGTTGAATGATGTGTTTGATGTCGTGGAAGGCATAGTTAATTTCCCTCTGAAAAGTTGCCCCTACATTCTTTAAACCGAAAGGTAGTTTACGGTATGCGAATGTGCCCCACGGACATATAAATGCAGTATTCGATTGGTCCTGTGGGTGGATGTTTATTTGATTGTATCTGAAAAATCCATCCATGAATGAAAAGATTTCACGTCAGGTGCATTCATCAATTATCTGGTCGATGAAGGGTGTAGGGTAGTTGTCCTTTGGACAAGCTTGATTTACATCCCTGTAATCAATGCACACTCTAATCGTTCCTTTCTTTTTCATGACAGGAACGATACCCAATCAGTTAGAGGAACAGGGTAAATGAAACCAGCATGTTTAAGTTTTTCAACTTCTGCCGTGATGGCAGCGGTTTTCTTCGGGTGAACCTGTCGAAGCGTTGTCTTACTAGTTTGACATCTAGATACATCTTGATTTCATGTTCAACGATGCTTGAGTCAATGCCTGGCTTTTCTTCATATGACCATGCAAAGACATCTCTGAATTCACGAAAGAGAGCACAATATATTTCCAGTTCTGAAGGAGAACAAGATTTTCCAACATGAATATTCTCTACAACATTAGGTTTGGTCGAGATATTTATGGCGATAGTTTCTTCAATATTGGACAGATTTCACTCGGAATCTGTTATCACTAGAAATTATAGTCCATGTATATGATAATTGTCTATAAGTTTTTGAAGAGTCTTGAAGTCTTGTAAATAGGTTTGTTAACTTATGTCAATTTCAAATTTTGAAATTCAAGAGTTATGAATGAAATTCGTGTAAAGGCAAGGGCATTAGTCATCTTCCATCATGGTTAGTTATGTCATGTCATGTCATTGGTACTTGCGCAGTTTCGCAGCGCGGGTATGATCTCTTAGGTACTTGCGCAGTTTCGTAGCGCGAGTGTGATTGGTCAGTTCTGCTGCTAAATAATGTTTGCGTGTTTTCGTAGCGGCCCGTTTGTCAGCGATTTCGTAGCGCATTCCTTTAAATTTGAACTGCCCGCGCTACGAAATCGGGGTTTCGGGCTGTTGTGCAGCATTTTTCCTTGAATGTCTAATCCGAGAAGTAGTGAGTCACGAGTCCAGTTATGATTGTTTCCTCACACCATTTATGTGTCATGATTAGCCATTACTTTGCCATCAGGTCTGATTTCATTGAGTTAGGTGTCAGTTTGGAGGACGTTATAGGAAGTGATCATTCCATAATGTGTTTTTCATAACATATGAATGTCTTCTGCTCTATGAAAAGCGTGAGCTTTATTCTAAACAGACTACTGCAAGCGAGCCTGATTTCTACAGCCAAAGAGTGTTTTCGTGCTGCAAACCACCGTCATTTCCTTGTGTAGAATTGTGCAAAGAAACATGGAAAGAAAGGAGCACCGTTCGGGTAGATGTGTGAGAACAGAGCCGGAGGGATTAGATGTAACCCTCAGGGATGAGGAAGTAGCAAAGGCGTTCAGAGGTGCTGGTTGTTGGCGGTTTTGTGAAAAACTCAAAGGTGGACATGCAGAAGTGACCAAGGCATTTGCAGTGAACTTCACGGGATTAAATTCAAAAGTGGCCATGCTGGAGTTTCCGGTTTCCCCTGAAGTCATTTCTACAGTCACAGAAATCCCAAGAGGTGGCCAAGAATGGTTCAAGAATTTCAAGTTTGATATGGGTCCGTGTAAGGAGTTCTTAAAGGCACCATATGTAGACGAAGATCTTACTAAAGCTGTCCCAAGGAGCTATCTTAAGGAGAATTATGCTACATTATTGACATGCATCCAGAAGTACTTGACATGTGAAGGTCGGTACAACAAAGTCTACTCATATCATTTCAAGCTGCTACTACACTTCACTGGTAAGAGCTCAATAGACATCCCTTTTTACTTATTCAGGAGTATTACTAAGATGTGTGACAAGATTCAGTTGAAGAAGGAAGCTTATGAAACATCTCTTTTTCATCATGGTCTGGTTAAATTATTGGTGTTGGATAGCCTACATAAAATTGGTAAGGACTGGGATTCGTTTGTATTCATGGCCGGTTTCCCTAGTAAAACGGGCCTCACTCCATTACCTGTAAGAGAAAGAGAAGATAGGAGTGAGGATACTACTTTGGCTGAGATTAGGAAAGAAATAACAGACCATAAGAAGCCCAAAGCTAAAACAAAGAAGCCAGAGAGGTCTGTAACAGTCAAAGAAACACCTGAAGCATCAACAAAGAAGACTCCTAAGTTAGCAGTTAAAGAAACTCCTGAAGCATCAGTAGTCAAAACTTCAAAATCATCTAAAGTATCTGAAAAAGAAGCTTCTAAGTTGCCTCTTAAAGAAACACCAGAATCATCTAAACAGAAGACTCACAAAAGAAAAGATGAAATTAAGTCTAGTGAAGTTGAAAGAGTTTCAAGAGTAAGAACTAGAGGCCAGCTGAACAAAGAAAAAGGAAAATCAGCTCATGTGGAAGAGAGTCCTGTTTCTAAGGGTAGTCTAAATGATTTGTTGGAAGCCATTGAATTAGAACAAGAACATCCAATTCAAGTTGAACCACTTGAAATAGAACAAGATCAATTGGTATCACCTATGCATATTGATCTAACACAATCTTCACCTGAGAGTTCTAAGAAGTCAAAGGCTTCCAAAAGGTTAAAGTTTGAAGAACCAGGTGAAGAGTATGCCTTTAAACCTCGCAGACCAATGACTAGGAGGCAAATGAAGGAAGCAGAAAAGGCTCAAAAAGAGAAAGTCCCTTCAGACATGCCTAGGACAGAGGCACTTGAAATCTTCTCTGAAATAGTCCAAGCAGCTAAAAACAAGAATAAGGACAATAAGGTGGTTATTAGTCAAAGTGGAAATGTGATTGCCATTAAAAAACAAGCTGGAGCAAGTAAGGAGATACCTCAGGTTCATAATATTTTTAAAGAGAAGGCAGTGAGATATACTAGTTATAAGAAAGCTGTGATGAAAGGTAAAACAAGTTTGATCAGTCAAGCTAGTTCGGTATCTGACGCCTATGTATGGACAGTACCAGCTCTAAAACAGGCAAAAACTATGAAACAAATGAATGCAAGTCTAAGAGCAGAGAACAAGAAGTTGAAGGAGGAAGTCATCAGCCTGAAAGAAAAGCTAGACAAGCTAGCTAAATGATTCAAGGAGGAATGTGTTTTCTCAAATTTTGATATATTTTGGGCCATTGTCTTTTTAAAAGTTTTTGAGACTTTTTTGTGTCTTCACACCTGTATGGAAAGACTAAAGGAATCATAGATTTGAAATATTGCTGTTTTGAGGTTCATATATTTAATTTTGATGACCTACAGCAGTTTCGTAGCGCGCTACGAAACTGCTGTAGATGACTGGTTAAGGTTTAAAGCTTGAGTTGGAATGCTGAGGTCAGCATATATTTAAAGAGTTGGTTTAATATCAGCATGGAGATTATAGAAGATCAGTCAGATATTTTGAAAAGGAGGCCAGGTGTAAATATTCAAAGAAAAAGCCGAAGTTTTGTCTTTTGCCTAAAAGTCACTTTATCTCCGAAATTTTAGGGTTTGGATAGAGCTGCTGAGGTGTTAAATGATACACTTGTCCAGTTGTGGGATGGCTGGGTTATGAGTTCTCTTCAGTCACACGGGACTATCCAAGGTTTAAATGGCTTAAAGATGGATCATTAATATATGAACACCGAGGGGAGGCAGCAACCAAGAATATAGGCTTCATTTTCTTTTCGGTTGTTGAATCATCTATGCATCAAGTATCCGGAGCTGTATATACATTGAATCTGTTTTAAGTTTGGATATGGTTATTATTGCAATACTACAGGTGGCAAGCTCCAAGGACACAGCAGGGTATACAAGGAAGAAGACTTAAAGTGCCAATATGATGGAATCCTCTGTTTTCGTAGCATCATATCTCTTGTAATCAATTAGTTTGTTTATGTTATTGTTAAGGTCATTTATGTCAAAAGCCCGAGCTCCCTTCATGCTTGATGAGGAGTCTCGTACAGCAGTGTTTTGATAGGCTATATATAGGAATAACTTAGATGTAAAAAAGGTTGGATACTTAATAGAAAAAGTGTGTTGTTTTGGGCCACTGTAAGACCTTTTTTGACAGTAATAGTAAAACAGAGTTATTCTCTTCTCAAGATTCTCGAAGGATTGTCATGGTCAAATGAAGTGATGATGTGTTATACCTTATGTTATTTTATGGTTTTGTTGTATGCAATCACTCAGAATTCATAATTATATGCTCTGACTTCCTGTGTATACAGCAAGCTATGTGTGGTGGAATATGTTTGACTTGTAATGCTAAGAGCCTTGATTTCTATGAGATCACTGTGTTTTTCTTGTCTACTTGATATTATAGACTCCATAGCCCAATGAGATATCTTTTGGTGTGTTTCCAACCAGTTATGTTTTCATAAGTAAATAAAGAGTTAGCCATCTAGTGTGTGAAGGATTTTATCAAGAGTTTTGAGAGAGCCCTCTCTGATCAAAGAGGCTAATCTTTGGTCTAAAGATAGGTTGAAATAGTTACATGAGACCATGCTTAGTTGCAGCCCTCAGTACTGGTTTTGTGATAACAGAATCCACCGTATTTACAGTATTTTATAGAAAATCAAAAACTGAAGGATGATTAAGGTCAATGGAATAATCTTCGTCATTATCTTGAAGATGGGAATGATGGTGGTAATATTCCCATGGTGCCTCTCCTATCATCATTGATTGAATGATTCCTTTGTCTATAGAATGTATACATGACCAAGTATCTGAAGAGGTGCCATATTCTAGAGACCTATCTATCCAAACAATTGATGAGCGTTGATTTGGGTTTGCCGCCCAGGCCAAGAAAATTGATTGCTACAAAATTTCTATGGGGCTTGGAGGCAATACCTGGTGATGATCCATGCTAACAAAATGTTCAAAAATCTTCTTAATCTTCACTGATGTAGAAGATACCATATTACAGGTTTCCACCGTGGCCACTTCCGCCAGATTACTCGGAGGTAGGAAGGAAAAAGTACCCATTAAGGCAGGGTCTTTTAGGAGGCATACTCCGACATTTTGAAGCAATTGAGAGCTTCCATGGATCATTGGAATGCTTCCCGTAGTTTGTGAACTATTGGGGAAAAATGTTAGTTGGTCAACGATTGTAATTCCACCTTGGAAGGGAAATGCAATCTTCCTAAAATATGTTGACACAACAGAAGCCATAGCATAAATCCAGGGCCTGCCCAGTAAGATATTGTAGTCAAGGTTTCCATCGATGACCTCGACTTCAATTTCTACTGTCTTGCCCCCCAGTTCAACTTGCAAGTTACTTAATATCCCATATGGCATGTATGTTCTTCCATAAAATGATTTTAATGTCATTGATGATCGTGATAGGGGTGGTGAGTCTAAAGTTTTCCAGTAATTCATTGACATAATATAGGTAGTTTCCCCCTCATCAATGATTGTTCGATGAAAATTTTGTTGAGGGCTTTTACCTGTATAAGGAAAGCGAGTTGGGCTGGTAACTGAGGTTCATATCCTTTGTGGTTAAAGGCCACAAGATTGGAATCCGTTGGGTCAATCCTCAGTGGAGTCACCATTTTGTTTCTGGGAAAACTAGTGGCTATTTGATCTGCTAGTCCCACAAAGACGGGTAGCTATCTTAGAAACAAACAATTCAAAGTAACTTGTGTTTTCCTTTATGTATGATAGATAAGAGAGAAGCAGAGAGCACAACTCCTTTATGATTGATAGAGCTTGCCACTCCTTTCTCACTTGTCCCACTTTAAAGAACACCTGTAGAGACAAAGAAACAAAGCACCATCAAAGCATAGAGATCTATAATACCATAAACACTGCAGAATCAGAAGTACATTAGCCATACAATTGCATTCACAAATACAAGATTCACAAGCACAAAAGTATATGGAGGAAAACTCAAATAACTTTATTGATAGTAGAAGTAGAAGAGAGGATTACAACCTAGCTGTCTGATCCAACATCATCCTCCCAGCATGAAAGCCCTCTTAAATTAACATTTTTATAGTTTTTGAAACTGCATATATGTTTCGTTTTTAGGGGTTTCGGGTCCCCATTGGGCAACCCACCCCTTAACTCCCGCGTGCTGATGGAACGGTGGCATACCTAGGCATTGGTTGTGATGAGCGCTTTTAACAGACCTTTGGTACAAGGTTTGGTTGTTCAAGGTATGTATCATGGGGCCGCTCGATGGGGGCCAGCCAACATGGGCTGTGTTACACAGTAATTTGTCACTGTCTCCCTGTCAGTCACCCTACTGTGTCAGGAATTCACAATAATCAAGTTCATGCCTTCTGAACTGGCCAAAAACCCACTTTTCCAAAGTTTTCCTCATCAACGCGCCTGTTTCTAAAATATCCGCGATGACTGGCGCTTCATAATAGACCGCGCGCGCTGCCAGCGCGGAAGCACACGAATTTTCCGCGCTGATCGAATTTCATGACCAGCGCAGCCCTTGTTTGTATCTACCCGCGCTGACATGGCCTTTTCCATTATGTATTTGTGACGTCAGCGCGCCAGACCAGTTATGCACCCGCGCTGATCCAGTTTTGGCGAATTTGTTCCAACAGCCAGCCTTCCAGATAACTCCAGACTTGGTTGTTGGCCTTGTGAGTATCGACTCCCTTCTATGGCATGTCTGTTCGACCCTTTGCAACTACTTCCCTTGAAGATAAGCTCATCCTTTCACCCTTTTAGGAGGCTCCTTCTCCTATATAAACTTCCACCATTACCATGAGCAGCTAGTTTTGGAATAGCTTGGATTGTGTAGAGCTTATAGTGCTCAGATTGCTGCTACCATAGGTATTTGGTGTGATAAGTGTGGAAGTGCATGATAGCTTAGGGAAGGTTGTGTTGTGTTTCTTGTGTGAGAGAGATAGTTTCTTGTCTTGGGAGAATCATTCCCAAAGGTGAATGCTTGAGACACTTGCTGACTGGCCCCTCCTGAGAAGGATACCGACGTCAGAACATTTGGTTGTACTCTTCTCTGCTTGATTAATAATAGATGACTACTATTATTGTTCCATTCTCATTTGTCTATGCAATGGTTAAATGTGAATTACATCCTTTCTGACTGATGTATGGTTTCTTTTATTAGATTTCACGCTTGTGTTTGTTTCCTCTTCGTGTGTGCAGGTGTCTATTCGCGGAGATCGCGGAGGATCGTGACCAGCCAGAGCGAAGGAGCGAAGGTGGCATCTCTTCATCAAACAACAGCGCTGGAATCCAAGTAGGTGCTCTTTACCTCTTGTTTAATTGCAATTAGGAACTTGCATAGTAGCATTGACTGATTGTTGCTAGACCCTTGCTGGGCTAGTAGGGATCGCCTCTATCCGTAGAGGGGATTTACCTCTCCAACAATTTGGCGACTCTGCTGGGGATCAGCCTTTTGTCTCTTGTGCCCATTCTTTGTTTGTGAATTTGATTGTTCTCTCTTTTCAAGTTTTGGGGATTGTTTCTCTGCTTGTAGCCTTCCTGGGTCCATCTGGGAAGTGTCTTAATTGTTAAAAGAGTTTCTACCTTTGGTTTGGGAGTTTTTTGCTTTGATTCTACTCGTTTTTACCCTCAGCGCGGTTTAATTCAAAACAGACGCGCTGACGTCGCACGCTTGCTTATTTGTTTTCCCTGTCATCGCTCCTGTACGATTAACAATCACGCTGACCTCGTTTTTGAGACAGCGCGCTTTATCCATGTGCTTCCGCGCTAATGTTGTAAAGTTGCTACAGGCCTTCTCTTGTCAGCGCCGAGTTGCTGAAGGCCACCCGCGCTGATGTCGTAAAGTTGCTACAGGCCTTCTCTTGTCAGCGCCGAGTTGCTGAAGGCCACCCGTGCTGATCCTGTAGAATTTATTTTTGTCCAAATTAGCCTCCTGAACCTGTTGCTTTGACTTTCCCCTCTTCTCTCCACTTGGTTTGTGACTTGTTTTTCACTGCCTGAATTCTGAGCTACTTGTTTGCGAAGTCTTGTTCCACAGGGTTTCGTTTTTGCTCATTTTTCGGTTTTGCAAATACCTTCCTCTTTGCTTTCGCTGCTTGGTTTGTATCTCCGCCATCACTTTTATAGTTGCTGGATTGTGTTGAATCTCTAATTGACTGGTTGGGACTCTTGTCCTCCGGATGTTTGCTTTTCTCCATTGATTTCGCACTCTAGCCTTAGGACATCTAGTGGCCGTGTGTGTGTCAAGCCTTCCGTAGGGACCTTGTTCTCTTGTTTGACCAGCCAACTTCAGATTTGTTTTTACACTTGTTCGGTGATTGGTGAAGTGTTTTTGGTTGTGTTTCCGAGCGGTTTTCGCTTCCTCCTTGTTTGAATCCCTGTTTGTCTTGCCGAGCTTAGATCACATAGCTCGTGCGAAACTTGGTTTTTCCTTTTGATTTGGAAATCTTTGTTGGATGTTTTGGGAACTTTGTGTGCTTTCATTAAGTGATTTGCTTGGTGTTCCTGTTCCTCAAAATTCATTTGGATGCTTTGTGCCATTGAAAGAAAATCAAACTAGTAGCTTTGCTTTCGAGAATTGAAAAGGAAAAGAACATTTCATTGATCCGCATTTTCAAAAGAAAAGTTTCCTTTCCTTGCTTTTAGCTGCATTAGGTTGTTTGATTGCTCGTATTCGTTTTGTTTGATCAAAAAATTCTTTACCTTCTTATAGCTAGAATTCATCGAACAAAATGGTATGCTTTGGCATGTAGTTTGCATCTAGGTAATTGTGAGAGAACATACGGTAGGGCCTGAAATCGAAACTTAATTTCAAGATCAACCATAAAATGAACTGAATTAACCTAAAAACGCATTGGAACTAAACGCAAACATCTAGAGGTCTAGGTTAGAGGCGTGTTCCAGCGTCTTTAAACATAGTCACTGTTGTTTCACATTATGGTTGGATGATTCCTCCTTCTGTGACGCGATAGTGATCTAACACGGACTGTGCTCCCACGTACCATCGCGTATATAGGGAGACCCCACTAGGCTTTTATCCTTTATCCATAGGAAGCCGAGTCTGCTGCCTTGTGAACCGTAACGCACCGAACACAACATTCAGGAAGATTGACTGCAGTACGGAAAGTCCTTGGCTCTCATACGATTGCTAAGGTGTATAAGCAGTTTTACGGGTCGCCTGGTAAACCCTATACCTAGAGTCTCCAGAGCAGTCACTTTTGATCCTTTTCGGACTCCCTAAATGAAAAGGTGCCTGTGAGCGTCTTGTCACTTCGTGCTCATTAAACATTCGAAGGAGACTGGAGTCATCTTTTCGTCCTTTTCTCAACTCTTGAAACATGAAAAGGTCAAGTTTGGTTCTTGTGTCTTAAAATTAATTCGGCCACGATAACATCACCTGGTTAGATCTTGTGTGCGTTAGTTTTGAGTAGGGTCTTTATCATTAGTTTGCTTTAGGCTTTCTAAGGGGTCTTGTCATCCTGGCTGACCCGTCAACTCCCGGTCCGAGTGATCAAAGTTTTCCATCTTCTGTTGCTCCAGAGGTACCAGTTGTAAGCGATACTCTTCCCATTGTTCCGATTATCCAGCCTATCAACGTACGTGCCCCGGGTGACGAAGATTACATAGAATATTGGAATCCTATCTGGGAGCCTGACAGCGATTCTACCCCTCGTACTCCTTTCGGTATGTCGTCACCGATGTCTACTTCCCCCATGGATGAGACATCTCCCAGCATAGGTGAAGAGCCCGTGGTGACAAACATTGAAACTCCGATCCCGGCTACCTCTCCACTCCCTCCACGATATCAGTCAGTGAGGGATAGGATAGCTGCTAGAACTACTTCTACGACTATATGGGATCCTAGTCTTATTGCCACCACGGGGCCCTTTATTTCACGACCTCTTAATACACCTGTTACTTCAGGTCTTAATACGCCTGTTACCTCAGTTCCTACCAATCCAACCGTTTGTGTAGCGCACTCGACTCCGGCCGTCAGTGCTGTGACAACATCCTCATCTACAAACCCTGGAGCTGGCCCCTCTTACAGTCAGGGCCGGCCAGAGGTTTCGTCTGGAGTCATCGATCCTGCACAAAGTGCTCAGCCCTCTTCTGGTGGTGTTCCAGGAGCAGGGCCATATGATGCCCATGGGCAGCCCATTGTGGACCCAGATTACCAAGGTCCACTCTTTTATTATGATGCTAATGGTCAGTACCTCGAGAACGTTTCATCCCTGCCTCGTCAACCTTTCGAGGAGACCTCGGCACCGTTGGATGTTACGTATGATCCCGTTACTCATACTTTCCGAGGGCGCCGGAATCCTCCCGGACAGCCCCAAGGACCACCCAATCAAGGCCAGCCGCCTTATGTGCAAACCCCTCAAGGGCAACCACTTTATGGCCCGCCTTACCCAGGACAATCTGGGGGCCCACAGGGACAACCCTACCCGGGACAACCCTCGGCCGTTGGAGGTCCATCGTATTCATATCAAAGTCAACCTACTGGATATCCAGGGCAACCTGGTACCCAGCAAGGTTACCCAACTGGACAACCCGGGCAGCCTTACATTCAACAAGGCCAACCCGGTTTCCAGCAAGGGTACCCATCTGGACAAACTGGGCAAGTTTATACTCCTCAAAATCAACCAGCAGTCCAGCAGGGATATCCTCTTGGGTAGGGGGGGCAACCCTACTTACAGCAGGGCCAACCTACTGCCCAGTCTGGTCATCTTTCTGGGCAGGGTGGGCAACCCTACGTTCAGCAGGGTCAACCCACTGCTCAGTCCATGCATCCCTCTGGGCAGCAGGGGCAGCCTGCTATACAGCAAGGCCAACCCACTGCTCAGCCTATGCACCACGGGGGGAAGCCTGCTATACAGCAAGCCCAGCCCTCTGCTCAGTCTGTGCACCCTGGGGGGCAGACGGGCCAACCTTCTATGCAACAAGGTCAACCCGCTGTCCGCCCTAATCATCCATCTGGACAAGCTGGCCAACCTCAGGATCAACCAGCTGTTTAGCCGGCTCAGTCATCCGTTCCGCAAGGACAACCGTTGGTGGTCCACAGACAACCTGGCACCCAGCAAGTCCATCCTACTAGCCAACCAGGTCCATCTCAAATCCAGCCAAGTCAACCTTTGGGCCAGATGATCCAAGCCCCGCCAGTTCAAGGACATTACTCTGGGCCTCAAACTCAAACGGGTTATCAAATGCAAGGTGGCCCACAGCCTCAACCTTCTTACCAGATGCAGCCTCCCTATCAGGCTCAGTATGGGGCCCAGCAACCATATGGCTACCAGCAACCCTAGGGGCAAACTCAGTTTGCTCCTTATCAAAATTATCAACCGCCACAGGTCACTCCTTACTAAAATTATCAGTATGCTGCACTTGTGGGGCAAGTTGCTAATACATGGGGAGCTGGGGGGGCAGACACAGGGACAGCCGTTCGCATATGGCCAGAATTTGTATGGACAGAACCCCTACGGACAAGGTCCCTAGGCGCCAGGCCCTTTTGGGCCAGGTCCATCGGGACAAAATTCTTACATGCCAGGCCCTTTTGGGCCAGGTCCATCTGGACAGAGTTCGTTGGGGCAACCACCATCTGGTTGGAACCCTAATGTCGCCTCGAATCCACAGCCACAAATGTCCTTTAACCCGCAGTTACCATTCTTAGTGACGTTGGAACTGCCTGATGTGTCCAAGTTAACAAATGATCCTATTTTGCATAATCCGTATTGGCCACCGGTTCCGACCAAAATACCAGGTGATTGTCCAAAGTTTGATGGCAAAGCTGGTGAAGACCCTCAGGCCCATGTAATGACTTATCACCTTTGGTGTTCATCGAACTCATGGCTTGATGATTCTATCCGGCTTCGCCTCTTCCAGAGAACTCTCACTAGTTCAGCCGCTAAGTGGTACATCAAACTGAATCGCGGCATGTTTCAAGATTTCAACTCATTGGCTATGGCCTTCTTGACTCATTTTCAGTTACCCATTCGGTACGAGACTGGGACACATCTCCTCACGTCTCTCAAACAGGATATGGCTACGCACATCTCTGATCATATACATGAATGGAGAAGGCGTCGTCGCTTGATTAAATTTTGGATTCCGGACCGACTGGTTCACGACTTCCTTTGTCCCTAAGATTGCAAAAGACATTGCAATGGGAGCGTGTGTAACTGAGGAGCAAGCAATCGCGCGAGCTCATTACCTCGATTTAGTGTACTCTCAGTCGGGTACTTTGTATGAGTATTTTCCAGATGCCCCGAGGCCTGGACAGCCCAAAGCTCCACCAAAGCCTTCTGTTGATGGAGTCATTGGTTCTGTGAATTCGTCATCAAAGAAATCGGCCGCGAACCCTGGGAAGCAGAAACAGAACGCCTCTAACGAAAATGCTTCTCAGGGCCAATCAATTTCTGGGAGTACCTCCGAGGTAAACGCCGTTCAGTCCACCGCGGCGGACAAATCCTCGAAAGGGAAAAAGAAAGGGAAAGCTAGAGATAAATATGGACAGCCCAAGCAAGACCCCCCTAAGCCTCCTTCCGAGGAAGGAGCTAAGCGGAAACCTAAGTATCCTTGTCTCATCTGCGATGAGGATCACTATACCAAGGATTGCCCAAGGCAGTCCGAGGTTAGTTGACTTTTGAAAGGTGCTCCGGGGCCTCCTGCTGTGCTAAAAGAGCCTTTCCCTTCCCAGCAGACCCAAATGGTGGCAGATCCCTCTCAATCCTCTTCCTCTTTCGGTTCTCAAGTGTTCATGGCTAGAACGATTCCCATCCATGTTTCAACTCGAGCGAAAGATTATCCATCTCAAGCCGGGAAAGAGCCAGAGGTTCCCTCTAGCGCTCCTCCATCCAGTTCTGGTCCCCTTCACATTGAACGGCCCAGCACTGAGACGATCCCCCGACCCCATCCCAAAGGTGTACTCAGGAAGTCATCTTATAACCCCAATGCTCATGCTACCCAGCACTATAGCATTGTCGAGGACTTAGCTCAGGCTCCGTCTGCTATGTCCGCGTTAGAAGTCCTTCAAAGCTGCCCCTCCCAGAGGAAGTCCTTGCTATCAGCCATTGGTGGCATCGACCGGGCAGATTCGGATTTAATTTCTTTTGATCTCGAGGGTTTCATACAGAGACTGCCTCACCAAGTGGCTTTCCTTATACATGTCCTCATCAATGGCAAAACGATTCATCGTACAGTCATTGATGAGGGTGCCTCGACCTGCATCATGTCAGTTGCTTGCTGGAAGGCTATTGGTTCTCCTGCTCTGAGCCAGTCTCCTACGACCCTGGAAGCTTTCGATGGAAGAGAATCTCCTCCATATGGTATCCTCCCACGATTGCCTATCTCTTTAGAAGGGAAAACCGTAGAAGTAGAGGTTGAAGTTGTTGACGCTAATCTCACTTACAACCTCCTCCTTGGACGAAGCTGGACATACGCCATGCAAGCCATGGATTCCTCCTTGTTCCGTGTCGTTCGCTTCCCCCATCAAGGAAGAATCGTCACGGTGGACCAGCTGTCCTTTTTTACTTCCTCTTCTGAAGGAAATGTGCCATTCGTGGAGCATACCTCCAAGTCGTTAGTGAGTGTGGGTGCTGGACTGTTCAAAGATCCCTCCTTAACGGGAGTCTTTCCCCTCCCACCTCCGAATATCGCCCCTGTTAACATGATTTCAGTACGTTCTGATCCATGTGTTCTTCCTCCCTTGAATCAGGAAGACTCTTGGGGTGATATGATGCCGTTGAGTCCTGCCGAGCTCAACTACATCGAGATTGTCGCTGCATCAGCTCCCCCTCTTGAACCTGCTTTTTTAAGTAGCGTTCCCGATTCATATGATCATTTCCCTTGGCTGGGAGATGAGGCCACTTCGGATCCCCTGAAGGAAAAATTTCCCTCCGATGAGGCCATCATAGAGACTATGTCTCTCGAAGAGCTCCCTTGGTTAGATCACCACCATCGCTCTTCGTTTCTCCCTCCACATTCGGAAATGGTCGCATGTCTCGAACGGTTTGCTTCATGTGTCCCATCTCCGCCCCTCCAAATACCTGTTCAGCTATATCAAGTGTCTTCGGAAGGCAATATGGGTAACATCACGCAGACCCAGCCTATCGACATCTCTGTCAAACCAGGGATTGTCGAGAATATTTTCATTGGAGTCACATGCACTCTTGAGGAAGTTCAACTCTATACTGCTTTATTTCGTGAATTTCGTGATGTCTTCGCATGGTCTTACGAGGAAATGCCCGGCATCGACCCTAGTATTGTGGTACACGAAATACCTACTTATCCAGGCGCTAAGCCTGTTCGTCAGCGCTTACGTCCAGTGCACCCTCGAAAGGCTGCAGCCATCAAGGCCGAAGTCGAAAAGCTTCTTCGAGCTGGTTTTATTTATGCCATCCCCCTCACGGAGTGGGTGTCCAATATAGTCCCTGTGAATAAAAAGCAGGGCACTATCCGGGTCTGTGTTGACTACCGCGATATCAATCGTGCCTGTCCAAAAGATAACTTTCCGACGCCTTTCATTGACCAGCTTATCGATGACTGTGCAGGAAGTGAGATTTATTCGTTTATGAACGGATTCTCTGGTTATAACCAGATCAATATAGCCCCTGCAGACCAGCATAAGACAGCTTTCATTTGTCCTTGGGGCACCTTTGCTTATAAGAAGCTTCCTTTCGGTCTCAAAAATTCCGGTGCCACTTTCCAGCGTGCAATGTCGTATGCTTTTCATGATATCCGACACATCGTACAGCCTTACCTGGATGACTTCCCAGCTCATTCAGCTAAACGTCAAGACCATCCATCTCATCTACGCGAAATTTTTCTCCCCTGTCGACACTACCGTATTCGACTCAATCCGCATAAGTGTGTCTTCTGCGTAGAATCTGGCCGACTACTCGGGTTCATCGTCTCCCAGGAAGGCATCCGTCTGGATCCCCTCAAAGTTGAGGCCATTTTGAATCTTCCTCCCCCTGCCTCTTTGCAGCAATTGCAGAGCTTGCAGGGTAAAGCTAATTTTCTCAGACGATTCATTCCGAATTATGCCGAGGTGGCTAAGGGTTTCACATGGTTATTAAAGCGAGACACACCCTTTCGTTGGGATGCTATCGCCCAGGAATATTTTGAGCGCCTTAAAGACCTTCTTGTCTCAGCTCCGCTCTTAAGACCTCCGAACTACCACCGTGATTACACTCTCTATCTTGCTGCCGCTGACACCACCATCGGCATGGTTCTAGTGCAGGATGATGATGCCGACACCGAGCACGTTATCTATTATCTTAGTCGCAACCTTCTGGATACAGAAACTCGCTACGCATATGTCGAGAAGTTGGCATTGGCAGCTGTCTGCGCCGTCCAACGATTCCGCCATTATATCCTGTTGCGCACAACGACCGTGATCTCTGACTGCAACCCCATGACCTACATTTTGTCACGTCAACTATTGGGGGGCAAATACTCGAAGTGGATTGTAATCCTCCAAGAGTTCGACTTGGACTTCACTGCGGCCAAGTCTAAGAAATCTCTGGTCTTTGCTGAACTGCTCTGTTCCTTACCATCCCACTCTGCACCATCTCGTTCGGAGGAGCATATCCCAGATGAAACATTGTTTCTCATCAGCACCCTCGACCCGTGGTACGGGGACATTATCGTATATTTGCAGACGTCTTCCTTCTGTCCAAATGTATCGAAAGATGCTCGACGGCGAATTCATCACCAAGCTCAACCCTATCGCATCTTGGGCGATACCCTGTACCGCCTCGGCATTGATTTTGTTCTCCGCCAATGTTTGACTCTCAAAGAGGCTGAGCTCGAAGACGGTTACACAGCGGCGCAGTTTTTATTCAATTTTGTCATTACTCGTTTCGGAGTCCCTCAGGCTATTGTCACGGATCATGGAAAGCATTTTTGTAATCACATGATGACGGAACTAACGACCCAACTAGGCTTGCGTCAAGATAGTTCGACACCGTACTACCCACAATCCAACGGACAAGTTGAGGCAGTGAACAAAGTTTTGATCACTATGCTTCAACGCACCGTCAATACGCACAAGTCTAATTGGCATCTGATGCTGTTCCCAGCCTTGTGGGCCTACCGGACTTCTGTGAAGGACGCCACCGGTTTCACTCTGTTTCAGTTGGTTTACGGACTGGAGGCCACCCTTCCCGTCGAATGTGAAATTCCTTCGTTGAAATTAGTTGTCGAGTTACTTCCCAACACCACTCCGGTGGAGGAACGACTTCTTTACCTAGAACGGTTAGACGAGACTCGCCGTTTAGCTTCTCTGGCTATCGAAGCACAAAAGAAGAGAGTCAAGGCTCACTTTGACCAGAACATTCATCCTCGTTCCTTCGTTGAGGGAGATCTAGTACTGCTCTACGATCAAGCTAAAGACAAGCTGGGGGCAGGAAAACTCGAATCCATGTGGCTAGGTCCCTATATCGTGAAAAGAGTTTTACAAAAGGGCGCATATGAGTTGATTGATTACGAAGGAAATCCTCTTGACAAGCCCCGCAACGGGCTGTATTTGAAGAAATATTATGCATGACTTTGTGCACTCAGTTTGTACATACGCGTGTTTAGTGTGTTTTGTGTGCATGATTTCATGTTTTGCTTTGGTGTGAAGGCGTGTTTGCCTCTTATTGTGTTTTCTCCATCTTGTGCAGATGTCTAGTGCACCTTATGTTGGTTTCGCTGATGGCGCATGCCGTAGTACTTGCAATTTGTCCTCTGCAGCGTGGGCAATCTATGATCCTCACAGAGAGTTGCTAGATCTTCAAGGAGTCTGCCTCGGTCGTACCACTAATAATGTTGCCGAATACAGTGCCGTAATTGAGCTACTAGCCGAAATAGTTGATCTCGGCATTCGAGCAATGATGGTAAACCTGGACTCCCAGCTTGTCATTCATCAACTCAACGGGCGATATTCCGTCAGAGACCAACGTATCGTAAGGTTGTATCTATGTGTCAGATTGTTAGAAAGGAATTTTGACTATATCACATATCAACATATTCCGAGACGATTAAACACGTTGACTGATGCATTGGCAAATCATTTGTTAGACAGACATTTGCGAAATAGATAAACATCATACAATAAAGCATAGAAAACATAATAGAGTAAAGCATATGTAAATAAAATATTTCCCAAGCATAGTTTGCATGCATGCCGTGTGTACTTTTAAGCTTGCATTTAAAAAATTAAAATATATGGGTCATGTGTTGTGCAATTCATACATAAGATTACATTTGTACTGAACATTTGCATAGCATAAGCAAAACATTATCATATGTAACAGGATCCATCCAAAAATCGGTATGTATATATATATATATATATATATACATATATATATATATATGTATATATATATATGTATATATATATATATATATATAGATATATATATGTATATATATATATATATATATATATATATATGTATATATATATATATATATATATATATATATATATATATCGTGTGGCGCACTAAGGCGCTCAAAAATAAGTGTGTATGTCAAAAATAGAGTCACTGTCCTCAGTACATCCGAGACATATGTCTCTCAAAACATCAGTGGAAGTAAAACTAGGCAACTAGTGTGCTGGGTTATGCTCTCTGTAGCATACAGCTGCTCGTGCCACCCGCCTCAAAAGGCGGTGCATCTTGGGTGCCACCCCCACTGTGTGCATCTAGTGCTCTATCGGGACCTCCTCGACCCCATGGTAATCCGGCACTCCCTCCAGCAAACCCTCAAGGTTGTGGGCCACAGTCTCCGACGTATCCACTCCTGGAGGAACTAAGGCCAGGGCTCTAGCCTCTGGCCCCTCTCTCCGTGCCATTGGGGCTAGGCCAATGGGTCTCACAGGTCCCACATCTGCATACGGTGACATTTATTAAGACATGTACATGAAAAACCAAAAACATCAAAAAATGTTAAAATGAGATCAAGTGACATACCTCCATCATCCCAATGCTCTCCTGCGGGCAGTGGCATGTCAGGATCATTGCGGAAGTCCATGCCGGCATATGGCCAGTCCTCCACAATGACAACCTGGCGGTCCAGCCACTCTCTGAAATACACTCCCCAAGATACTGGGCGACCACCACCTCCACGCGGCATGACGCGGGCCCATCGACTAGCCCTCGTCTCCCGAGGACCTCTAGGTGGATCCACAGCCATGGTCTGTAGCTGTAGAACCGGCACCCGCTCCAGCATGAGCGGCAGAAGGAGCGACCCATAGGCGAACTGCTTCGTCTCTCCACGACGGCAGTTGCTTAGTTGCCTCTTCATGCTAGTGGTCACAGCAGTTGCCCAGTCAAAGATGGTGGGCTGTAGGCACTCCAAAGCTAACAACAGTTGGTTCTTCGAGGCCTCATGATTGGCCAAGGAACCCGCTGCCCGTGTCACTAGGAAGAGTATCGTGCGGAGGGGCATGTCCCGCACTGTCGGGATACCAACCTTCCCGCTCCGTGTCTTTTCGGCTCCTGGGCATACTCTAGCCATCAGCTGGTCCAGAGTCTCACCGCTGGGTCGCTGCCCCTCCAGGATGGGCCTCTGGCCCCGGCGCGACAAACCAGTCAAGAAATAGATATCCGAGGCGTCGAACTCGATGTCTTGGCCACGGATGGTGAATTTCCCGTCTATTGGGTTCCAAGCCCTGATCAGGAACTCCAGCAAGTCAGGCTGAGCTCTCAGACGTGGAGTGAGAAAGAATTTCATGAATCCGCACGCCCGCATGGCATTTCGGCAATCCGCATTTGCAAAAGCAGCTATATCCTCGACATCATGGGCTCTCTCTTGCCATACAAAAGCCATTGTGCCCTGCAAAGCCATGAAGAAACATTAGAATGTTGTTTGTGGAAAATTGTACGTTCATTTTGTAAAAAATCAATTTTTTCCGCGCCAGCGCGACTGTTTTAAAAACAGTCGCGCTGAAAATGGCGCCCCTGTGTTTTTTCATTGGGTCAGCATGGAAGCACACGTGTTTTCCACGCTGACCCAAAAGGTGGTACGTGTAATTTTAAATTGATCAGCGCGGCCTCGAGCGGTAAATCCGCGCTGACCGAGAGCGCATCCACGCTCAAAGAATTTGCCCAAAAGGGCGAATTCCACCGTTAAAATGCTACCAAAAGGACTCAAAATGGAGCGCATGGCAAGGGGAACCTACCTGGATCAAGCCGTTCGATGAATGGTGTCTGCACAGGGAAGAATTCACTCCATCAACTTCACAGCTTCACAACGTTCTCGAAGGCTCAATATGGTAACAATGGTAAAAATGACTATTTACCCTTCTATTTATAGTAAAAATAGCTCAATTAACTATAAATTTTACAAATGTGGGTTTTTGTCATGCTTTTACCATGGATTTAGCGCTTCTGTCAAGATCTTACGTCTTTATGCATGTTTTAATATGTTTTTTAACATGTCGAACGGATTCACGCTGGTATTTTTACTGTGCAGGTCCTCAGGATCAGTGAAGTCATAATGGTCCTAAAATCACTTGGTCTCAAAAAATGTCGTCTTTGAGCTCTTTTCTGACATGAAACAAGAAAAGATGGCCGAGCTTCCTTTCAGCTCGTTAAAGGGAACGAGAGGCGGTCGTTTTAAGCTCTTTTTCCGACCGTGTAACTTAAAAAGATTGCCGGGTGTTTGTCGTTTCGCACTCGTTATCGGCTCTACAACGACGTGTTTCTGACCACTTTTTTACTTTTTCGGGTCAAAGGCACTATTTACGAAAAGTACTCCTTGATCGTAATGATCAGGCGGTTCTTTTGAGCATTGTTTTATACTTTTTCGGGCTCGAGAGACACAACTGTACGAAAAAGGACCCCCCTGGAGTCTCCTTTTCCGTTGTCTTTTCAGACTCTCTAAACAAGAAAAGACGCCGAGTTTTTCCTTTGTCAGGCTCGTTAAACACTTGATGACATCGGACATCATCGAAATGACACTCTTCAAGCATATGCTATCCCTATCAAGCTTGTCATCCAAAAATAACTAGGGTACCTGCCAGAAATGGTGGGGAAAATGGAACTGCAATTGTTGCGTCGGCAGTATGTCGCTCTTGAACAAGGCACTGGTCTGCATTCTTGTCGGGTGGGAATTTCTCATTTTGTTTCACAACTGACCTCCGTGGGTACGGGTTATCCTATTTGACCTCTCATTTGCTCATTGCCACCGTCATCATACCCTCTGCTCATTTGATGTCAAATACTGCCAAATCCACTGTCGTGCCGCCGATATGTTCAAGAGAAGTTGACCTCTGCAATAATACAACCTCCTCTGCTATCTCACACAATCATTTTACCTCTGTCTCGTGTCGATGATGTGGGAAACATTATGGCCCACCTTCGATCAAGGTCACTTCCTGTCGACTTCAGCTCATTATCCGGGAAGGTGACTTAGAGACTCCCTTCAGGTGCCTTAGAGTCTGCATGCCTCAATGGCAGGTTCTTCATGTTCGACGCGAGGTTTTCATTATTGACCTCCGATCAGATGATTCTGCGGGTGTTCGACACCAGCTCATTGATTCACACGCCGCAGATTGTACCTTAGTACCTTGAGGACCATTGTCATTATTGGTAGTATCTCTCGCGTCTGTTAACAGTTTTCATCATTGACTGGTAATCAGACGATGTTCATGCATGTTCGACTTCAGCTCATGTATTCACATGCTTGGACTTGTACTTTGTTTGGGTCGGGACGAAGCGCAAGACCCTGGATCTCTGTCTGTTATGGTCCAGGTTGCGATTTTGTGGATGATCATTACATGACTCATTGATGGATGGCTGCGCCCATACCTGAGTCTTCATGGATGGCTGCGACCATACCTTATCATTTTTCCGGTCTCTTTAGCTGGGTGGCTGCGTCCATTCCACAGACCTTTTCGCATGTCTTTCGGATGGCTGCGCCCATGCCTAGACTGCATGTACTTGATTATCAGAGATATTCGGTCCTTCCTGGTGGTGTTCCAGTTCGGCAAGTTTCGTAAAGCATTTCACCCCTCCCACTCTCTCGGTCTTCATGCTTTAGGGGGCATCTGTTACACAGTAATTTGTCACTGTCTCCCTGTCAGTCACCCTACTGTGTCAGGAATTCACAATAATCAAGTTCATGCCTTCTGAACTGGCCAAAAACCCACTTTTCCAAAGTTTTCCTCATCAGCACGTCTGTTTCTAAAATATCCGCGATGACTGGCGCTTCATAACAGACCGCGCGCGCTGCCAGCGCGGAAGCACACGACTTTTCCATGCTGATCGAATTTCATGACCAGCGCAGCCCCTGTTTGTATCTACCCGCGCTGACATGGCCTTTTCCATTATGTATTTGCGACGTCAGCGCGCCAGACCAGTTATGCACCCGCGCTGATCCAGTTTTGGCGAATTTGTTCCAACAGCCAGCCTTCCAGATAACTCCAGACTTGGTTGTTGGCCTTGTGAGTATCGACTCCCTTCTATGGCATGTCTGTTCGACCCTTTGCAACTAATTCCCTTGAAGATAAGCTCATCCTTCCACCCTTTTAGGAGGCTCCTTCTCCTATATAAACTTCCACCATTACCATGAGCAGCTAGTTTTGGAATAGCTTGGATTGTGTAGAGCTTATAGTGCTCAGATTGCTGCTACCACAGGTATTTGGTGTGATAAGTGTGGAAGTGCATGATAGCTTATGGAAGGTTGTGTTGTGTTGCTTGTGTGAGAGAGAGAGTTTCTTGACTTGGGAGAATCATTCCCAAAGGTGAATGCTTGAGACACTTGCTGACTGGCCCCTCCTGAGAAGGATACCGACGTCAGAACATTTGGTTGTACTCTTCTCTGCTTGATTAATAATAGATGACTACTATTATTGTTCCACTCTCATTTGTCTATGCAATGGTTAAATGTGAATTACATCCTTTCTGACTGATGTATGGTTGCTTTTATTAGATTTCACGCTTGTGTTTGTTTCCTCTTCGTGTTGCAGGTGTCTATTCACGGAGATCGCGGAGGATCGTGACCAGCCAGAGCGAAGGAGCGAAGGTGGCATCTGTTCATCAAACAACAGCGCTGGAATCCAAGTAGGTGCTCTTTACCTCTTGTTTAATTGCAATTAGGAACTTGCATAGTAGCATTGACTGATTGTTGCTAGACCCTTGCTGGGCTAGTAGGGATCGCCTCTATCCGTAGAGGGGATTTACCTCTCCAACAGGCTGGGTTGATTCGATCCCTATCGGCCTCACCTAAAATGTCATACGGTTACGTTTTGGGGTGTGCAGTGTGGGGCAGTGGGGGTGGTGGCCCACCACCTTTTTTTTATAATAATATATATATATATATATATATATATATATATATATATATATATATATATATATATATAAGAACGTGCTTTTGAAAATTCACAAAATTTGACCAAAGGAGTCTTTTTAACAAGGCGGCAATTTCGCCTAGAATCTAGCCTAGCTTGGCTGGAATCCGGTGGCTTGATTTTGTCCAATTTGCAGCCTCCTTAATCCTGCCTGGTCACCAATGTCAACCTCAAATTTGATTGCTCTTATCTTTCACATAAGGACTTGGTTTGACGAACCGTTCACACCACCGTGATCAGGACAATGAGATCTACTCTCTAGTCCTAGTTTGAAATCATTCTGATCACTTTGATTTGTGAGCTTTCATAACCCCTCTTTGTCCAATGTGTTTCCTTGGAGCCACCTGGATCATCTACCAACAAGCACTACTTGCAAACCACATGACCCAGCAATATTCCATATGGTACGCAGAAGATACACTTTTTCATGTTAAGGGAAATCTGATGTCTTTGATAGATATCCAACATGAGGCACATACTAGCAACATGGCGCTTAACCAACCCAAACACAATCCAATCATCAAAGTATACTTCTAAAAATTTGTGGATAAATTCCTTAAAAGACTCAATTTCCACTCTTGAAAAGATTGCAGGGGTATTCTTCATCCCAAAAGTCATTACGGTATATTGAAAAAAACCCCATTCCGTCATGAAGGTGGTCTTACTTCTAACATCTGGCATGATATTGGTCTGATGGTACCTCGATAACCCATCAATGAATGATTTGGCTTCTTGCCCTTCAACATTCTCCAGTACCTTGTCTGTAAATTCCATAGGGAATGGGTCATGGATGCATGAATCATTCAACTTCCTCAGATCTATGCATATCCAAATTTCATCTTGCTTCTTCTTTTCTTGGACTAACATGGGGCTTACCCAGTTTGATTCCTCCATAGGTTCAATGATCCTAGCTTCTAACATCTTATCCAAATCCTTGCGCTCCTTTTCCTTATACTTGGGATTTAATCGATAGGGGCATTGCTTTATAGGCTTCGCATCTGGCTTCAAAGTAATCTTCGTGATGCCCAAATCCCCTACTATCCCCTCTAGATCAGAGAAATTGGTGGGAAACAAGTCTGGATACTTGCGCAACAACTCTGTGACCTTATCAATTGTATCTTCATCCCAATAGTCACTTATCTTAGCAAAATTTGACTGTGTATCCCATCCAATATTTCCCTGCTTAGTCCTTAGAGGATCTAATATGCTAGGGATTGCTGCCTTAGGTCCCTCAACCTCACGTTGTCCTTCTAACTCGGGAATGCTAACATTTTTTGGGTCATCTTCGCTTTCTTTTGTAGTTACATTATAACATTCTAGTGCATGAAACAACAACGTATTCCAATATGGTTGAACCCATGCTACCGATTCCTCGGGGAGTTTAAAGATCGCTGCTTTTATTTCTTGAAGTGCTTCATCAATACATTCAAAGGAATCTTCAAAGATGAACGTTAATAGGAAGATTTTCTTCAGGGTATCTCATTCAACCTTTCCATGTTGCAACTCAGTTTCCAAGTACCAGTTCATTGGGATGGTATCCGTTATCACTCAAGAAAAAAATATTTCAAATTCTGAACATCAATTTTTTAATTGTAAAGGTTTGGTGTTAGTCCCTTTGCAGGTTCCTACGGATAAAAGTCCCATTTTTCTTCTCTATCAGGATTAGGCTTTTAGGCTTATATTTCTCAAGATATGGACAAAATTGGTATTGTTGGGTCAAATGGCACCCCTTACAGATGACAGCTGGCGAATAAAGTTCGAGCATGTCAAAGCAGATGGGTTTTCTTGCTTACGTGGATTATGGGTGCTTCGCCAAATTCTGTCACCAATACATGTAAAGCTTTTGACAACACTCTGTGTGCCATATGTCTTTTCTCGTGATTATAATGCAAATTGAATGACAGCAGTTGAAATTCTGGATGATGATATATACCTTGGAGCAGAGAAGGTTGCAGTTGATTCCTTGAGCTTTGCAGTTCAAGAAGGAGAGTGTTTTGGATTTCTCGGCACAAAAAGTGCTGGAAAGAGTACAACACTGTAAATTTTATGTGGTGAAGAGCATCCTACGGGAGCGACTGCATACATTTTTGGCAAGGATATTCTTGCACATCCAAAGGCAGCACATCAGCATGTAGGTTATTGTCCTTAGTTTGATGCCCTTCTAGAATTTCTTACTATTTGAGGACATCTCGAGCTCTATGAACAGATAAAGGGAGTTTCAAAGGAAATATTAGATCAAGTTGTGGAAGGAAAGCTCGCAAAATTTGATTTATGGCCACAAGCAAACAAACCTTCCTATTCTCTAAGTGGTAGCAATAAACGCAAGTTATCAGTGGCCATAGCAATGATTGGAGATCTTCCTCTAATCATTTTAGATGAACCTTCAACAGGTATGGACCCTATTGCAAAGCGATTTATGTGGGATGTCATCTCACGTATATCAACTAGACAAGGCGAAGCTACTTTGTTCAGTGGAGGCATCACTAGTAGAATGGCTTGAACGGATTTTCACTATTGATGATCTTTGGGTTCATACAGGGGAAGCATATTAATAGGCTTTTAATTTAAATTCTGATTGCTGAACCTGATCTCGGTGATAGTCAAGAAGGCTATGCTATTAGTAGATTTAAAGCGATTACTGAACCAAATCCGATGCCAGCCTATCAGAACAACCAGGCACAGTATATGTCCTTTCTAGGCAATTAAGTGATGTGAATATAGTTGGCTCCAGTTCTGTCGGATCAAATATTAATTATGGAAATCCTGTCACAGAATTGCAACACGATATTCTTGGTTCTAGACTGCACTTAAACGTTTCAGTTGGCGATACATTATTATTGATGAAGCGCATCGAATAAAGAATGAAAATTCACTTCTTGCAAAGACTATGAGAATCTACAGCACCAACTACAGGCTTCTTATAACTGGCACACCTCTTCAAAACAACCTTCACGAACTCTGGTTTCTTCTCAATTTCTTACTTCCAGAAATTTTTAGTTCTGCTGAAACTTTTGATGACTGGTTCCAAATATCAGCTGACAATGACCAACAAGAAGTGGTTCAACAACTTCATAAGGTTTTTCGGCCATTTCTTCTACGGAGACTGAAGTCAGATGTTGAAAAGGGTCTGCCTCCTAAAAAGGAAACCATATTGAAAGTTGGAATGTCACAAATGCAAAAGCAATTTTACTGGGCATTGCTTCAAAAAGACTTGGATGTTGTGAATGCTGGAGGAGAGCGTAAGCGCCTTTTGAATATAGCCATGCAATTGAGGAAGTGCTACAACCATCCATATCTCTTTCAGGGTGCTGAGCCAGGTCCACCATACACCACTGGAGACCATCTAATCACCAATGTGGGCAAAATGGTTCTTTTGGATAAGTTGCTTCCAAAACTGAAGGACCATGCTTTCGGAGTTCTTATTTTTTCACAGATAACAAGACTGTTGGACATTCTGGAGGATTATTGTATGTTTTGTGGATATCAGTATTGTTGAATTGATGGGAATACTTCAGCAGAGGATCGTGATGCTTCCATAGATTCTTTCAATCAAGAAGGGAGTGAAAATTTTGTTTTCTTGCTTTCAACCAGAGCTGGAGGCCTTGGTATTAGCCTTGCCACAGCAGATGTGGTCATTTTGTATGATGGTGACTGTAATCCACGAGTTGATCTACAAGCCCAGGATCATGCACATGGAATTGGACAGAAGAAAGAAGTTCAAGTTTTCCGCTTTTGTACAGAGTACACTATAGAGGAAAAGGTGATTGAAAGGGCTTACAAAAATAGAAGCATTGAACATTGGATGGTGCAATTGTATAAAGAACTCAGATATCAAACCTCTGGCTGGGCTTACAAACTTGAAGGAGCTGCAAACTTATCGAAATAAAGTCGCAGATTCAGGCATTGTTTATGTAGGCTGTCCGGTGACTGTGGCATAAATGAATACAATTTCAGGTCTTGTTGCTTTGACATATCTCAACATAAAGTCATGCTGTATAACTGATGCTGGAAGCTAAAAGCTGAAGAACTTTTGAATTGAAAGACTCTGAACATGGCTTATAACAATATTACACATGCTGGCCTAGTACATCTAATGGTCATTATTCATAGCCAGTTTGGTTCATGATGCCTCAGACAGCTTAGAGGAGATGCAGTTAAGCCAGCAGAAAAAATCTCCTTAAGGAAGTCACACATCAAGTAAAGTTATGTTCCAAATTTTGAAATTTTGATGGTTTTCCTTATTGCATTTTTTCTTGAAGAATCATATATCCCCACTCAGTATTGAAAAGCTTTGGAGCAGTCGAAAAGAATATTTAAATATACGGAAGCTCAAGATAGCAAATTTTTGGTATTAAGCTATGTTTTAGTGATTACACAATAGTTTCGTAGCGCGCTATGAAACTGTTGAAGATGGTGACTAATGCACAGCAGTTTCGTAGCATGCTACGAAACCGCTAAAGCTACATAATTTAAACTCAGTCAACAAGTTTTGAGAGACCGAGGGAAAATTTTGAAAAAGTAATATCTTCAAAGGATAATCTAAACGTATCAAATTTCAACAAGGTCAAGACAGGTGGAGGAAACATATATTCGAACCCAACTCTAAACTTTTTGTTATAAAGTGATCATATTTACTACAGTCCATGATATGTCAGACAACTTGGAGGAGATTTTGTCTTCACACATGGTAAAGGTTGACAGCACATCAAGGACGTGGCATTCTGATATATTTTGCATAATCAAAGATGAAGGGCATGATTCATTGGATTCGAATATTTTTGAGGAAAACCAAAGGTAGATAAACAGGGGCAGTTCTCTACTTTTTAGGGGCAATGGAGAAGATGGGACATTGAGGACCAATATGGAGCTTCAAACATCCACCATAGCCAAAACTAAAAAGACCACTTGTCAAAGAGTGAGAATGATTGTAATTAAGGCTATTATTAGCATGATATGGAGTTAGACTCCTATTTGACTGAGAACTCTAAAGAAGTCCAGTTAGTAGTTTGTTACATTTAATAGGTAGTTACAATTTGAATAGGTGTGATAAGAAGTAGAATTCGAGTTCCCCTCATGTTAGAGGAGGAATCTCAGCCTTGTAAAGAATTCTATATATAGCAAGAACAACAATGTACTCAGGGTTGGAAAATTCTCAAAGAAACAGAGGACTTTGTGTTATTGTATGTGACTGTATGTTTTCAGGATAATAGAAGGAGTTGATTTCACTACTCAGGATTCAACAAGGGTTTTTAATGTTTGATTTTCTTCATGGTTTCTTTCCTATACTTACTTGCAGTAGTACAGATACATGTTACTTATAACAAATTTGAAGATGCTCTAATTTCCTTCATGTATTTGTGGACTGTGTTCCTACACTATATCTCTGTTCTACTTCTATGTGAAAGCCCTCTATGCCCTGACTTCCATGTGAATTTAATCTCATTGTTGTACTGAAACACACCTTGACTCCATGGCCCAATGGAATTTTGTTAATTGATATTTCAACCATTCATATACTGTTGTTCGAATTTTTCATAGAGTTAGCCATCTTAATCTTCAAAGTAAAATCATTAACCCTTTGAGAGAGCCCTCTCAGGCTAAGGAGGCTAAGCCTTAGCTAAAAGATTGGTTTGAAACAGTTACTTGAAGTCTTCCTGGTCTGCAGCCTTCCACGGCTTGATTTTGAGATAATAGTATCCAAAGTGTGAGAAAATATGTGAACCCATTTTAACTATGGTTCCTCTCCCCATGCTTGAGTCCATCATTGTTATAGACATTTTTGTGCCTCGCAGCACGGAGAATGAAATGTCAATAATTACAGGGATCCTCAGTCCCTAAACATGTTGTTCTTACCCCTAAAAGAACAAGGTCATCAAACAACAGCACTTCCAATCAGTTCTCCACCTGAAAACACTTCAAAACAGGCTTATTTTGGATCATGTCAGCTGCTCCACTGAGCTTCTGCGCTGGAATGCAACTGTCCCTCTTTGTACCTGCGCTGGAAGTCAAAAGTAATGAAGGCTACCTGCGCTGGGCGAGATTGGCCAAGTGGCACAGTCATCCTGCAAGGTGTCAACTGCCCAGGAAGCTTCCAAACTGACACTTGGTTCATAAGATTCGCCCTGTGATGAGTAAGAGGTACTTGATCACCATGTGTAACCAAGGATCTCCAAGTGGACTCAAGAACTGAAGATTAACTGAAGAGGGAGAGGACATTAGTCAGCTCTATGCCAGCCTCAAGCTGACTCATCCTCTCTTCTTCTCTCCTATATATAGAGCTCTTCTATGAGGTCTAAGGAGGCTGGAATTTTGTGTAAAGCAAGGAGGTGCTGTTGGATTACAGTTAGAGCTATTGGGTGATTGTTTTACTAGAGGTGAAGAGGAGAGTTCTTGCTGCTGGGGAGGTGCTGCTGGATTGGAGCCATCATTGGTTGTAACCTTCTCAGAACCCTGTTACTTCTATCAATAAAGTTTTGCATGTTCTCCTATATACTTGTATTGCATTGATGTATTGTATTTACATGTATATTTGATTCACTCTAATCCATGCATCAGTTATGAGTACTTGTATCTTGTAGTTTCCTCTCTCGTTTTGTGCAGGGCTTGTGTGTAGCTGGACCGGCAAAGAGAGCAAGGAGCTGGGAACAAGAGACAAAGAGAGAGGATCAAGATCGACTAAGCGAAGGATACCAGGTTGGTTGATCATTTCTTCCCCCTCTCTGTACTTTCATAAAGGAAAACATCAAAGCTTTACTTTCAGTTGTTGCTAAAGATTGTCACCTTTAGAGTAGGGATAGGGTCATCCGCATCGGATACTTTTCTCGCCATGTAAGGGACATTTTGTCCAAAGTTCCCTACAATCAAACAAGAGAAGGAGTAAGTTCCTGATTTTGATGAAAAATCTGGCGAAAAATCATCAAAAAACTCATGCAAAATCAGCTTTTTTAGGCCCAGCGCAGGCAGATAGTCTTCCCCCTGCTCTGGAACTCAGTCTGCCTTAAGGCTGCCTGAAATACAGCGCAGATTTCGAAAGGGGAACCTGCGCTGATGCCAGGGCGCCCTAATGAAACCCCTGGGGCCCAGAAACTCTGAAAAACATGCATGAAACTGAAAAAGGAAACCATGAAAGTGAAGGGCTAAGGTTTAGCTCCTACCTGGTCCAAACGGCGCCGAAAATCGTCCACAGAATCTCCCGGAATCAGCTGGTAAAAATCAAGGAAGAAGAGGCACCTCCAGAGCTCCAACAAGCAAAATGCAAATGAAATGGTAAATCAGAGGTAAAAACCCCTTTTTATGACTTTTTACACAATTTAAAGTTAAATATTAGGGTTATAATCTCGTTTTCATGCAAATATTGTCCATTTCTAACAAAATTTGTTGCAGCAATTGAAGATGAAGTACTACATTTGAAAAGAGAAAAGCTAGTAAAAGTAAAAAATTAAATTTGACCATGAATCGAGCAGTTTTACCACGGAATTTATGCTCGTTAAAAAATAGAAAAGTGTGAGCAGAGTTTTTCCGCCAAAGTTCAAGCTCATTAAAAAATGAACCTATCTCGGTAAATAGCCATTGCGATCGCAAATTTATAAGCCTTAAAAGCCTTGGTCGTGTTTTCATCCATCACCTCCATTTCATTTGGCCGATCGTTCACCCCCATATGTGTGTTTACCTATTTTGAGGAACAGCTGCGAAGAGTGATTTCACCTAGCCATCCTTGTGGCACTACCGTGATTGGAAAATTCCAATATTGTACCTGGAATCAGTTGCTATCCCTGTTTATCACTCGTTCCTCAAAAGACGAGTCTTCTTTGAGCTCTTTTCACTGACTCGTGAAATATGAAAAGTTTGCCGAGTTTTTGGCCTTCTAGCTCGTTAAACAACCGAAAGCTATCCCTCCTCTAGATTTTAATCTTTTTGGACCTGAGGGATTATTGCACAAAAAGATCGAGCGCTTGTCTTGTTCGGCTCGTAAAAGTACCGAACAGCCATCCCTTCTGTATTGTTTTATACTTTTTCGGACTTAAGGGATTAGATGACGAAAAAGGAATTATGGAGTTGACTTTCTGTACCTTTTCAGACTCTCTAAAAATGAAAAGGACCGAGTTTTCCTTGTCGTTAGACTCGTTAAAATGATTAAATAGCGACAAACTTGTCTTTAGACGAGAACGAGTTTCCCTATCGCTAGGCTCATTAAATCATAGCGATAGGCTTGCCCGAAGGGCAGGTTATAGAACAAGCATATGTTATCCTCCTCAAGCTTGACAAAAATAAAGAGGTACTGGTCAGAAATGACTGGGGAAAAATTGGGAGAACATTCAAAGTTTAATGGTAGCAAGTCACTCTTGGACATGACACTTTTCCTCCGTATCACATCGGGTTGGGTTGTTTCATTCACCGGTCTCATCACCATGGTCCTCGCCACACCATCCACATTTGGGGTAATGCTACCGATCCATCGCATCAGTGTCGTTATATGTTCAAGAGGGGTCATTCTGAAAGTGTCAACCGTGTCCCATCCACTGCCATGCATTATCCTTCATCCATTCATGATCGCCACCCTGAATCATATGTCACAGTTTGTTTTCACCTCCACTAAAGTCATTAGCTCCATTCCGTGTCATTGATGTGGGATTCATTAAGGCCCTCCTTTGACGGATCGCTTCTTGTCGACTTCAGCTCATTATCCAAGAAGTTGATCTAGGAACACCCCCATCAGTACTTTGAAGCTTGCATGCCTCAATGGCAAGTTTCTCACTTCCGGCGACAGGTATACATCAATGACCTTCGACCAGAAGATTTTGCGTGGCGTTCGACGCCAAGTCCTTTATTCACGCCACGTGAATTGTACTGCAGTACCTTGAGGGTCATCGTCATTATTGGTGATTCCTCTCGCGCTTGTTAACGGTTTTCATTATTGACCGGTAATCAAGCGATGTCTTTCCATGTTCGACTTCAGCGCAATTCTCACATGGATTGACTTGTACTTAGAGTGAAGATCGAACGAGTTTGAAGACCCCGGATCTAGTTTCATCCATCCGGGCTGCGATATATATTCAGGAAATATAAAAGCATTTGCCATGTACATCATTGCAGCAGATGATCATCCTACTCAAAGGCTGATAATTTCAGCAGAAAATTATCAGTCTATCTTCAGACGATCGTCTGTCATATGTACCAAAATGTATTTATAAAAGCTGAGCATGGGAATGCCCGCCTCAGCTAGATCATGAAAATAGAATGAAAAATAATGTATTGTATTGTATTGTATTACAGGGCACTCTCCTCAGCACTGGAACGAACTTCGGATCCTCTAGATAAAGCATTTCACCCGATAAACGGCCTCATACTTTAGGGGGCAACTGTTATAGACATTTTTGTGCCTCGCAGCACGGAGAATGAAATGTCAATAATTACAGGGATCCTCAGTCCCTAAACATGTTGTTCTTACCCCTAAAAGAACAAGGTCATCAAACAACAGCACTTCCAATCAGTTCTCCACCTGAAAACACTTCAAAACAGGCTTATTTTGGATCATGTCAGCTGCTCCACTGAGCTTCTGCGCTGGAATGCAACTGTCCCTCTTTGTACCTGCGCTGGAAGTCAAAAGTAATGAAGGCTACCTGCGCTGGGCGCGATTGGCCAAGTGGCACAGTCATCTTGCAAGGTGTCAACTGCCCAGGAAGCTTCCAAACTGACACTTGGTTCATAAGATTCGCCCTGTGATGAGTAAGAGGTACTTGATCACCATGTGTAACCAAGGATCTCCAAGTGGACTCAAGAACTGAAGATTAACTGAAGAGGGAGAGGACACTAGTCAGCTCTATGCCAGCCTCAAGCTGACTCATCCTCTCTTCTTCTCTCCTATATATAGAGCTCTTCTATGAGGTCTAAGGAGGCTGGAATTTTGTGTAAAGCAAGGAGGTGCTGTTGGATTACAGTTAGAGCTATTGGGTGATTGTTTTACTAGAGGTGAAGAGGAGAGTTCTTGCTGCTGGGGAGGTGCTGCTGGATTGGAGCCATCATTGGTTGTAACCTTCTCAGAACCCTGTTACTTCTATCAATAAAGTTTTGCATGTTCTCCTATATACTTGTATTGCATTGATGTATTGTATTTACATGTATATTTGATTCACTCTAATCCATGCATCAGTTATGAGTACTTGTATCTTGTAGTTTCCTCTCTCGTTTTGTGCAGGGCTTGTGTGTAGCTGGACCGGCAAAGAGAGCAAGGAGCTGGGAACAAGAGACAAAGAGAGAGGATCAAGATCGACTAAGCGAAGGATACCAGGTTGGTTGATCATTTCTTCCCCCTCTCTGTACTTTCATAAAGGAAAACATCAAAGCTTTACTTTCAGTTGTTGCTAAAGACTGTCACCTTTAGAGTAGGGATAGGGTCATCCGCATCGGATACTTTTCCCCACAACAATCATGCCAAATGTTTGTGAAGGTCATCTTTCCTTTTGTATTTTGCTGTCATACAGATACTGGCACCCAAATCTTAGCTTCATTATCCTCCAGTATTCTTTCCAATCGGCAAAGATGTCCTTATGTGCACCCCACCAATGGGAAGGTGTAGCTCGTAGTGCCAAATCTAGCTCTTGGAACCGATGCACTTCTGGCACATCCCTTTCAAACTTATCCAAAAAAAAGTTAACTTCTTCTAAACCATCATAATAGGGCAATTTCCATATCTCAGTAGATATGCAACGAATCAATTTTGTCAACATGTTACAACACAATGAGGATACTTCGTGTAATCGGTTCTACCAGTGCTCAATCTCTTCATCAGAATATGAAGAGAAGGAACTATCCCTATCCCATGTGATCCATCCATCCACTATAGGATTGATCCAATCCTCATTGCATGCACTGATTTTGTAAACTTGATCAAGATCGTCCTCCTCGTCATAATCACAGGCTGGTTTAGTATATCACACACATTCATTTGGATCCAATGGAAAAATGACCCAGAGCTCCTTTCTTTTGAACGCCATTCTATGCTTTTTGAGATTAATAATCACATCCATATCAAAGGCCCAATCAATGCCTAGTAGCATAGGGTGAGGGTTACTATAATCAACTACCTTGATCACTTCAAAGTTAGCTAGGGCACTAGCTCCTTCAATATCCACCATGACCCCATATAGGCGCCCCATACGAATGATCTTTTGCTGGTTTTCCATGCGTAGCTTGATAAGAGACAATTGCAGTGCATGCCTCCCCATTCTTTCCCATGTTTTCTTCAATAGAACATTCACATAAGATCGTAGATTGAGAATTACCTGGTCCATCTCATACTCCCCTATTTGTGTAGTTAGTTGGATGTCGCGACCTGTTCGCTTCTTTCTTTTTCCCATCTTGCGAACTGCACACTAATATGGAGGAGCTTTAAATAATTATCAATCAACTCTTGTAGCCCTTCTACTACCCTTCTATCCCATAGAAGCTTCATAGAAGTCTTCAAAAATGTTGCTAATAACGAAGGGTCTACATCTTGTGCGCTATTGTTTCCTCCATAAAAGTTTCCTTTGCACGACTCAAGTCAAATCCAACTTCCTTCTTGGTAGCCTTGCATACCCATCCTTCATCTCCCAACTTCTTCCCCTTATCTTCTCTTATGGTTATACCACTTCATGTCATGACATTGACACTAGGCTGCTCTTCACGAGGCTCCTCTCTCATCATTTGGATATTCTACGTAGGTGTTTGGGCTTTCTTTTCTCGCATCTTCATTATTAGTATGGGGCAATCATCTATAACATGGTCAAACTGCCAGCAATACTTACAAGAGGGGTGTGTCAGATTTTTACAGTGGCATGAAAAATGACTTGCCTCTCCATAAATTGTAACAAATAACCTATCTGCAACCCCTTCCAACTCCTCCTCCTCATACCATTCCTCGGCCTTGGAATCCTTCGCACTACGCTTGCGCCCTAATCCTGAGACCGATTTTCTACCTGCATCGTATACATTAGGGGAGTTTTGAGGTCTAAAATGGGCCTCCTAAGGAAATTATAAAATAATAGTGGAAATAATTAAATAAGATTAGATTACATCATCATATTTTAGAGGGAAAAAAGAAAAAACTATTTTTTCAACTCCTATTTTCAACTTTTCTCCCAATGGGTTTACTCAAATTTCAAGCGACAACACTCATTACAATGCAGAATTTGATTCCTCATCCAAGGGGTACCTATGTTGCATACTTTTGATGGGCCCTGGTACACGAAAAATGAGAAATACATGAAAAACGTGATTACAATCACGTTTTTTATGTGTTTCTCATTTTTCATGTAGTAGGGTCCATCGAATGTATGCAACATGGTTACTCCTTGAATGAGGAATTAAATTTTGCATCCAAAGAGTACTCCCACTTGAAATTTGATTAAAGCCTTAGGTAGATAAGTTGAAAATATGAGTTGAAAAAGTAGTTTTATTATTTTATTGTTTTTTAATCTTTTTACTTTTTTACTCCAAATATGGTGAATAATCCCCCATGGTTGACATATTCATCTTGAATCATATTGGTTCTTATAAAGTTTATTTTGGTTGTACATTTTTCTTAAGAGGTCCATTTTAGACCTCAAAATTCCCTAATGCGTTGGGGTTCACTCCATAATCATTTCATAGCCTTAGTAGTTGCACTCATCATACCCAACCAATTTGCAAAAAGTGCAGAACAATTGTTGAGGAGTTTGCACAAAATTTTGCATGAAATGATAGTTATCAGTCACTTGTTTCCTAGAGATTTTACAACTAGCACACCATAAGTCTACTCCAGTGTTCGATCGAGCAATATTTTCTAGCTTTAGGGGGACATGGCCTCCCCCAATAAGGTAATTCTGATAGACTGGACAATGGTCCTTATCATGACCATGGCCTTTACAATTCAAGCACCCAACTTTTGTGCATGCCTGAGGTTGGGATTCCTTTCAATCCTTAAGACTTTGTAACTCCGTGTGCAGGCTAGCTAGTTGTGACTGAACCTGTTGTACCCCTAGATTCGTATCCTACACAAGTGAAGCCTCCAATCTAATTGAAATCTCTGAGGTTTCAGCTTGCATTCCTATTTTCTGTTGCAAAAGTGGTAATCTCAGGTGAGGTAGGAGTGAAGAAATGTACCGGTACCAGTGTTGATCATTTGTGATTATCATGTTAGTCTGATAAATCCAACACTTCAGTCTTTGATCATATTCCCATGCAGACTCGTTCACCGTCTGCTAAATCTCTTTAAATTCTGTTACCGACTAGGCTTGTGATTTGGGTTTCTTAAATTCATTATTCAATGCTTGTTGTGTCTCGAACATAGTCGCATTGGGTTTTCCTGAGGAAAACATGATGTACCAACTTAGCGCCCTGTCTTGTAATGCTGTGACTAGCTACATTTTCTTCATTTCATCATTAGTAATCTCTTGTGCCTTCCATACAACATTTGCAACGAACCAATATTTCTCAGGGTCTTCAGTCCCTAGACCCTTAAATATATGCATCTTCATCATGTTTTCCATGTTAAATGATGGAGATGGAGGTGGAGGAAAAGGTGTAGGTGTGTGGGGTGGAGGTGGAGGTGGAGGTGGAGTGGATGGATGAGGTATCCCTATGAAACCTTGGCTTACAATCTACAGTGCGCTTCACGGTGTCCTCAAAATACTACCTTCGTCGTCACTATCAGATGATCCCAACAATGGACTATATTCAGAGCCTGAATCTTGGTTCCTTTTGAATTCTCCCCCACTTCACATAGTTCGAAACATCAATTTAAAGGCATAACCCAATTTTCACACAATAACATCTTAGTCCAGGTTTTCAAGGATTTTAGGTACTTACCTCTCGGTCCCTTGAAAATCTTGCGCTCTACTTCACTATAACTGGTGGACATATCGATCACGAACTCAGTAATGAATCCTCCTAGAATACTATCGATCCAGTGATCGACATCCTGCACAATTTTGTTTTCTGAAGCCTCCAAGCACTTCACTAGTTCTGCGGTCCACAAAATAGGTCCGTCAAGCTTGCATGTACCCTAACTATTCACCAATTTAGACAGCCACTTATAAAATTCATAGGGGAAGGAGCAGAATAATATCTCATGTTTGTCTGTGAATAGGTATCTATTCAACCACTCTTCCCTCGACAGATGCGGATTCCTATTTGCCTGAGCTGCAAACACATGAAGTTTCTGATCTATCCACGTTTAAAATTATTTGTTAGTGGGGAAGCACTTATCATACATTCCTCAGATAGATCTTGATCCCAGCAATAGAACCATTTGTTGGCTTGTTGGGCCCTGACTGAGGTTCACAGTTAGTTGCGCCAACCAATGAAACCCTAAACTTCTAGCTCGATCGACAACAACCTGCATAGCATAGGCTGCTGTCTAACCCAAAGCAATATTGGGGGATGAAAGAACCAGGTTCTTGCATCCATAGTTCTGTGTGATACATTCTAGTAGCTTCTAGGGCTTAGGTCTGTATTCTTGAACCCTAACCCTTTCGATACAGATAATTAGAGTAATTCACATAAACAACATTTATATCTTCGCAAAGGTCTTTAAATATTAATAACCTTGATAAATCTTACTGATCTATCACCTTTATGCATAAGATAAGCATCATTCATACAATTTTCAATACAGAGCTTATGAGCACTAGTATTGTAGCAAGAATGCTTCAACTCCTTGGCTACCAGCATTACTTTATCAACCCGGGGTTCATACAAACTTGGAGGTGACAGTGCTGTATACACAAGTAAAAGTGATGGTTTTGCCTTTTGTCATTGTTCAGATGGTGAGAGACCACTAGGGTTTTCAAGCCAGACTTCTATGGAGTTAGAAGAAGCTTGGTTTCTTCATGGAATAAAGGGTAGTCTACTCTAAGGGAGAGCTATTCTATTGTAATAATGAAAAAGACCGAAATTCAATGCTAAATCACACCATTTGCTAATTAACTACTAGTAAACTATGCTTTGCAATAATGCTAAATTAACATGAACCAATTCTACTATCGAAGAATGGAAGTAAACAACATCAAACATCACTAATGTGCAAGTAAAGGGACTGAAATAAATCTGTTTTTGTCTCTTTGTCTTTTCATGCAAAATCAAGTATGCAAACTAATTTCTTTTGGTGATGTGGTAGGTGAGTTAAGGATGTTGGAGGATGGCTGGAAGGGTTAGGAGATGGTTGGATACTGTGGGACACCATTGGGTGACCATTGGTTACTTCCTACAGGGTTTGCCTCAATTCGGCCTCAAAACAGGCCATTTCAGGAAAACCTACAGGATGTACTAGAAACCTACAGGATTCCTTGTAAACCTACAAGATACATCCGAGAGCAAGATGGGAGGTGTTGGAGGTGATGGAAGGCTTAGGGAAGGTGTTTGATGGGTGTAATGGAGTGAGAAAAGGTCTAAGATCACTCGGAAGTCAAGAACAAGGATAGAAGATGGTTGGATTCGCTCAACGTGCTTGGAAGCATTTCTATGTAAAATGTTGAAAACTAGTGAAAGAAATTTTGAAAACGAGGAATGACTATGCTGGATGAAGTGCAAGGTGGTTGTTGGTTATGAATTCTTTGTCTACTACTAAAGCACCTGCTCTTCATAAAACATGTATAATTTCCAAAAACCTATGTAAACAAGAAGCATTCTCATAAGCTAGAAAAACAAAATTAATGAACTAATTGCCTACATTATGCATGAGGAAAGTTGTTGAAAGGAATGAAATCATGGATGAGATATACTACAAGAATGAAGATAGAAGAGATGGAAATGAAATACTACTTTGCAAAACTAATCAAATGCTAACTTAAATACAGTAAAATCTAAAGCTCATACAAGAAATAGAAATTTGTGTTTTTGGGGCTGCAAAAGGGTCCCTTCCTCAAATCATGATCCCAAAGGGAGGAAATGAGGCCAAGACACCTACTGAAACCCTTGTGGTTCTCCTTTTATCCCTAATAACATGCTATTGAAGTAAGGCACAAAAGTAAGCAAACTAATAAACAACCAATCCAATCTACACTACCTGCAATGAAAATACATCTAAAGGAAAATTAACAATGAAGCTATGAGACTAATATAAACATACAAATACAAGAAAGAGAAGCCTTGACTGCTAGGGTTGGGCCATAACCCAAGGGATTAAACCCTCTGAGTTAACTCAGTGCTAGCTCAAAACAAAACTCATTCTTATTACCAAAACATAAAATAACATCAATAACACTTCCACAAGTCTGGAGCTCGAAAACCACTTAGAGTTTTACAACAAAAGTTTGAATCCTAATGAGGCCCTAGGCCTCTCTACTTATACAACTGAAGTCCACAACGAATTCCTTAAAATTAGGGAGGCTTAGATGATCTAGATTTAAACAGGAACACAACAATTCACAGAGATAACCATAAACATAGAGATGTAGGTGAAATAATACTTCATTTCATTAATGTAAAATATTGAAATATGCTTACAAACATAAATGAAAATAAACCAGCTAGGGCGATGGTGGCTTATCTCTGAGAAGAGATGTGGCAGCTACATGCCTCTGAAATATGTTACAATGAGGCTCGAAGGATTATTTATTGTTGAGAAACAATGGAAAACCCTAAACATCCAAAAACCTAACCTTAGAAGATGAAATACCAAATTGTGGGCCCCGTTTGGGTAAATTGGTACATCAACTTCTCGAGGTCATAACTTTGGCATACGATCTCCATTTGACGTGCAAAATATATCATTAGACACATCTATCCAAGAACTAAATCTTTGGGAAGAGCAGTCCATGGACCCATGTTGCTCCCAGTGTTCCCAAAAAACGTCGTTTAGGGCCTCAAAAAGGCTCCGAAAGTTCAGGACCCAAAAAATTGCTAAAAATAGTAAACTTTGCTACAATTAAGGAAATTGAAAAGCTGAATGAAACAATGGTGGGGGTTCAAGTGGACTTGGTGGGTGGCCACCGGTATCCACCTAGATCATTCCTCCCCACTTAGGAAGAAATGGTCCCCATTGCATTGAGTTCCTCCTTGAGACGAGGAAACTTCTGCTGAACTTGGTCCTTAGTGAGCCACTTGCCCTGGTGAAGGAGTTCGCCTGCTTTGACAACTCGAT
The DNA here is from genome assembly GCA_031772625.1 of Pinus tabuliformis. Taxonomy (NCBI): domain Eukaryota; kingdom Viridiplantae; phylum Streptophyta; class Pinopsida; order Pinales; family Pinaceae; genus Pinus; species Pinus tabuliformis. The sequence continues at coordinate 1,955,239,343 of CM062817.1, read as the reverse complement.
ACAGTTGGATATTATGCTGGCAAGTGTGCTTGATCTATGTGTCCATGATCTGATCAGTTGCAGCTTGCTCCATGCTATCTAGATTTAACTCTATGGGTGTGAGCTGTTTTGCAATGTCGGATGTGTCTAGTAATGGTGGAAAGTATGGTTGAAGGTGGTCCACATTGAACACTGGGTTCAGGCCAAGGAATGGGGGAATGCTGAGCTGAAATGAATTGTCTCCCACAGCCTTGGTAATGGTGTAAGGACCATATCGAAGTGGTCTATGTTTCTGATAGTATCCGGTAAGGTATTCCTTTTGCAAATGCAACCAGACTTTGTCGCCCACCTGAAACTTGTGTGGCACGTGATGTTGATAATGTCGCTACTTGTACTTGGCATTTGGTTTCTCCAGAATGTCATGGACCTACTAGAGAATATGTTGGATGTGCTCAATGAAGCTGTTTTCTTTATCTGTTTTGGACTGGACATGAGCCGAATCTGTGTGAGTAGTTGCAAATGGCATGGCCACATCAATGGGACATACTAGCTGGAATCCCAAGCCCACCTAAAAAGGGCTATGGCCATTCGAGATGTGGAGAGCCTGGTTGTAGCTGTGTTGAACATAGGGGAGGCTCTCCTCCCATGTCTGTGGATGCTTTGAGTTGTACATGCGCATAATTTGTATGATGATCTTGTTGACAATCTCTATTTGGCCATCAGTTTGAGGATGGAAGGTTTTGGACTTAGTGAGTTTGGTGTCCAGCATTGACCATAGACTGGACCAAAATGTACTAAGGAACCTGCTGTCTTGATCTAAGATGATAGACTGTGGGATCCCAAAGTGTACCCACACGCATTCAAAGAAGAGTTTAGCAGTGGCTTCTGCTGTGATATTCTTCTTGCAGGCCGCCATAATGGCCATCTTTGAGAACTTGTCAATGACCACAAAAACACAATCATTTCCATGCTTAGTGGAAGGAAGGCTTGACATGTAATCCATGGAGATGGATTCCCAAGGTCGACTAGGGGTAGGTAGCAGGGTATAGAGGCCTTGCTTCTTGATGTTCAGTTTGGAAATGTCAAAGGCAGTGCATGATCTAATGTACTTCCCAACATCCTATCAAAGATTCAACCAATAGAAATACTTTTTCAGTACTGCCACCATTTTCTCGACCTCAAAATGCATAGAATCCCGACTGTAGTGTAATTCCCAAATCATCTTGGCACACTTGCTTGAAGGAACACAAAGGTGACCCAGGTGGCATAACAGGGCATCTTGGAGGTGAAAATCTGGAACATGCTGACCCTCCAAGAGTGTCTGGTATGTGTGGCCGAATTCTGGGTCCCTTTTGTAAAGAAGTGGCCAATCAGAAGTCTCGTGCCCACAAGAGTTGAGCACAGTGGTTAACACCATGATCGATGGTTGAATGAGGAAATATGCAACATTATTGGTGCATCCCTTCTTATAATTGATATTCAAATGGAACTGTTGCAAGTATGTGGACCACTTCTGATGGTGATCATTCTACAATTTCCCTTGGGTCTGTATGAACTGCAAGGGTCGGTGGTCTATGTGGATGACCTTTTTCTTCCCCAAAATGTAATTCTTCCATTGTCGGCAGGCCTGCACAATGGAATACATCTCTTTGTCATAAATGGGATACTTCTGAACTGTGTCTAAAACTGTCTCACTGTGATATGCCATTGGATGCCCGTGTTGAGTAAGGACTGCCCCAATAGCATAGTCAGAGGCATTTGTCTCGGCCTCAAATGGTTGTTACAAGTCTGGTAATGCGAGCACTAGTGCTGAATAGAGGTGATCTTTCATGTCTGTGAATTCCTTCTGTTGAGATTCAGACCAAAAGAATTTTGTTTTCACTCCTCCCTTGGTGACTTGACTCAAGGGCCAAGTGATATGAGAAAATCCTGACACGAACCTGCAATAGAAGTTGGCAATACCTAGAAAGTTTTGGAGCTCTATCAAAGTGGTTGGAGATGGCCAATCACGAATGACTTGGATCTTGGTTGGATCCACATGCATCCCCTGTTCATTAATAATATATCCTAGATACTGAATTTGAGTCATGCCAAAAGTGCATTTCTCCAAGTTGGTACATAATTTGTGTTGCCGCAGTGTTTGGAGAACCTGTTGGATGTGGTGGAGGTGCTCTTCCCAACTCTGGCTGAAGACCAAGATGTCATCCAAGTATAACACTACATATTAGTTGGTGAATGGCCATAAGATGTCATCCATTAGCCTCATGAAGGTTGTAGGAGCATTCTTCAATCTGAAAGGCATAACCAACCATTCGAAAAGGCCCTCCTTGGCTTTGAACGTAGTCTTCCACACATCAAAGGGTTCGATTGGTACCTGGTGATATCCTGACTTCAAATCAATCTTGTTGAAATATTTCACCCCCTTCATTTGGTCTAGGAGGTCATCAATATGTGGGATTAGGTACCTATTGTGGAAAATGATCTTGTTCAACGCCTGATAGTCAATATAGAGTCTCCAATCTCCATCCTTCTTTTGTACCAACACAATTGGGCTCCCACAGGGCAATGAACTTAGACGAATGTGACCTTTTTGCAATAGCTCCTAAATCTGCCTCTTGATTTCATCGTTCTCCAGAATGGAGCGACAATAGATTGGTCCACTGGGTAGCGATGCACCTGGGGTTAGATTGATGGAGTGCTTGACCTGAGAGTGGAGAGGAACCTCTGTAGGGGAGGTGAAGATGTCCTCGTACTCCTCCATGGCCTTTTCCATCTGTAGTTATCGTGCGGAGGGCCCCTATCTGGAGGTCATGGCCACCATATTCTTCTTTCCTTGAGGGCGTATCATCAGGAGAACAAATTTCCCAGTTTTGGAAATGAGGTTATTGCATTGTTTGGCAGTAACCAAAGAGATGGCAGTAAGTGGTGCTACCTCTAGTATCCTATACAACTTATATCCCAAAGTAACAATAACAGCACAGGGCCTTGATTCATACACAACATGTCGCTTCCACAGGTATGGTTGTCCTAATAATACATCACAAACATCAAGGGGAGCAATGTCACACAATACCTCATCTGTGAGGGGCTTGATGTTGTATGGAAGGTGACACTGCTGGCTCACGCGAGGATCCCGTCCTTGGTGGAGCCACCTGATGGTGTATGGATGTGGATGTGTTGTGGTCGGTAAGACCAGCCGCTTCACGACCTCTGTCGAAATGAGGTTCTTTTGGCTCCAGCTATCAACAATGAACTGTATCGGGGAGCCCTTTACCCACATCTGGGAGTGGAATAGATGCTCCTCCTCCTCTGGATATTTGGGTTCCTCCTTCTAGATCTTCATGGTGGAAATGGTGGCATTGGGCTCCGCATCGATAATCTACTTCCCTTTTTCATTCCCCTTATCGGGTTTTGACTCAGAGTCAGAACTTGCATCTGATTCTGAAACCTTTAGCTCGGCCACTAGTGACTGCTTGGCCTGACACTCACTTGTGTTGTGAGTGGAGCTCTTATGGAACTCACACCACTTTCCTGTGTCCTTTTTCGGCTTCGCAATGCTATTCTTTGCTTGCAGCTTTGGCAGGTTGTCTTGGGCTGCCCCGCCTTGGCTTTGTCCTTTGTTCTATGGTTTAGGGTCACCTTTCCCTTGCTTTGGATTCACAGATCCAAAATCTCGCTTCTTCTGTTTAAACTTTTGCTCGACCTTGACAACATATTGGTATGTCATGCCGAGCGAGGAGATGTTCAAGAATTCTATTTCTTCCTTGATGTACTTGTCCAGGCAACTGTAGTATTTGAGTACCAAATGCTGCTTTGAATCCTTGATGCCCAACTTTGTGCAAAGGGTATGGAAAATATTGGTAAAATCTAGCACGTCTTGGTCCTTTCCCTGTTGCAGCATGGTCCACTTTATGTATTGATCCTCATAGCTTCTGACATGGTAGTACTGCTCCTTGATGGCATCCCGGAATGAATTCTACGTGGGTGCGACTGAAATTAGTGAGCCTATACTTTCATCCTTCTACTCGCAGTAGGTTTCCCACCAGTCCTTGACGTGGGGGGTTGCTTTGAGAAGATTAAAAATAATATTTTCGCGACTAGAAAAATCATGAATAGAAAAATAACCCTCTAGCAGATTTAACCATTTATCGATGGCATCTGCGTCTATCTGACCCTTGAATATGGGGTTTCAAAATTAACTTGTACCTTAAACGGTGTGGCATTTCTAGAGTAGCTATTGGAAACTGATGCATCCCCCCTGGGTAGCCGCTAAAGGATCTGAGCAAAGCTATCCATCATCGTGTTCCTCTGTCACTTGAGAGCTTCTTCGAGCAAGATTTTTATAGGATCTATTGCCCCCTCGTCTTTCTTTTCATCCACCATGGGAGGTCGTCGGGATTTGCGAGGCTTTTCTTGCAAAGGTTCAACCAGTTCAAGCCCTAACTCCTTATATCTCGACCTTGTTGGGGACATGCAAAGAAAAGGTAGACCACTCCGATACCATTGATCCCAATTTAAAAAATAATGCAACAATTTCTAGAGATAACCATAAGCATAGAGATGCAGCAAAAATAATACTTCATTTCATTAATGTAAAATACTGAAATATGCTTACAAACAGAAATGGAAATAAACTAACTAGGGCGATGGTAGCCTATCTCTGAGAAGAGATGTGGCAGCTACATGCCTTAAAACTATGTTACAATGAGGCTCGAAGGTCTATTTATTTTTGAGAAACAATGGAAAACCCTAAACATCCAAAAACCTAACCCTAGAAGATGAAATGCCAAACTGTGGGCTCTGTTTGGGTAAATTGGTACATCAACTTCCCGAGGTCGTAACTTTGGCATACGATCTCCATTTGACGCACACAATATCTCGTTAGAAATATCTATCCGAGAACTACAACTTTGGGAAGAGAAACGTTAGTCCATGGACCCATGATGATCCCAATGTTCCCAAACAACATTGTTTAGGGCCTCAAAATGGCTCCGGAAGTTCAGGACCCAAAAAACTGCTAAAAATAGTAAACTGTGCTACAATTAAGGAAATTGAAAAGCTAAAATGAACAATGGTGGGGGTCCAAGTGGACTTGGTAGGTGGCCATCAATATCCACCTAGATCATCAGCTCCCAAACTCGAGATAAACTAGCTCTTTGTCTCTCACTTGCTTGGTTACCTTCTAATCCTCATGACTTTGCTGCTTGCACTCTGAGATGGTGTGATAGATGGAGGAATATTCGAATGGGGGAGAAGAAAATGAGGAGGATTTACCTCTTACAATCCCTATCCCTTGTACCATTCGAGTTTTAGCCTTATTATTTGCCAAAATTCCTTGATTTTTTCCTTCAAACCTACATTCAATGCATATTAGTCCACTTGATATAATATCCAACTCTAACTCATCTCATAAACAAAATATAATCAAAAGCATGTAATAAGTTGTGGGTAAAGTTGGTTTGACTAAGATAGTAGGTGAATTAAGGCCCATACAATTACCCAATGATGAGGCTCATCATCACCCCCCTACTGAAAGTGTTGCTCATCCTCTGAGCAACTCAATCAATATCCATATCCTTCATAGCTCTGGTGGCCTCGCTAACATCCCATGCCTCTGGATTGGTTTCTTCATATTGTTCATAGAAGCCTTCTTTCTTTTCTACTTCTTCCCATTGCCTATTTTCTTCTTATTTGTTCCTTCCTTCTAGAATTCCTAAGAGTAGTGGTGGACTGAGTTTCAGGCCAATCCAATTGACTTTCAGCCTTTGCATAGATTGCTTGTACATGGGTGTCTTGTTCAATGCTTATCTCAGTATTTGAGGAGAGTGGTACTCTCTTATCTTTAAGATATATGGAAATGTGTTCCATCTCCTTAGGAAAGCATGTATGCTATCATCCCCTAACAGCTCGAACACATCCTAAAAATGTGAAATTTCTTGCTCTTGGGCAGCAAGATACCTGGGTGCAAGATGAGGATCATTTGCAATCAAATTATGGGTACTGATGAGGGCCATGGGATCTGACTATTCAACTCTGATCATAAGAGGTTCAATTTGTTCTCTTGCCAATATCTTCTTCATCTCTACAGCCCTTGATTCCTCATGGTTCATCCATGATGCCAAAGCCATCAACTGTAAATCTCCTAGCTTGGCATTAGGGTCCCATACATTCATGTCTGTTAAGGCCATGTTATGCAAATAAAACTCAGACATATTGGCCCTATATGCTAGTGTGCTCTACTCACAAAGATCAATGAATTGCTTGTAGTCTTAAAATGGCATGGTGCCTCTTTGTGCCTGGGTCTTGACCTGGAACTCCAACCATTGTTCCTTGAGGTATAGGGCATAGGAGTTAGCTGGAATCCTACACTGGATTTCTTCCAAAGAGAGACTGATGATACATGCCAATTGATTCTCTCTTTCTTGCAGTTGTCCTCTCAACCATGCATTTTCTATTTCTAGTTGATTTTTGATTATCACCTCTCTATCTCTCAAGCTACTTAGCTCTCTTCCAAACGCCTTAGCTTCTCCTCCATCCGCCCAATGTCTTCCACCCCCTTGGATTCTGGAGACACCCTCTCAGTCACCTCTCAAGACATCCCAGGTGACTCGTCCTTGTCTTCTGACCCCTCTTTCCCATTGCCTTCTCCTCCTATGTCTTTCCTTTCTTCTTCCTCTTGTAGATCCTCACCTCCTTTATCAGTTTCCTCCTTAACATCCTCCTCTCTTTCTTCATCATCCTCCTTCTATTTCTCCTTTTCTTCTTCATCTTCCTCATTTTCTTTTGTTTCATATTCTTCTTCATCCATCTCATCTTCATCTCCTTCTGCATCTTCTTCTTCTTGCTCTACTTCTTCTTCCTCTACTTTACTCTCTTCCTCATCCTTTCCACTGATAGTAGGACTAACATCATATGTGAGAGCTTTGATGTCCTCCTCTACCTACAAGTCTCTGAAAACTGACCATTGTATTGGAATTTTGAGGTTTTGGAAAGAATCTTCTATAAGGATTCTAATTAACCCATGGCGAGCTAAATGTTGGGAATTGCACTTTTACACATTGATGCTTTTGTCTACCATTGATTGTAGCAGGAAGTATGGTATGTTGAGCTTGTGGTGAGGGGGTCTTTCTGCTCCAAATCTCAACTCTTCCATAAGCGTAAAATGATAGCCATAGACCACACTATACCTACCCTCACATGATATGTATTTGGTAAGTTGGTATCTCACCTCATTCTAGGGATATGGAAGACTTGCTTTCCTTAATCCATTCTTGTCCTCAATGGGTTCCTCACCTTCTAAAAAGAATTTCCTTTTGGTAATATGGCTATCCCCTTTATCTTCCTTCCTCCATGGTACTCCTATGGGAAGTATGGTAACTTTGCTGATGAGTTCAGGGGTGAGCTCTATGGAGAGGCCTCTTACCAAAACAGTGACATGGACTCTGGTAAGTGGAATGAGGGAGAGAGAAAAATCTCGGGCTGCCTCATCATCATACCCCCTTAATTTTTTGAAATACCCCATCCAATTTCTCCTTGTGAAGATTTATAGCACCTGAGGGTGTTGTTGGATTCTCACAGTGTTAATGGACTCGCTTCTATTAAACCCTCCTATCATCTTGGTTGGTGAAGTTTGAGGAGATGAGATGGTTGATTCAATTTTCAAAAGTAGAAGTAAAAAACTAGAATGACTGTGTGGACAATTCTCTTGCACAACTGCCAAATTCACTCAAACTAGAGGATTTTTTGTTCAATTTACTTGGAAAGAGGGATGTAATTATAGAGCCTACCTCTTCATAGTGTTTGTTGTGGCCAACCTCCATGTTTTTCCCTCTTAAACTCCTCTGGACCTATCCTATAGACTGTCTCTGTGTATCCTGTAGGAATCCTGTAAGATTTCCTGTGTAATCCTGTAGGAATTTTTGTGTAGAGAAACGATGGAGTTTTCATTTCTCTAGGTTGCCTAGGTATGAGAGCAACTTGTGAGAGCGAGCCTCAAGGAAATGAATGCATGAATGCATGGGGACGATGATTATTTCCTCTTATGGTCATTTGGGATGAGGTGGTGTGCTGGCAGCTGATGTACGGTTTCCATTTTTGGACCATTGGTCCCCACTACAACCTCATCATTCCCTGCTCCTCGTAATCAACTCCCACTTCATGCTTTTGTAGCCTTAACTGCTTTTGTCCTTCTCCTTCTATTTTTGTCTTTGTTGACTGATTGAAGGTGGCCAAGTTAACTGGCCACCTTTTGCTTATAAACCAACTTACTTGTAACCTTTACATATTTGACTACATTATGCACTGAGAGAGTGAGCGGATAGTTACCTGTGGTGATAATACCTTGCTGCAGTCATTGAAGACCGGAGGTGCTTTCTATGTGTATTGGTTGCATGCTATTATTCTTCATCTTTTTGTTGTTCTCTCATGATTCTTTTGTTTTGTAGGTACCTGGTGTTGAAGATGATGGTGGTGTTGTTGCTTTGGAGTTCCTTCTACTCTTGGATCATCATGCTGGAAGCTTGTTCTTAAGATTTGTATTCTATGGGATAGGCTGCTACAGGATTTCCTACAGGATGTCCTGTAGCCGCTTCTCCCTCAGAACACTTAATTATACACTTTTCTAGGATTTTGAGGATGGTGACATGGATGGAGAGGGAAATTAGTAGTGTGAAGAATGAGAAATTCTTAGGTGATGCTCCCTTCTGCTCTTTGTTTCCTTATTTTTTCAAAGACTGTGATTTTTTTTTTTAAACTAATTTTTTTAAAGGTGAATGCAGGGGTGATGAAGGTGGACATAGGTATGGTCATGGAATGATGATGTAGGGGTGCTATTTCATTGACATAGCAGGTCATTTTTTTCCTTAGTGTCACTTCCTATAGGATTTATTGGTCACTGTAATTGCCACAGGATCATCCTATAGGTTTTTAGGGGATCCTGTAGGTTTACAAGGGATCTTGTAGAAAACATTGTCCCTTCGTAAATTGAAGCAAAGAAGTGGAAAAAATGAAAGAAATGGTGGAGTGATGAATGACAATGAGTGGATAAATAAAAATATGAGCGAAATAGATCTCCTTGTGATCCTCCTTTGTTCTCTGATCATCCTTCTTGCTAATGATCCAGGTAGATATTGGTGGCCACCGGCCAAGTCCACTTGGACCTCCACCATTGTCTCTTTCAGCTTTTTAGTTTCCTTAATTGTAGCACAATTTACTATTTTTAGTAGTTTTTCAGGTCTTGAACTTCTGGAGCAGTTTTGAGGCCCTAAATGAAATTTTTTGGGAAAAATAGGAGCAACATGGGTCCATGTTTCTCTTCCCAAAGTTGTAGTTCTCTGATATATCTTTCTAATGAGATATTGTGCTCGTCAAATAGAGATCGTATTCCAAAGTTACGACCCCGGGAAGTTGATGTACCAATTTACCCAAACGGGGCCTGTAGTTTGGCATTTCATCTTTTAGGGTTAGGTTTTTGGATGTTTAGGGTTTTCCATTATTTCTCAACAATAAATAGGGCTTTAAGATTCATTGTAACATAGTTCAGAGGCATGTATCCGCCACATCTCTTCTCAGAGATAAGCTACCATCGCCCTAGCTGGTTTATTTGCATTTTTGTTTGTAAGCATATTTCAATATTTTACAGTAATGAAATGAAGTATTATTTCCATTGTATCTATGTATCTATGGTTATCTCTATACTTTGTTGTGTTCCTTTTTAAATCTAGATCAGTGGTATCAGAGTTGTCTACTTTTTCTCTGTTTTTCTTTGCATGTCCCCAACGAGGTCGGGATATGAGTTAGGACTTGAACTAGTCGAACCTTTGTAAGACCAGCCTCGCAAATCCTGATGGCCTCCCATGGTGGATGAAAAGAAAGATGAGGGGGTAGGAGAACCTATCAAAATGTTTCTTGAAGAATCCCTCGAGCAACAAAGGAATGCGATGATGGACAACTTTACCTATATCCTTTAGTGGCTACCGAGAGGTGACGCATCGACTTCCAACAACTACTCTGGAAATGGCACACCCTTTAAGGTAAAAGTTAATTTTGAAATCCCTATCTTCAAGGGTCAAATAGACACAGATTCCATAGATAAATGGTTAAATTTGCTAGAAGGGTATTTTTCTGTTCATGATTTTTGAGTTGGGAAAATATTATTTTCGCTCTTCTCAAAGCAACCCCCCACTTCTAGGACTGGTAGGAAACCTACTGCAAGCAAAAGGATGAAAGTATGGGCTCACTATCTTCAGCCACACCCACTTGGAATTCATTCCAGAGTGCCATCATGGAGCAGTACTACCCTTTCGGAAGCTATGAGGATCAATACATAAAGTGGACCACGCTATGGCAGGGAAGGGACCAAGACGTGCCAAAGTTTACCAAAATTTTCCATACCCTTCACACAAAGTTGGGTATCAAGGATTTAGAGCAGCATTTTGTACTCAAATACTGTGGCTACCTGCACAAGTACATCCAGGAAGAAATAGAATTCTTGAACATCTCCTCGCTCATCACGTGTTACACAAAATATTGTCACCATGACATTCTGCAATCAGTGTGAGTCTATCACCACTCATACTTTCCTCCTTTGCAAGTCTCAAACCTCAGTTCTTCATGTCAAGCCTTGGAAAATGAGAGAAAGCCCATAAAAATATCTAAAACTCTGGTTCCGCACTTTCTCTTAGCATTCCCTGCAGTCCCACACCTATTGGTCATGTCCTCTGCGTACCTGACCGTTCTGTCTTTGTGTAATGGGTGCGGACCCATGTAAAAGTAAAAAAGGCACAATTACATTCTTAAAAACTCACTTTGGGTTATTTCTGGAAGCTTCTAGAGGGAATATTGAGGTGGCAATTTCGCTCCTTTAAGGTGCATGCATCCCATACCTAAAGGAGCTAACCCCTTTATGTGAGGAGCTTATCCCTTTGGAGGAGGACTTCATCCCTTCATAGGTGGACCTGTAACCTCCTTCCTTTGCACTATAAAATGAGGCATTGGGCTGGTTACTAAGAATGTTGAAAGCTAAATATTTTTGAGGGGAAATGTTGTTGGAATTTAGTCTTCCTAATTGAGCTTGAGAGGAGAGATTACATACCTTTTTGATCTCATTGGGAAGAGTGTGAGGCTTGTCAAAGTAGAGGAGATTCTTGTTTGGACCCTGGGAGGAGCTTGTACAACATCAAGGCACCAAAGGTTGTAAAGTTCTTATTTTCAAAGTTAATACAATCAAGTTTATTTTTCTCAATAAGCTGTCTTTTATGGTTTATTTCATGGACTCCTTGATCACCATGATGAATATGATTTATTATATTAGCTATGTAGGTGTTATTTTATGTGTGCTTGTTTGTGTTTGCAGGTTCTTAAAAGGAAACTTGTTCGAGACGGTCGAAGCGTGGCTGCCAAAAACTAGCGTTGGACTTAAGGTACAGTCTAAAACACCTCTTGGTTTTTATTTATAAATCGTAATATTTAGAGAAAGGTAGATTTTCTTGTTCTTCTTGTCACTAGATATTTGTTGATACTAGGGAGATCAGTCTTGTCCGCAAGAATGATTTATCTGGCAGACAAATTGGAAACTCCACTAGGGAATTGAATTTTTGGTTTTTTGCCTTCAGTTTTACTTTGACTTGAGAAACTTTTTATTGTTTCTGGTTTTTTGCTTGATGTGTGTGGGTTGGGTAGGTTTTAGATTTTGAATTGTTTTTTGTTTTTTCACGTTTTTGAAAGAGTACCGCACGTTCTGTTTGTAACACAGTGCGGACATCCCCACACTGTTACTTTACTACACAGAGCAGTACCGCATCTGGTTATACCGGAGGCCTGCGGACCCTGTCAAATTTTTGAAAAACCTAAAATCTTTTCATCTAGTTAAGCTTGGGATTTGTTTATGTTTTTAGCCTCTACCTAGATCTGCATGTGTCTTGTCAAAAATTTCTTGTAAGTGAATTCCATTGGCATTTTGGTTTTAGGTGATTTTCGAGAAGTTTTGCGTGCCTAGTTTGATTTTCGCTTGGTCTTTGTAGTAGCTCAGAGATTAGAAGCCTAAGAAACCTCAAATTACCCTGGTCTTTTAGGTCTTCTTGATGAGTCTCACTGATTTGTGAAATCTGCCCTTGTTGAGAAATAGATCTTGTTTTTCTCTTTGCAATGCTTTGAAAGAACTTGCTTGAAAGTTTTGAATTTCATTTTTAAAAAAGAAAATATAGCTGGGTGTTTTTTGATTAATTTGTTATTCTGAACGTATTAGTCCTTAGTTTTCTAAATAAATAAGTAAAACGTCCTCAAAAATAAATTTTCTAAGCTTTTGCTTCAATTAGGTTTTAGAAATTTTTAGATCTCAAGCTTAGTTTTTATAGTTTTGAGTGTTTTCTAGAAATTTTAGAATCTCTTTTGAAAGAAATTGTTTTATGTAGTTTTTGAGTGTTGAAAAAGAAAAGCATTTTTTTGTAAGCATAATTAGTAGTCTCGTTTTGAGTTTATTTAAAAAGACAAAAAATATTTTCTATTCATTTATATGTTGAAGAAATATTTTTTTTTCCAAGAATTGCATTCTCAACTCTTTCTTTAGCTAGAAATTCAATGAAGAAAAAGAATTGTTTATCATCTTAGGTGCATTTTTAGTGTTCATAAAGTTTCATCTCCATACCTTTTGACTTAAGAAACAACCCGTAAAAATAACGCTTAAAGTAAAATTGATCTAGCAATCTTTTTATTTCTAGGGCTCTTATCACCAACATAGCTTAGGCTAGTATCTTGGAGTAGGGAGTAATTAACTCTCCAAGATAGTTAAAATAAACAAGTAGCTATATCTTGCGGTAGGAAATAAATTCCAATTGTTACATGTATGCTCTAGGAAGCTCCTCTTAAAGGAGTCAAGCACGAGATCATATCTGAACCAGTGGGGTAATCAATCCTTCCTCGTTGGGAACGATAGCAGATATACACGTATTAAAAACGGTAAACGTCAGATTGACCATTATTGAGGAGCCTGGGGTCACTTGTTGGTAAACCTTGGATTATTTCAAGGATCCTTCAAGGGGATTGAGCTTTGTTACTCTACCCTTGCATGTGTATCAGATCATAGACTGTTCCCCCAGGTATATTTGTTTCTGTTGGTAGCCATAGTGACCATAATCTATAGGATTCTTTCCTAAGGTGACAGTGGAGGGAAGATCCCACTGTACCTGGAACAGATGTCGACTAGACTCACTTGGAATCTCTAGGGCGTTCTCTTCACTCGAGACGGTTTTGTGAAGAAACTTGTGCCAGTCTGTTTCATTAAGCAGGTTGTCGGGGTAACTGTTTCAACGGCCCTTTCTGTATTGAATTTTGCGACGTTGGATTTCATCACCAACTAGTGTTTTTGGTACGGAAAGTTACTGTTTGTGTGTGGTTTGATCTCTTAGATTTACTAGGCCTATGATTCAATTGTTTGTTTCTTTAAAGACTTTAGGTGGTTTTATTGAGATTTTCTTTGTTTACGTGTGAAGTAATTAAAATATTTAATCATGGTTGAATTACCGAGACAATCCCGTAGACTTCATGGGCAACCTCCCGAGTATTCACCAAGCCATCTTGAAGGGCTATGAGCTCTTGTAACTCCTAGTGACAGTAGAGTTGGGTCACCGGAAGAAAGAGAATCTTATTTGGTTGTTCATCCTGATTATCAAGTTCAAGCAACAGAGTATATTTCTGAACCAATTTCATTTTCCAAAGTTACTGGTAGTGTTTCTTCTATTAATGAATTAGCTAAAGAAACTGAAATTTTTGAGCCTGAAACTGAACCTGCGGCTATTCCATCCTCAAGATTTGCTTCTCCAACTTCCAGTGGTCTTGGTTCACCCAGGGTAGGAAGGATCATTACCCAAAATCTTCCTTTGGGACTTATCTCTATTGAAGAACTTGTTAGTCCAAAAGAAGATATAAGTCTCCTTGAAAATCAACCAACTTTAGAACTTAGGGAGTGTGAATCAATTTTCTACAGTCCACCAAGGAGGGGCGCTTGGTACCTCTCATTAACCAAATTTTTAGAAAATCCGGGTCTTAGTTTTTCACCACCTCGAGTTCCTTTTCATCCAACACCTAGACGTTATTATCCTCCTTTGAATATGTTGAGACAGTCATCCATGTTTTCCCAATCCCCAGAAGCATTTTTATATGGCGGTCCTTCTGTTCCTTCTGGGTATCAGTTACTCACTGGTACTTTTTCAAGAGCATCTCCTCAACCCATTGAACATGGGATATCAACTGGTAATAACGGAACTCAACCGTTCAGCGTAGAGGAAATTCTTATGATGTCTGGTACTATTCCAAATCCGCAACCTCAAGGTACTCAGTTATCACCTGGGGGGAAACCTCAAGGTAGTCAGTTACTGCCTGGGGGGCAACCTCAAGGATAGTACATACCTTCGCGACAGTACATTCCTCAAGGTCAACCCCAGACTCAGTATATACCTCAAGGTCAACCCCAGTATCAATATATACCTCAAGGTCAACCCTAGTTCCAATACATGCCTCAAGGTTATCAACCTCAAGCTCAGTACCCAACTCAAGGTTTCCAACCACCTTCTGGCCAATAATTTGTTCAAGGAGCTGGAAATGTACCTTTGAATTATCAGCCCTATGCTCAACCTGGTTGTGGTCCTCAATATGCTCAACCTTCTATGGGTCCATACCCCAGAATGAACATGGTGTGGGATCCATCTCAATCTCAACAGATTTTGCAACCTAATGTGCAGTTGTCATCTCAATCTGGACAACCTTTGGTTTCTGGTTCAACCCAGCAACCTGTCCAGCCTACTATTCAAACTTCTGCACTTGGTGTAGCTCATCAGTCTGGGCCTAGTTCGCCTTGAACTCTACCTCAAATGACTGCTGCAACTACTAAAGTTTCTGTGGAATCTACCCCACCTACATCTGGAGTATCGACAACTCCAGTTTCTATTGTTCCTGCATCAACTCCTCAAGCATCTTTACCTCAGTCTGGACCGACAATTCAGACTTCGGTTCAGATGCCTATAGGACAACCTGGTCCAAGTACGGTTGTCATAAGTCAACCGCAATTCACTTATCAACCGTACCAGGGATGACACCAATTCGGTCCTGCTGTGCAAAGCCCAGTTTACCAGTATCAACCGTACCCTAGATATACTTATCAGCAACCTCAACAACCCCAGTACAATTCGGTTAATCCTGGTTTTCCGAGAGGATATAATATCCCAAATGCAATTCCAATTCAAAGTTATCCTGGATATCCTCCTCCTGGGGCTGGTCTAATGACCCAGGGTTTTCGTGACCCTAACCGTCAGTTACCATTTATTGCAACTTTGGACTTGCCTGATTTGTCATGCCTTACGAACGATCCAATTAATTATCTTCCATTTTGGCCGCCAATGCCAAATAAGTTGCCTAGTGATATCCCAAAGTTTGAAGGTAAATCAGGAGAGGACCCGTCAAACCATGTGATGACTTATCACCTCTGGTGTGCATCTAATTCCATTATAGATGATTCAATTTGCTTACGTCTTTTTCAACGCACTCTGATTGGTCTTAAGGCCAAGTGGTACATTGAGCTACCATGAGCCTCTTTTTATAATTTTAGTCAGTTAGCCACATCATTCTTTACTCATTTTCAGTTGCCTGTCAGATATGACAATGGTACGGAATTATTAACTTCATTAAAAAAGTCAATGTCCACATATATTTAAGATCATATTCATGAATGGCGCTGTCGACGGCATTTAGTAAAAGTTTTTATTCCGGATCAAATTTTAGTAGAATGGTTTGTTAAATCATTGCTACCTAAAATCACTGAGGATGTAGTTAAGGCTAGAGTTGTTAATAAAGAGCAAGTAATTGCTCAAGCTCAGTACCTTGACCTCGTTTATACGTAGTCGGGTACTTTACACGAAAAAAACCCCAACCTTCCGAAGAATAATCAAATAACTGCAGCTCCTTCAGGGTCTCATGCCGCTGACGGTATGATTGGTTTAGTTAACACCAAAAGTAAGAATAAATCTTCAAAGAATTCTTCTCCTATTATAACTTTACCAAATTCCCCGACAAGAGACTCTTCCGCTGAAATTCCTGCCGATATTCATGTCGTAGAATCATCTACGGCCAAATCAAAATTCGACGGTAAAAATAAAGGGAAGAAGAAAAATAAGCAAAATTCAAAAGAGAAATCAGATAAAACTAAATCTACTGACGAGAAATGTAAACCTCACTATCCTTGTCTCATTTGTGATGAAGAGCATTTTACAAGAGCCTGCCCTCATCGCGCTGAGGTTGCGAAAATCATCAAAGGTTCTCAAACGCCTGCTGTCTTGAAGGATCCTTTTCCTAGTCAAGATAGTAAGATGATCGATTCTTCCTCAAATGCCTCAGAAGAACCCATAATGATGATGTCTCATGTTAGGATTACGACGCGATTGTGAGATTATGGCAGTAAAAGTCCTGTTGGTGGTAAGGAAGCAGAATATTCTAATTCAAACCCGTCAACTTCAAATCCTGGTTCTGATCCGCTGCAGATTGAGAAACCTAACCTAGTCTTAGTAATAAAACCGCATGCTAAAGGTATACTTCGGAAGTCAGCTTTCAATCCGCATGCGAGAGCTACTCAGAATTATAACATTGTTGAAGACTTAGCTATTTCCCCTTCAGTAATGTTGGCTTTGGAGGTGCTACAATCATGCCCAGCACAGCGTAAATTGCTATTGTTGGCTATAGGAGCTATTGATATTCAGGACTCGAACCTTATAATATTCGATTTAGAAAATAGTACACCTCACCTACCTCATCAAATGGCTTTCCAGATTCTAGTGTTAGTAAAAAACAAACCTTGCTTTAGGACTGTAATTGATGAGGGAGCTTCTACGTGTATTATGTCGATCCAGTGTTGGAGATCGCTTGGTTCTCCTACACTCAATGAATCCCCAATGATTCTAAAGGCTTTTGATGGCCATGGGTTCCATCCTTTTGGCATTCTACAGGATTTACCTATAGGGGTTGAAGGAAAAACTATTAATCTAGATGTGGAAGTGGTTGATGCCCCTCTAGATTACAACCTTCTCTTCGGTTGCAGCTGGTCTTACGCTATGACTGCTGTTGTTTCATCAGTATTTCGGATTATAAAGTTTCCTCATAATGGAAAGATCATAACCATAGACCAGCTGACTTATTTTTCATCCGACCCAGCCTCTTCTGAAAGTATCCAGCATGTCGGTAAAACAACTATCCCTTACAAGGATGTTGGGGTAGGATTGGTTAAAGATTCTGGTTTACTAGGAACTTTTTCCTTTCCTCCTCCTAACATATCACCTTCTACTGCAACCATTCATATGATTTCATCCAACACTATTGTTTTTTATGATCCTTGGATTGTACCTTCCGAATCTGAGGTGGATTCATTTGGTGATGTGATGCCTTTGAGTCCCTATGAAATTGCATATCAGGCTGTACAGTCGTTTTCCGACCCTTCTTCAACCGAAATTGATCTAATGAATGTGGTCCATGGAGAATCACTTTCAATGTCAACCTCAGATTCAACAACTTTTTCTGAGCTTGTTCATACGGATGAGCAGATTCGTGAAATTTTGTCTGTTGATGATTTACCATGGGAAGATCTTCATCATCGATCTTTGTTCTTACTTGAGTTTGATCATTTTGAAAATGATTTTTCATCTATTTTTACTATTGATTATGTCAAAGAACCACAAAATCCATTGCAACATCTTGATTCTGAGTTAAATTTGGGAAATATTTCTCGAATGGTTCCTATTGACATTTCAGTTAAACCTGGAATTGTTGAAAACATTCATATAGGTGATTCCTGTACAGACAATGAACTCCAAACTTATAAAGCCCTATTTCAAGAATTTCGTGACGTGTTTTCCTGGTCATACGAAGAGATGTCAGGAATCGATCTAGCAATTGTTGTTCATGAAATCAAAACTTACCCGGATGTTAAACCTGTCCGGCAACATTTGCGTCAGATACATCTGCGAAAAGCTGTTGCTATTAAAGTAGAAGTTGAGAAATTACTTAAAGTAGGTTTCATATATCCAATTCCCTTAACGGATTGGGTATCGAATATTGTTCCTGTTGTTAGTGTAAGTCTTCCCAGCCTTCCTCCAGTGATCAAATATGCTCTTACAAAGTGGTCTTAGAGTTTCCAAGTCAAATTTTGTCATTTCAAAGAGTTTTCAAGCAAAATTTGGTCACTAGGCATTAGGTCTAGGGTTTGCCTTAACTCCTTCTAAAGTTGTCAAAATGTTGGTCCATGTCACCATTCAGCTGAGTCTATCATCATTCATAGGGTTTTCATTGTCATGTCAGTGTCTAATGAGTCATTTTACATCTTGTTCATGCGTCAGTTGTGCCTAGGCAAGGTCATTTCCCGCTCCTAGGGTTTTGAAGGCAATTTCTCTTGGACGGTCAAGTCATCGGCAAAACTTGTATCCAGATGTTCATACACCTTCCCCTATCCTTAAAATACCCTATCAAATGCTTCCCATCCCTTAGATCCCCCAAATTCCTCATTTTTGCACAAACCCTAGTTTCTAGCTTCAACTTGGCAATTTTCTAGGTTGGGCTTGTGCTTTGCCCTTTTGGACCCCTTCCCCTCACTCGATCTCCATGATTCCACTTTCCCCTGCTTCCTAACATCCCTCCCTACTTCCAAAAATTTCCCCAAGAATTTAGAAGCCCCCTATCCCCTTCATTTCGCTTCATTTCGACAAAATTCCTTGTTTCACACATCAGGACAAGTTTCACTCAAATGATTTTTCAGAGCAATAAAAGATGAATTTTGGGAAATTGAGAGAGGTTTTTGTCTAGAACATGCCAAAGAAGAAAAACCTCCTTCACTTTTTGCACAGGTGTCATTGTTTGAGAGAAATATCAAGAATACCGTTGCCTCAGGAGAATCAAAGACACCTCTGGAGTGATCTTGGGAAAATCAAGTTTTCTCCTAGCTTTGTTGGTCAAATGATTTTCCTGATGGTTAAAATGATAACTAGACACAAAGACCTTTCCAACGAGCTATCATGCGCCCAATTCCAACACCGAGAAGGCCTCCAAACGCCTCCTGCAAAAGAGCGACTCGTAGAAGGTGGTGCGCGACCCGTCCAGGACCCCTCTACAGTGAAAAATTAATACGGGTGCGACCCGTTGGGAGGTGCGCAACCCGTTGGGAGGCCTGCATGACCCATTGAGCTGTTTGCATCCAAACTTCAAACAAATTTCTCCATCTCCCTTCAACTCTTCTCAATCGGTCGAGGTAGGCTCTTTATGCATGGTTTTTGCGATTGGTGATGGATGCAAGTCTTCATGCTATGATTTTAACCTCAAAACTTGCAAATGAATGGATTTATATGGCTGCAATGTTCATGCCCAAATTGTGTTAGGGTTTATGATGTTTCAAGTTGTTTTTCCCTTTGGTTGGTTTCCTTTCCCTGTCCTTTTGCCCACACTCATATATACATTTCCTTTTCCCATGATTATTTTATAAATGACATACAAGTCCCCTTCCCATCCCTAAATCACTAAAATGTAAACCCTACCCCTCTCCCAAAGCACACAAAACCCTAATTTCCCTCTACCATATACATGTAAAAAACAAAGAAAAGATTCATGTGAAAACAGTAGCAAATGTTGGTGAATATATCAGCAAATTTGGTATATGGTTTCCCTATTTCCCTATTGATACATGTATGCATATGTGCTCATGTTCACTTGTATGCATGTTTTTTCCCATATGTAATACTCTTTGCAAATGATTTCCCTATCACAAATATGTGTTCCTTTATGAATATGATTTGCAAAATTTCCCTTAAAAAATTCCCTGTTATCTTATATATTCCCATTCCTTGTTTAAAAATTCCCTCCCCTAACATTTCCCTCATGTTTGGTTCCCCTTGAAACAACATAGATTTCAGCACCTTTTGCAGGCAAAGACAGCAGTTTAGTTTGTCCACTTTGCTCCAAAACCATGTCAGAAACCGAAACTTATGAGCAAAGTGATGACCATTCATCATCTACAGAGGTTGAGGAACAGAGGAGGCCTCGTAGAGGGGGTAAGGGAGGACATCATAAGGGGGAGGAGCCTACTTCCTTGGCAGAATTACAGGCCTGTCCTTTGGCAGTGAATTGCTTCAAGTACATGTCTTGCTATCAGTTTTGTGAGAGGATATCTCAGATTCAGCATCATAGAGAGTTGGACCACTTGTTTGTCTTACACCTCCATGATGGACATGTCACTCTTGCAGGGGTGAACTTCACATTGACACCTGAGGTGATCTCACAGGCTACATGGATACCAAATGTGGGTGAGGTGTGGCCTAAGCGTAGATTACTTGATTTTGTTCACTTTGAGCCCTATGTTCGGCCATCATTTTTGAGACTGTTGACAGGTGTTTTCCCATTCAGATTTCTCCGGAGCGAGTATGCTCCCCTCATGAGACTTATTATGCATTACTTTACCTGTGAGGGCAGATTTTCACAGGTGTATTCATATCACATTCGCCTTTTGATGCATTTCACCCGAGTAAGGATGATGAACCTCTCGGTCTTCTTGTTTCATAACATTCAGAGGATGGTGCCCATGTTGCAGAGGAAGACCCCGGCTCAGCAGTACAGGAGTCTTTGCCATTATGGTTTGATTCAGCTCATAGTCTCACATCAGTTGACTCAGCAGGGCATCTCATGGGAGGAGTTCATCTCCCGTGAGTTTTTCACAGTGCCACCTCAGCCACATCAGGAGGCCATTCATGAGGAGGGAGGACCATCTCAGCAGCCTGACGCTCCCATAACCCGACATGTCAGCTCCACTCCTCTGGTCACTTATCAGAAAGGCCCAAGGGCCTTATTTGCAGCAGCTAGGCGAGTACTATCTCCACAGCAGGTGGAAGGGGTCTCGCCTTCATCTTCAGATCAGCGAGTGTTATCTCCACATCAGGTGGAAGGGGCCTCGCTTTCTTCACCAGCACAGGTACTGCAGAGGGGCAAAGAGCCCATGATTCATGAGGATCCGGTGATTGATCTCGAGGCTAGTTCTCCTAGCCAAGAGGCAAAGGAGATCATTCAGCATCTCAGGGCCGAGAATGATGTTTTGCAGAGGAGACTTGAGGGTGCCCAATGGACCATCACCTACCTGGAGCAGCGGAACAAACAACTAGAGGAGGAGAAAGTTCTTGATGAGCTATGGAGGATTCGTAGTGACCGAGTCCTAAACCGAAGGAGGCCCGGTGATCCTTTGCCTGCTGACCGTGAGTCTATGCTTATCCAGGTCAATGCACATCTAGAGAGGTTGTTGACTAAGGCAAACCAAGAGAAGAAGCTGCTGAGAAACATGAAAAATCACTATTGGGCAAGGATGCATGTCTGCAAGGCTAAAATGAAAGTTTTTCAAAGGAGGTTGACCGAGGCACTAAAACGGAGAAAAAGGCCAAATCCACTCCGTATATTGGCTGAGGAATCCCTCAAGGATCATGGCACTCACTCGCATCATCTACAGCACAAATCCCAGAAAAATTTTAGAATTTTGGGTAATTTTGGTAATTTTGGGAAATTTACAGGTTTTGGCTTCTCAACGGGTCTCACCCCCGGTGAGACCCTTTGTCATCGTAGCTCCGTTTTGCGAAAACTCAACATTTCTAGATTTTTCATGCAAAGTTACAGATGCCTATGGATGTATTTGATTTTTTATGGAGTTTTGGGCCTCCAAAAGGTCAAAATGCAGGCAAAATTTGACTTTCTGCCCCTTTTTTGAGTTGCAGAAGTAGTCTTGGGAGAATTCACTTTTGACTAGGCAAATGACCTCCAAATCCAAAAGTTCTAGTTGGGTTGGAAGGTAGACTCACAGAAATTTCCAACAAGCTATCCTGCACCTCATTCTGACACCGGGAAGGCCTCCAAACAGAGCTCCAACGTGCGCGACCCGTTGAGGAATTTGTGCCAGATTTGACCAGTTCAGCCCAGAAAACGCAGTTTAGTTCCAGTTTGACTTTTTGAGGTGGATGGTGGTCCTCTTGGATGTAATTATGACACTTTTTGGATACTTTTACTCTTGTTTAACTCTTCTATAAGTTTCTTTCATGTAAAGGGTAAAAATTGAATGTATGAACTGGTTTCCAAGATTATAGAGGCAAGTTGTTTTGACCGCCTATTTTCTAGTGCTTAGTTTAGAAGTGGTTCAAATAGCTCCTAGGATAGTGAGCTCGACCCATGGAGGCAGGGAAAGAGGTTAGATCATCTATATTATGTACTTTCTTGCTCATTTTCATGGTTGGACTCTTGAGGGAGAAGCTATCATTGTATTATTTCACTTGTATCTCTGCAATTTTTGGCTAAGGAAGACCAGGGTTTTGCAGTCATCTTTGGGATTCTTGTGGACTCATGTGTTGATGGTGTGTTTCTTCATGTTCTTGTAGGCTTTGCTATGTGATTCATTTCCTTTCTTTACTACTGCACATTAAACAAATGAAGTGTTAAAGTATGAATTCATGCTAGCCATGCTCTGCTTTTAAATTTGTTTAATTTCAATGTTTTCTTCTGTCTAAAGAGAATTCAAAGTGATTGTTTGCTCTCTTTAGCTCCTCATCTTTCATTCCTGATCATCCATCTCAAGTTAAGGCATCAATACTATTTCCTACCTTGCCCCAAGGAACCCCCTGCAGAAACTGTGTCCAATCCCCGCACCCAAAATTGCAATTCCTCAAATTGCCACAAAAAACCTTAAAAACCCCAAATCAACCTTTTTAATCAGTTTACTAGCCTAATATCAGTGTTACCTTGTTGGTCATCTCATCCCATTGAAGATATACTGAGATTGACTAGAGAGAGCCTTCTCATGCCCCGTAGGGCTAGCTACGAGGCTAAATGGTTTGATGTAGCCTTGAGGTTTACCTTTCTCAGCCTGAGGTGAAATTTCAAGCGCTAACAACTGTTAAAAAAATCAAGGAACGATAAGAAGATGTATCGATTATAGGGATATTAATCGAGCTTGTCCTAAAGACAATTATCCAACCCCCTATATCGATCAAATCATTGATGATTGTGCCGGTAGTGAAATCTTCTCCTTTATGGATGGTTTTTCTGGTTACAATCAAATTAGCATACTCCCTGCTGATCAACCAAAAACGGCTTTCATTTGCCCATGGAGGACATTTGCTTATTGCAAACTACCTTTTGGATTAAAGAACGCTGGAGCAACTTTTCAAAGAGCTATGTCTTACGTGTTTCATGACATCAAGCCCATTGTGCAGCCTTATCTCGATGATTTACATGCCCATTCATTACGTAGATCCAATCATCTCACTCATTTATGAGAAATCTTTATGAGATGTAGGCATTATCGAATTAGGTTGAATCTACAAAAATGTGTTTTTTGTATAGAAATGGGTAGTTACTGGGATTCGTTGTTTTGAAAGCTGACATCCGTGTCGATCCCTCGAAGGTTGAAGCTATTGTGAAATTGCCTCCTCCTTCGACTCTTTGCTAACTCCAAAGTTTGCAAGGGAAAGAAAACTTTTTACGTCATTTCATTCCTAAATATGACAAGATAACAAAGGGTTTTACCAGGTTGTTGAAAAAAATACTCCATTCTTTTGGGATGAGATAGCTGACAAATCTTTTGATGCACTTAAACACGCATTGAGCCATGCACCGTTATTGCATCCTCCCAACTACAACCAGGATTACTTCTTGTACCTCGCCGCTTCCCATTCTACCATCGAGATGGTTTTAGTTCAGGAAGATGAATTCAATAGTGAACATGTGATTTACTATCTTAGTCGAATGTTGAACCCGACTAAGCTTAAATATTCACATGTGGAGAAATTTTCCTTGGCAGCTGTTCAAGTTGTCCAAAGATTTCGTCATTACATCTTACTATGCAAAACTACTGTAATTTCTGACTGTAACCCTATGATCTATATTTTGACCAAACAATTTCTAGGGGGCAAGTATTCCAAATGGATTGTTATTCTACAGGAATTTGACTTGGAATTTGAAAAATCCAAGTCAAAGAAATATTTGGTATTTGCGGAACTGATGTGTGACTTCCCGCGTGCTGATACTGAAACTGTGGCGGAAGAGCCCATTGCGGATGAATCCTTGTTTCTTATCAGTACTCTTGATCCATGGTATGGAGATGTCATTGTTTATCTCCAAACCCAATCTTTTCGTCCTGAAATTTCACAATCTCAGCGACGGAAAATACGATCCAATCCCAACAATACAAAATTATTGGAGATATACTCTATCGTCGTGGGGTAGATTCTGTTTTCCGGCGTTGTTTAACTCATGAAGAAGCTGAAAAGGTTCTAAATGACTATCACTCTGGAGCATGTGGCGGTCATATGTCTGGGTATGCCACAGCCCAAAAGATATTGCGCGCTGGTTATTTCTAGCCATCTTTATTTAAAGATTGTATCTATGTGGTCCAAAAATGCCACAATTGTCAAATTTTTGATCGAAAGATGCGTGCTCCACCTGCTCCTCTCCACCCTATAATTGCCATCGGTCCTTTTGCAAAGTGGGGTATCGACTTTATTACATGTAACCCTCACTCGGCCGGGGGGCATGCGTATATCATCCTTGCGGTAGATTATTTTACTAAGTGGGCCGAGGCGATGCCTACATTTTCGGCAGACGGCAAAACTACTGCAATTTTCATTTTCAATCATATAATTACTAGATTCGGTGTTCCTCAAGCGATTGTCACTGATCATGGGAGTCATTTTAGAAACATCATGATGACTGAACTAATAGATCAACTTGGCCTGCATCATGATAGTTCTACTCCATATTACCCATAAGCTAATGGTCTGGTTGAAGCCATCAACAAAGTTATAGTCATTATGATCCGACGAATCATTGGTATTCATAGGTCGAATTGGCACAACATGTTATTTTCAGCGCTTTGGGCATATCGAACCTCAGTAAAAACATCAACTGGTTTCACTCTATTTTCAACTGATTTACGGTTTGGAAGCTGTGTTACCCATTGAATGCAAAATTCCATCATTGCAAATAGCCATAGAGTTACTACCAGCCACTTCCGAAGAGGAGAAACATTTGTTGTACTTAGCTCATCTAGATGAGAATCGACGTGATGCTGTGATAGCAATCGAAACTCATGCCAAACGAATTAAAGCTCAGTACGATCGAAATGTTACACCTCGTAATTTTTCGGAAGGAGACATAGTCTTACTATACGATCAAGCAAATGATAAGCTAGGGGCTGGAAAATTTGTACCTATGTGGCATGGTCCTTATGTTGTTAAGTGAAAGCTGGCAAAAGGGGCCTATGAATTGGTAGATTTTGACAGTGTCTCTTTAGGTAAACCCAGAAATGGTATTTATTTGAAGAGATATTATGCTTAAATCTAGGTATGGAGATTTTAGTTAGATTAGTTTTTCTTTCTAGCTGGTGTGTTTTAGATTAGAAAAGTGTGCTTAGTTTAGAGAGTGTTTTTATCATTATTCCTGCTTATCTTGATTTTACTCTTGATATTGCAGATGTCGATGTCTCTTCAAACATACATTGGTTTCGCTGATGGTGCTTGTGGTAATACACAGAACATTTCTTTCATAGCTTGGGTTATCTATTCACCCTCTGATGAGTTGGTATCTATGCATGGGGTAAGCCTCGGTCAAACAATGAACAACATTGCAAAGTATAGTGCAGTGATTGAGTTATTATCTGAATCCATCTCATTTTGGATTCAGAGTTTGATTGTTAGGTTAGATTCTAAACTTGTTGTATTGCAACTTAATAGAGTTTATGCCATTAGAAATCCAGTGTTATTAAGATTATTTTTGAGAGTTCATCTCTTGGAACGTGAATTTGACTACATTGAATATCAACATATTCTAATATATTTAAATACATTAGCAGATGCAATTACTTCTCGAATGTTAAATAGACATTTGCAATAATCAAATAGTAAATTTAAAAACATTCCATAACATGTTTTACAAGATAATCAGTAATAGTGATATAGCATAGCATAGAAGTGTGTCAAATATACATCGTCTTCGATCATAGGTTGAAAAACACCTTATGATCGGCAAAAATGATAGTACAAAAAAGCAAAAATGTCGTATGAGTCTAGAAAAGCGATCATCCTATCACTGGTGATGATCATGATAAGAAACCACTGCTCGGGCCACCCTACAAAGGAACCTCCTAAAAGGTCCTGGGACCCCAATCACATAATGTTGTAACCTAAGGGGAATGTCATCTATGCTAGTCTCTGGAATATTTGCTGTCAAACACTCTAGATGATTTTCCAATTCGGTCAGGGTCTCTGTAGATTCATCTCGTGAGGTCGGTACTACTGTAGCTGGGTGTCTCCTCTCATAGGGCCGGAGAGTGGCTGGTCACCGTGGATCCACATCTGCATTTGAAACTTTTTACTATCAGTTTTGGATGATTTAAAAACAAAAAAAAATTAGAACTTAGAAAATGTTGAGAATGATTTTACCTAAATCATCCCATTGCTCTCCTGGTGGAAGAGTCATGTCTGGGTCACCATGATAATCCATCCTAGCATAAGGAAAATCCTGAATCATGAAAAGTTGGTTCTCCAACCAACGAAAATACTCAAGAGGAAATCGAACAACCTCTGAACCCTCCTCAGGATGACAGGCCATAACTGTAACCCAACGCATTAGCTTAGGTTCTCGGGGAAGTCCAACTCCAACAGAAAGATGTTGTGGGACCAACATCGGGACCCTCTCTAGACCAAAGCTCACAACTAAGAAACCATATCCAAAGTTTTTTAGTTGTCCGTTCTTTGCTCTAGTCAGTTGGCCTTTTACATTCGCCAACACAGCTTCGCACCAGTTGAAGATGGTGCCTCAATAATAGTCTACTACCATTCGCATTTGGGATCTGGTAGCTACATGTAGTGCTACGCTTCCACAGAGTCTGGTGATAGTAAATGCAATCACTTTAAGTTCAGGATAGGAGATAGTTTTGATATCAATCCCTTTGTCCTTTGTTTGGTCATTACAAAACTCTAGTCGGAGACTATCGACAGACTGGCCACCTGGCCTAGTCCCGAATAGATATAATTTTTCACCTCTCTTGGGCAAACCAGTCAAGAAGTAAATGTACTCTAGCTCCATTTCGAGCCGGTGGCCACCAATAATGAAACACTGGTCCTGTATATTCCATTTGTCCACTGGCCACTGCAAAAAGTCTACTTGGGCCCTCATGCCAGGTATGGCCCAAAATTTAAGTAACCTGCATGCTCTCAATGCATATATTGAGGGCTAATGATTAATTGTGGCAAGGTCCACATCTTCGTGCTCCCGTTCCCTCCAGATGAGAATTGTGTATATCCTACATTGCAAAAACAGTGGATCAGAACATTTTAGTTCAAAAAAATTTGGGCGGAAATGATTTTTTTTTTAAAACCTATTTCGCGGGGTCTGCACCCTCTAGTTAGGGACATTGCGTAGGTCTGCACTCTGCCCAAGCAGCAGATGTGGGCCCCTAGCTCTTTCCTTTATAGGAAAAATTTGAGGTCCGCAAGTTTTGCATGTTGCGCCTGCGGACCCCTTCGAGTGGTCTTTTCAACTAATTTTTCTCTAAAAAATCAAAATAGAATCCTAAAAACAAAATTCAAATAGTTGAAATGCAAGACTAAAGTGATGTGGATTACCTGGAGGTGATGATTTTCGTTTCAAACGGATGGATTTTCTGCGATATTCACAGGAATTTTCTTACCCAAAAGCTCTCTTTTCTCACTCTGAAGTCAAACGTTAAAAAAGAATTTACAAAAGCCATTTTTATAAGATTTTTTGAATAAATACATTTTTAATTTGTTTATTTTTCACTTTAAAAAGGTAACTTTTTGATGCATTTTTATTTATTTTAAACAGGTATGAGTAATGTTTGAGTTTTTGTGCAGAATATTGGATTTTTCAGGCAAAATTGATCATTTTCAACAAAAAAACAATGGAGTCCTCTTTAAGCTGTTTTCTAACTCGTAAAATATGAAAAGATTGTCGAGTTTTTCTGTTTATTCTTGTTAAAACAGAATTAAAAAGACGGTCCACTTACAGCTCTTTTATGACCGTATAAACATGAAAAGATTTCCAGGCTTTTGTCGTTTCAAGTTCGATATTGGTTATAAAACGACATGTCCTTGATCACGTTTTTACTTTTTCGGATCAAAGACACTAATTATGAAAAGTACTCCTTGATCGTAATGGTCAAGTGGTTCTCTCAAGTATTATTTTATACTTTTTCGGGCTTTGGAGACACAAATTTACGAAAAAGGACAACCATGGAGTTTTCATAAGTTTTTCTTCTGACTCCCTAAAATTGAAAAACGCTGAGTTTCTCCTATACTGGACTCGTTAAAATTTAACAGTAAAGGACCTGTTCAATTTCAAATAGGAACGAACCACTCCTTCTTAGGGTTCGAATTTTAAACTAAGTTGGACTCATCTGAAGGATGAGCTTATAACCAAGCAAATGTTATCCTCCTCAAGCTTGTCAAAAATAAAGAGGTACTTCCCAGAAATGGTGGGGGAAAAGAGAGAAAAATGAACCTATTTGTTGTACTTTGTGTCTTAGAAAAGCATTCAACCACTTTTGAACACGACACTTTTTGTTCACCTGGGTTGGGAAATCCTTTGCCTAACAGTTAATCAAACCATATTGAAAGTCTTCAGCCAGTTTCTGGGTATTAGCTTTGGGTCAATTGTCACCAAACCATCTGCAGTGTCGTTATGTGTTCAAGAGGTCGATTCAAATAAACCATTCATCTACAAAATATCTGTCATCCATCTTGACCATCCCTGAGTTAGTCCTTCCCAAATATATTTTTTCAAACTTGATCTATGATTTTGTGTTATGGGCTTGCCTACGACGGATCCCTTTCTATCTACTTCAACTCATTACCTAGAAAGATGATCTAGAAATCATCAGTACCTTGGAATCTGCATGCCTCAATGGCAGGTTTCTCGCCTTCGATGATAGGTTGCATCATTGACCTTTGATCAAAGGATTCTGTGACATGTTCGACATCAGCTCATCTATTCACATTTCATGGATTGTACTGAGTACTTTGAGAGCCATTGACATTACTGGTGGTTTCTCTCACACTTGTTAATAGTTCACATCATTGACTGGTAATCAAGAGTTTTCTACCATGTTTGACTTCGACACATTCATTCACATGGATATAATCATACTAGTTCAGGAAGTAGAAATCAAGACCCTGGATGTAGTTTCCATGATCTAGGCTGCGAGGAATTTTGTTATTCATTATACAGTGGACTATTCATAAACAGATTGATGCGCCCATACTGTGTCTACATATGTCGATACTTGTGATGTATTACAGGATCATTCCTATATCA
The DNA here is from genome assembly GCA_031772625.1 of Pinus tabuliformis. Lineage (NCBI taxonomy): Eukaryota > Viridiplantae > Streptophyta > Pinopsida > Pinales > Pinaceae > Pinus > Pinus tabuliformis. Next base: position 1,955,209,985 of record CM062817.1, on the reverse strand, counting down.
GAGCAATTTAGTTAGTTCTCGAGTCAGTTTTGATCTGAGTATGGGAATGCCTACCTCAACGATGATATGATCACATATATATATTTTGTATTGAATGTTTTTATAGGTTCTGACTAGGTTGTCTACAGGATGATCCTTGAAATGATAAAGTACTTCACTCTTCTTAGATGACAAATGCTATCCTCATCTATTACAGACTTCGCACTTTAGGGGGCAATTTGTTACACAAAATATTGTCACCATGACATTCTGCAATCAGTGTGAGTCTATCACCACTCATACTTTCCTCCTTTTCAAGTCTCAAACCTCAGTTCTTCATGTCAAGCCTTGGAAAATGAGAGAAAGCCCTTAAAAATCTCTAAAACTTTGGTTCCGCACTTTCTCTTACCATTACCTGCGATCCCGCACCTATTGGTCATGTCCCCTACGTACCTGACCACTCTGTCTTTGTGTAATGGGTGTGGACCCTTGTAAAAGTCAAAAGGCATAATTAAATTCTTAAAAACTCACTTTGGGTTATTTCTGGAACCTTCTAGAGGGAATCTTGAGGTGGCAAGTTTGCTCCATTAAGGTGCATGCATCCCATACCTAAAGGAGTTAACCCCTTGATGTGAGGAGCTTATCCCTTTGAAGGAGGACTTTATCCCTTCATAGGTGGACCTATAACCTCCTTCCTTTGCACTGTAAAATGAGGTATTGGGCTAGTTACTAAGAAGGTTGAAAGCTGAATATTTTTGAGGGGAAATGCTGTTGGAATTTAGTCTTCCTAATTGAGCTTTAGAGGAGAGATTACATACCTTTTTGATCTCATTGGGAAGAGTGTGAGGCTTGTTAAAGTAGAGGAGATTCGTGTTTGGACCCTGGGAGGAGCTTGTACAACATCAAGGCACCAAAGGTTGTAAAGTTCTTCTTATTTTCAAAGTTAATACAATCAAGTTTATTTTTCTCAATAAGATGTCTTTTATGGTTTATTTCTTGGACTCCTTGATCACCATGATGAATATGATTTATTATATTAGCTATGCAGGTGTTATTTGATGTGTGCTTGTTTTTGTTTGCAAGTTCTTAAAAGGAAACTTGTTCGGGACGGTTGAAGCATGGCTGCCACAAACTAGCGTTGGACTTAAGGTAGGGTCTAAAACACCTCTTGGTTTTTATTTATAAATCACAATATTTAGAGAAAGGTAGATATTCTTGTTCTGCTTGTCGCTAGATATCTGTTGATACTAGGGAGATCGGTCTTGTCCACAATAATGATTTATCCGGCCGACAGCATGGCATAGCAATATGCCGTCAAGTTCGAGCAAAAGTTTAAACAGAAGAAACGAGACTTTGGATCTGTGAATTCGAAGCAAGGGAAAGGTGCCCCCAAACCACAGAACAAAGTAAATATCCAAGGCGGGGCAGCCCAAGACAACCCCCAAAGCTACAAGCAAATATCAATGCTGCAAATTTGAAAAAGGACACGGGAAAGTGGTGCGAGTTCCATAAGAGCTCCACTCACAACACAAGTGAGTGTCAAGCTAAGCAGTCACTGGTGGCCAAGCTAAGGATTTCAGAATCATATGCATGTTCTAACTCTGAGTCAGAACCCAACAAGGGGAATGACAAAGGGAAGCAGATTATCGCTGCGAAGCCCAATGCCACCATTGTCACCACAAATATCCAGAAGGAGGAACTTGAAGACCCAGAGGAGGAGGAGCATCTCTTCCACTCCTAGATGTGGTTAAAGGGCTCCCCGATACAGTTCATTGTCAACAGCAGGAGCCAAAAGAACTTCATTTTGGCAGAGGTCATGAAGTGGCTGGGCTTACCAACCATAACACATCCACAACCGTACACCATTGGGTGGCTTCACTAAGGACGGTGTTATCACAAAATCACTACTAAGGGCTGCAACCAAGTAAGATTTTATGTAACTCTTTCAACCAGACTTTAGACTAGGAATTAGCCTTCCTAGTCAGAGAGGGCTCTCTCACAGACTTTTGATAGAAATCAATCACAACAGCAGATGGCTAACTCTTCACTCATTCATGAAAACAAAAGCTGGTTGAACACATATCAAATTGGTCTTCATTGGGCTATGGAGTCTCACACATTTAATAAACAAAGCACAGTCATTTCATGGAAGTCAAGGCTCTTTGCATTAGATGTTCAAACATATTTCACATAAACCACAGCTTGCCAAACATACAGGAAGTCAGAGCATTAGAAATGAATTCTGAGTGATTATGTTATAACAAGGCTGTAAAAGAACATTAAGAGAAAACACCACCATCATATTTGAACAATATAATCCATTGAGAATCTTGAGAAGAAACAACCACTGTTTTACTATTACTGTAACAAGTCTTTACATTGGCCAAAATAAACTCTGTTTTTGTATAAAATGTCAACCTTTTTTACATCAGAGTCATTTCTATATATAGGAAAACCAAAAATACAACTACTTGAGACTCCTCAACAAACATGAAGGGAGCTCGAAATCCTATCATTAATTACCTTATCCATATCTAAACAAACTAATTAATTACAAAGGTATTGCGCTGTGAAAACATAGAGTCCCATTCCCATTGAAACTCTAAGTCTATCTCCTCGTGTGCATTGATGCTTTCTTGAAATTTGACACCTGTATCACTTCAGTAATAGCCAAGACATGCTGGAGGGACATTCACTGAATGAGCAGCTTCGGATACTTGATATGTGGATGACTCATCAACTGATAAGGATCTGTGCCCTATTTTCACGGTCTCTGCCTCCCATTAGTCTTCATGCATTAAAAGACTATGCTCCAAGCCATTTAATTCTTCTAATAACCACGCATAATTCAATATGCCTTAAGATCTGGACACTTTGTGAACTGAACAGGTGTACCACTCAAAATTTCGGTAACCCTACCAGAACCCTAATAATTCAGCTATAAAGTAACTTTAGGAAGACTTTAACAAAAGACAAAAATTTCACTTTTTCCTTAAATTCTCACACCTGTCACCTTTTGAATATCTGAATAACTTTGTATAATCTCCATGCTGGCCTCGAGTCATCCCTTTTAAGATTTGCTGACCTCAGCATCAATTTCATTTTTTCACATAAACAGTCATCTACAGCAGTTTCGTAGCGCGCTACGAAACTGCTATAGGTAATCAAAACAAAGCATATGAATCTTAAAGCACTGATGACTTAACTCCATGATTTCTTCAGCTATTTTGTACAGGTGTAAGGGCTCCAAAAAGTTTCAAAATGATGACAGCCAAAATTTATCAAAACTTGAAAAGCAAATTTCCCCTTGGATTAATCAGCTAGTTTGCCTAGCTTCCTCTTTAAACTGCTAACTTCTTCCTTTAAAGCCTTGTTTCTAGCTCTCAGGGTTATGTTCATATTTATGACATGTTTGGCTTGTTTGATGGCTGAAACCGTCCAGGTGTACACCTCAGCCACTGCATCTACCTGACTAGCAAAGCTTTTGCTACCTTTCATTACAGCTACGAAACTGTTGTTCTGCCTGCAAAATATCTCTTGGGACAGAGCTCATAACTTCTCACAGAAAACGTATTTGGAAAAACTGAAGGAGGCTTTTGTGAACCAATCCGTGCTGAACAAAAACCTCTTTTAGTTTTTTGAAACCTTACTCCAGCTGCCCAGAATCGATCCTTGAAGACTATGTATAAAACAGGAAATTAAAAACTGCATCTACAGCAGTTTCGTAGCGCAACTTTAGTCACTCGTTTCTCCAAACTCATAATCAATTTGAAGAAACTGAAAGAGGTTTTTCTATTTCAGTATGTTAGGAATAAAAACCTCTTTCAATTTTCTAAAATATTCTTTCAGCTGCTCTAAATACCTCCTGGAAGTTGACAACTTAAAACAGAGAAATATGCCTTATTTGCCTTGTTTCAATATCATGATGACAGGACCTTGAGTCAACACATGAAGCCTGAATGCAAACATTTGTTACAATATCATCTGCTAGTTCAGTGCCAACGGTCAAAACTCAAGTTTGCTTCACGTTGTCTTGGAGAGAGAAAGCATGTGTGCTTGAAATCATAATCATTGTAATACAATGGTGAACCTTCCAAAATGCAGAGAAACTTGGGCATGTCTCAGCAATAGCACGAAGTGATGATGGCACCAAATGGTGGAAAGAAGACCACTCCTGCTCAAGCCTAGGAGCAATTGAAGCAAAATCATGTGTCTGAGTTGTGAAGATCTCATTGCCAGCCACTTGAATGAGTCGTTGCAATAGATGCTTGTCCTTCAAAATCCGTTGCCAAAACAGAATTGCACAAAAATTTGCCATAAGAGTCTTTGTATGATATGAAGAACCAACAGATCCATTAGCATCATTATAATAGCTGTCCACATATTTATTGAACAAAGATTGCTGCCCAAATGGCTGTATGATAGGCATTGGTCGTGCATCCATCAATAAACCAATTATTGCACCCTCTCTAAGAAACCCACACTGACCAAACTTAATGACAAGCATTGATGCCTCCAAAGAAAGGGGAAGACTCCCAAGCAAATTGCCATATAATGTTGGTTCACACTTTCCCCTATGATGAGATGGTGCCTTCAGAGCATCTAAAGAAACCAACAAATCTAGTGCATCTTGAAAAACAGAATGCTGCACTAAGGAACTCGGCAGTGCAATCACTTCAACCCTTTCATTCTTACCAAGATCTTTAATGTAGTCCCTGTATCTTGTTATATCTGCACCTTTGGGGATTAGGTGGTTTTGCAGCTGCAATACCTCAGACTTTTCCTTTGTCTCTGCCCCAGAGCTATTTTTCATGACAGTTGCTATAGATTCGAACAAATCCCCAATTTCGTAGCGCAGCCAGTGCAAAATATGGATTATGCGCTACGAAATCACCTAGAAGATGTTGCGCTGCGAAACTGTCTTCAAGCTAGTCTGAGAAATTTTGGCATTAGAATTTTTAGTGATAACAGACGGGATCTTCACGTAAGCTAGTAATGTCATCTTCCATACAACATCAAGCCCTTCACGAAGGAGGTATTGTGTGATGTTTCTCCTCTTGATGTTTGTGATGTATTATTAGGAAAACCATACTTGTGAAAGTGACATGTCATGTATGAATCAAGGCCTTGTGCTACTTGTTACTCTGGGAAATAAGTTGTACAGGATACCGGAGGTATCACCGCCTACCACCATCTCTTTAGTTACTACAAAACAATGTAGTAAACTCATTTCCAAAACTGGGAAATTTTTTTCCTGATGATACGCCCTTAAGAAAAGAATAAGAGGGTGGCCATGACCTCCAGACAGGACCCCTTTGCATGAAAACTACGGATGGACAAGGTCTTGGATGAGTATGAGGACATCTTCACCTCCTCCGCAGGGGTTCCTCTGCATTATCAAGTCAAGCACTCCATCGATCTGACCCCAGGTGCATCGTTGCCCAATGGACCAATATATCAGCGCTCCATTCTGGAGAACGATGAAATTAAGAGGTAGATTCAGGAGCTGTTGAAGAAAGGTCACATCCGTCCGAGTTCATCACCTTGTGGGAGCCCAATCATGTTGGTGCAGAAGAAGGATGGGATTTGGAGACTCTATATTGACTATTGGGCACTGAACAAGATCATTATCCATAATAGGTACCCGATCCCACAGATTGATGACCTCCTCGACCAACTAAAGTGGGAATAATATTTCAACAAGATCGATTTGAAGTCAGGATATCACTAGGTACCAATCGAACCCTCTAATGTGTGGAAGACTACCTTCAAAGCCAAGGAGGGCCTTTCCGAATGGTTGGTTATGCTTTTCAGATCGATGAATGGTCCTACAGCCTTCATGAGGCTAATGGATGACAATTTGTAGCCATTCACCAACTCATTTGTAGTGGTATACTTGGATGACATCCTAATCTTCAGCCAGTGTTGAGAAGAGAACCTCCACCACATATGACAGGTTCTCCAAACACTGTGGCAACACAAGTTATGTGCCAATTTGGAGAAATGCACTTTTGGCATGACCCAGGTTTAGTATTTGGGATACATTATTGATGAATGGGGGATGCATGTGGATTTAGCCAAGATCCAAGTCATTCAGGATTGGCCATCTCCAACCTCTCTGACAGAGCTCTGCAACTTTCTAGGTCTTTCCAACTTCTATCATAGGTTCATGTTGGGATTTTCTCATATCACTTAACCCTTGAGTCAAGTCACCAAGGGAGGAGAAAAAGCAAAATTCTTTTGGTCTGAGTCTCAATGGAAGGCATTCATAGAGTTGAAAGATCGCCTTTGCTCGGGACCAGTGCTCGGATTACTAGACTTGCAACAACCATTTGAGGTCAAGATAGATGCCTCTGACTATGCCATTGGGGTAGTCCTTACTCAACAGAGACATCCAGTGGCATATCATAGTGAGACACTTTCAGACACAGTCCAGAAGTATCACACTTATGACAAAGAGATGTATTCCATTGTGCAGGTCTGCCGATAATGGAAGCATTACGTTTTGGTGAAGGAAATGGTCATCCACACAGACCACCGACCCTTGCAGTTCATACAAACCCAAGGGAAATTGCAAGTGGTCCACATACCTGCAACAGTTCCATTTAAATATCAACTATAAGAAGGGAAGCACTAATAATGTTGCAGGTTGCCTCAGTCAACCACCGATCATGGCGTTAACCACCGTGCTCAAATCTTGTGGGCATGAGAATTCTGATTGGCCACTTCTCTACAAAAGCGACGTAGAATTCGGCCACACATAACAGACACTCTTAGAGGGTTAGCATGTTCCAGATTTTCAACTCCAGTATGCCTTATTATGCCACCTAGGTCACATTTATGTTCCTTCAAGCGAGTGTGCCAAGATGATTTGGGAATCACACTATAGTTGGGCTGTTGGGCATTTCGGGGTGAGAAAATGGTGGCAGTACTGCAGAGCTATTTCTATTGGCTGAATCTTCTACAGGATTTTGGGAAGTACATTAGATCATGCACTACCTACGCCATTGACAAATCGACCATCAAGAAGCAAGGCCTCTATACCCCGCTGCCTACCCCTAGTCGAACTTGGGAATCCATATCCATGGATTACATGTTGGGCCTTCCTTCTACTAAGCATGGAAATGACTATGATTTCATGGTCGTTGATAGGTTCTCGAAGATAGAAATTATGGTGGCCTGCAAGAAGAATATCATAGTAGAAGCCACTTCTAAACTCTTCTTTGAATGAGTGTGGGCACACTTTGGGATCCCACAGTCTATTATCTCAGATTTGGACAGTAGGTTCATCAATACATTTTGGTCTAGCCTCTGGTCAATGCTGGACACCAAACTCACTAAGTCCACAACCTTCCATACTCAAACTGATGGCTAGGTAGAGGTTGTGAACAGGATGATTGTACACATTCTGTGCATGTACAACTCAAAGCATCCACGCAAATGGGATGAGTGTTATAGACATTTTTGTGCCTTACAGCATGAAGCATGAAATGTCAATAATCTAAGGGATCCAAAGTCCCTAAACATGTTATTCCTACCCCTAGAGGAACAAGGTCAGCAAACCACAGCACTGAATATCAGTTCTCCACCTGAAAACACTCAAAAACAAGCTAATTCTCGATCATGTCAACTGCTCCACTAAGCATCTGCACTGAATGTCAACTGCTCCACTCTGTACCTACGCTGAATGTCAACTGTAAAGAAGGCTACCTGCGCTGGGCTAGTTTGGCCAAGTGGCACAGTCATTTCTCAAGGTGTCAATGCCCAGGAAGCTTCCAAAATGACACTTGGATCAGAGAATTCGCCTAGTGATGAGTAAGAGGTTCTAGATCTCCAAGTGGAAGCAAGAACCTCCAAGTGGACTCAAGAACTGAAGAATAACTGAAGTGGGAGAGGACACTAGTCAGCTCCATGCCAAGCTCAAGCTGACTCATCCTTTCTCCAAAACTCCTATATATAGAGCTCTCTCATGAGGTCTAGGGAGGCTGGAATCTTGTGAATGTAAGGAAGTGTTGTTGGTTTGAGTATAGAACTATTGGGTGATTTGCTTGAAGGAGGTGAAGAGGAGATTTCTTTCTGCTGGGAGGTGATGCTGGATTGGGCCTTTTATGGTTGTATCACTTCCTGAACTTTACTTCTTCCATTAATAAAGCATTTGAGGTTCTTCTATATGCATATGTCTCAATGGTGTATTGTTATACTTGTGTATTTGATTTATTCTAATCCTTGAATCAATTATGAATGTATGCTTCTTGTAGTTTCCCTCTCTTGTTATTTTGCAGGATCTTGGTGTAGCTGGGCCAGTGAAAGAGCAAGGAGCTGGGAGCAAGCAGCAAAGAGAGAAAATTGGATCAATCATTGGCGGAAGACATCGGTTAGTGGATCTCTTCCTCCTCTCTCTTACATCTCATAAAGAAGTAATCTTGAATAGCTTTGCTTTGATTGTTGCTGAGGTACTATCACCCTTAGAGTGGGATAGGGTCATTCCGTATTGGATACTTTTCCCAACAACAAATTGGCGACTCCGCTAGGGATCGTATCTTGTTGGTTGTTTGTGTTTTTTTCTATTCATTTCATAAACACAGGGAGTACCGAATCGAACTGCATTTGGATCATTCAAATGCAAAGTAGAGGGCAGCTACTCTAGCTCAGTTTCTGGGCATGTTTATGATTTGAAGAGCTGATTCACAAGGACTCTAAATAGCTCTTAGTGATAGCTTTTCATCCTCCTTTTCATCCCTTAGTGTGTACTTGACTGATAGCTTTTGATTTGGCCAAAAACTGTGAATTTTTGAGCAATCTGTGACCCGGAAACTGAGAAAAACGAAAGTTTGAATCTTCAGTGCAGGCACTGTGAAGGCAGTCTGCATTTCAGCGCAGTTCCTGAAGGGGCTACCTGCGCTGAAGGTCAAACTGCCAGTGTACTACCCGCGCTGAACCAGTTTTGCCTAGTGCTACTGGGGTTCCCTCCTGTTTATTGCCCTGTTTTCACCCTTGTTTTTGCAGCCTGTTACCAGTCAATGTACCTATCTGAAACCAACTTTCCTTGCCACTATTCCGCCTCGGTTGTATAAAGAAACTGTGTTTGTTCTTTGTGTATTTCTTGTATCATTTGCAGTTTCCCATAACGAAAGTGAACTAGTCTTGATGTGGCCTCTTAGATCTAGACCTGTGATAAAGTGTCATCCTGATCTTAAGAGTTAGTTTGTTTGCTGTTCATAGCTGATTGAGCTTTTGCTTTCGTCATATGGTTTGAATTTATACATTTCTAGTGTCGAAACAAGTAAATCTTAAGGTGTCTTTTGATTTTGGACAAGCTTGTTTGCTTTCACTTGAAATTGAATTCAAAGTTATACAACAGCTTTCTTTTTGTATTGCACCAACATTAAGAAAGAGAAAAGAAATACCTGCATTCTACATTTTGCATTTGATAAGTTTGCATGTTGATTTAGGGAAAAGTGCATTAGTGTATCCTCTTTGATCTGTGTGAAAATATGATGTCTTTCTTTTCCCTCAGTAGTTAAGATTTTCATAAGTCGAAAAGATTGAAAAAGCTTGCTTCTCATCTTAGACTGCATTTAGGAAGTTGTATCAAACATCTCGTGGTGAACCTTAAAAGGAAAACTTTAAAAAGATCAACTTAAAATATATTGAATGAACCTAACAACGCTTTGAAACATAACGCAAACACATAGAGGTCTAAGCTAGAGACGTGTTCCAGCGTCGTTAAACGTAGTGACTGTCGATCTCGACGAAGGTGGGTGATTCCTCCTGAGAGTCGGTGGCACTAATACGGACTTGTGCTCCCACGTACCGTCGCGTATATATTGGGAGACCCCTATAGGAACAAAGGTTTTATCCATAGGAAGCCGTTTCGGCCGCCCTACTGATCGCAATGCAGTGAACACAACATTCACGAAGATCGACCACTCATACCGTAAAACGTATTCTGTGGTTTTGCGAAAGGTTTGGCACACCCTCTGCCTAGATCTCCAGAGCAGTTTCTTTTGGCCTTTTTCAAACTCTATAATTGAAAAAGTCCATCCGAGCATTTGTCACTTCGGGCTCGTTAAAACATCGAAGGAGACTAGAGTCATCTTTAGCTTTTTCTCGACTCTTTAAAAGTGAAAAAGCAAGTTGTGTCTAAAAGCGTCTAATAAAATTCATTCAATTCGGAAACACAAATTTCCCCTTTTAATATTTTGGTTGATCGAGTAATCCGCAATCGTGGAAGAATGTCAATTGAAACCCGGTCATTCGCAGAGGCTTACGAGTCAACCGTCTTTGTCTCCGGAATCGAAAACAGTACGGATAAAGCGAACTCGTTTAACCGGTTCAAAATCTCCTTTAAAATTTAGAACAAGTGTTCCAACTACATCTGAGGTTCCAGTTACTCCAAACATTTCTGGAAACCCTGCCTCTATAGAAGAAGTTCAACAGCCACAGAAGGACAGTAATACTGATCCTAGTCTGGGGGCAAATACTTGTATAACTGAACCAGTTCCATCTGTAACAGGTCCAGAGAGTTTTGTTCCTCAAACAACTGTCGCTGTCGAAACAACCACTTCTTCGGCACCAGAAATATTTTACGGACCTGACGGTCTTCCTCTTCCACCGGGTTTGATTGCGATAGAGGAAATTGCAGAGGATCCGCAAGCAAGTACTCCAACTCATTTTGGAGTCGGGGTCACTCTATTTCCTTCATCAGAAGTTAATCCACCACAAGTGGAAGTTCCTGTAGAATCGCTAGGCAATCTATTGGATAGACTTAAAATGTCTGAACAACCGTCATCATCTAGGACTGTGTCAAATGACACAGCGATAGCAGAAGCCCCCGCTGTCACTCCGACGATGTTTGCCGGCATACCAGCTGTCCCGACTAGCTCTCAACCGCTAGAAGGAGTCCACCAAGGGACTATTTCGACAGGGTGGTCTGTTCCAGTTTGTTCATCCGGAGTAATACCCGGTAACTCTTATGTTGAGACTCGACAGATTGATCCTCATGGAGGTCAATTTGGGCCATCTAGTCCTCAAGGACTAACAATCCCTCTGAGTTCCGGATTGCTACCGTATGGGGGGCAGTATGCCCTTTTATTACCTCCTCCGGGAGGATATCCATACGGAAGTTCTCAACAGTATTCAGGTTATACTGGAATTGCATCAAGTATTTGGGTACCTATGCTACCTCAACAACCAAGGGTTGTATATTCTATGCAACAGTGTGTACCTATGACGAACATCCCAACCACACCAGCTATTGTAACAGTGTCACAAGTTCAAGCGATACCTGTTGCATGTCAACCTCAGATTTCTCAGGTTGTAATGCAACAGCCACTTGACCATGGGTCACAACCACAATCGCCAACTGGTGGGGCGACACAAGTACAAACGGGTACAATTACCCCACACCTCGGTCCAACGGTTAGCATAGCACAACAGAACATGGCTTCACAACCATGGCTTGTGCAATACCAACAACCGCAATTCCAGCAAGTGTACCAAGGTTCTGAGCAGCAGATCTTTGCGAACAGTGGACAACCGTATATCCAAAACGGTCAAAACCAACCACTTTACAGTGGTCAAGTCCACCAACCGTATCAGTCATACCAACATCAATTACATTATGCTGGTATGCAAAGACCCACTGCTCAGGCGATTCCATCGTACCCTGGTTACGCTTCGCCTAACCTGAATCAACAGTTACCATTCGTGGCAACTTTAGAGTTACCTGATTTACACCGGTTAACCAACGATCCGATTGCTTATGCCCCTTGGTGGCCAGCGATTCCTCATAAACTTCCATCTGACATTCCTAAATTCAATGGAAATCCAGGTGAAGACCCATCGAATCACGTGATGACTTTTCATCTGTGGTGTTCGTCGAACACCCTAAACGACGATTCGATAAGGCTTCGCCTTTTTCAGAGGACATTGACAGGTCCAGCGGCTAAATGGTATATTGAATTGCCAAGAGCCTCTTTCGACAATTTTAGTTCCCTAGCCACGACTTTCTTGACCCATTTTCAATTACCGATAAGGTATGAAACGGGAACAGAAATATTAACCAACTTCAAGCAGACAACTGCCACCCATATATCTGATCATATACATGAGTGGCGTCGTCGTCGTAGGATGGTGAAAACATATGTTCCCGATCAGCTATTAGCTGAATGGTTTATAAAGTCGTTACTTCCGGCTATTACGGAAGATGTGGCCAAGGGGGGAGTCGTAACAGAGGAGCAAGTTATTGCTCGTGCACAGTATTTGGACTTAGTTTATACTCAGTCTGGCACGCTCTACGACAAAATACCTGACGCCCCTAGACCGGAATTTTCAATTCCTCCCCCTCCTAAATCAAATAGTGACTCTCATGCCGGTGACGGTGTGATTGGCACGGCAAACGCGAAATCGATAAAGGCTTCGTCAAAGAAAGCCCGTAAGAATTCGGATCAAAATGCAAAAGAAGAAATTCTTGCTTCGGAAGTAAATGTCGTATCAGAAGATAAAGGCAAAGAAACCAATCAACCAGGAAGCAAGAAGAAACAAAACAAAGGGAAGAAGAAGAAACAGGGTGAGTCATCCCCTGGAAAAAATTCTTCAAACCCTCCTGGGAAAGGGAAACAAAATTATCCATGTCTAATATGTGATGATAAGGATCATAACACAAAGAATTGCCCATTCAAAGCTGAGTTAAAGAGGTTCTTTAAAAGTTCCCAAACCTCAGCTGTGTTAACTGATCCATTTCCCAACCCAGGTCAAAATCTGGTTGATAGTGGAAATGCTTCCCCGTCGCAAGTACTTATGTTGTCGGTTTCAAAACAGCAGAATGATGCTTTGATTTCGACAAGGAACAAAGATTATGGGAATCCTCAGCTGTCGAACGAAAAAGGTAAAGATCAACCGAATAGTTCGACAACAACTTCGACAGAAGTTGTACCACCCATCATCCCTGAATTAACAATAAAACCGCCAAAGGGTATAGTACACAAGTCGACATTTAATCCTCGCGCCAGAGCGGCGCAGCATTATAACATAGTGGAAGATTTGGCACAATCGCCATCCGCTATGTCGACTCTTGAAGTACTACAAAATTGTCCAACCCAAAGGCAGGCCTTGTTATCAGCAATTGGTGGGGTTGATCCTAAGGATTCCAATCTTGTATCCTTTGATCACAAGGGATATGATCCTCAGTTACCAGCTCAGCTAGCTTTCCTTATTCAAGTGAAAGCCCTCAACAAAACTGTTCACAGAACGATTATTGATGAGGGGGCATCGACATGTATTATGTCGATGAGCTGCTGGAAAACTTTAGGATCTCCAACCTTGTCTCGATCATCGACGACATTAAAAGCTTTCGACGGAAGGACTTATACCCCTTACGGTATCCTTAATAACTTGAAAGTTGAACTAGGAGGAAAGACAGTAGAAATTGATGTTGAGGTCATTGATGGAAATCTTGACTATAACATCCTACTGGGTAGACCATGGATTTATGCCATGGCAGCTGTTGTGTCGACTTATTTTAGGAAGATCGCATTCCCGTTTGAAGGAGGGATTACGGTCGTCGACCAACAAAACTTCCTCCCTAATGGTTCACAAGTTACAGGAAGCATTCCCATGATCCATGAGAGCAACCATTCACTTCAAGATATCGGAGTAGGATTATTGAAAGACCCCACATTGATGGGAACTTTCGCGCTACCACCTCCTATTTATATGGGAAATATACCGTTTGTAGCAACCTGCAACATGATATCTTCCACAAAGATCAACATGGATCATGCAATGGTTTTGTCCCCAAGCCCTTTAGAAATATTGTAGCAATCAATGTTTCAAGCATGGGAGGCGAGCCCAAATCAACGCTCGTCAAGCGTTTGGGTAGATAGGTCTAGAGAATATGGTACCCCATTAGATCCTTGGTCGAAAGTACATGGGACTGACGAAGGAATCTTACAATCAATGTTGATTGAGGGGGCACCATGGAATGATCACCACCATCGTTCCCTTCTTCCGGAATTTGAAGAAGATACTCAAAGTGACCTTTATCACCCTTCAGTATTTGAATTCCTAACAAATACTGTAAATACGGTGGATTCCGAGCGAAACCTATCCAATATTGAAGAGACTATAGCCATAAATATCTCGACTAAAACAGATGTTGTAGAGAATATTTATGTCGGCAAAGGTTGTTCCCCTTCAGAACTGGAAATATATAACGCTCTTTTTCGCGAATTTAGAGATGTCTTTGCTTGGTCATATGATGAAATGCCAGGCATTGACTCGAGTATCGTTGAACATGAAATTAAAATGTATCCTGATGTCAAACCAGTAAGACAACGGCTTCGGCAGGTGCACCCCAAGAAAGCCGCTGCCATTAAGGCAGAAGTTGAAAAACTTCTCCATGCTGGATTCATCTACCCGGTTCCTCTAACCGATTGGGTATCGAATATTGTCCCTGTTATGAAGAAACAAGGGACGATTAGAGTGTGTGTCTATTATAGGGATGTAAACCAAGCTTGTCCGAAGGACAACTACCCTACACCCTTCATCGACCAGATAATTGATGAATGCGCCGGATGTGAAATCTTTTCATTTATGGATGGATTTTCCGGGTATAATCAAATAAATATCCGCCCACAGGACCAGTCAAAGACTGCATTTATTTGTCCGTGGGGCACATTCGCTTATCGAAAATTACCCTTTGGTTTAAAGAACACAGGGGCGACATTTCAGAGGGCGAAGAATTATGCCTTCCATGACATCAAGAACATTGTTCAACCTTATCTCGACGATCTTCCGGCTCATTCGCGAAAGCGGACTGATCATCCGCAGCATTTAAGAGCGATATTTCTACGTTGCCGACACTACAAGATAAGACTCAATCCGCACAAATGTGTGTTTTGCGTCGGTTCTGGTCGTTTACTTGGCTTTGTAGTCTCTAAGGATGGGATTCGTCTCGACCCCTGCAAGGTTCAGGCAATCATTAATTTGCCTCCACCTTCAAATTTGCTTCAGATTCAGAAACTCCAAGGGAAAGCGAACTTTCTGAGGAGGTTCATTCCAAATTACGCAGAACTTGCTAAAGGTTATACTCGTCTTTTGAAAAAGGATGTACCTTTTGTCTGGGACCAGGTGGCGCAAGCTTCCTTTGATGCTCTGAAAGATTGTCTAGTAAAAGCATCATTAATGTACGCCCCAGACTATCAAAGAGATTTTAACCTGTATCTGGCTGCAGCGGATACGACCATTGCGATGGTTTTAGTTCAAAAAGTCGATGGAATTGAACATCCTATCTATTATTTAAGTAAAAACTTAAATGATACAGAAAGTAAATATTCTTATGTTGAAAAACTAGCGCTTGCAGCTGTTCAAGCGATTCAAAGGTTTCGACATTATGTCCTCTTTCAGAAAACTACCATCTTGTCAGATTGCAACCCCATGACTTATATACTGTCGCGACAGTTGCTGGGGGGCAAATATTCAAAATGGATAGCGATCCTTCAAGAGTTTGATCTGGAATTTGTAAAATCCAAATCAAAGAAAGCTCTAGTTTTCGCAGAATTATTATGTGATTTCCCATCGTCGTCCAACGATGAAACATCGGAAGAGTCAATCGTGGACGAAAGTTTGTTTCTGATATCTACAAGCGATGAGTGGTATGGAGATATCATAGTTTATCTCCAAACCCAAAAATTCAGGCCAAACACCTCTCGCTCCGAACAAAAACGTATACGATACCAAGCAAAAGACTACATGATCGTCGGTGATTCACTTTACCGTCGTGGTGTCGATACAGTTCTGAGGAGGTGCCTTACCCATGAGGAGGCCGAAAAAGCCCTGAATGAATGTCATTCAGGCGCGTGTGGGGGGCATCAATCTGGATTTGCAACAGCACAAAAAATCTTACGAGCAGGATACTTCTGGCCAACCATGTTCAAAGATTGCATAACCGCAGTCAGAAGTTGCCATGCTTGTCAAATTTTTGATAGCAAAACCAGACGACCACCCGCACCTTTACAGCCGATAGTTGCTGTTGGGCCCTTCGCCAAGTGGGGCATCGATTTCATGCAATGTAACCCCACCTCGACCGGGGGGCATGGGTATATTATAGTCGCTGTTGACTATTTTACCAAATGGGCCGAGGCGATGCCTACATTGGATAACACTGGTGAAACAGCTGCCCTTTTCTTTTTCAATCATGTAGTCGCCAGGTTCGGCGTACCACAGGCTATAGTTACAGATCATGGGTCGCATTTTCGCAATCACATGATGGTCGAATTAGCTGCCAAGCTAGGGCTATCTCACGACAGCTCTACCCCATATTATCCGCAAGCCAACGGACAAGTTGAAGCAATCAACAAGGTCCTGAAGCGTATGTTGCAAAGGATGATCGGGGTTCATAAAAGAAGGTGGCACCTAATCCTGTACTCAGCCTTGTGGGCTTACCGAACGTCGGTAAAGAATGCAACCGGGTTCACACCTTTTCAACTGGTGTATGGCCTGGAAGCAGTCTTGCCAATCCAGTGCGAAATTTCGTCGCTTAAACTCGCAATCGATCTTCTCCCCGGAACTTCAGAAGAAGAGGCTCGTTTCTTGGAATTAATCCAATTGGATGAAACCCGTCGTGATGCCGCTTTGGCTAACGAGGCCCATAAGAAATGAGTCAAGGCTCAGTTCGACAAAAATGTCAAACCCCGTGTCTTCTCAGAAGGTGATTTGGTCTTGCTTTATGACCAAGAATCCGATAAATTGGGAGCAGGGAAATTCAAGTCCTTATGGATGGGCCCCTATATTGTTAAAAGGGTGTTAGCAAAAGGAGCCTACGAGTTAATGGATTACGATGGAATTCCACTGGCGCAGCCCCGCAACGGGCTGTACCTCAAGCGTTACTATGCTTAAATAATAACCTGCATGCTTTTGTTGTATTTTGTTTTCGCTAAAGTATTTGTTCTGGTCGAGTGATCCACCTTTTTCATTTGTTGCAGATGTCGAACCTTCTGGAGACATGTGTTGGATATGCTGACGGAGCGAGTCGTAGTTCGCGGAACCTATCTTCGGCAGCCTGGGCCATTTTTTATCCAAGCGGCGAGTTAGTAAGTTTCAGAGGTGTGTGTATTGGGCAATCAACGAATAACATCGCTGAGTATAGCGCGTTGATAGAACTACTCTCTGATGCCATCACACGTGGCATACGCCGACTAATTGTCAGGCTAGACTCACAGCTCGTAATACTACAACTCAATGGTATATATTCTGTTCGCAATCCAGCTATTTATCGCATGTTCCTAAGGGTTAAGATCTTGGAAAGACAATTTGATTCAATTCAATATCAACATATTTCCAGAAACTTAAACACATTAACCGACTCATTAGCAAACTATGTGTTAGATAGACATTTGCAACATTTATAAAAAGGACACATCATCAAAGATTGTACATATGGATCATATAACTCAAACAGAATAAAACTTGAAAATCAAAATACATATAAGTTGTTTATAGTTCATACATAATGTTTTGTAACCAAGACAAAATTGGTCATATGACCTAAAACTCAAAAAGATGCTAGGGGGCACCCTAGCCTAGTGGTGCTCATGATAGCACGTCACGGCCTATGCAATCATGCGCAAGAGACGAGTCCATCGTCTAGGCACGCCAGTGGTGTGTCACTGCAGCTGTAAAGGTAACTCATCAATCCTCACATCGGGAATGCCGAGAGTAAGGCTCTCAACCTGCTCCTGCACAGCTGTAAGGGTCTCAGTATCGTCAAGGTCGCGGAGAATAGCTCTCCTAGCAGGCTCTGCTGTCGGGGCAGCAACTGGCGGTCTCGGACAAACTGCTGGACGAACAGGACCAACATCTGCATGCACCCAAGAGTATGATTAAAAGTCTTGATAGAATAAAGCACAACAACATTATGAATAAGAACAGTAAATAGTAATATGGTCAAAGAATTTACCAATAGCGCCCCACTGTTCGCCATCCGGTAACACCAAATCCGGGTCACCTCGGAAATCCATACCCACATATGGATACTCGGAGAAGACCATCTCCTGGTGCTCGAACCACCTGAAGAAGGCCTCAGTAAAAGTAATCTGAGGTTGACCAGCATGCCTCGACATGTGATCAACCCACCTCTGCATGCGTGGCTCGGTCGGAGAAGGCAAGTCGAGTATGATGTACTGAGGCTGCATCAGTGGGATTTTCTCCAAGGCAAAGGCAGTCAGAATAGAACCAAATCCAAATTTCTTCAGCTTCCCGTCCTTTACCTTGGTCAATTGACTTTTCATCTGAACAAGTACTGCATCACACCAGTTGAATACTTTCGGTTGGAGACACTCCAAGGCGTGCTGCATATAAGATCTGTTGGCAACATGTAAAGCTGCGCTACCGGCCATCCTACCAATGGTATATAGAATGGACCTGAGAGACCTGTCAGTAATCTCACGGATAACAATCTTGCCGTCTCTGCTCGGCTGAGAACCTTCCCTGCAATACTGGCGGACATAATCTCTGGTGGAATCAGTCCCCCGGGCCATACCTGACAAGGAAATGGGGGCACCTCGTCTTGACAAACCCAGTCAAGAAGTACATGTCCTCTATGGTCAAGGGGATGGACTTTCCCCTAATCTGGAATACTTGGTTAACAGGATCCCAAGCATCAAGCATATACTGCAACAAAGTAATCTGTGCCCTCATGCTAGAGATACGGAAAAACTTCAGCAGGCCACAGTTCCGCAGCGCGTTCACCGTGACAGGGTCATGGAGGGGAATCATGTCCTCCTCTTCATGTTCTCATTCTTGCCACGTAAGGGACATTTTGTTCAAAGTTCCCTGCAAAGCAAACAAGAGGAGTAAATTCCTGATTTTGGTGAAAAACTGGCGAAAATTCATCAAAAAATGACCTGAAAAACCCAGTTTTCTGAGCCCAGCGCAGGCAGAGAGTGTCCCACCTGCGCTGAAGGTCAGGCTGCCTTAAGGCAGCTTGACATTCAGCACAAGTTTCGAATGGGAAACCTATGCTGAAACTAGGGTGCCCTGGCAAAACCCCAGGGGCTCAGAAAGACTGAAAAACAGGCATGAAACTGGGAAAGAAAACCATGAAAAGAAAGAGCTAGGGTTTAGCTCCTACCTGGTCCAGACGGCGCCGAAAATCGTCCACAGACACTCCCCGAATCAGCTGATGAAAGTCAAGGGGGAAGAGGCACCTCCAGAGCTCCAACAAACCAAATGCAAATGAAATGGTAAATGAGAGGTAAAAACACCTTTTAAATAGCTTTTTACATAGTTCAAAGTGAAATATTAGGGTTATAATCTCATTTTCATGCAAATATTATTCATTTCTAACAAAGTTTGTTGCAGCAATTGAAAATGCAGTACTATCCTTGAAAAGAGAAGAGCTAGTAATGGTAAAAAATCAAAATTTGACCATATAATCGAGCAGTTTTACCGCAGAATTTATGCTCGTTAAAAAATAGAAAAGCGAGATCCGAGCAGTTTTAGCGCATAGTTCATGCTTGTTAAAAAATAAACATAAGATTGAGCAATAGTTTCCTCGAGAGTTTAAGCTCATTAAAAAATGAACCTATTCCGGTAAATAACCATTGTGATCGTAAATTTATTGGCCATAAAAAGCCTTGGTCGTGTTTGCACCTGCCACCTCCATTCCATTTGGCCGATCGTCCACCCCCATATGATTGTTTACCCATTTTGAGGAACAGCTGCGAAGAGTGATTTCACCTAGCCATCCTTGTGACACTGCCGTGATTGGAAAATTCCAACCTGTACCTGGAATCTGCTGCTATCCCTGTTTATCACTCGTTCCTCAAAAGACGAGTCTTCTTTGAGCTCTTTTCAACTGACTCGTAAAATATGAAAAGTTTGCCGAGTTTTGGCCTTCCAGCTCGTTAAAAGGACTGGAAGAGCTATCCCTCCTCTTGATTTTAATCTTTTTGGACCTGAGGGATTATTGCACAAAAAGGTCGAGCGCTTGCTTCATTCGGCTCGTTAAAATTATCGAAAACTCATCCCTTCTGTATTGTTTTATACTTTTTCGGACTTAAGGGATTAGATGACGAAAAAGGAATTTTGGAGTTAACTTTCTGTACCTTTTCAGACTCTCTAAAAATGAAAAGGACCGAGTTTTCCTTGTCGTTAGACTCGTTAAAATGATTAAATAGCGACAAACTTGTCTTTAGACGAGAACAAGTTTCCCTATCGCTAGGCTCGTTAAAACATAGCGATGGGCTTGCCCGAAGGGCAGGTTATAGAACAAGCATATGTTATCCTCCTCAAGCTTGACAAAAATAAAGAGGTACTGGTCAGAAATGACTGGGGAAAAATTGGGAGAACCTCAAAGCTTTAATGGTAGCAAGTCGCTCTTGAACATGACACTTTTCCTCCGTATCACATCGGGTTGGGTTGTTTCATTCACCGGTCTCATCACCATGGTCTTCGCCAAACCATCCACATTTGGGGTAATGCTACCGATCCATCGCATCAGTGTCGTTATATGTTCAAGAGATGTTGTTCAGAAAGAGTCAACCGTGTCCCATCCACTGCCATACATTATCCTTCATCCACCCATGATCGCCACCCTGAATCATATGTCACAGATTGTTTTCACCTCCACTAAAATCATTAGCTCTGTTCCGTGTCACTGATGTGGGATTCATTAAGGCCCTCCTTTGACAGATCGCTTCTTGTCGACTTCAGCTCATTATCCAAGAAGTTGATCTAGGGACAACCCCCCTCAGTACTTTGAAGCTTGCATGCCTTAATGGCAAGTTTCTCACTTCCGATGATAGGTATACATCAATGACCTTCGACCAAAAGATTTTGCGTGGTGTTCGATGCCAAGTCCTATATTCACACCACGTGAATTGTACTGCAGTACCTTGAGGGTCATTATCATTATCGGTGATTCCTCTCGCGCTTGTTAACGGTTTACATCATTGACCGATAATCAAGCGATGTCTTTCCATGTTCGACTTCAGCGCAATTCTCACATGGATCGACTTGTACTTAGAGTGAAGATCGAACGAGTTTGAAGACCCCGGATCTAGTTTCATCCATCCGGGCTGCGATATATATTCAGGAAATATAAAGACATTTGATATGTACATCATTGTAGCAGATGATCATCCTACTCAAAGGATGATAATTTCAGCAGAGAATTATCAGTCTACCATCAGACGATCATCTATTCTATGTACCAAAATGAATTTATAAAGCTGAGCATGGGAATGCCCGCCTCAGCTAGATCATGAAAGCAAAATGAAAAAATAATGTATTGTATTGTATTTTATTACAGGTCACCTCTCAGCGATTGAATGAACTTCGGATCCTCCTGATAAAGCATTTCACCTGATAAACGACCTCATACTTTAGGGGGCAACTGTTATAGACATTTTTGTGCCTTACAGCATGAAGAATGAAATGTCAATAATCTAAGGGATCCAAAGTCCCTAAACATGTTATTCCTACCCCTAGAGGAACAAGGTCAGCAAACCACAGCACTGAATATCAGTTCTCCACCTGAAAACACTCAAAAACAAGCTAACTCTGGATCATGTCAACTGCTCCACTGAGCATCTGCGCTGAATGTCAACTGCTCCACTCTGTACCTGCGCTGAATGTCAACTGTAAAGAAGGCTACCTGCGCTGGGCGAGTTTGGCCAAGTGGCACAGTCATTTCTCAAGGTGTCAATGCCCAGGAAGCTTCCAAAATGACACTTGGATCAGAGAATTCGCCTAGTGATGAGTAAGAGGGTCTAGATCTCCAAGTGGAAGCAAGAACCTCCAAGTGGACTCAAGAACTGAAGAATAACTGAAGTGGGAGAGGACACTAGTCAGCTCCATGCCAAGCTCAAGCTGACTCATCCTTTCTCCAAAACTCCTATATATAGAGCTCTCTCATGAGGTCTAGGGAGGCTGGAATCTTGTGAATGTAAGGAAGTGTTGTTGGTTTGAGTATAGAACTATTGGGTGATTTTCTTGAAGGAGGTGAAGAGGAGATTTCTTTCTGCTGGGAGGTGATGCTGGATTGGGCCTTTTATGGTTGTATCACTTCCTGAACTTTACTTCTTCCATTAATAAAGCATTTGAGGTTCTTCTATATGCATGTGTCTCAATGGTGTATTGTTATACTTGTGTATTTGATTTATTCTAATCCTTGAATAAATTATGAATGTATGCTTCTTGTAGTTTCCCTCTCTTGTTATTTTGCAGGATCTTGGTGTAGCTGGGCCAGTGAAAGAGCAAGGAGCTGGGAGCAAGCAGCAAAGAGAGAAAATTGGATCAATCATTGGCGGAAGACATCGGTTAGTGGATCTCTTCCTCCTCTCTCTTACATCTCATAAAGAAGTAATCTTGAATAGCTTTGCTTTGATTGTTGCTGAGGTACTATCACCCTTAGAGTGGGATAGGGTCATTCCGTATTGGATACTTTTCCCAACAACAATGAGAGCCTCCCCTATGTTCATCACAGTAACAACCAAGCTCTCCATAGCTTGACTAGCCACAACCATTTTCAAGTGGGCTTGGGATTCCAACCACTATGTCCCATTGATCTAGCCATGCCATTTGAAATTACTCATACATATTCATGTCATGTCCAGTTCGAAATAGATAAGGTAAACAACTTCATTGAGCACATCCAAAATATTCACCAGTAGGTCCATGACATTCTGGAGAAATGAAATGCCAAGTACAAGCAACGGCATGATCAACATTGAGTGCCACATAAGTTTCAGGTGGGCGACAAAGTCTGGTTGCATTTGAAAAAGGAATGCCTTACTGAAGCCTACCAAAAACTCAGACCACTCCGATATGGTCCTTACACCATTATTAGGCATGGAATTCCCCCACAACATGTTTTGCAGCTCAAAGCCTAAGTTTTGGTCAAAGTTTTTGTAAGACTCCATGAATTTAAGGTGCGGAGTGTTGGCTTGTTGGGGCCTAACCCAGGTTCAGAAGTGATTTGGCCAAACAAATCCCAAAACTACCAGCCCTTTCGGCAAACGGTCCATGGTGCGTGAACTAAGCTCTCACCCGAGGTAGTATGGTAGGGTGCTGGAACCAGGTTTCCGCACCCTAGGGATGTCTTGATAAAGTATAGGAAGTTCGTGAACCGATCCCGCAGCTTGTGCAACTACTTTCTTGCAGCCCTATAGAGAGCATGAAGTGCTCTCTTGATCCTTTATCCTTACTGTGTTATTATTATAGATCTTAACTTAATCGCATACACCCAATATTCCCATTAATCATTCAACATTTATAACCAGTGCGCACAGTTATGAACTGTAAAAAGATGTATAAATCTCACAGAAGCAATAAACACATAGTATTTCAGAATCAACTTATCTTTTATTAATCATTTGTTCAAGTACAATCCCAACTCTGCCCTACACACTCAGCTACAGGGGTCTACACACACAGTTGTAGACTTTACCAGGCCTCTGTGCACATAGCTGCAGAGTCTCTCCCTACTACTACAACCCAAGACTCAGACTTACAGACTTAGAGAGACTTCCTCATCTGAAAACCATATTACTTCTCAAAGCTAAGACTAAGACTGCCTTTTACACTTAGAGCCTCGCTCTATTTACATAATCCCATGGTTCGTAGACCATGGGTAGGCCGACACATTCTATATTAAATTACATTATTTTAGGGTGGAAAACCCTAGACTCTTGCGCTCTGTGCCCGCATTTTGTGGGTTCTTTACATTACATTGACTAGAACTCGGGCTCCAAGCCTCAAACCCATGCTATGGGGGGATCCGCTGCCCAATAGGCCCCCAACACAATCATTGTGACCCGTCCCAAGTCGCTCGGCTGGTGTGGTGATCATTGCGCGAAGTCCATCCAACTGTGCCTATGTGGTGTGAAGGTCTACAACTCACCATGCTGCCGTTGTCAGGATCTGCTCCATTTTTGCTTCAGAATCATCTGCATTTGACTTGATTCTCTACTTTGATGCCATCTTCTAGTACCTATGTTTATAGTCCCGCACCTATATTCGGCTTGTCAGGTCACAAAGACTATGCTTTGGTCGGTTAGTCAGACAACTGGCCCACCCATGTAAGGCTTCAGGCGACTACCATTTACTCTTCCTCGGAAGGGCTCTCCATTAAGTTTGACTAGTTGGACTGCACCTTCGCCTGTGACCTCCTTTACCACATATGGTCCCATCCAATGCATTCTGAATTTTCCAGGAAATTTATTGAACTTGCTGTCATACAACAACACTAAATCGTTTACCTTGAATGTGCACAACTTGATATGGCGATCGTGCCAAGATTTCTCACACTATTTATGTACCTGCTGATGGAATCCCGCCAGAAACCGTTCTTCTTTTAGTTCTTCCAATTGCGCGAGCCTCTCTTCCAAGGCTTCACGGTCTGACATGCCTATCATCGCTGCTATCCACAAACTGGGTATAATGTATTCCATTGGTATGACTGCTTATGTTCCATAGACTAACCTGAAAGGTTTCTGGCCCGTCAATTTCTTGCATGTGATTTTGTATGTTCATAATATGCCAGATATGTGCAGGTCCCAGTCATTTCGCTGCACGTTACATACTTTGGTCAGCGTAGTCATGAGAATCTTATTGAGTGCTTCTATTGTCCCATTATCGTGTGGATGGTATGGCGTACTTTTCTGATGATACACCTGGAACTCCTCGGCGAGTGTGCTGATAGTTTCATTTAGGAAGTGCATTTCACTGTCACTCATTAAAATTTTTGGGCATCCATACCGTGTCAACACATTGTCAATTTTTTTTTTTGTAGCTATGGTGGTTGTGCAGTCTTTAACCGGTTGTGCTTCCACCCATCGAGTCAGGTACTCTGTCGCAGTGATGATGTAGCGTGCACCCATCTTCCCCTAAGGTTTCATTAGCCCCACAAAGTCTATTGCCCATTTTTCGAATGGCTGTAGTGTCATCTATGGATTGAGTGGAATCTCATCCCTTCATGATGGTTTCCCAGTCCTTTGACATATGTCGCAGGCCCGACAATATGCTCTTGAATCTTGATGTAGGGTTGGCCACCATAGCACAGTGTGAAGAATCTTCTATGTCATCGCCCATCCTACATAGTGTCCTCCTACAACCCCCCCATGTGCTTCCATGAGGATCTATCCCCGTTCAAATTTAGGTACATATCTTCGCAATATCTCATTGTTTCCCATTTTGTAGAGATCCCCTGCGATGACATAAAAGTTCGTTGTGCATACCACCAATTCCTTCTTCTGCTGGACTGAATATTCCTGCGGCGCAGTCCCTGTTGTTATCGAGAAAAGTAGTGTCGATTCAGAGCTGCTAGTCCCACTAAGATGGGAAACTATCTTAGAAACAAGCAAACTAAAGTTACTTGTGTTTTCCTTTATGAGAGATAGATGGGAGAGAAGTAGAGAGTACCAACCTCAGTCTTTCACTTGGCTCCTTGCTTGTTTCCTTCCCCATTTGATAGAGCTTCGCCACTCTTTCCTCCCTTGTCCCGCTTCAAAGAACACCTGTAGAGTCAATGCAGCATAATACCATCAAAGCATAGAGATCTATAACTATAAACAATATAGGATCAGATGTATATTAACCATACAAATGCATACACCAATACAAGATTTAGAAATATACAAGAATATGGAGGAAAACTAAAATAGCTTTATTGATAAAAGTAGTAGAAGAGAGGATTACAACCCAATGGTCTGACCCAACGCCATCCTCCCAGTATGAAAGCCCTCTTCACCTCATGAAAAGCTAGATCACCCAACACTACAATGTTTCACAGAGAAACCAATAGCACTTCCTTATAGAAATACAAAATTTGAGCCTCTGGATCTCTAAGATGAGGGATCCATATATAGATATTTGTAGGTGGGTGAGTCAGCTTCTAGGATTTTTATTAGTGTCATTTCTCTAATATTTCTTGGTTCCACTTGTATATTTCATGATATCTTACTCATCCCTGAGTGAATTCAGAGAGGCAAGTGTCAAATGAGCAATTTCTAGAAGATTCTCTGGGTTTCCACCTAGCAAACTGCCTCTGCCATTTGTCTGCTCTCGCTCATCACACCCTATAGAAGGGATTTTCAGTATGCATCATACCCTGTATGTGTAACAGGTGAGATGCATCGCACCCTCAGCATGGAGCAGTCAGTATGGTCCAATTTTGACCAGTTCTGAGTAGTTTTTCAGGGAGAACTTATGGGAAATGATGTGATCAGCCGACCTTGTTCCTTTAGGGTATGAAACAACACTTTTAGGGGTTTAGAATCCCTTGGTTTATGGACATATGTGTTTGGGGTTGCAGTGCCCAAATATGTCTATAACAGTTCCCCCCTAAAGCATGAGGTCATAAATCTTCTGATATCGGGTGAAATGCTTTATCATGAGGATCCGAGGTTTTTCGAACTGGAAGGTGACATGTAGTAAGATACAATACAATACATTATCTTCATAATATTTTCATGATCTAGCTGACGCGGGCATTCCCATGCTCAGCTTTATAAATTCATTTTCATGTACATAGGACAGACAACTGTCTGTGTGGCAGACTGATGATCATGGTAGAGCCATCATACCTTGGCTTGGATGATTATCTGTGCAGCTATGATGTACATTTGATGTCTTTATTTTTCCTGAATATATCGCAGCCCGGATGGATGAAACTAGATTCGAGGTCTTCAAACTCGTTCAATCTTCGCCCGAAGTACAAGTTGATCCATGTGAAAAGATGTTCTGATGTCGAACATGGAAAGACATCGCCTGATTACCAGCCAATTATGTAAGCTATTAACAGGCGTGAGAGGAATCACCGATAATGATGATGACCCTCAAGGTACTGCAGTACAATTCGCATGGTATGAATACATGAGTCGATGTCAAACACCACGTAAAATCTTTCGGTCGAAGGCAATTGATGTAAACCTGTCGCCGGAAGTGAGATACTTGCCATTGAGGCATGCAAGCTTCAAAGTACTGAAAGGGTCGTTCCTAAGTCGACTTCTTGGATAATGAGATGATGTCGACAAGAAGTGACCCATTGTAGGAGGGCATTAATGAATCCCACATCTACGATATGGAACGGAGAAAATTATTTTATGGAGGTGAAAATGATCTGATGATACAAGGTTCAAGGTAGCAGTCATGAAAGAATGGAGCGTGAAGGTATTGTAGCAGATGAGGTGTAAGATGGGTTGGTGAATTCTCTGAGTGACTTCTCTTGAACATATCGATGACACTGATAATGGATTGGTAGCGTTAACCTGAAAAATGGATGGTATAGAGGACCAATGGTGATATGACCGGTGAACGAAATAACCCAACCCGACTCAATCATGGTGATGGAGTGAAAGTGTCATGTTCAAGAGTGACCTGCTACCAATAAAGTTCTTCAAGTTTTCTTCCCAATTTTTCCCCAGTCATTTCTGACCAGTACCTATTTATTTTTGTCAAGCTTGAGGAGGATAACATATGCTTTTTCTATAATTTTCCGTTCGGGCAAACCTATCGCTATGTTTTAGTGAGCCTAGTGATAGTGAAACTCGCTCTTGTCTGTAATGGACAAGTTCATCTCTATTGTTTTAACGAGTTTAATGACAAAATAACTCGGTCCTTTTCAATTTTATAGAGTCTGAAAAGAGATGGAAAGGAAACTCTAGTAATCCTTTTTCGTAGTATAATCCCTTAAGCCCGAAAAAGTATAAAATAATACGAAAGGATGACTTGTCTGATCACTTTAACAAGCCGAAAAAGAAAAGCGCTCGATATTTTTGTGTAATGATCCCTCAGGTCCAAAAAGATTAAAATATAGAGGAGGGATGGCACTTCCAATCACTTTAACGAGCCGGAGGCCAATTGCTCAGCAATCTTTTTATATTTTATGAGTCTTAAAAGAGCTTAAAAGAGACTTGCATTTGAGGAACGAGTGATATTTTTAGGTAGCAGCTGGTTCTAGGTAAGGTTTGGAACTTTTCAATCATGAGAGTGTAAAGAAGATGGCTAACAGAATCACTCGTCACAGCTATTCCTCAAAAGGGTAAACAATCAAGTGGAGGCGGATGATCGGTTAAAAAGTGGAGGCGATGGTAAGAACACGACCAAGGCACAAAAGTTGATAGTAATGCGATCACAAAGGTTATTTACCAAAAGTGGGTTCATTTTTTAGTGAGCTTGAACTCTGGGGGAACATATGCTCATAAATAGGTATATTTTTTAACGAGCTTGAACTTTGTGGAAACATTGCTCGTATCAGTCGTATAATAAGGATGCCTCTCATTAGTAGGTTAATTTTTTAGGGAGCTTGCCCCATGTGCAACTTTTCTCCGGAGCCTTTTGTATGAAAGCTAGGAACGACCAACTATTATCCTAGGGTTAAAGAACTACTGAGTTTAGGTAGGATAGCTTCTCAGCGGGAAACCTTTCCTTTACTTTGCCATTTCTGTTGGTCCCAGAAAAGGTGAATGGTTAACTAGACCAATCACCTAACTTAATCAGTTGAAGTTAGTAAAAACTATGGGGTTAGAGTTACGCTGGTTGCTTTTCACTTGCGTCCAAAAGGTTTGCATGCCCCTAGGTATAAAGAGAAGTAGAGTTTCCAGGTTACCATATGGAAGTTCTTGCATTAAAGCAAGGTTGTTTCATCCGCATTTGCAGACAAAACACTTCTTTGGCTCTGTCCATCAAAATAGACAAAGGTGAATGGTATGAGCTTCCACTCACATAACCTTTGATGAGGGAATTCTTTTCCAGTCTAATCCCATTTTCCTAAATGGAGGGTGTGTCAGACTAGTCATATATCCTATGCGAAAACCTACCTTATATTTGGGGTTTTCCTATCGAAGCAGACTAGGGCGCATGCGCCCTAGGTTTAGTCACATTAGTCAAATCACTCGCACTCATTAGGTGGATGGACTGGAGGTTGATGAGACATTCCTTGTGCAAAAAGACTAGTTAGGGATGGCATTTGACTAGTAGCCCTCTTTGAACTAGGGAATGAAAGCTGATCAACAAGCTGGACCATTCTACCTTCATACATGAAACACATCACTCAAAAGAGTGAGGAAACAATAGCTCCCATGCTGTAAATGTAGTCACGCCCAAGGAGTAGATTGTAATCTATAGGCCCTTGGACTACCATCATGTTTAGATGAATGGTTTTCATTCTCAAAGTTATAGGAAAATTTGGAAGGATCCTTAACAGTCGACTAGTTCCTTTGTTGAAGCCTGGCAAATTTCGAATCTCAGGCAGAAGCGATGGAAAGCCAAGGACATTCCAAGCAGTTGAGGAAAGGATACTCACGGAAGCCCCTTCATCTATGATAGTACCATCCATGATCATTCTGTAAGCTTGTACTATGATTTGGAATGGTACATTAGATGGTAAGCGGGGTCTCCCTAGTAGATTCCAATCGAAGGAAACGACTAGATTGCTTGGAGGAGGGATCAAATAAACGGTTCGATGAATCTCTGATGAACTTCCTTCCTGTGGTAAAGGAATGGGTAGATTGCCCCCATGTTCATCGGATTCTGTGTTAACAAAAATAATTTGAATGGTGTCGTTCTCATTCTCTTTGGTGACTGTATCATCTGAAGGTGGACCTTCTAAAGACAAGACTGGGTCGGCTGTCATCTCGACCTGTTGAATTTGGTCCAGTGTGGACTCAGAGGGTTTATGTTCAATGATAGGTGCTTCAACCGAGAACAAAGGTGTGTCAATCAGATTTTCAACTAGCGATGGACTCGGCAAGAGTTTCTTGTATCTAGGAGGAAGTCGCTGCGATGAAGCAGGATGGTTATCCAAGACTCTTTTAGCTTCGTCCAGGAAAGGAAAACGGTGGAGGGCATGATCACCTTCACATAGTATACAAGGAAATTTAGATCATCCTTTTTTTCCATTGACTTTGTTTTCACTAGTTGATGGTGTGCTCTCAACATGATCGTCAGAGGTTGAAGACACTGGATTGTGCAAGCGGGGAGACCAGTCCCTTAATATCTGTGGGATGCAAGGACAATCTCGACGATAGTGGTGTCCTTTGCAAATGACACATGGAGATTTAGGTTTGGATAGTGCAGTGTGTGGATTTTCGCCAGACGATGCATGGTTTCCCCCTTTCGTCGTTGGCTTCTTCTTCTCCTTCTCCTTCCCTTTCTTCTTCTTCTCAGTTACTTGGTTTTTAGCGTTACTAGCTTCACAAACCAAAGAGGAAGAAAGAGAGGGAGAAACAAATGATATATAAGGTGGGGGAGCGACTTCAGTATCATCTGGTTGCTGATTTGATTGCTGAGGAATTACAGTGTTTTGAATGACAGAGATTGAGAAAATCCATACTGGCAGGCCAATTGTGAGTCCTGGAAGGGACAATGTAGCCATGTGTGGAGCACCAACATCTCCCCAAGAAGAGAAAGGACTAGGATTCCCCCCAAGGGAAATCCTTGATTGGACTCCATTTTCTCAACCTAAGACCAACGAGGGAAGAATGATGTTATTCCAATTAAAATAAATTTTATGATGCTTTGACACAACTTGCTTTTTCAATTTTTAAGAGTCGAGAAAAAGCTAAAGATGACTCTAGTCGCCTTCGATTTTTAATGAGCCTGAAGTGACAAGTGCTCAGATGGACTTTTTATTTTAAGGAGTCTGAAAAGGAACAAAAGTGACTACTCTGGAAATCTAGATAGAGGGATTACCAAACAAATTGCAAAACTGCAGAATAATTTTTGCATACGACAGTCAATCTTCCCAAATGTTGTGTTCAGTGCATTGCGATTGATAGGGCAACAGACACGACTTCGTAAGGATAAAGGATATAGCCTATTGTGGTCTCCCAATATATACTCGACGATACGTGGGAGCACAAGTCTATACTGGCACTTGTCGTTTCAAAGAGGAGGAATCACCCAACCTACGATGAAAATGATAGTTACCAGGCTTTACGACGTCGAAATACGTCTCTAGCCTAGACTTCTAGATGTTGTGCGTTAGGTTCCAAAGCGTTTTTATGTTCATTGAGGTTTATTTTACAGTTGATCTTTCTTAAGAAGTTTTCCTTTAAGGTTCACCGCGTTATGTAGATATACAATTCCTAAATATGCAATCTAAGATGATAAATAGTCTTTTACCTTCTTTTAGCCATGAAAATACTAGCTACTAAGGAAAGAGAAGTAAAATTCTTTCAACATAGAGCAGATAGCACACACTAAGATGCACTGTCCTAAATCAATTTCTACATGCAGTCTAAATTAAAATGCACATGCATGTATTTGTTTTTCAGTTTCCTTAATGTGAGAATGACAAAAAGAAAACTAAGTACAAATCTGAACTATATTTCTTCAAAGCAACACTTTAGCAATTTCTTTTCAAAAACGAAAGGAAGATTTAGACAACAGTTTCAATTTCGACTTGAAAACTGCTTTCGACACTTCAAAGAATTGATGATTCAAATAAAATACAATGGCAAAAGTGTAATTAACTATCTAAAAGAGGAAAACTTTACGACACTCTTTTCTTTGATTGAAAACAACAGGTGCGACACTTTCAAATCAAAAGATGATAGTTCGATTAAGCTACTATTTGCAAAGGAGAATTGTAAATGATGAAAAATACATAAAAACATTCAAAATTCTTTATCAATGGAGGTTCAATAATGCAAATGAAGAGAGTTTCAATAGTGATATACTGATCATAGACAGCAAAACTACTGAATAAAGTTGAAAACAATGAGGAAAAAACCAAAATCTAGAGGCAGAAACAGTCTCATTCAATCATCACACCTGTAACACAGGGAAACAGGGATGCATCTCACCTGCAACACATGGGAGGTGTGATGCATCCAGGTTGCCAATGAGAGATAGTGCGATGGTCCAGGGACGAGACTAAGCTTGGTTTTCACTCACAGTTTGCAGCTAAGTTCAGGGATTTAGACTGAGCTAATGATCGGCAGTAAACACAAAGTATAGGGGCTAATCTAATGAGTTTATTTAAGCTACCACCAAGGCACTTAGGATGTTTGCAAGTCAGATGTTCAATTCATAAACTAACCCAGAGATTGACTAAAGAAGTGTTGATCTACTTTGCAGTTGCATAGCAAAAGGAGTTCGAAGGCTAGCTGGCTTAACTTCAAGCTCCATCTGTAGTTTATAAAGAAAACAATAGTAACGAACAATCAAACTATTTGTTCCCCAGTATGGTCACCATTTTTTTTACGGGAAAGCTAGTGTCCATTTAGAGCTGGTAGTCCCACTAAGATGGGTAGCTATCTTAGAAACAAACAAACTAAAGTTACTTGAGTTTTCCTTTATGAGAGATAGATGGGAGAGAAGCAGAGAGTACCAACCTCAGTCTTTCGCTTGGCTCCTTGTTTGTTTCCTCCCCCCTTTGACATAGCTTCGCCACTCTTTACTCCCTTGTCCCGCTTCAAAGAACACCTGTAGAGTCAAAGTAGCGTAATATCATCAAAGCATAGAGATCTATAACCATCAACAATATAGGATCATATGCATATTAACCATACAAATGCATACACCAATACAAGATTCAGAAATATACAAGAATATGGAGGAAAACTAAAATAGCTTTATTGATAAAAGTAGTAGAATAGAGGATTACAACCCAGCGGTCTGACCCAGTGCCATCCTCCTAACATGAAAGTCCTCTTCAGCTCATGAAAAGCTAGATCACCCAAAACTATAATGTTTCACAAAGAAACCAATAGCACTTCCTTACAAAAATACAAAATTCCAGCCTCTAGATCTCTAAGATGAGGGATCCATATATAGATATTTATAGGTGGGTGAGTCAGCTTCTAGGATTTTTATTAGTGTCATTTCTTTGATAGTTCTTGGTTCCACTTGGAGATTTCATGATCTCTTACTCATCCCTGGGTGAATTCAGAGAGGCAAGTGTCAAATGAGCAGTTTCTAGAAGATTATCTAGGTTTCCACCTAGCAAACTGCCTCTGCCATTTGTCTGCTCTCGCTCATCACACCCTACAGAAGGGATTTTCAGTATGCATCACACCCTCTATGTGTAATAGGTGAGATGCATTGCACCCTCAGCATGGAGCAGTCTGTATGGTCCAGTTTTGACCAATTCTGAGTAGTTTTTCAGGGAGAACTTCTGGGAAATGATGTAATCAGCTGACCTTGTTCCTTTAGGGTATGAAACAACACTTTTATGGTTTTAGAATCCCTTGTTTTATGGACATATGTGTTTGGGGTTCCAGTGCCCAAATATGTCTATAACACCTCTGGTTAAGAAATGGATTATATCTTCAAAGAGGTCGTCTGCGACATGCATTGCAAAGAGCTATGCATCTGGCAGTCCTTCCTCCAAATTTGTTCGCTCCTCACCGATATCAATTCATGATAGGTGATCTGGTCCTGCATTTAGGTGTCCTAGCTTTACGATGACCTTGAATTCATATTCGTGAAATAGTAACAGCCATTTGCATATGTGCCCCCCCAACACAGGCTTGTTCACTAGGTATTTCAACACGGAATGATCAATATACATGTTGAAGTGCCCACCAAGTAAATAATGGTGGTATTTCTGGAGCACGTATACCATTGCCAATCCTTCACGCTTAGTAGTAGAATATTTCTTTTCGGCTTTGGACAACCGTTGACTCGTGAACACAATCAGGTGATCCACACCTTCCACACCTTCGTGCGTAAGTACATCGCCCAATGCAATACACGACGCATCAACATGTACATGAAATTAGATGTCTCACTTTGGGAAGACCAAGATGGGAGTGGATGCCATTTTTTCCTTGAGAACATCCAAACTTTTCTTACAATCATCATTCCAACAATATGTAGTGTCCTTTTTCAATAATTGTTCCATTGACATTATTATTTGTGCATAGCTTTTAATAAACTTTCTATAGTAACCAATGTGCCCCAAAGTGGTGCGTAATTGTTTGATACTTCGCGGCGCTTCCAAATTGAGAATAATGACAATCTTCGCAGGGTCCACCATCAGGCCTTGTTTGTAGACCACATGGCCACGCAGATTTCCAAAGGGGATGAGGAAGGTGCACTTTTTAAGATTCAATGCAATCTGGTGTAGTTGGCAGGTATCCAGCGTCAAACGTAATCTTGCTAGACTTTAGGCTTCTGTGGTAGTTTTTTGAAGTAGCATTATCCGGATTCTCCACAGTGTTATGCTTCTTATGTCGACATTTCGAACCCCAAAGGGGGTCCATCCTCAAGACCAAATTTGATAAAATATGAATGACAATTATTTTTGAGAGAAGAATCTTCCAACCAGAGTATAAATACAAAACCTATTTTTTCTTTTTATATATATAAGCCGACCTATGAATTATTATTATTATTATTTATTTTATTTTATTTTAACTTTAATTACTTTTGTTTATTAATTATTATAATTTTAATTATTTTAGTTATTTATTTATTTAATTTTTAATTTGATCATTAATCCTTTATAACTAATTAAATTAATGAGATAAGTTTATATAATCTATTTGATTCCATTAATTATAGTTTTATTGTTATAATTAATTCTATTATTTCATTATTACTTTTAAACTTAATAATCTTGAGAAGTAAATGATCTAATTATTTTAATTATTTTTTATTAATATAATTAATAAAAAAATTAATTTAATTAATTAATCACTCAATTATATCAATTAATTCATAAATTAATTAATATAATAAATTAATTGATCTTGATAAATTAATTTATTAATTAATATAAGTAATTTATAAATTGATTAATATTCATAAATTAATTAACATACTAAATTAATAAATTAATTAATTTATTACTTAATATAATTAATCAATAAATTAATTCATATCATAAATTAATAAAATAATTTATATAATTAATAAATTAGTATAATTAATCAACAAATTAACCAATTATATTTTATCTGATTAATTAATTAATTAATATAATTAATTAACAAATTAATTAATTATATTTTATTTGATTAATTAACTAATAAATCAATTAATTAATTAGTTAATTAATTGATTAATTGATTAATTTTAATTTTATTTATTATTACATATATTTATTTATTTTTATTTTTTTTTGGAACTAAGCTTCTAAAGGTTTGGAGGGATTTTTTTGTCTAATCAGGGGGAGCCAATTTCCACTAATCTCACTCCCATTGTCCCTGTTGAGGTTCTGAGGAAGCTTCATAATTTCAATAGCCTCCCTAATTTTTCTCTTTTGATAATGCTCCTCACTTGCAATGATTCTGGTGTCTTCTAAACACACATGATGTTTGGTCTTGGATGAGTGTTCTGCAAGGGATGATGTACGAGATCTCCCATTCTTAATATCAACTCCGTGCTCTTTGAGTCTTATTTTCAAAGATCGTCCTGTTTCACCAATATAACTCTTGCCACATGAGGAATCAATCTTGTACACACCCTTAAGTTGTTGATGATCTATGTTATCCTTTACTGGCCTCATAATTTTCCTAATTGTTCCACATGTTGTAAATTGAGTGTTTATGTCTTTCTTTTTAAAAAAAATTGCAATTTTATCTGTAATCCCTTGGATGAATGGGAGGAAAACTTTACCACAATTTTCTTCCTTGTTTTTCTGGGGACTTGTAGAGAGGACCCTATCTTGGGCTCTTTTTATGGCTTTCTTAATATGGTGTTTAACTAACCCAAATACAGTCCAATCATCCAGATAGACCTCCAAGAACTTGTGGATGTATTCCTTGAAGACAACCACCACTATGCGTGAAAATATCACTCGCGCGTTCCTGAGTCCAAAGGGCATAACAGTGTATTGAAAACAGCCCCATTCGATTGCGAAGGTTGTCTTGTTCCTATCTTCTGGCGCGATCTTGATCTAATGATACACCGAGAAGCCATTTGTGAATGAGTAAGCTTCATGTCCACCAACATTCCCCAATACTTCATTTGTAAACAGTGTCGGGAATGGTTCGTGAACACTAGCATCGTTAAGCTTTCTAAGGTCCACGGAGATTCTAATCTCGCCCTTCCGTTTTTTCTCCTGTACTACCATAGGACTCACCCAGTCGAATTCTTCCACTAGTTCAATAATTCTAGCTACAAGAATTTTGTCTAATTCTTCACTGACCTTTTCTTTATACTTTAGATTCAAACGGTAAGGTCTCTGCTTAATGGCTTCGCGTCCAGTTTCAGAGTGATCTTCATCATCCCTAAGTCGCCAATGATCCCCTTTAAGTCCATGATTTTGGTCGGGAACAAGTCTTGATATTCGTGGAGTAACTCGGCGACCTTATCTATTATAGCATCGTCCCAATAGTCCTCAAGCATCGTGTACTTCGGCTCCACGTCTATACCAATGTTTACCTGCTTTGTTTTTAGAAACACAGTGATGTCGGGGTCCTTAATTGATGGTCCTCGAACTTCGCAACACCCTTCAGTTTCTGGAATATTAATATTTCGGGGGTCGTCATCATCCTCCTCTACTTGTACATTATAACATTCTAGGGCACTGCTTAATTGGGTTGCCCATGCTAGTTGAACTACTTCCCGTGGTTCCTGTGGTATTTTGAAGATGAAAAATTTCACAGCTTGTAGCACGTCATCAACAGTATCCGACCGTTAGTCTTCAAATGTGAATGTTAAAAAAAATCCCTCGCACAAGACATCCCATTTGCCCGTACCATGTCAGAGTTCCGTCTCGATATACCAATTCATGGGTATGACATCAGGGTATGGTAGAATAAGTGTACCCATTCAAGTTGAGGTTCTTCTCCATAGGCCTTGGTCCATTTTGCGAGGTGTGTGTGCGGGTCATCGCATCCATCATATTTATATGTTATCCATAGTTTCGGTTTCCCAAATCGTAGCTGCATCATCCTCCTACAACCGCGCCATTTTCAAAATTTCCTTGATGTGTTCCCCACCAACACATAGGTATCACACGTAGCGCCCACTTCAATGCATCAAACCGCTGTTGTTCTGGTACTGCGCTCTCAAACTTGCTCAAAAATTCATCCACCACTGTCAATCCATTATATGCTGGTAGATCTTGAGCCTGGGTTGTTAGGCAATGCAGTGATCTAGTGATCATGTTGCAATTCAACATTGTCACTTCATTCAACCGATTGTTCCAGCGTTCATTTTCTTCGTCTAAATCTGAGGTGCAGGAACCTGCGCGCTCCCACGAGATCCTTCCATCTGCACTCGGATTCACCCAATTTTGATCTCGCGCAGTTATCTTGTAGATACAATCCAGTTCACCATCGCTTCCATCGTTGTGCATGGGTTCAGTGTAGTGCACTCCTTCAGTTGGGTCTAGCGGAACGACTACGCGAAGGGAATTTCTCTCGAATATCATCTTCTGCCTTTTCAGGTTGATGACTCCATTCATATCAGTGGCCCATTCTATTCCTAACAATGCGGGATAAGGATTGCTATCATCAACAATCTCTATTACTTCAAAGTTTGTCTGTGTGCTCGTGCCTTCGATATCAACTGTTACCCCTTGCAATCTCCCCATGGGAAAAATCTTCTGTTGGTTCACCATTTGCAATTGGATAGGGGACCATTGTCACATGGGCCTACCCATGCATTCTCGTGTCTGGTTTGGTAACACATTCACGTCTGAACCAAGGTTTAGGATTACCTGATCCATTTCATATTCACCAATCTGCATCGTTAATCGCATTTGCCTCCCGGTGTGCAATGTATGCTTTCCTAGTTTGAAAACTACGTGCGGTTCACTCGACCCTGCACACCAAGTGATCAACTCTTGTAGTCCTTTAATTTCCCTATTTTCATGCAACAACTTCATGCATTTCTCTAAAAAGGTAGTAGGCATAGAAGGATCCATTCCTGGCTTTGGTTGATCCTTACTGCCTGGAGTAGAGGCCTCCGCGAAGCTCTTCTTAGCTTCCATAAACGTCTCCTTTGCACATCCCAAGTCAAACTCAGGTTTGTTAGGGTCCCACCCTAACCCCCTTATTTATGTAATGGGATCGAGTCATAGTCAAGAGTCAATAAAGCCCATATTAATAATTATAAGTGGTTAACCCGCAATTAATGACGGGACCATAGTTAGTTGCAAATGGGTCGTAAGTATTAGATAGATGGTACTAATAAAACCCATGGTATTGATCCATGGTATTGCATGTATGAGTCATATATAAAGGATAGAGACTCCCTACGAGGAGCATCGTGTCTTATTTTTGAATAGAGCTCTGCTCTATTGGAGGTTGCCTCCTTGAAGAGTCCAGTGAACATTGCTTTCTGAATAATAAAATATTTGTTGTTGTCTCTCATTAATCTATGTTCTGGGTATCTTTCTTTGCATATTCTGTATTTGGGTATCTTTTTGCAGGTTAAGAGCATAACAAGTGGTATCAGAGCACTTTCCAGGGCCAGTGGGATCTCCATTTCTTAGCAATTTTTTTTTTGGCTAGAGACGTGTTCCGGCGTCTTTAAACGAAGGGATCTGTTGTTGAGCGCATAAACTTGCGGATTTGGGGAGGCATGCAGGAAATACAAGAGGTGGTAACGCTTGTTGGACTCCCTTGTAACCCCTGTGGGTACCCCTTCGAGTAGTAGCGCATTAGATAGAACCGCGTACAGACTGTCTTCCAAGTACCTTTTGGGTATATCGAAAGCCCCTTAGCTCCTCTGCAACCTCGCCATAGATAAATTGTCGGTCGCCTTGCTGCTACAGTACACCGAGAATAACACTCGGAGAGATTACTCGCCCGTACGATAGGGTAGTCGGGTTGTATGGATAAGGGTAGGGTTGATCCTCCTTAGTTAGAGCCCTGAAACATTGGGCCGAGTACTACTGCCAGACCCTTATGTATATTACGATCTGTAGCACCTGACACTCCTCGAGACCATAGTTCCCTTTTCTATCTTTGGATCACGCATCATCTCTACCAGATTCGCTCGTACAAAGGGGTACAGCAGCAACACACATCAGTCCCACAGTTCTGAGTTAGCAGACCAGCCATTCTAATCTATTCGATCCATCAGATCCACAGCATCAGTCTGTTCCACCACCCAGAGCTATCCGATCCGCCATTCAGATCTCTCAGATCCACCAGATCTGAGTAGTTGTGTGGGTTTCCTATACTTGGGCATAATTTTCGCAAGGCTTTTGGCAGCATTTACATTTTGAGGATTTGGCGACTGCAGTATTCATAAGGAAGGAGTAAAACTCCGTTAGGAGTTTTCAAAAAAAATTAAAAATAAAAATCTGAGATCTCCCGGCGGGCTTATTGGTGATCTAGCCCATCAGAATCAGGACGACGAGCTGAGCATGGTGGTACCATTCAATTCTTACTGAAATTTTTTTTTTGGGCAGTCCTAAATCTCAAGAACATCTGATCGGTGCATGGTAGAAACTAGAGCTCAAGCTATGGCCAATGAGAAGATTGACAAACTTGAACAAACCTTGCAATCCATCCAGAGTCAACTTGACAAACTATCTCTCCTAATCCTGAAGGGCAAGGAGGAAGCCCACGGGGAGGTGTATAATGGCAATGGACACAGTGAGGGTGAGTCTAGCCAGTCTCCTCACATCTGGCGCACCCACCAACAATCCCGTCAGCGACCTCCTAGGTTGGATATGCATAAATTTGATGGTTCTCACCCAGCAACATGGATAGCACAAATGGAGCAATATTTCAATTTGAATAACATCTTAGATGATGAGTCTCAACTTATGGTGGGGAGCATGTACTTGGACAATGAAAGGTGGCAATGGTGGGAATGGAATCAACGTTGCAATGGACCTTTTCAGGCTTGGACCAACTTCCAAAAAGCTCTTATAGACTGCTTTGACCAGGAATCTTCTTTTTTGGGTCATCTTACTAAGCTCTGATAGACTGGCACAGTGGATGAATATATTACAGCCTTTGAAGCCTTAGCCTTCCGCACTTGGGGTCTCTCATATGTGTTCTACACGGAATGTTTTGTCAGCGGTCTTAAAGAAGCCATAAAAGCCCAAGTCCTACTGCACCACCCTCCCACATGGACGGAGGCTTGCAAGGTAGCTCATAACATGGAACGTGCGTTAGCAGCCCAGTACAGTCGCCCAAATTTCTCCGCTAAAGGTTGCCCCCCACAAGCTCACAACATGACTCAAACACTTAAGGTCCAAAAGGTGTCACTTGCAGAAATGGCCAAAAGAAGAAAGCAAGGATTATGTTACTACTGTGATGAAAAATACTCCCCAGGTCATAAATGCAAGGAGCCCAATTTTTTTCAAATTGATGCCACTGACTACAGCTCATCAGAGGAAGATCCACCACTTGAGGAACATGAGGCGGTAGAAGAGGACAACCAAAAGGACAATGTCTCTGACGAACTAGTTATTTCGCTGCATGATTTGGCAGGGATTTCTTCACCTCAAACTCTCAAAATCAGAGGTTTTATTAAACATCACCCAGTAGTAGTCTTGATTGATAGTGGAAGTACACATAATTTCATCCATCAAAAAGTCACGGAAGCAGTGCATTGTTTTGTATGAGCAATTTCTAACTTCCAAGTCCAAATTGCGAATGGGGGCACAATGAAATGTGAAGGCCGCTGTGAAAATGTCAAACTTCAAATGGGGAATTATCAGTTGAAAACCCACATGTTTGCCATACACATGGGAGGATGCGATATTGTCCTCGGCGTGGAATGGCTCCGCACTCTTGGGCCAATCACAATGGATTTCCAGGAGTTATATATGAGTTTTAAGCAGAACAACTCCACACATACCCTCCGTGCACTCCAGGCGGGAGATCCCTCTATCATTAGCTCGCATAGGACGGAAAAATTGCTAAAAAAGGGCCATCATGGAGTTATAGCTCAATTTAATTCCATCCAGGCAGTCGCTACCAAGTCTCTGGCGATTCATCCTGAGATGCAACAGATTTTAAATAACCATCTGCCGGTCTTTGACAAGCCTCATGAGCTTCCACCCTCGAGAGGGGAACATGATCATAGAATCACCTTGGTTCCAGGGGCCCAACCCCCAAATGTGCGCCCCTACAGATATCCGTTCACCCAAAAGAATGAAATAGAAAAAATAATCAAGGAACTTTTGGAAGCAGGTGTCATTTGTCCCAGCATTAGTCCTTATTCATCACCAGTGGTCATGGTGCTCAAGAAAGATGGGGAGTGGCAGATGTGTCCAGACTTTAGGGCCCTCAATAAGTTGACAGTCAAAGATAAATTTCCCATCCCGGTGGTTGATGATTTGCTGGATGAACTCAATGGGGCTCAATTCTTCACTAAGTTGGATCTTCGCTCAGGCTACCACCAAATTCGCATGAAGGAAGTCAACATTCCAAAGACTGCTTTCCGAACTCATGAAGGCCATTATGAGTTCTTGGTCATGCCATTCGGTCTTTGTAATGCCCCATCTACTTTTCAGAGCCTTATGAACCACCTTCTCAAACCATATCTCAGGAAATTTGTACTTGTCTTCTTCGATGACATCCTCATCTATAGTTTCACTTGGGTCGCACATCTTCAGCATGTAGATCTACTCTTGCAACTGCTCCGCAAGCATAAATTATTTGTTAAGATGCCCAAGTGTTCGTTTGGCATGGAAGAAGTTGAGTATTTGGGCCACATTGTGGGGCGTGAAGGTGTCAAGGTGGACCCCAAAAAGATCCAGGCAATGCAGGATTGGCCTCAACCTAGGACCTTGAAGAGCCTGAGAGGATTTTTGGGTCTCACAGGCTATTATCGCAAATTTGTCTGCAATTATGGTCGCATCGCGAAGCCCCTCACTCAACTCCTGAAGAAAAATTCATTCTTCTAGAATGAGGATGCACAACAGGCCTTTACAGTTCTCAAAAATGCCATGTGTTCCACTCCAGTCTTAGCACTACCTGATTTCACCAAATCTTTTGTCATTGAATGTGATGCTTCGGGTACGGGTATTGGGGCGGTCTTAATGCAGGAAGGACGGCCTTTGGCTTTCACAAGTCAACAACTAAGTGGGAAGAATCTAGGCCAATCTACCTACGCGAAGGAAATGATGGCCATCTTACATGCAGTAGAGACCTGGTGACCTTACTTATTGGGGCGACGTTTCCAAATCCGCACAGAACATCACAGTCTTAAATATTTTTTGGAGCAACGCATATCCTCCCCACAACAAAATAAATGGCTCGCCAAAATGCTAGGATATGATTATGAGATCATTTACAAGAAAGGGCAAGACAATAGTGTAGCAGATGCATTATCTCGCCAATTTGAGGAGGAAAGTACCCTGCTAGCAATTTCCCTTTCCATTCCAGAATGGATTGAAGAGGCTCATAGGGAATGGTTTTCACATCTCGGGCTCTCCCAACTCATTTCTCAATTGCAGGCGGATCCAAATTCCACCAAGGGCTATTCTAGGCAGGATTAGATTCTTCGCTATATGGACAGAGTCATAATATCACCAACTTCCACCCTCAAAAGTCGCATTTTGGAAAAATTTCACTCATCCCCCATTGCAGGAAATTCAGGCTTTCAGAAGACATATGCTCGCACTAGAAGATCATTTTTTTGGACAGGAATGAAAAAGGATATCCTTACTTTTGTAGTAGAATGCGATTTTTATCAATGCCACAAAGGGGAGACCGTCAACGCACCAGGCACATTACAACCGTTTCCCATCTCGGCATCAATATGGACGGAGGTTTCTATGGATTTCATTACAGGTCTTCCAAAGTCAGGAAACAAGTCAGTCATCATGGTGGTTGTGGACATACTTTCGAAGTATGCTCGTTTCTACACCCTACCCCACCCGTTTACACCGACTTTGGTCGCTCAATCTTTCATGGATCAGATCTTCAAATTGCATGGCATGCCCACTTCTATTGTGTCTGATCGTGACCCAATATTCACCAATAATTTTTGGCAGGAACTCTTCAGGATACAAGGCACTCAACTAAAGCTCAGTACTTCCTATCATCCACAAATGGATGGTCAAACTGAAGCAGTCAACAAATGTTTGGAAACCTACCTTAGGTGTTTCACTTCAGAAAAGCAACATCTTTGGGTACAATGGTTACCTTTGGCTAAATGGTGGTATAACACCAACTATCATGCCACCACCAAAATGACTCCCTATGAAGCAGTATATGGTCAACTCCCTCCTTCCCCTACTTCTTATATCAAGGGGTGCTCAAAGGTACAAGCAGTGGATCAACTCCTACAACACCGTGCAACCATGCTCGCCCATCTTAAAGAGAATCTTTATCAAGCTCAAATCTGCATGAAGCAACAGGTAGACCAGCATCACTCAGAGCGCCAATTTCAAGAAGGGATCAGGTCTTTTTGAGGCTGAAACCATATAAGCAAACATCACTCAAAGACAAGGGTTTTCAGAAACTATCCCCAAAATTCTATGGACCATATCAAGTACTTCAGCGCATTGTAGAAGTGGCTTACAAGTTGGCTTTGCCACCTACTGCAAAAATCCATCCAGTTTTCCATGTCTCATGCCTCAAGAAAGTGATTGGGAACAATTGCAGAATTCAAACCAGTTTGCCTGAACTAGACGAAGAAGGGTCAATCTGGTTCCAACCTGAACAGGTCCTAGACACACGAGACAGGCACTTGTGGGGCTGCCTGATTAGGGAAGTCCACATCAAGTGGAAAGACACCTCTCCGAAAGATGCAACTTGGGAACCAACCACTATTCTTCAGCAGTTTCCACAGCTTCAGCCTTGAGGACAAGGCTAGTCTTAAGGGGGAGGGCATGTTAGGGTCCCATCCTAACCCCCTTATTTATGTAATGGGATCGAGTCATAGTCAAGAGTCAATAAAGCCCATATTAATAATTGTAAGTGGTTAACCCGCAATTAATGACGGGACCATAGTTAGTTGCAAATGGGCCGTAAGTATTAGATAGATGGTATTAATAAAACCCATGGTATTGATCCATGGTATTGCATGTATGAGTCATATATAAAGGATAGAGACTCCCTGCGAGGAGCATCGTGTCT
The DNA here is from genome assembly GCA_031772625.1 of Pinus tabuliformis. Taxonomy (NCBI): domain Eukaryota; kingdom Viridiplantae; phylum Streptophyta; class Pinopsida; order Pinales; family Pinaceae; genus Pinus; species Pinus tabuliformis. Next base: position 1,955,166,051 of record CM062817.1, on the reverse strand, counting down.
TATTTTTGAATCGAGCTCTACTCTATTGGAGGTTGCCCCCTCGAAGAGGCCAGTGAACATTGCTTTCTGAATAATAAGATATTTGTTGTTGTCTCTCATTAATCTATGTTCTGGGTATCTTTCTTCACATATTCTATATTTGGGTATCTTTTTGCAGGTTAAGAGCATAACAAGGTTCCTTTGTAGGAGCCCTGTGAACCCATGTATGTTCCTCAAGCTGCTTCCCGTTATCTTCCCCTATGTTCATGCCGCTTCTGAGCACCATATTCACATTTGGGTCTTCTTCACGCGGTTCAGACCTTATCATTTGAATATTTTGAGTCGGAGTAGGCTGAAGTACTCCTTTCTCGGGCATCTATGCAATCAACGTAGGACAATCTACTACTTCATGATCGAATTGAGCATAGTATGAACAAGATATTCTTGTTGGGTTGGTACAATCACGAGCGTAGTGCCTTGGTCCTCCGAAATTGTAACAGATTAACTGTATGTGGCCCCTTCCTGGTCCCATTCCTCCTCGTCCTCGACCTCAGCCTTGAAATCCACCGTGCGCCATCCCCGCCACTGGGTTGAGGCTTCGCATCTCTGTCTGCATTTTATATGTTGGGGTCTGCTCCATCATTAACTCATAACTGCAAAAATTATGCTCGTCGTGGCCCACCGATCCACAAAAATTACAAAATAGTTGTTGCGGAGTCTGTGTATACTTCTACAACAAGTGACAGTTATATGTCGTGTGCTTTCCTCCTATCTGACAGATTGCGCACCATAGTGTGGGTGCCGCAATCGGTCCTGCTTGTGCCTCTAGTCTCAATGGCATCGGCCCCTCTCCTGCCAAGTAGTTCGCAAATATTGGACAGTGATCCTTGTCATGGCCCTAGCCTTTGCATTTTATGCACCATACTTCTTTGCGCCCCTCCGGCCGGGGTACCCTGTCCTACTTCAAGCTCTGCATCTCTAAGCATAGATTTTGTAGTTGCACGTGGATTTGTTGGACTCCCAACCCTGGATCCTGAATCGGTGTTTCATGCAACCTCATCGCCATCTCCAACACTTCAGCCTCGGTTGAAAGCTTCTACTGTGATAGTGTTGTCCTCAGGTGTGGTGTTAAAGACACCACAAACCATGCGTGGTGTTGCGCATCTGTTAGCGTCATATTAGCCTCACGGATTGTACTCTTAAGTTGTTGATCCAGATCCCAGGGGGTCTTCCCCTGGAGCATCGTGATTTATTTAAACCCGATGATTTACTGTGTCTCTAATTTTGGACAGCTAAATTCTCTGTTCAGCACATTCTGGATTTCTGCTATTCCTGCATTTTGGGTGATCATTAGAGTGCTTGATATACCATGTCAGTGCAGTATCCTGCAGCATGCTCACCAATGTGGCCTTCTTAATGTTGTCGTCTGTGACCCCTTGTGCTTCCCACACTGCTCTTAGCATGAACCAGAACTAGTCTGGATCCTCATTCCCTACTCCTTTGAATACACGTAGCTTGATTGCGCTCGCCATGCTGAACTGTGGGTTTGGTGGAGGTGGAGTGGTTGAAGATGGAGGTGAAGTAGGAGAAGCGGGTGATGGCGTAAGTGGAGGTGATAACTACAAAATGAGCTGCCTTGTCAAACTAACCACACTTCTCGGAGAAACTCGAGCGAGCTCTTCCTCGCTCTCTCGTGAAGGTGAAATTAAGGGATTGTTTTCAAATCCCTTGGTACATTTTTAGATTTCCGCTCCGTGTCGTTCCAAACATTAATGTATTCACATCACCCATTTTTCACATAACAACATCTTAATCCAGGTATTTAGGGATTTAATGTACCTACCTCGCAGTTCCTTAAGAAAATTTCATTCTGCATTGCTATAGCTCATGGTCGTGTCTACCGCGAGCTCAGTGATAAACCCCCCTATTATCAGGTCGAGTCAATGGTCCACAGCTCACGCGATCTTATCTTCTGATGCTTCTAGTCTGTGCACTAACTCTGGAGTCCACACTATCGATTGGTCAAGCTTACACCTTGCCTGGCTATTAGCTAACCTCATGATCCACTCGTATAGTTCAAAAGGGAAGGATGCAAGGAAGATCTCATGGATTTCCGTATATATGTAGTGATCCAGCCACCTCTTCACGAATATCTACGGAGTTCTATTTTCCTGTGTCATGGACTCATGAAGCTTCTTGTCCAATCACTCTTCAATTTCCTCCTTTATAGGGTTCCAATGGCATGACATCAGACATCCCTTAGGCAAATCCCGGTCCCGACAACAGAACCATTTGTGGGCTGGTTGGGGCCTGACCCAGGTTCAAAAGTGATTTAGCCAAACAAATCTCGAAACTACTGGCCCTTTCGGCAACAGTCCGCAGTGTGCGGACTGCAATCTCACTTGAGGTAGTAGGGGAGGGTGTTGAAACCAGGTTTCTGCACACTAGGGATGTCTTGATGAAGTCTGGGAAGTTCGCAAACTGATACTGCAACTTGTGCAACTGCTTTCGTGCATCCCTATAAAGAGCATGAAGAGGTTCTCTCTAGATCATTTACCCTTAGTGTGTTATTATTATAGATCTTAACTTAATCACATATACCCAATATTCTCATTAATCATTCAACATTTATAACCAGTGTGCAAAATAAAAAACTGTAAAAAGATGCATAAATCTCATAGAAGCAACAAACACATAGTATTTTGGAATCAACTTATCTTTTCTTAATCGTATGTTCAAGTACAATCCCAACTCTGCCCTACGCACTCAGCCGCAAGGCTCTGTGCACACAGTGCAGACTCTACCAGGCCTCTGTGCATACAGCTGCAGAGCCTCTCCCTACTATTACAACCCAAGACTCAGACTTACAGACTCAGAGCAACTTCCTCATCCAAAAACCATATTACTTCTCAAAGCTAAGACTAAGACTACCTTTTACACTTAGAGCCTCGCTCTATTTATACAATCCCATGGTCTGCGGACCATGGGTAGGCCGACACATTTTATATTAAATTACATTATTTTAGGGTGGACAACCCTAGACTCTCATGCTTTCCACCTACATTTTGTGAGGTCTTTACATTACATTGACCAGAACTCAGGCTTCAAGCCCAAAATCCATGCTATGGGGGGATCCACTACCCAACATGGAGTGCAAAGTATAGGATGATTCATAGGATTTTCCGCCCTAAAATATTTTAATGTAATGTAAAGTTATGTCGGCCTACCCATGGTTCATGGACCATGGGAGTGTATAAATAGAGCGAGGCTCTAAGTGTAAAGATAGGGATGTTTTAGAAAGAATAATGGGAATGGTGCAAGCATATAAGGAGTATCTAGGTGTATTGGGTCGTAGAGGTAGGAAGAGGCTCTACAGCTGAGTGAAAACACCCCTATAGCTGAGTGCGCAGGGCAGTGTCGAGTCTGTAATTTGTATCAAAGAATAATAAAAAGAAGTTGATTTCTATTTCTGTGTATCTGCGATACATTGTCTTCGTTACGTTTATATTGATTTATTTATTGCACGCACTGATATGATTGTTAAATATGCGATAATAGTCATTGATCCTACACACATAAGTTAAGTAATTGAGTAATAACAGAGTAAGTAACGAGGAACATGGTTCATTTATGGGTTGTGCCCCACATAGGGCTGTGCGGAAGCAACATCCTTGGCTGCGAAGGAATAATAAGTGCACGTAGTGACATTCACGTAGCGTCAAAATTGCGGACCTCTAGAAAACCATTAGACATCCCCAGGGTGTAAAAACTTGGTTCTAGCACCCTCCCATACTACTTCGGGTGACACCTCAGTCTGGACTTCGCGGACTATTGCCGAAAGTGCCAGTAGTACTAGGATTTGTTTGGTTAAATCACCTCTAAACCTGGGTCAGGCCCATAAAAGCCAACAAATGGTTCCTTTGCCGGGACCGGGATCTGCATAAGGGATGTCTGATGTTGTTCCACTGAAACCCAAGAAAGAAAGAGATTGAAGAGTCGTTGGACAAGAAGATTCACGAGTTCGTGACGCAAGAAAATAGAACTCTGTGAGTATCTAAGGAATAGTGGTTGGAGTGCTACTTGTATATAGAAATCCAGAAGATTTTCTTTGCATCCTTTCCCCCTAAGCTGTATGAGTCGATCACAAAGTAGTAGACAACCAGGGAAGGTGTAGGCTTGACAAACCAACAGTGTGGACTCTGGAATTAGTGTACAGACTAGAAGAGTCAGAAGATAAGATCGCGTGAGCTATGGACAATTGGCTCGACCGGATAATAAGAGGATTTATCACTGAGTTTGCGGTAGACATGACCGTCAGCTATAGTGAGGCAGAATGACGTTTTCTCAAGGGGCCGCGAGGTAAGTATATTAAATCTTTGAACACTTGGATTAAGATGCTATTGTGTGAAAAGCGGGTTATGCGAATAAATTAATGTTTGGGAGTACGTGGAGTGGGAAGATCTATAAAAGTGGAAGTAGTGACGAATTAGAAAACAGTCCCTTAATTTCACCCTCGTGAGAGAGCAAGGATGAGCTCGCAAAGGTTTCTTTGAGAAGCGCAGTCAATTTGATAAGGCAGCAAATTCTGCATTTACCACCTCCACCCACACCACTACTCATTTCACCCCCCTCACCTCCATCTCCACCCACTCCACCTCTGCCACCACCATAGTTCAGTATGGCGAGCATGACCAAATTGCTGGTATTCAAAGCAGTGGGGAATGAAGATCCAGACCAATCCTGGTTCATGGTGAGAGTAGTATGGGACGCACAAGTTGTCACAAATGACAATATTAAGAAATATACATTGGTGAGAACACTATAGGATCACGCATTAACATGGTATATCAAGCATTCTAACAAGCACCCCAACACAGGAATTGTAGAGATCTAGGCCGCGTTGAACAGGAAATTTAGTAGGCCAAAGTTAGAAACCCAATCAATCATCGGGTTTAAAGAGATCGCGATGCTCCTCGGCGAGACCCCATGTGATCTAGATCAAAACCTGAAGAGTATGATTTGTGAAGCCAATACAACGTTGATGGATGGACAACATCACACATGGTTTGTAGCATCTCTGACACTGCAATTAAGGATGGTGCTGTCACAGCAGAAACTTTCCACCTAGGCCGAAGCATTGGAAATGGAAATGAAATTACATGAGATCCCTATAGAAGATCCTAGATTGGGAGTCCAACAAATCCATATAAAACTACAAAATATGTGTCTATAAATGCAGAGTTTGAAATAGGACAGGGCACGTCGACCGGAAGCGTGCGAGGAAGTATGGTGCATAAAATGCAAAGGCTAGGGGCGTGACAAAGATCATTGTCCAGTGTTCACGAACTACTTGGTAGGAGGAGGGCCGATGCCATTGAGTATCGGAGGCACAGGCATGGCCGAGCATGGAACCTACTTTATGGTGTGCGATCTATTAGATAGGAGGGAAACACACTACGGATAATTGTCATTTTTTGCAGAAGTATGCACAGATGTCCCAGCAATTGTTTTGTATTTTCTGCAGGTCAGTAGGCCAGGATGAACGCACTTGAAAAAGTTACGAACTAATGATGGATCAGACCCTTGCCTATAGGGTTCAGACCGAAACATGAGCCCTCGACCCAAATACAAGATGGCGCAGACTAGAATTCAAGGGTGTGGTCAAGGACGAGGCGAAATGGGACCAGGAAGGTGGCATAGACAACTAATTTGTTACAATTGCGGAGGGCTAGGGCACTATGCTCGTGATTGTACAGACCCAACAAGGATATCATGTTTGTATTGTATTCAGTTTGATCATGAGACAAAACACTTCCCTTCATTGATCACAAGGATGCGCGAAAAAGGCGTATTCTAGCCCCCTCTGACTCAGAATGTACAGATGATGAGGTCTGAGCCACGCGAGGAAGACCCGAATATAAATATGATGCTTGGAAGCAGTATGACCACGGGAGATTATAAGGGGAAGAAGCCATAAGAAAGTGCATGGGTGTGAAATGCTCCTACAAAGGAACCCAAGTTTGATTTAGAACGTGCAAAGGAGACAATCATGGAAGCTAAGAAGAGCTTCACGGAGGCCTCCACTTCAGGTAGTAAGGATCAACTAGAACCAAGAATGGAGCCTTCAATGCTCACTACCTTTCTGGAGACATGCATGCAATTGTTGTGTGACAACAAGGCAGTCAAAGGAATATAAGAACTTATCATGAGATGCGTAGGGTCAGGAGAACCGCGTGTTTTTCGGCAGCTGGGGAAGCATGCATTGCGCACTGGAAGGGGAATGAGGTTGACTGCACAGATTGGTGAGTATGAAATGGATCAAGTAATCCTAGATCTGGGTTTGGACGCGAATGTACTACCAAAGTAAACATGGGAATGCATGGGTAGACCCACGTTACAATGGTCCCCTATTCATTTATGAATGGCGAACCAACAGAAGGTTTTTCCCATGGGAAGATTGTAAGGGGTAACAGTAGATATTGAAGGTGTGAGTGCATAGGAAGATTTTGAAGTGATAGAGATTTTCAATGATAGTAACCCCTATCATGTGCTACTAGGAAAAGACAGGGCCACTGATATGAATGGAGTCATAAATTTGAAGAAGCACAAAATGATATTTGAGAAACAATCACCATGCGTAGTAGTACCACTGAACCCAGCCGAAGCAGCGAGATACACTGAACCAATGCGCGACGATGATAGTGATGATGATCTTGATTGTATTTACAAGATAACTACATGAGACCAGGATTGGGTGAATCTGACTGCAGATGGGAGAATCTCGTGGGAGTGCAAAAGCTCCTGCACTTCAAATTTAGACAAAGAAGTAGAGCGGTGATAGAATTGGCTGCACGAAGTAACAACACTCAATTGCAACATGATGGTCAGATCACTGTGTTACGTGACCACAGAGGCAAGGGAGCTGCCAACATATGATGGATTATCAGTGGTGGATGAATTTCTGAGCAAATTTGAAAGCACAGTACCAGAACAATAGTGGTTCGATGCACTAAAGTGGGCACTGCGTGCAACACCCACACGATGGTGGGGTATGCATCAAGGAAAGTTTGAGGATTGGAACAAATGCAGAAGGATGATGTGCCTATGATTTGGGAAATCCCAAATATGGCTAGTAGACAAATATGACAGACAAGATGACCCATGCAAGCACCTTGCAAAATGGACCAAGGTCTACGGGGAAGAGCCACAACTTGAATGGGTACATTTATTCTACCATACGTTGGATGTCATACCCATGAAATGCTATACTGAGACAGAGCTCCGACATGGTACAGGCGAATGGGACGTCTTGCATGAGGTATTTTTTTTAACGTTCACATTTGAAGACCGTTGGTTGGATACTGTTGACGATGCGCTGCAAGCATTAAAAGTCGTCATCTTCAAAATACCACAGGAGCCAATGGAAGTACTTAAGCTAGTATGGGCGACACAGTTAAGCAGTGCCCTAGAGTGTTATAACATGCAGGTGGAAGAGGATGATGAGTACCCATGAAATATTAATATTCGAGCAATAGAGGGCTATCGTGAGGTTCGAGGACCATTAATTGAGGATCTCGACATCATTGCGCTGCGAAAAACAAGGCAGGTAAATATTGGCACAGATGCAAAGCCAAAGTACGTGATGCTTGGGGATTATTGGGATGATTCTATGGTAGATAAGGTTGTTGAGTTACTCCGTGAATACCAAGACTTGTTCCCAACCAAAATTACAGACCTAAAAGGGATCATTGGTGACTTAGGTTTGATGAAGATCACTCTAAAACCGGACGCAAATCCCATTAAGTAGCGGCCTTACCATTTGAATCCAAAGTATAAAGAAAAGGTCCGCAAAAAATTAGACAAAATTCTCGCAGCCAAAATTATTGAACCAATAGAAGAATCTCACTGGGTGAGTCCTATGGTAGTGCAGGAGAAAAAACAGAAAGGCGAAATACGAATATGAGTGGACCTTAGGAAGTTGAATGATGCTTGTGTACACGATCCATTCCTGACACCATTCACAGATGAAGTATTGGAGAATGTTGGCGGTCAAGAAGCATACTCATTCACAGATGTCTTCTCAAGGTACCATCAGATCAAGATCGTGCCGAAAGATAGGAGTAAAATGACCTTTGCAACAGAATGGGGCTGCTTTTAATACACCATTATGCCCTTTGGACTGAAGAACGTGCCCAATATATTTTCGTGCATCGTGTTGGATGTGTTCAAAGAATACATCCACAAGTTCTTGGAGGTCAATCTGGATGATTGGACTATCTTTGGATTAGTTAAACAACATGTAGCAAGGTTATGCTTGATGCTGGATACTTACCGTCGACACTAGATTGCACTGAACCTTAAGAAGTGCATATTCCTCATTCCCTTTGGAAACCTGCTGGGACATGTGGTCTGCAAACAAGGCCTGATGGTAGACCTATGATGATTGTTGTTATTCTAAATTTGGAAGCACCATGAAGTGTTAAACAACTACGCGCTACTTTGGGGCACACTGGATACTATAGGAAGTTCATCAAAAGCTATGCCCAAATATCAGCACTGATGGAAAAGATATTGAAAAAGGATGCTACATATTGTTGGAATGATGATTGCATGAAAAGTTTGGATGTAATAAAGGATAAACAGGCCTCCACTCCCATCTTGGTCTTTCCAAAATAGGATGTGGAATTTCATGTACATGTTGATGTGTCGTGTATTGCGTTGGGATCCATACTCACGCAGGAAGGCGCGGAGGGCATGGATCACCTAATCGCATTTGCAAGTTGGAGATTGTCCAAATATGAAAAGAACTACTCTACTACTGAGTGTGAAAGGTTGGTAATGGTGTACGCGCTCCAAAAATACCGACACTATTTACTTGGTAGACATTTCAAAATGTATACCGACCATTCTGCATTGAAATACCTGGTGAACAAGCCTGTGTTGGAGGGGCACATATGCAGATGGCTTTTAATATTTCAAGAATATGATTTTGAGGTCATCGTCAAGTCGGGATGCCTAAATGCAGGACCAGATCACTTGTCATGAATTGAGACGGGTGAGGAGCCAACAAATTTGGAGGAGGGACTACCTGATGCATAACTCTTCGTAGTGCACATCGCGGATGACCACTTCGAGGATATAATCCATTTTCTAACACCAAGGACTGTGTTGAAGGAATACTCACTCCAACATAAGAAGGAATTAGTGGTGCACGCAGCAGACTTTTCTATCATCATGGCGCACCTCTACAAAATGGGAAATGATGAGATATTGTGATGATATGTACCTGAATTTGAATGTGGTTAGATTCTCGTGGAAGCAGATGGGGGTGCTACAAGAGGACACTATGCAAGACACATGACTGCACATAATATTCTCCGCGTAGGGTTATGGTGGCCCACTCTACACCAAGATTCAAAAGCACATTGTAGGGCCTGCGTCATATGCCAAAGGACTGGAAAACCATCACAAAGGGACGAGATGCCACTAAATCTGCAAATGACACTGCAGCCATTTGAAAAATGGGCAATTGACTTTGTGGGACCGATCAAACCTCAGGGAAAGATGGGTGCGCACTACATCGTTACCGCGATGGAGTACCTCACACCATGGGCGGAGGTGCAGCCGGTCAAGGACTGGACTACTGCTATGGCTATGAAATTTTTGTTCGAAAATGTGTTGACACGATTTAGTTGTCTGAAAATCTTAATGAGTGACCATGGAACACATTTCCTGAATGAAACCATCAGCGCACTCACAGAAGAATTCTAGGTGTATCATCAGTAAAGTACACCGTACCACCCGCAAGAGAATGAGATGCTAGAGACATTCAAGAAAATACTAGAGATTGCGCTAACCAAAGTATGTAACACGTAACAAAATGACTGGGTCCTACGTGTACCTACTATAGTATGGGCGTACAAAACAGTGTGCAAAAAATTGACGGGACAGACACCTTTCCAGTTAGTCTGTGGCACAGATGCTATCATGCCGATGGAATACATTGTACCTAGTCTGCGAATAGCAGTGCTCACAGGCATGACGAATTGTGAAGCCCTGGAAAAAAGGCTTGAACAATTAGAAGAACTTGAGGAAGAATGGTTTCTGGTTGGATTTCATCAACAGGTACAAAAACAGCGGGAAAAGGCCTGGCATGATCATCATATCAAGTTGCGCACCTTCAAGGTAAATGACATAGTACTACTGTATGACAATAAGTTTGAAAATTCCCAGGCAAATTCAAAATGCACTAGTTAGGACCATACATGGTTAAGGAGGTTACAGACGGAGGTGCCGTCCAGCTAGTTAAACTAAATGGAGAACCCTTTCCAGGCAAGGTCAACGACAGTCGCTTGAAGCCCTACATGGGTGTGCCGACTGTTTGACTAACTCACAACAGCATAGTCTTCGCAACTTGAGGAGTCCATCCAGGGCACAGGACTATAAACACACATAGCAGATGTCGGTACCAAGGTAAGGACATAATTCAACCACATATGAGTTCGAAGCAAGAATACAACAGGTCCAACAAACCGCATAATAGTGCGCCGTGGACCTCTAAGTAGTACGAGACCAGTTGGAGGGGCTTTGTACCAAGATCATCACACCAGTAGAGTGACTCGAGATGAGTCACGATGATTGTGTTGGGGGGCTGTTGGGCATGGAATCCCCCCACGTCATGTTTTGGTCACAGGTTTTGTAAGACTCCGCGAATTGCGGGCGCAGAGTGTGAAGTATAGGATTAGTCATAGGGTTGTCCACCCTAAAGTATTGAAATGTAATGTAAATTTATGTCGGCCTACCCATGGTCCGTGGACCATGGGAGTGTATAAATAGAGTGAGGCTCTAAGTGTAAAGATAGCGATGTTTTAGAAAGAAGAATAGGAATGGTGCAAGTATAGAAGGAGTATCTAAGTGTATTGGGTTGTAGAGGTGGGAGGAGGCTCTACAGCTGAGTGCACAGAGGCCTAATAGAGTCCGCAGCTGAGTGTGCGGACCCCTGTAGCTGAGTGCACAGGGCGGTGTCCAGTCTATAATCTGGATCAAAGAATAATAAAGAGAAGTTGATTCCTATTTCTGTGTATCTGCAATACATTGTCTTCGTTACATTTATATTGGTTTGTTTATCACGCACACTTATATGATTGTTGAATATGATATAATAATCATTGATCTTACATACATATGTTAAGTAATTGAGTAATAACAGAGTAAGTAGTGAGGAACATGGGTCATTTACGGGTTGCGCCCCACATAGGGCTGCGGGGAAGCAACATCCTCGACTGCGAAGGAATAATAAGTGCATGTAGCAACGTTCACACAGGGTCGAAATTGCAGACCTCCAGAAACCCATTAGACATCCCCAAGGTGCAAAAAATTGGTTCTAGCACCCTCCCATACTGCTTCGGGTGAGATCTCAGTTCGCGCTCCACGGAATGTTGTCGAAATGGCTAGTATTACCGGGATTTGTTTGGCTAAATCACCTCTGAACCTGGGTCAGGCCCATACAAGCCAACAACCATTACTAAGGCTGTGGGAGATAATGCATTTGAGCTCACCATTCCCCCATTCCTTGGCCTGCACCCAGTGTTCAATGTGGATAGCCTTCGGCCATACTTCCCACCATTACTTGACACATCTGACGTTGCAGAACAACTCACACCCATAGAGTTAAATCCATATTGCATGGAACAAGCTGCAATTGATTAGATCATGGACACATAGATCAAGAACACTCACTAGTAGAATATCGAACTATATCGAATTGTCAAAGTAGGCTAACTCCTTCACCAGGGCAAGTGGCTCACTAGAGACCAAGTTCAATAGAAGTTTCCTCATCTCATGGAGGAACTCAACGCAATGGGGACCATTACTTCCTAAGGGGGGAGGAATGATCCAGGTGGATATTGGTGGCCACCCGCCAAGTCCACTTGAACCCTCACCACTATTTCTTTAAGCTTTTCAGTTTCCTTAATTGTAGCAAAGTTTACAAATTTTAGCAGTTTTTTGGGTCTTGAACTTTCGGAGCTGTTTTGAGGCCCTAAACGACGTTTTTTTGGGAAAACTAGGAGCAACATCAGTCCATGGGCTGATGCTTCCCTTCCTAAAGTTGTATTTCGCGAATAGATCTTTCTAATGAGATGTTGTGTGCATCAAACGAAGATCGTATGCCAAAGTTATGACCCCAGGAAGTTGATGTACCAATTTACCCAAACGGGGCCCACAATTTGGCGTTTCATCTTTTAGGGTTAGGTTTTGGATGTTTAGGGTTTTCAATTGTTTCTAAACAATAAATAGGCCCTCAAACCTCATTGCAACACATTTTAGAGGCATGTATCCACCACATCCCTTCTCAGATATAAGCTACCATTGCTCTGGCTAGTTTATTTCCATTTTTGTTTGTAAGCATATTTCAGTATTTTAGAGTAATGAAATGAAGTATCATTTCCGCTGCATCTTTGTATTTATGGTTATCTCTATAATTTGTTGCATTCCTGTTTAAATTCGGATCAGCTGACCTGCAAAATAGAAATTTTCTTGATTTTTATCTTTTTCCACTTTTTATTTTTGTTTGAAAACAACTAGGTTGCCTTTGAGAGGTTTTCATCCTAGTTGTTTGCCCTGGGTGCCTCAAGAGAGGTTTTCACCCAAGGATATTTTTATTCTCATTTATTTTTTTTGACACCATTTGGCCTCCCCGAGAGGTTTTTAACCCGATAGTGGGACTTAGGTGCCTCATGGAGGTTTTCACCTGAGCCCTTATTCTTTATTTTTTTCTCTTAGTGAATTGATGAGGTAGGAGCTGAAACTTGCTGCACTATCATCACTGTTTTATTGATACCATCATTGAATACTTGTTTTGACAATGGTATCTTGTAAATTTTCAATCAGTGTCCATTAACAAGTAAAGGAATGAACTCTTCATCTATGGTTTTGATCTGTATTGAACCATTATCATGGCATATTTCTACAACATAAGGTCCTAGCCATCTTGTCCTTAAATTTCCCTTGAAGTTTTTATACCTAGAATCATATAGCAAAGCCAAATCACCTTCTTTAAATTTCTTTTCCTTTATGTTCTTATCATGTCAGATCTTCCTTTGAAGTTGAATTACCTCTATATGTAGGAGGGCCTACATACTTAACTCATCTAAACCATTCAACTGGAGCAATCTCTCTTTTTGTGCACTGTTGAGACCTATATCTAGTTGGGTTTCCATCCTTAGTGTGTTATACTCAAATTCAATGGACAACAGGACCTTTTTCCCATAGACCAGCTCATAGGGTGTGAATTGAGTGGTGGTCTTCCAGGTGGTATTATAGGCCCAGGTGGCCTCAACTTTTCTATCTATCTAATCCTTCTTGCTTCTACTTACCACCTTGGTCAAGATTCCCTCCAACACTCTATTGGTCACCTCCACTTGTCCATTAGATTGTGGATGTGTTATAGACATTTTTGTGCCTTACAGCATTGAGCATGAAATGTCCATAATCTAAGGGATCCAAAGTCCCTAAACATGTTGTTCCTACCCCTAGAGGAACAAGGCTAACAAACCACAGCAATTCACAGAAGTTCTCCACCAGAAACTGCTCAAAAACAAGTCAATTCAGGATCAATTCAGTGGCTCCACTAGCTGTCTGCGCTGAATGTCAAAGCTAACACTGGCTACCTGCACTGCAATGCAGGTAGAAGCACTACCAAGGTGCGTTGAGTGAGATTTGACAAATGGCAAGTTCATTCCAAGAGGTGTCAAGACCCAGGAAGCTTCCAGAATATTCCTCAATGACACTTGCCTCAGTGAATTCGACTGGTGATGAGTAAGAGGTCCCTAATCTCCAAGTGGAAGCAAGAAGCTCCAAGTGGAATCAATAATTGACAGAGGGAGAGGACACTAGTCAGATCTCAAGCTGACTCATCCTCTCTCCAAACATCTATATATGGATCTCTCCTCCATGACATATGGGGGCTGGAATTTTGTTATTGCAAAGAATTGTTGTTGGTTTGAGATTGGAATCATTGGGTGCTTAATGCTTTGAAGGGGGTGAAGATTGGAATTCCATTTGCTGGGAAGGAGATGCTGGATTGGAGCCCTCTGGGTTGTATCTCTTCCTGAACCTTGTTATTCATCAATAAAGCTATCTTGGTTTCTCCTATATACTGATGTATCTTTGATGAATGATTGCATTAGTATGTTTAGTTTATTTCTAATCCTGAACTAGTTATGAATATGAATCCATGTCTTGTGCAGTGTTCTCTTCTTGTGATCTTGTAGAAACTTCTTGAAGCTGGGCGAGCGAGAAGGCAAGTAGCTGGGAACCCTCAAAGAGAAGAGAGACCGGATCGAGGGACAAACGGAAGACACCGGTTAGTCCATCTATCTCTCTTCATTCTTAATTCATAAAGGAAGAATACTAGAATAGTTGTCTCTGTTTATTGCTAAGGCACTGTCACACCTTAGGTGGATAGGATCGTCCTGCATAGGCATTTTTCCCCACAACAAATTGGCGACTCCGCTGGGGAAATCTGTTTAGTCATTTTATTTGTGTTTCCATCATTGTTTGTTTCATAGACTCGACAGCAACAATCGAACTGCATCTGCTATTCTCAGATGCAAAGTAGACAGTTGTTGCTTTGATCCAATCACTGGATTTGTCTATGATCTGAACAATGGACTCACAAATGATTTGATGATCCTTTGTGATAGATCTTAGTACTCCCTCAAAGCATCCCTTTGATTGTACCTTGCTTGTTGCTTTTATTTGGCCTGAAACCGTAGATTAAATAGCAATCTGTGACCCAGAACCCAGTGAGAAACTCTCGTTTCTCCTTCAGCGCGACCCCTGTGAAGAGGTTCTGCATTTCAACGCAAGTCACGTGAAGGCTACCTGCGCTGAATGTCAAAACCCCTGTGTTGAGGTTGCGCTGATCCAGTTAGGCCTTGTGTAGCTGGGGTTCTCTGCGCTGTTTTGCCTTGTTTTGATCTCTGATTTTTGCAGCTTGTAACTAGCATAGGTACCAGTCTGATAACTCCTTTTCTCTGCTTAAATTCCGCCTCCTTTTGTACAAAAGGACTATGAGTGTTTTTATGTGTTTTTGGCGTCATTTACAGTTTTCCTTTGCAAGAGTGAAATAGTCATCCTGTAGCCTTTGATTCAGATCTGTTGATTGTGATCTTAGGAGAGAGTTCATTGGCTGATTACAGTTGATTATACATTTACTTTTGCTTTTGGTTTGAGTTTGTCTCTTTTAAGTGTCAAAACAAGTATTCATTTCAAAAATCGTTAAGTGTTGTAATCTCTTCTACCCTCTCTGATTTCGAAAAAGTGAACTTGTTTGTATTTGTAATTTAAAAGCGAATTCAAAGTTGTACAAAAAGCTTTCTTTGTAGGCATCAATACTAAGAAAGCAAAAAACAAACACCTGCATTGTGCATTTGCATCTTGATAGTTTGCATGTTTGATTTAGGGAAAGTGCATTAGAGTGTGCTGATTGCTCTTTGAGAAAAGATGGTGTCTTTCTTTTCCCTTAGTAGCTAGGATTTTCAAAGTTGAAAAGATATATAAAGCTTGCTTATCATCTTTAGACTGCATTTAGGAATTGTATCATACATCTCGTGGTGAACCTCAAAAGGCAAACTTCTAAAAAGATCAACCTAACATAAATTGAATGAACTTAACAACGCTTTGCAACATAACGCACAACATAGAGGTCTAGGCTAGAGATGTGTTCCGGCGTCGTAAAGCCTGGTGACTGTCGATCTCGTTGATGGTGGGTGATTCCTCCTGAGGGATGATAGCACTAGTACGGATTGTGCTCCCATGTACCGTCGCGTATATATTGGGAGACCCCTATAGGCATAAAACCTTTATCCTTAGGAAGCCGTGTCGGCCGCCCTACTGATCGCAATGCACTGAACACAGCATTCAAGAAGATCGACCGCCTGTACCCTAAAAAGTATTCTACGGTTTTGCGAAAAGTTTGGCACACCCTCTGCCTAGAACTCCAGAGCAGTTCCTTTTGGCCTTTTTCAGACTCTATAACAGAAAATTCCATCCGAGCATTTGTCACTTCAGGCTCGTTAAAACATCGAAGGAGACTAGAGTCATCTTTAGCTTTTTCTCGACTCTTTAAAAGTGAAAAAGCAAGTTGTGTCTAAAAGCGTCTAAAAATTCATTTAATTCGGAAACACATTTTCCCCTTTTGTATTTTGGTTGATCGAGTAATCCGCAATCATGGAAGAAATTCAATTGAAACCCCTTCATTCGTGGAGGCTTACGAGTCAACCGTCTTTGTCTCCGGAATCGAAAACAGTATGGACAAAGCGAACTCGTTTAACCAGTTCGAAATATCCTATCAAAGTTAGAACAAGTGTTCCAATGACATCTGAGATTCCGGTTACTCCAAACATTTCTGGAAACCCTACCTCTATAGAAGAAGTTCAACAGCCACAGAGGGACAGTAACAGTGATCCTAGTCTGGGAGCAAATACTTGTGTTACTGAACCAATTCCATCTGTAACCGGTCCAGAGAGTATTGTTCTTCAAACATCTGTCGCTGTTGATTCAACCTCTTCTTCGGTACCAGAAATATTTTACGGACCTGACGGTCTTCCTCTTCCACCTGGTTTGATTGCGATAGAGGAAATTGTAGAGGATCCGCAAGCAAGTACTCCAACCCATTTTGGAGTCGGGGTCACTCTATTTCCTTTGACATCAGAAGTTAGTTTACCACCAGCGGAAGTTCCTGTAGAATCGCTAGGCAATCTATTGAATAGAATCAAAATTTCTGAACAACCGTCAACATCTAGGACTGTTTCGAATGACACAGCGACAGCAGAACTCCCTGCCATTACTCCGACAATGTTTGCCAGCATACCATCTGTCCCGACTAGCTCGCAACCGCTAGAAGGAGTCCACCCAGGGACTATTTCGACAGTGTGGTCCATTCCAGTTTGTTCCTCCGGAATAATATCCGGCAACTCTTATGTTGAGACTCGCCAGATTGATCCATTTGGAGGTCAATTTGGGAAATCCAGTCCCCAAGGACAAACAATCCCCTTGAGTTCCGGATTGCTACCGTATGGGGGGCAGTATGCCCTTTCATTACCCCCTCCAGGAGGATATCCATACGGGAGTTCAAAATAGTATTCAGGTTATACTGGAGTTACATCAAGTGGTTGGGTACCTACGCTACCTCAACAACCAAGGGTTGTATATTCTATGCAACAGTGTGTACCTATGTCGAACATCCCGACCTCACCGGCTATTGTGACAGTGTCGCAAGTTCAAGCGTTGCCTGTTGTATGTCAACCTCAGATTTCTCAGGTTGTAATGCAATAGCCCCCTGACCCTGTGACTCAACCACAATCGCCAACTGGTGGGGCGACACAGGTCCACACGGGTACAATTACCCCACACCTTGGTCCAATGGTTAGTATAGCACAACAGAACATGGCTTCACAACCGTGGCTGGTGCAATACCAACAACCACAATTCCAGCAAGTGTACCAAGGTTTTGAGTAGCAGATCTTTGCGAACAGTGGACAACCGTATATTCAACACGGTCAAAATCAACCACTTTACAGTGGTCAAGTGCACCAACCATTTTAGTCATACCAAAATCAATTGCATTATGCTGGTATGCAAAGGCCAACTGCTCAGGCAATTCCATCGTACCCTGGGTATGCTTCACCTAACCTGAATCAACAGTTACCATTCGTGGCAACTTTAGAGTTACCCGATTTACACCAGTTAACAAACGATCCAATTGCTTACGCCCCTTGGTGGCCAGCGATTCCTCACAAACTTCCTTCGGACGTTCCTAAATTTAATGGAAATTCGGGTGAAGACCCATCGAATCACGTGATGACTTTTCATCTGTGGTGTTCATCAAACACCCTAAATGATGATTCGATAAGGCTTCACCTTTTCCAGAGGACGTTAACGGGTCCAGCGGAAAAATGGTATATTGAATTACCTAGAGCCTCGTTCGACAATTTCAGCTCCCTAGCCACGACTTTCTTAACCCATTTTCAATTACCGATAAGGTATGAAACGGGAACAGAGATCTTAACCAACTTCAAGCAGACAAAGGCCACTCATATATCCGATCATATACATGAGTGGTGTCGTCGTCGTAGGATGGTGAAAACATACGTTCTCGATCAGCTATTAGCTGAATGGTTTATCAAGTCGTTACTTCTTGCCATAACAGAAGATGTGGCCAAGGGGGGAGTCGTAACGGAGGAGCAAGTTATTGCTCGTGCACAATATCTAGACTTAGTCTACACTCAGTCTGGCACACTCTACGACAAAATACCTGACGCCCCTAGACCAGAATTCTCAATTCCTCCTCCTCCTAAATCAAACAGTGACTCTCATGCCGGCGATGGTGTGATTGGCACGACAAACGCGAAATCGAAAAGGGCTTCGTCTAAGAAAGCCCGTAAGACTTCAGATCAAAATGCAAAAGATGAAATTCTTGCTTCGAAAGTAAATGCCGTATCCGTGGATAAAGGCAAAGAAACCAATCAACCAGGAAGCAAGAAGAAGCAAAACAAAGGGAAGAAGAAGAAACAGGGTGAGTCATCCCCTGAAAAAACTTCTTCAAACCCTCCTAGGAAAGGGAAACCAAAAAGTCCATGCATGATATGTGACGAGGATCATTGGACAGCCGATTGTCCATACAAAGCTGAGCTTAAAAGGTTCTTCAAAAGTTCGCAAACCTCAGCTGTGTTAACTGATCCATTTCCCAATCCAGGTCAAAATCTGGTTGATAGTGGAAATTCTTCCCCATCGCAAGTGCTAATGTTGTCGATCTCCAAGCAACAAAATGATGCTTTGATTTCGACAAGGAACAAAGATTACGGGAATCCGCAGCTGTCGAACAACAAAGGTAAAGATCAACCAAGTAGTTCGACAACAACTTCGACCAAAGTTGTACCGCCCATCATTCCTGAATTAACAATAAAACCGCCAAAGGGAGTAGTACACAAGTTGACATTTAATCCTCGTGCCAGAGCGGCGCAGCATTATAACATAGTGGAATATTTGGCCCAGTCGCCATCCGCTATGTCGACTCTTAAAGTACTACAAAATTGTCCATCCCAAAGGCAGGCTTTGTTATCGGCTATTGGTGGGGTTGATCCTAAGCATTCCAATCTTGTATCCTTCGACCACAAAGGATACGATCCTCATTTACCAACTCAACTAGCTTTCCTTATTCAAGTGAAAGCCCTCAACAAAACTGTTCACTAAACAATCATTGATGAGGGGGCATCTACATGTATTATGTCGATGAGTTGCTGGAAAACTTTAGGGTCTCCGACCTTGTCGCAATCTTCGACGACATTGAAAGCATTCGACGGAAGGACCTATACCCCGTGCATTATCCTAAATAACTTGAAGGTTGAACTGGGGGGGAAACAGTAGAAATAGATGTTGAAGTCATCGATGGGAATCTAGACTACAACATCCTACTGGGAAGACCATGGATATATGCCATGGCAGTTGTAGTGTCGACTTATTTTAGGAAGATCGCATTCCCTTTTCAAGGAGGGATTATGATCATCGACCAACAAGACTTCCTCCCTAATGGTTCACAAGCTACGGGAAGCATTCCCATGATCTATGGGAGCAACCATTCGCTTCAAGATATTGGAGTAGGCCTACTGAAAGACCCCACATTAATGGGAACTTTTGCACTTCCACCTCCAATCTATATAGGAGAGGTAGCATTGGTAGGAGCCTGCAACATGATATCTTCCATGAAGATCTCAGAAGACGATATCAACATGGATCATGAAATGGTTTTGCCCCCAAGCCCTATAGAAATATTGTAGCAATCAATGTTTCGGGCATGGGAGGCGAACCCAAATCAACGCTCATCAAGTGTTTGGGTAGATAGGTATAGAGAATATGGTACCCCATTAGATCCATGGTCGAGAGTGCATGGGACTGACGAAGGAATCCTACAATCAATTTTGATTGAAGGGGCACCATGGAATGATTGCCACCATCGTTCCCTTCTTCCGGATTATCAAGAAGATACTCAACATGACCTTTACCACCCTTCAGTTTTTGAATTCCTATCAAACACTGTAAATACGGTGGATTCCAAGCGAAACTTATCCAATATTGAAGAGACTATAGCCATAAATATCTCGACTAAAACAAATGTTGTAGAGAATATTTATGTCAGAAAAGGTTGTTCTACTTCAGAACTGGAAATATATAACGCTCTTTTTCGCGAGTTCAGAGATGTCTTTGCTTGGTCATATGATGAAATGCCAGGCATTGACTCGAGTATCGTTGAACATGAAATTAAGATGCATCCTGATGTCAAACCAGTAAGACAATGGCTTCGGCAGGTGCACCCCAAGAAAGCCGCTGCCATTAAAGCAGAAGTTGAAAGCTCATCCATGCTGGTTTCATCTACCCGGTTCTCCTAACCGATTGGGTATTGAATATTTTCCCTGTTATGAAGAAACAAGGGACAATTAGAGTGTGTGTCGATTATAGGGATGTAAACCAAGCTTGTCCGAAGGACAACTACCTACACCCTTCATCGACCAGATAATTGATGAATGCGCCGGATGTGAAATCTTTTCATTCATGGATGGATTTTCCGGGTATAATCAAATAAATATCCGCCCGCAGGACCAGTCAAAGACTGCATTCAATTGTCCGTGGGGCACATTCTCTTATCGAAAATTACCCTTTGGTTTAAAGAACGCAGGGGCAACGTTTCAGAGGGCAATGAATTATGCCTTCCATGACATCAAGAACATCGTTCAACCATATCTCAACGACCTTCCGGCTCATTCGCGAAATCGGACTGATCATCCGCAGCATTTAAGAGCGATATTTCTACGTTGCCGACACTACAAGATAAGACTCAATCTGTACAAATGTGTATTTTGTGTCGGTTCTGGTCATTTACTTGGCTTTGTAGTCTCTAAGGATGGGATTTGTCTCGACCCTTGCAAGGTTCGGGCAATCATTAATTTTCCTCCACCTTCAAATTTGCTTCAGATTCAGAAACTCCAAGGGAAAGCAAACTTTCTGAGGAGGTTCATTCCAAATTACGCAGAACTTGCTAAAGGTTATACTCGCCTTTTGAAAAAGGATGTACCTTTTGTCTGGGATCAGGTGGCGCAAGCTTCTTTTGATGCTCTGAAATATTCTCTAGTAAAAGCATCATTAATGTATGCCCCGGACTATCAAAGAGATTTTAACCTGTATCTGGCTGCAGTGGATACGACCATTGCGATGGTTTTAGTTCAAGAAGTCGATGGAATTGAACATCCTATATATTATTTAAGAAAAAACTTGAATGATACAGAAAGCAAATATTCTTACGTTGAAAAGCTAGCACTCGCTGCTGTTCAAGCGATACAAAGATTTCGACATTATGTCCTCTTTTGGAAAACTACCATTCTATCAGATTGCAACCCCATGACTTATATATTGTCGCGACAGTTGCTGGGGGGCAAGTATTCAAAATGGATAGCGATCCTTCAAGAGTTTGATCTGGAATTTGTAAAATCCAAATCAAAGAAAGCTTTAGTTTTCGCAGAATTATTGTGCGATCTCCCATCGTCGTCCAACGATGAAACATCCGAAGAATCAATCGTGGACGAGAATTTGTTTCTGATATCTGCAAGCAATAAGCGGTATGGAGATATAATAATTTATCTCCAAACCCAAAAATTCAGGCCTAACACCTCTCACTCAGAACAGAAATGTATACGATACCAAGCGAAAGACTACATGATCGTCGGTGATACGCTTTACCGTCATGGTATCGATACAGTTCTGAGGAGGTGCCTCACCCATGAGGAGGCCGAAAAAGCCCTGAATGAGTGTCATTCAGGCGCGTGTGGGGGGCACCAATCTGGATATGCTACAACACAAAAAATCTTATGAGCAGGATACTTCTGGCCAACCATGTTCAAAGATTGCATAACCGCAGTTAGAAGATGCCATGCTTGTCAAATTTTTGATAGCAAAACCAGAAGGCCACCTGCACCTTTACAGCCAATAGTTGCTGTTGGGCCTTTCGCCAAATGGGGCATCGATTTCATGACATGTAACCCCACCTCGACCGAGGGGCATGGGTATATTATAGTTGCCGTTGACTATTTTACCAAATGGGCCGAGGCGATGCCTACATTAGATAACACTGGTGAAACAGCTGCCCTTTTCTTTTTTAATCATGTAGTCGCCAGGTTTGGCGTACCACAGGCTATAGTTACAGATCATGGATCACATTTTCACAATCACATGATGGTTGAATTAGCTGCCAAGCTAGGGATATCTCACGACAGCTCTACCCCGTATTATCCACAAGCCAACGGACAAGTTGAAGCAATCAACAAGGTCCTGAAGCGCATGTTGCAAAGGATGATCGGAGTTCACAAAAGAAGATGGCACCTAATCCTGTACTCAGCCTTGTGGGCTTACCGAACATCGGTAAGGAATGCGACCGGGTTGACACCTTTCCAACTGGTGCATGGCCTGGAAGCAGTCTTGCCAATCCAGTGTGAAATCTCGTCTCTTAAACTCGCAATTGATCTCCTCCCCGGAACTTCGGAAGAAGAGGCCCGTTTCTTGGAATTAATCCAATTGGATGAAACCCGTCATGATGCCGCTTTAGCTAACAAAGCCCATAAGAAACGAGTCAAGGCGCAGTTCGACAAAAAGGTCAAACCCCGTGTCTTCTCAGAAGGTGACTTGGTTTTGCTTTATGACCAAGAATCCGATAAATTGGGAGCAGGTAAATTTAATTCTTTATGGATGGGCCCCTATATTGTTAAACGAGTGTTAGCAAAAGGAGCCTACGAGTTAATGGATTATGACGGAATTCCACTGGCGCAACCCCGTAATGGGTTGTACCTCAAGCGTTACTATGCTTAAATAGTAACCTGTATGATTTTGTTGTATTTTGTTTTCGCTAAAGTGTTTGTTTTGGTCGAGTAATCCACCTTTTTACATTTATTGCAGATGTCAAACCTTCTGGAGACATGTGTTGGATATGCCGACGGAGTGAGTCGTAGTTCGCGGAACCTGTCCTCTGTAGCCTGTGCCATTTTTTATCCAAGCGGCGAGTTAGTAAGTTTCAGAGGTGTATGTATCGGGCAGTCAACGAATAACATCGTTGAGTATAGCGCGTTGATAGAACTACTCTCTGATGCCATCACCCATGGTATACGCCGACTAATCGTCAGGCTAGACTCACAACTCGTAATACTACAACTCAATGGTATATATTCCGTCCGCAACCCAGCTATTTATCTCATGTTCCTAAGGGTTAATATTTTGGAAAGACAATTTGATTTAATTCAATACCAACATATTTCCAGAAACTTAAACACATTAACCGACTCATTAGCAAACTATGTGTTAGATAGACATTTACGACATTTATAAAAAGAGACACATCATCAAGGTTGTACATATGGATCATATAACTCAACCAAAATAAACCCTGAAAATCAAAATATATATCTATCTATATATATATATATATATATATATATATATATATATATATATATATATATATATATATATATATATATAGATATATATAAGTTGTTTATCGTTTATACATAATGTTCTGTAACCAAGACAAAAATCGGTCGCATGACCCAAAAACTCAAAAATGCTAGGGGGCACCCTAGTCTAGTGATGCTCATGATAGCACGTCACGGCCTGTGCAATCATGCGTAAGAGACGAGTCCATCGTCTAGGCACACCAGTAGTATGTCGTTGCAACTGTAAAGGTAACTCGTCGATCCTCACTTCGGGAATGCCGAGAGTAAGGCCCTCAACCTGCTCCTGCACAGCTGTAAGGGTCTCAGCCACATCAAGGTCACGAAGAATAACCCTCCCAGCAGTCTCCCCTGCTGTGGCAGCAACTGGCACTCTTGGGCGAACTGCTGGATGAACAGGACCAACATCTGCATGCACACATGAGTTTGATTAAAGTCTTGATAGAGTAAAGCACAAGGACATTATAAATAAAAATAGTAAACGGTGAAATGGTCGAAGATTCTACCAATAGCGCCCCATTGTTCGCCATCTGGTAGTACCAAGTCCGGATCACCTCGGAAATCCATACCAACATATGGATACTCAGAATAGACCATCTCCTGACGCTCGAACCACCTGAAGAAGGTATCAGTGAAAGAAATCTGAGATTGACCAGCATGCCTAGACATGTGATCAACCCATCTCTGCATGCGTGGCTCGGTAGGAGAAGGCAAGTCGAGTGCGATATACTGAGGCTGCATCAGTGGTATCTTCTCCAAGGCAAAGGCAGTCAAAATAGAACCAAATCCAAAGTTCTTCAGCTTCCTGTCCTTTACCTTGGTCAACTGAATTTTCATCTGAAGAAGTACTGCATCACACCAGTTGAATATTTTTTGTTGGAGGCACTCCAAGGGGTGCTGCACATAGGATCTGTTGGCAACATGAAGAGATGCACTACCGGCCATCCTACCAATAGTATACAGAATGGACCTGAGAGACCTGTCAACAATCTCACGGATAACAACCTTGCCATCTCTACTCGGCTGAGATCCTTCCCTGCAATACTGGCCGACATAATCTCTCACGGAGTCATTCCCTCGGGCCGAACCTGACAAAGAAATGGGGGCACCCCGCCTCGACAAACTAGTCAAGAAGTAAATGTCTACCACGGTCAAAGGGATGGATTTGCTCCTGATCTGAAATACTTGGTTGATAGGATCCCAAGCATCAAGCATATACTGCAGTAGGGAGATCTGTGCTCTCATACTAGAGATACGGAAGAACTTCAGCAGACCACAGTTCCGCAGCGCGTTCACCGTGACAGGATCATGGAGGGAAATCATGTCCTCTTCTTCATGTTCTCGTTCTCGCCATGTAAGGGTCATTTTGCTCCAATAATCTCTGAAAACAAAACATGAGAGGAGTTAGATCCTGGATTTGATGAGAAACTGGCAAAATTTTCATCAAAAACTGTGCAACAAAACTATTTTCTATGCCCAACGCAACTAGCCAGTGTTCCACATGCGTTGAAGGTCAAACTGCCTTCATGCAGCTTGACATTCAATGCAGGTTTCGAGTGAACCAGCTGCGTTGATGGCAGAGTGCCCTAACAAAACCCCAGGGGCTCAGGGGAACAGGAAAACAGGCATAGAATGGGAAAAGGAAACCATGAAAAGAAAGAGCTAGGGTTTAGCTCCTACCTAGTCCAGACGGCGCCGAAAATCGTCCGCAGAATCTCCTGGAATCAGCTGATGAAAGTCATGGGGGAAGAGGCGCCTCCAAAGCTCCAACAAACAAAGTTCAAATGAAATGGTAAAATGAGAGGTAAAAACACTTTTTAATTGCTTTTTACGTAGTTCAAAGCAAAATATTATGGTTCTAATCTCATTTTCAAACAAATGTTATCCATTTCTAACTAGTTTGATGCAGCAATTGAGGATACAGTACTGTCTTTGAAAGGAGCAAAGCTAGTTATGGTAAAAAATCAAAAATTTGACCATATAATATCGAGCAGTTTTAGCACACAGTTCATGCTCGTTAAAAAATAAAAGCAAGATCCGAGAAATTTTAGCACATAGTTCATGCTTGTTAAAAAATAAACATAAGATCGAGCAAATATTTCCACCCGCGTTTAAGCTCGTTAAAAAATGAACTATCCCGGTAAATAACCACTGTGAATGTAATATCATCAGCCATTAAAGCCTTGGTCGTGTTTGCACCGTCACCTCCACTTTTCCATTGGCTGATCGTTCACCTCCATATGTTTGTTTACCCATTTTGAGGAACAGCTGCGAAGAGTGATTTCACTAGCCATCCTTGTGACACTGCCATGATTAGGAAATTCCAACCTGTACCTGGAATCAGCTGCTAACCTATTTCATCACTCGTTCCTCAAAAGACGAGTCTTCTTTAAGCTCTTTTCATCGGACTCATAAAATATGAAAAGATTGCCGAGTCCTTGGCCTTCCAGCTCGTTAAAGGGACAGGAAGTGTTATCCCTCCTCTAGATTTTAATCTTTTTGGACCTGAGGGATTATTGCACAAAAAGATCGAGCGCTTGTTTTATTCGGCTCATTAAAACTATTGAAAACTCATCCCTTCTGTATTGTTTTATACTTTTTCGGACCTAAGGGATTAGATGACGAAAAAGGACTTTTGGAGTTAACTTTATGTACCTTTTCAGACTCTCTAAAAATGAAAAGGACCGAGTTATCTTTGTCGTTAGACTCGTTAAATGCATTAAATAGCGACAAACTTGTCTTTAGACGAGAACGAGTTTCACTATCGCTAGGCTCGTTAAAACATAGCGATGGGCTTGCCCGAAGGGCAGGTTATAGAACAAGCATATGTTATCCTCCTCAAGCTTGACAAAAATAAAGAGGTACTGGTCAGCAATGACTGGGGAAAAATTGGGAGAAACTCAAGAAAACTTTGATGGTAGCAAGTCGCTCTTGAACATGACACTTTTCCTCCGTACCACAATCGGGTTGGGTTGTTTCATTCACCGGTCACATCCATGGTCTCGCCATACCATCCATATTTGGGGTAATGCTACTGATCCATCGCATCAGTGTCGCCATATGTTCAAGAGAAGTCGTTCAGAAAAGTCAACCGTGTCCCATCCACTGCCGTACATTATTCTTCATCCTTTCATGACCGCCACCCTGAATCATATGTCACAGATCGTTTTCACCTCCATCAAAATCATTAGCTCCGTTCCGTGTCAATGATGTGGGATTCATTAAGGCCCTCCTTTGACGGATCGCTTCTTGTCGACATCAGCTCATTATCCAAGAAGTTGATCTAGGAACAACCCCTTCAGTACTTTGAAGCTTGCATGCCTCAATGGCAAGTTTCTCACTTCCGGCGACAGGTATACATCAATGACCTTCGACCGAAAGATTTTGCGTGGTGTTCGACGCCAAGTCCTTTATTCACACCACGTGAATTGTACTGCAGTACCTTGAGGGTCATTATCATTATCGGTGATTCCTCTCGCGCTTGTTAACGGTTTACCTCATTGACCGGTAATCAAGCGATTTCTTTCCATGTTCGACTTCAAAACATTTCTCACATGGATCGACTTGTACTTAGAGTCAAGATCGAACGAGTTTGAAGACCTCGGATCTAGTTTCATCCATCTGGGCTGCGATATATATTTAGGAAAGATAAAGACATTGACATGTACATCATTGCAGCAGATAATCATCCTATCCAAAGGATGATAATTTCATCAAAATTATCAGTCTACCATCAGACGATTGTCTGCTCTATGTACAGAAAAATGAATTTATAAAGCTGAGCATGGGAATGCCCGCCTCAGCTAGATCATGAAAGCAGTATGAAAAATAATGTATTGTATTGTATCTTATTACAGGTCTCCTCCCAGCATTGGATGAACTTCGGATCCCCCTGATAAAGCATTTCACCCGATAAACGGCCTCATACTTTAGGGGGCAACTGTTATAGACATTTTTGTGCCTTACAGCATTGAGCATGAAATGTCCATAATCTAAGGGATCCAAAGTCCCTAAACATGTTGTTCCTACCCCTAGAGGAACAAGGCTAACAAACCACAGCAATTCACAGAAGTTCTCCACCAGAAACTGCTCAAAAACAAGTCAATTCAGGATCAATTCAGTGGCTCCACTAGCTATCTGCGCTGAATGTCAAAGCTAACACTGGCTACCTGCACTGCAACGCAGGTAGAAGCACTACCAGGGTGCGTTGAGCGAGATTTGACAAATGGCAAGTTCATTACAAGAGGTGTCAAGACCCAGGAAGCTTCCAGAATCTTCCTCAATGACACTTGCCTCAGTGAATTCGACTGGTGATGAGTAAGAGGTTCCTAATCTCCAAGTGGAAGCAAGAACCTCCAAGTGGAATCAAGAACTGACAGAGGGAGAGGACACTAGTCAGATCTCAAGCTGACTCATCCTCTCTCCAAACATCTATATATGGATCTCTCCTCCACGAGATCTGGGGGCTGGAATTTTGTTATTGCAAAGAATTGTTGTTGGTTTGAGATTGGAATCATTGGGTGCTTAATGCTTTGAAGGGGGTGAAGATAGGAATTCTATTTGCTGGGAAGGAGATGCTGGATTGGAGCCCTCTGGGTTTTATCTCTTCCTGAACCTTGTTATTCATCAATAAAGCTATCTTGGTTTCTCCTATATACTGATGTATCTTTGAAGAATGATTGCATTAGTATGTTTAGTTTATTTCTAATCTTGAACTAGTTATGAATATGAATCCATGTCTTGTGTAGTGTTCTCTTCTTGTGATCTTGCAGAAACCTCTTGAAGCTGGGCGAGCGAGAAGGCAAGTAGCTGGGAACCCTCAAAGAGAAGAGAGACCGGATCGAGGGACAAACGGAAGACACCGGTTAGTCCATCTATCTTTCTTCATTCTTAATTCATAAAGGAAGAATACTAGAATAGTTGTCTCTGTTTTTTGCTAAGGCACTGTCACACCTTAGGTGGATAGGATCGTCCTGCATAGGCATTTTTCCCCACAACAGGATGATAGGGAGTGGAGGTTCTATGCTTGACCTTGTGCTGGTTGAGAAAGTCTTCAATCATGTTAGAGGTAAACTGGCTGCCTTGGTCCTTGACCAACTCGCTAGGGTACCCAAATTTGTAAAATACATTCTCCCTTAGCAACTCAGCTACCTTCTCTTCTATTGCTACCTTAATTGCCTTGGTTTTAGCCCACTTAGTCAAATAGTCAGTGCACACAATGATGTATTGTTTTTTCTTGGAAGGAGGGTCAATAGGTCCAATGAATTCCATGCCCCACTTGTCAAATGGCTTGAAAGTCACTTGAGGCTATAGAGGCATTTCATATCTTGGAGTAGGCCTTCCCATCCTTTGGCACCGATCACACTGACTAGTATACATTTTCACATCTTGAGGAAGATTGGGCCAATGATAGCTTGCTTCAAAAAGTTTGAATGCTACTCTCTTTACTGTAAAGTGAACTCCACAAGACCCATCATCACAGGTTAGACGGATGTCAAATACTTCCTCCTCCCTGACACACCTTCTCAAGATTTGATCTGGGCCAAGTCTGAAGACATTTTCCCCAATCCAAGTGAAGTGGGCGCTCTTCCTTACTATCTTGCTTTTCTCTTTGGAGGACAAGTTTGGTGGGAACTGTGCAGATACCAAATAGTTTTCTATATCAGAAAAACATGGAGAGAGAACTGAAATAGAAAATAAGTGCTCATTTGGTAACTGGTAATCAACCATTCCCTCTTCACCCGCAGGCAAATTTAATCTGGACAAAAGGTCTGCAACAACATTTTCCTTACCAGGCTTATCAAAAATAGTTAGATCAAACATTTGGTTTATTCATTAAATATTTGATTGTAGCATGGTCAGTATGCACAAATGTTTGATAGCCTATAATATAATGCCTAAATTTGTTCAATGAATGCACAACACCCAAGAGCCCCTTTTTAGTCACTGTGTAGTTCAGCTCAGCCTTTGAGAGATTCTTACTGATAAAGTAGATAACATAAGGCAATTTTTCTTCTATCTGACATAGGGCTCCTATGTCTTTGTGTGAGGCATCAACATGAATATGAAAAGGAAGGGCCCAATTTGGGCTTCGGAGAATCAGTGTAGTGGTTAACTTGTTCTTTAGGGTGTCTAAGGCCTCTTAACAGCTTTTTGACCATATAAACTCAGAGTCCTTGGCCAACAAACCAAATAAAGAAGAGGCCAACTTGCTGAAGTCCTTTATGAACCTTTCGTAGTATCCAGCTAACTGTAGGAAACTTCTGACATCTCTCTTATTTTG
The DNA here is from genome assembly GCA_031772625.1 of Pinus tabuliformis. Lineage (NCBI taxonomy): Eukaryota > Viridiplantae > Streptophyta > Pinopsida > Pinales > Pinaceae > Pinus > Pinus tabuliformis. The sequence continues at coordinate 1,955,136,234 of CM062817.1, read as the reverse complement.
AGAAGGTGGGGCTGTTATAGATCCATTTGGGCACATCATTCCCAAAATTCATATTAGTATTATTAGGGCTCATCAAACCCTAATCTAGTTTCTACATGCCCTAGACAAGTCATCACTTTGAATGCCTCCTTCCATGAAAGTTTCCTGGCCTGATGGTGGGCTCCAGTATTGCAGCAATAATGCTACAACTCTTGGGACTCCCTTCTTTACTTTTATCAACCAGGTAGTTCGTAACAAACTTGGAAGCGACGGTGCTATATGCACAAGTACTAGCTCTTGCTGCAGACTGTCACTTGATCAGCTGATACAAGTCCGCTAGGAGCTTAAGCCAAATTCTATGAGCTCTTAGAAGAAGCTTTTAACTGTGATGGATGAAAGCTAACTCTAAGGAGGCTAATCTACTCGCAGAAAGAAACTAAAAACTGAAAGGAAATGCAAACCCTAGCAAACCCTAGTTTTACCGACTAACCCTACTAGTGCAAGAAAAGAGATGAAAGCTACTGAAATGGATGCCATTGACTCTTGGAAAGGTAAAATGCATGTGTCTAAGCTACTTCTGAAGTAAAATCTAAAAAAAACATCTTTTTGTATTTTTGAGTAATTTTGCAGAATTATTATGCATGTGCTTTAACTATTTTTGACTGTGCAGAGTTTGATTGATGAAAGGAGATGGGGTAGGTGCTTGCAGGTGGTTGGGAAGGTGAGAAGAGGGCCTAAGGGGTCCCTAGCACCCTTCCAGAGAGTTTCACAGCGATCAGATCTCGAGAAACTGCCCATGTGATCTTCTACAGGAAGTCTGTAGGGGTTCTATAGGATGTTCTACAGGAAGAGCCGAGAGAGGATTTTTCAGGGTTGATGGAGGAAAACAGGTGGGAAAGTGGAAATGGAGGTTGGATGAGGCTATGAAGAGGTCTAGGACCTAGTAAATGAGGCTACGGAGTGATGAAGATGGTTGGATTTGTTCAAGGATGGAGGGAGCAATGTTGCACAAAAATGTAGAAATTAGGTCAAATTGGAGAAGTGTGGAAAATGAAGGGAAGGAATCTGGAAGTTGGAGTTGGAGCAGGTTGTATGATGAAGGAAGGATAGGCAGGGATGTATTACGGGTGATTTGTACACTATTTCTCAAAACTAATCAAACAAAGACTATGCAAACCAAAGATCTAGCTATCTTGACCTAATTTGACCTAGAAACCTAGCAATCATGATGAACATAACTTTATTGGTAGAAAATCATGTAAGATAGCTATGAAAACTAAGAAAGAACACATCTACACATGTAATCACAACTGGTATCAACTTTTGAAACTGAGAATCTAACACTAACAATTGCATGAAGAAGAAAGAACAACGTTTTTGTGGCAGCAAGGACACCTTGGTCTTAGCTCATGGTCTCGAGGAGGGAGAGGTGAAATCAAGGGTTGCTTGATGGCCTTTTTCGAATATCTTTTCTTTTTCCAACCTATCAAATCAACCTGAACATGAAAAGCTATTTCAATCATAAAAAATGATCTAAGTAACAAAGCAATATGTTAATCTAAGTAGCAGAAATTATTCTAGGAATACAACAAAAACATATAGAAGTACACAAAAGGAGGTACTGGCACCTGGGTTGGGCCCAACCCCAAGAGCTACAGCCTCCTAAGAAAAAGCTCAAAGTTGATACAAAATGAAACTGATCTCCATTACTCAAAAAACAACCATGTCATGAAAAATGTTTACAGCAAAAGCTCTAGAATGGGATGGAAGGCAGAGCAACACTAAAGTGAAAAAATGCAACTGTTCAAAAGATAACCTATGAAGGCTGGAAGCCTTCCTATTTATGTAGTACGAGGACCTCCAACAGCCCTCCTTAACTCAAGGGGATTGGCTGCTCAAAACTGCAAGTCATCAGCCACTTCACAAAAGCTGCTCGGCTGCCCTTGGGGATCATCTTAGGTGGGCTGCTAAACTCCAAGATGATGGTGGAGAACTCGAGGAAGTGGCCATTTAGTGTAGGAGACACCCTTCCTACAAATCCTCAGCCTTGTTCCCTCGTATTTGGCTGTCAACTGGTTCATAAATGCTTGACCTTGGTCCAAAAGATGTCCAAAAATCTGTAATAAGCACGTATTAGACTTCATGGTCAAGTCACTATTCTCATTCATTCAATTAACATAAATATACTCAAAAGCATGCATAAACTATGAAGAATGGTGGATTAATGGAGAACAATAGGCAAAATGAGCCCAATAAGTTACCCATTTTTGGGGCTCATCACCTGAAGCCCTCCAGAAATGCCTCCTTGAGGGACTAGCGTAGCCTTGGTCAAGGGTAAATGTGCTTTAGTGCACGTAGGCACATGTAAGGGTGAATTTTAGTGCACTTAGGCCCACCTTGACCTAAGCTGGGAGAGATTGAGTGAATTCTTCATAGGGTTCTGGGAATATTCTTATCTTCTAGAGCATTCTATAAGATTCCCACACTTATCATCTCCTACGAGCTTGAAATTGGATAGGGAATGAGTTAAGTAACCTCCTATCCTCTCATCCCTTCCTCCATAGAAACTAGCTCTAAGTTTGGACGGCCATTCAATACCCTAATTGATGACCAAACCACCTCCATTTTCCTGTAAATTGAGCACTCATATAAGTGATCAAGTGATGGACTTTGATGAATTGTAAGGATATATTGTTGGTTTGAGGTTTGAGATTATAAAAAGTATTGTTATGATGCCGGAGTGTTGTGCTTTTGATGTGATGTTGGATAGAACTCAAGCTGGAGGACTGACATTAGATCGGAATTCATGGTTGTAACTCTTCCTTCTACTTAATAAAGTTGTTTACACCTTTTCCATAATTTTTTTTATGTATGATAATTATATGTGTAAATGCTTTCGATTCCATTTTCCTCTAGTAGATATATCTCTTTCTTTGATTGGTTTTTTTCCTCTGTTTATGATTGCAGGTACTTTTCAAGCGGATTTAGTTCGAGAAGGAGCAATGAGAACCATACAAAGGAGACAAAGGTTAAATGCTTTAATTCTATTGTTCTGGGTGTAGCTACCCACCTAGGGAAATTGTCTTTATCCATAGATGAAAAATTCCACATAAAAAATTGGCGAATCAACTAGGGAATGATCATCGTTTCGGGTAGTTTACCTTCATCCTAGTACACGCTAGTAGACTTTAGTTGCTTCCATTGATCTTGTTTCAGCCTTTTGAAGTGTTTTTTGGTAAAAATTGTGCATGAAAGACCCTAGGATTGCCTCTTTGGCAACAATGCAGGCTTGGTCAGGACACAAAGCACTACAGTGCACCCTTTGCTTGAGGACAGTGCTCTGAAGCATATTGTCTCCCATTCAGGGCTGCGTTGATCCTCCTTAGGTCAAAAATCCCACCTTTGACTTCATTTTTCCTAAATTTCATTCTGTTTTTGCTTGCTGAAAGATCAATGATTGTTGTACTCCTGAAATCAAATTGTGTTTCATTTCCTGGCCCTACTTTGGCCTTCATTATTTAATGTTTCTTAAATTATTTATTTATCACTACCAATTCACTGCCAAAGTTAGTTTATAGTCGATTAATCTTTGCTCAAAAGAAAGTGTCGTAAAGGTCTTCATTTCTTTCGAAAGCAATTGTCGTAAAGTCTTCGTTCTTGAAAAAAGATTGATTGATTGTATGTGCATTAGTTTAGTTTTGTTCATTTCAACATTAAGGGAATTGAAAAGAAAAACTTGCATTTTGCATTGAAAACTTTTGTGTGTGCTCATAGGAATAGTTTAGGGAAATTGCATTAGATGTGCTCTTTGTTCTTTGATTAAAAGAACCTGATTTTTCTATCCCTATTAGCTAAGGTTTTTAATGTTCAAATTGAATGAAAATAATGCTCATCATATTAATTGTATTCTAGGAATTTCAAAGACATCTATTGGGCGCGGGATCCCCCAAGGGAAGTTTTGGGGCTTATAGCCCAGATTTTGGTCAATAATTGTAACTCTGATGTAAAGACTCCACATTTTGTGGGCGTGGAGCACATACATTGTAAAAGAGTCATAGGGTTGTATGCGCTCAATTTTATTATTGTAATTTCGACTGTAGAGATCTACCCATGGTTTGCGAACCATGGGATTGTGTAAATAGAGTGAGGCTCTAAGTAGTTAAGAGATCATCACATAATCAGGAAAAGGATGAAGAGTTAAGTCATATCTATGGAGTAAAGTATAGTTTTGGGTCGTAGAGTAGGAGAAGGTTCTATAGATGGGTGCGTAAAGGCCTAGTAGTCCACAGCTGAGTGCGTGGACCCCTGTAGCTGAGTGTGCAGGGCGAGTCAAGTCTATAACAGCTGGATGTATTAATAAAGAGAAGTTTTATATCATTTCTATGTATTTATTTCCTGTTTTATGCATTGAATATATTGGGTATGAATTGCACTTCTACTGTTTATATGATGCGTGAATATATATGACTGTGTTGATTAAGTGAATACAAGATAGAATACCTGTTTACACAAACTTTACTAAGATCTGTAAGAAGATAAGTAAGATACATGGTGTAATTTGGGGAAATAGCACTATAGCAGTGCGAAAGCGTCTTAGCCCCTGGTTAGGGTTGCGTGAACGACGATCATAATAGATCAAGAAGGTATTAAGGGTTAGGACAATGCGTGAAGTGACCTAAGTGAAGATAGGCACAACTGGACTAAATCGACACCACAGACATCTCAAGGGTGCAGAAACTTGGTTCCAGCATCCCCCATACTGCCTCGGGTGAGACTTCACTCCACGCTTTGTGGTCTGTTGCTGAAAGGGCTAGTAGTGTAGAGATTTGTTTGGCTAAATAACTTCGAATTTGGGTCAGGCCCCCTCAAGCCAACAAATCGTTCTGCTGTCAGGACCGGAATCTGCATAGAGATGTCTGATGTCGTCTCATTGGAATCCAACTAAGAAAGAAATTGAAGCCTGGTTGGATAGAAGCATTCACGAGTTCGCAGCGTAGGAGAATAGGAACCCGCAATTGTCAAAAGTAGAGTGGTTATATTGCTACCTATACACAGAGATCCATGAAATCTCCTTCGCGTCCTTCGATACTGAGCTATATGAGTGGATCGCGAAGCTAGAAGATAGTCAAGGAAGGTGGAAACTTGATGGTCCTATTGTGTGGACCCCAGAGTTAGTGCAAAGGTTGGAAGCATCGGAGGATAAGATCACGTGTGCCATTGATCATTGGCTTGATCAGATTATAGGAGGATTCATTACTGAGTTCGCGGTTGACAACTCAGTCAGCTATAACGAGGGAGAGTGACGCTTTCTCAAATGACCGCGATGTAAGTATGTAGAGTCTCTAAATACTTGGATTAAAATGTTATTGTGTGAAAATAGGGTTATGCAGTTACCTTGATGTTTAGGGCTACGCAAAGTGGAAAAGCTTATAGGAATGAAGGAAGTAAGGGACTAGAAAATAGCCCCTTGATTTCACCTCCACGAGGGGACGAGGAAGAGCTCACGATGGTTTCTTCATGAAGTGCGATCCATCTGATAAGGCAAAGAATTCCATGAATACCACCTCCACCCAAACCACTACTAGCTTCATCGTCATCACCTCCATCTTCACTCGTACCACTTCCACCACCACCACGATTCAATATGGCAAGTACAGTGAAGTTTCTTGTGCTCAAGGGATTGGGAAATGAGGATCCGAACCAATTTTGGTTCGTTGTAAGAGCCGTATGGGAAGTGCAAGGAGTTATAGATGAAAATATAAAGAAAGCGACACTGGTTAGCACCTTGTAGGATCGTGTGCTGACCTGGTATATTAAGTACTCCAATGACAATCCAAATGCGAGAATCACGGATATCCAAATTGCGCTAAATAAAGAATTTAGCAGGCCGAAGTCTGAAACACAATCGATCATTGGATTCAAAGAGATCACGATGCTACCAGGTAAGAATCCTTGGGAGCTAGATTAGAGGCTGAAATGTATGATTCATGAAGCTAATATGAATCTAACAGATAGACAACATCACGAGTGGTTTGTAGCTTCGCTAATGCCACATTTAAGGAGTGCAATATCGCAGGAGAAGCTAATGACTCAAGTAGAGGCCTTAGATATCACGATGAGGCTGCATGAGACCTCAATGTAGGATCCCAACTTGGGAATTTAGCAGATCCATGAGCAACTAAAGAATTTATTCCTTGAGATGCAAAGTCTGACACAGGATAGGATGGCTCGACCAAAAGTGTGTGAAGAGTTGTGGTACGTAAAATGCAAGGGTCAGGGTCATGACAAGGACCACTGCGTGGTGTTCACAAACTACCTCATAAGATGAGGACTGATGCTTTAAAGGCCAGAAGTGCAAGTAGGACCTAGTACGGTGCTTGCTTTGTGGTGCGCAATTTGTCAAATAAGTGGAAAACATGCCACGGACAACTACCACTTGTTACAAAAGTATAAGAAAAATTCACAACAGTTTTTCTGCAACTTTTTTAGGTTGGTGGGGCACAATGAGTGCACTTGTAGAAGCTATGAGTTGATGATGGATAGAACTCCCACCTATAGAGTTCAGGCAAAATTGCAGCCCCTTGACCAAAATGCAGGAATGACGCGAATAGAATTTCAAGGGCGCGGATGAGGCCGAGGCGGAGGAGGACCTAGAAGAGGTCATGGATAGTTGATATGCTACAATTGCGGAGGGCCAGGAAATTATGCCCACGATTGCAGAAATCAAACACACCCATCGTGTGCACCTTGTTTGATCATGAGACAAAAGATTTTCCTACACTGATAGCTATGATACATGACAAAGGATCGCTACCACCTCCCTCGACTTAGAACTTGCAGATGATGAGGTTTGAGCCATGTGAGGAAGATCCGAATGTGAACATTGTGCTTCGAAGTGGAATCATGAGGGAGATGACAGAGGCAAATAGCCAGAAGATAGTACTTGGGTTCGCAAAGCTCCGGTGAAAGAAGCAAAGTTTGATTTGGAGCGCACTCGGGAGACCTTCATGGAAGCTAATAAAAGCTTCGCTGATGCCTCCACTTCAGGAATAAAAGATACTCCAGAGTCAGAGATGGACCCATCTATGCTCACAACATTGCTGCAAACATGTATGAAGTTATTGCGCGATAGTAAGGCTGTAAAAGGATTACAGGAACTCATTAACAGATGCGCTGGGAGCACGCCAGGAGAACCACGTGTAGTTCGGAAGATCAGAAAGCATAAGACGAGGATGGGAAGAGAAATGAGGTTAACCATGCAAATCAGAGAACATGAGATGGATTAAGTCATCCTGGATCTAGGACCGGATGCGGATGTTCTACCGAAATAGACATGGGAGCGAATGGGGAGATCTATATTGCAGTGGTCTCTAATCCAGCTAAGAATGGAAAACCAACAGAAAATAATACCCATGGGGTGATTGCAGGGAATAATTGTGGATATTGAGGGAGCGAGTGTGCTGGTAGAATTTGAAGTGATAGAGATTGTTGACAATAGCAATCACTACCCTACGCTCTTAGGAATTGATTGGGCCACTAACATGAATGGGGTGATTAATCTAAAGAAGCACAAGATAAGTTTTGAGAAGAAGTCAGTATGTTTAATTATAGCCCTAGAACCTACTGAAGGATCGCACTATACAGAGCAGGTGTGCAACCATGAAAGTGATGATGATTTGGATTATATCTACAAGATAACAGCACGAGAGAAATATTGGGTAAATCCCATCGTGGATGGGTAGATTTCATGGGAGTGCGAGAGTTCTTGTACCTCAGATTCTGATGAGGAGATAAAACGATGGCAGAATCAGTTTCGCAAAGTAACCACGCAGAATTGTAATATGATGACCAGGTCATTGCACTGTGTATCGATAGAAGAAAGAGATCTACCTACTTATGATGGTTTAAGTGAGGTAGATACCTTCTTGCATAAAGTTGAAAGGAAGGTACCAGACAATAAACGTTTCTATGCCTTGGAATGGGTACTACATGCTACGCTCGTGAGATGGTGGGGTACGCAAAAAGGGATCTTTGATGATGGGTGCGATTGACAGACAAGTACAATGGACGGGATGATTCGTGCACACATCTGGCTAGGTGGGAGTAGGCATATCGAGAAAAGCCACAACCTGAATGGGTGCACCTGTTTTTTCATATCGTCGATGTTATACTGGTGAACTGGTATATAGAAACAGAGCTTTGCCATGGGATCGATGAATGGTATATCCTACGTGAAGGGTTCATGATGACTTTTAGCTTTGAGGACGGATTTGATTGTATTGAAGAAGCACTACAAGAAGTAAAAGCTGCCATCTTTAGCATTCTGTATGATCCTATAGGCCTGGCGCAACTTGAATGGGCTACTTAGTTAAGTTGGGCGCTAGAATGTTATAATGTAACTGTTGAAGAAGAGGATGAAGATCCATGAAAAGTAACATTCCAGAGATAGAAGGCCAACACGAGGTTCAAGGACCACAAATTGAGAATAACATAACCGCGCTAGTGAAGACTAAGTAGGTGAATATTGGTACGGAGGTGGAACCTAAATTTGCAAAGATTGGGGACTACTGGGATAATGCAACAGTAGATAAGGTTGCTGAATTACTCTGCGAGTATCAGGAGTTATTTCTGACCATGTTTATGGATTTGAAAGGAATAATCGGATATTGAGGGGTGTTGGGCATGAAATCCTCCCACAACATGTTTTGGGGCTCAAAGTCCATGTTTTGAGTGTTATTATTGTAAAGACTTTGTGAATTGCTGGTGTGAATTGTATGTTAGAGTCATATGGTTATCCGCCCTATGTTTTGAATGTAGTGTCGGCCTACCCATGGTCCGTAGACCATGGGATTGTATAAATATAGTGAGGCTTTAAGTTGTAAAGGAACTAATGGATCGATGGAATCAGATGAATAGAATAAGATAGCGAGCATGGAGCAAAATTCTAAGTATCTTGGGTTGTAGTAATAGGAAGAGGCTTTGTAGCTGAGTGCGCATAGGCCTAGTAGAGTCCATAGCCGAGTGCGTGGAACCCTGCAGCTGAGTGTGCAGGATAGAGTTGAGTTTATAACAAAAGGAAGAAAATAATAAAGAGAAGTTTTATCTGAATTCCATGTATCTGTTCTCAAGTTATTACATGTTTGATATCATTGGAAATTACATTGTTTATTTACTGTGTGCACTTATATGAATTGTGAATATTGTTAAGTATAACTGAATAGTATAAATAAGTTAAGTTAATCAACTAATATTGGGCTACGCATAAGGACTTGGGCAATAACACTATTTGGTCCTTGAGTAGGGCTGCGTGAAGGCAGCATCTCAGACTATGAGGTACGGGTAAGCGTGCATAGGGACGTGTGTGCAGGGTTGAACTGCAGACCACTTGAACCCATCAAACATCCCTAGGGTGCAGAAACCTAGTTCTAGCACCCTCCCATACTACTTTGAGTGAAACCTTAGTCCGTGCTCCGCGAACTATTGCCGAAAGGGCTAGTAGTACCGGGATTTGTTTGGCTAAATCACATCTAAACCTGGGTCAGGCCTCAACAAACCAACAAAGCGTTCTATTGCCAGGACTGGGATTTGCATAAGGGATGTCTGATGTCATGTCAATGGAACCCAATGAAGAAAGAAATTGAAGGGTGGTTGGACAGAAAGATTCACGAGTTCGCGATGTAGGAAAATAGGAATCCACAAGTATCAAAGGAATAGTGGTTGGAACGCTATTTATATACATAAATCCATGAAATTTTTTTTGCATCCTTCCCCTATGAGTTGTACGAGTGGATCGTGAAGCTAGAAGATAGTCAGGGAAGGTGTAGGCTCGATAAATTGATTGTATGGACTACGGAATTGGTGAGCAAACTAGAAGTGTTAGAAGACAAGATTGCATGTGCTATAGACCATTGGCTCGATCGAATTATAGGAGGATTTATCACTAAGTTCATTGTAGATATAACGTTAGCTATAATGAGGTGGAACGACACTTCCTCAAAGGACCACAAGCTAAGTACATTAAATATTTGAACACTTGGATTAAGATGCTATTGTGTGAAAAGTGGGTGATGCAAATAAATTGATGTTTGGGGCTATGCGAAGTGGGAAGATATATAGAAACGAAGGTAATGCAGAGATAGAAAATAACCCCTTGATTTCGCCTCAGCGGGACAGCAAGGAAGAGCTCGCGAAAGTTTCTAATAGAAATGCGATCAGTCTAATAAGGTAGCAAATTCCACGCATACCACCTCCACCTACACCACCACCAGCTTCAACACCTTCAACTCCATCTTCACCCACAGCATCTCCACCACCAGCAAAGTTCAATATGGCGAGTGCGATAAAATTGTCGGTATTCAGAGGGGTAGGGAACGAAGATCCAGACAAATTTTGGTTCATGGTAAGGGTCGTATGGGAAGCACAAGGAGTCGTGGATGAAAATATAATGAAGGCAATGCTGGTAAGCGCGTTGTAGGATCACACACTAACATGGTACATTAAACATTCTAATGACCATCCAAATGCAGGGATCGCAGATATCCAGGCCATGCTGAACAGAGAATTTAGTAGGCCAAAATTGGAGACATAATCAATTATTAGGTTTAAAGAAATTGCAATGCTTCCAGGCGAGACCCCATGGGATCTTGACCAGAGACTAAAGAGTATGATTCGCGAAGTCAACATGACCTTGATGGATGGACAACACCGCGCATGGGTCAGAGCATCACAACACCGCATTTAAGGACGATGCTGTCACAACAGAAGCTATCCACCTAGGCCGAAGATTTGGAAATTGCAATGAGATTGCATGAAACCCCAATACAAGATCTTGGTCTGTGGGTCAAACAAATCCATGCACAACTACAAAATTTGTGTTTGGAAATGGAAAGTTTGAAAGGGGATAGGAAAAATCGGCTAGACGTGCGTGAGGAGGTATGGTGCATAAAATGCAAAGGCCAGGGTCATGGTAAGGACCACTATCCATTTTTCGAGACTTACTTGGTGGGAGGAGGGCCGATGCCTGTTACACAAAAATATCGTCACCATGATTATTTGCAGTCAGTATGGGTCTATCATCACTTGTACTGTCCTCCTAAGCAATTCTAAGACCTCAGCTCTTCAAATCAAGCTTTAGAAGTGGGAGAAAGACATTAAATATCAATGTAACTCTGGTTCTGCACTTTCTCTCATGGTCACCTACGGTCATGCACCTTCTGTGTACAAAAGCTGCGTACCTACCCGCTCTGTTCCTAACGGTGTAGGTGCGGACCCCTGTGAATTTCAAAAGGCGCAAGTTTTATCTTAAAAAACTCACTTTGGGTTAATTCTAGAGTTTTCTAGAACAAATTTTGACGTGGATTGTTCACTCTAAGGTGGTTCATGCATCCCAAAAGAGAAGGAGCTAATCCCTTGACTAAAGGAGCTATCCCTTTGAACGAGGGCTTTATCCCTTTGAAGGAGGACCTAGTAACTTCCCTCCATTGCACTATAAATACAGGCATTGGGGTGAGGACTAGAGAGGTTAGAAGCTGAACATTTGAGGGTAAATGCTGGTGAAATTGTGACTCTTTGGTTGAGCTTGAGAGGAGAGATCACACACCTCTTGGTTCCATTGGAGAGTGAGTGAAACTTGTCAAAGTAGAGGAGACATCTTGTTGGACCCTGGGAGGAGCTTGTACAGCGTTAAGGCAAAGGTTGTAAGGTTCTTCTTCTTTTGAATTAATACAATCAAACTCATTTTTCTCAACAAGTATCTTATGTTATTTGTTTCATGGACTCCTTGACTTTCATGTTAAATATGTTTTATGCAATTGGCTTTTCAGGTGCTATTTAATTTGTTTGCCTTGTTTGTGTTTGCAGATTTGCGAAAAGGAGCTCATTTGGATCAAAGCAGCGAGGGCATCCACAAGCTTGCGTTGGACCAAAGGTAGGCCCTAAAAACACTTGTTTGCTATTGTTTATTAAAGCATATTTAGAGAAAGATAGTGTCTGGTTGGTTTTCTTGTCGTTAGGTCTTCTTTAGATTCTAGGAAGGTCTATCTTGTCCGCAAGATCGACACTTTCCGTGCGACAAAATGTCGACTCCACTAGGGACTTGATTGTTTTCTTTGTCTATACTTTGACCTGAGAAACTGTATTTTATGTTTCTGTTTTTGACTTGATGATCGTGGGACTGGGTGAATTTAGTTAGTTTTCATTTTTCATAATTTTGGGAGAGGTACACACCCTCTGAGTTAAGCAAAGTGCGTACTTGTACGCACTTTTTCTTTGTGCACAGAGCGTAGACGCACCTGTGTAAACAGGTTGCCTGCGTACCCTATCAATAATTTGAAAAATTTTAAATTTTTCTCTTTTTTATCAGTTTAGAATTTGTTTATAGGTTTTAGCCATTGCCCAGACCTGCTTGTTCCCTGTCAAAAACTTTCCTTGGTTTAATTTCATTAGCATTAGGGTTTTAGGTGGAATTCCTAGGAATTTTGCTTGTTGGGTTTGTTTTTCATTTTTGGTTGTGTAGTGGCTCTGAGCTTAGAAGTTGTAGGGACCTCAAATTACCTTGGTGTCTACCAGTCTTCTTATGAGTCTGACCATTGATGAAATCTCCCCTTGTTGAGGAATCCGCTTTGAGTTTTCTCATTTCAAAATTTCAAAAAGCTTGTAGTTGAAAGTTTGGAATTTTCATTTTAAAAAAAAAAAAAAAACGAAAGATTGGTTGTTTTTTGACTAATTGTGATTCTGCATAAATTAGTCCTTAGCTCACATTTAGCTAAGTAAAACATCCTCAAAAAGACTCTTAGTAAGCTTTGACTTCAAGTAGCTTTTTATATAGTTTGTAGCTCTCAAAGTTAGTCGTTTTCATTAGTTTTGAGTGTTTTATTTAAAAAATATAAAAAGAAATCTCTTTTGAAAACTTTGTTTTTTGTAGTGATTGAGTGCTTTGAAAAGAAAAGGGAAATTGTGTGAAATAGCTAGTTGTCTCGTTTTGAGTGCTTTGTAAAGGAAAAGCTATTCTTTTAATTTGTTTAATTGAGAAATATTTGTGTTTACAAAGTGTTTGCATTCTCAAACTCTTTCTTAGTTTATAAGTTCATCGAAGAGAAAAGCTTGTTTAAATCATCTTAGGTGCATCTTTTTAGTGATTTCGAGTCGAGTCTTTACACCACAAGTTTCATCTCCGCCACCTCTTGACTTAAACAACAACCACTAAAATTAACGCTTAAAGTAAAATTCACCTAGTAACATTTTATTTCTAAGGCTTTGATACACCAACTTAGCTTAGGCTAGTGTCTTGGAGTAGGAGAGTAATTAACTCTCCAAGACAGTAAAAACAAACAAGTAGTTGTATCTTGTGGTAGGAAGAAATCCAATTGTTGCATTTATGCTCTGGGAAAGCTCCTCTTAAAGGAGAAGCACGAGATCGTGTCTGAAACAGTGTGGGAATCAATCCTTCCTCATTGGGAACGACGCTAGATATTCACGTATTAAAAACGGTAAACCTCGAATTAACCATTGTCGAGGAGCCTGGGGTCACTTGTTGGTAAACCTTGGATTATGTCAAGGAGCCTTCAAGGGGATTGAGCTTGCTACTCTGCCCTTGCGTGCGTATCGGATCGTAGACTCTTCCCCCAGGTGTATTTGTCTCAATTGGTAGCCTTAGTGACCATATTCTTTAGGATTCTTCCTAAGGTGACAGTGGTGGGAAGATCCCACTGTGCCTGGAGCAGACGTCGGCTAGACTCACTTGGATTTTCTAGGGGGTTCACTTCACTCGAGACGGTTAAGTGGAGGGACTTGGTCTAGTCTATTCATTAAGCAGGTTTCTAGGGTAACTGTTTCAACCGCCATTTCTGTACTGAATTCTGCGACGTTGGATTTCATCACCGACTAGTGTTTTCGGTCCGGAAAGTTACTGTTTGTGTGTGTTTGATCTCTAGATTCTTTAGGCGTGTGATTCAAATTTGTTTGGTTCTTTAGAGGCTTTAGGTGTTTTTCATTGAGATTTTACTTTGTTTGCGTGTGAAGTAGTTAAAAGTTTTTAACTGTGGCTGAATTACCAAGACAGTCCCGTAGACTTCGGGGCCAGTCTCTTGAGTTTGTAACCATGGCTGATTTATTGAGGAAGTCCCGTAGACTTCGGGGCAAACCTCCTGAAGAAGTCCCGAGCCATCTTGAAGGCTTGAAAGTCCTCGTAACTCCTAGTGGCAGTAAAGTTGGGTCACCTGAAGAAGGAGAGTCTTCGTTGGTTGTACATCCTGATTACCAAACTCTAGAAACAGGTTATAATCCTAAATCTATTTCGGTTTCCGAACTTGCTGGTAGCTTTTCATCTACTAGTGATATAGGTGAAGAACCTGAGATATCTGAACCTGTTACTCCAACATTGGGGTTTGTCTCTCCAACTTCTAGTGGTCCTAATTCACCTAGGGTAGAAAGAGTAATCACCGAAAATCTTCCTTCTGGTTTGATAGCTATTGAAGAACTTGCTCCAGAAGAAGAAGTAGGCATCCCTATCCCTGAAAATCAACTGGTTATTGATATAAGGGAGCGTGAATCAATTTTTAACAGTCCACCTAGAAGTACTACTTGGTATCTTTCTTTGACTAATTATTTGGAAAACCCAGTGTTAAGTTTTTCACCACCTCGTGCTCCTTATCACCCTAGAGGTTTTTATACTCCCGTAAATATGTCAGGTCAGTCGTCCATGTTTACTCAATCGCAGGAATCTTTTTTGTACGGCGGTCCTTCTGTTCCCTCTGGGTATCAGTCACTTTCTAGTACTTTTTCGGGAGCATCTCCTCAACCCATTGAACAAGGGTTATTCAACTGGAAACAATGGTGTAAAGCCGTTGAGCGTAGAAGACATTCTTATGATGTCAGGTTCTATTCCCAATTCTCAACCTCAAGGTGGCCAGTTATCGCCTGGGGGGCAACCTCAAGGTACACAATTTGCATCTTGGGGGAAACCTTAAGGACAGTACGTACCTACGGTACAATACATTCCTCAAGGTCAACCCCAGACTCAATATGTACCCCAAGGTCAACCCCAGTATCAATTTATACCTCAAGGTCAACCCCAGTATCAGTACGTGCCTCAGGGGTATCTACCCCAAGGTCAGTACTCGAACCAAGGTTTCCAACCACCCCAAGGTCAATCTTATGTTCAAGGAATGGGAAATGTACCTTTTAATTATCAATCCTACCCTCAACCTGGTTATGGTCCTCAATATTCTCAACCTGTTATGGGTCGGTACCCCGGAATAAACATAGTGTGGGATCCATCGTAAACTCAATAGGTGTTGCAGCCAAATGTACAGTTTTCATCTCAAACTAGACAACCCTTAGTTTCTGGTTCACCCCAGCAACCAGTCCAGTCTAATATTCAAACTTATGTACCTTCGGTAGTTTCTCAGTCTGGGCCTACTGCGCCTCGTACTCCATCTCAAACGACTGCTGCAATTGCCGCAACATCTGTTCAATCTACCCCACCTACTTCTGGAGTATCGACAGCTCCGGTTTCTACTGTTCCTGTATCTACTCCTCAGACATCTTTACCACCGTCTGGATCCACGATTCAAACTACGGTTCAGATGCCTGTAGGACAACCTGGTTTAAGTACGGTTGTCAGAAGTCAACCACAATTCACCTATCAACCGTACCAAGGACGGTACCAATTCGGTTCTGCTGTCCAGTAGCCAGTTTATCAGTATCAACTGTATCATGGGTACACTTATCAACAACCTCAACAACCCCAGTACGGTCTGGTTAATCCTGGTTTTCCGGGAGGATACAATATCCTGAATGCGATTCCTATTCCTAGTTATCCTAGATATCCTCCTCCTGGGGTTGGTCTCATGACCCAGAGTTTTAGGGATCCTAATCGGCAGTTACCGTTTATTGCAACTTTGGACTTACCAGACTTGTCGCGCCTAACGAATGATCCGATTAATTATCTTCCGTTTTGGCCGCCAATGCTGAATAAGTTGCCCAGTGACATTCCCAAGTTCGAAGGTAAATCTGGTGAGGACCCGTCGAACCATGTGATGACTTACCACCTCTGGTGTGCGTCTAACTCCATCACAGATGATTCGATCCGTCTTAGACTTTTCAAGCGCACTCTAATTGGTCTCGCGACCAAGTGGTACATTGAGTTACCGCGAGGCACTTTTTATAATTTTAGTTAGTTAGCTACCTCGTTTTTAACTCATTTCCAGTTGCCAGTCTGATATGACAATGGCATGGAATTGTTAACTTTGCTAAAAAAATCAACATCCACGTATATTTTAGATCATATTCATGAGTGGAGACGTCGACGACGTTTAGTGAAGGTATTTATTCCGGATCAAATCTTGGCTGAGTGGTTTGTAAAATCTTTGTTGCCAAGGATCACTGAAGATGTTGCTAAAGCCGGAGTTGTTACTGAGGAGCAAGTGATTGCTCAAGCACAGTGCCTTGACTTGGTCTATACTCAGTCAGGTACGTTACACAAAAAGATCCCCGATCTTCCCAAGTCAAATCAAATCACTACAGCTCCTTTGGGATCTCATGCCGCTGACGGTATAATTGGTACGGTTAACACTAAAAGTAAGAAGAAGTCTTCCAAGAATTCTTCTCCTATCATAACCTTGCCTGATTCCCCGACAGGAGATTCTTCTGCAGAGGTTTCCACCGATATTCACGTTGTAGAGTCATCTACGGCTAAATCAAAATCCGGTGGGAAGAAGAAAGGAAAGAAGAAGAATAAAACGGACAAAAGTTCAAAGGAGAAACCTGAAAAGGCGGAATCCAATGATGAAAAGTGCAAACCTCGTTATCCATGTCTCATTTGTGACGAAGAACATTTTACAAGAGACTGCCCTCATCAAGCGGAGGTTGCAAAGGTCTTCAAAGGTTCCCAAACTCCTGTTGTCTTGAAGGATCCATTTCCAAGTCAAGACAGTAAGATGATAGGTTCTTCCTCGAGTGCCAATGAAGAACCCATATTGATGATGTCCCATGTAAGGATTGCGACTCGATCACAAGATTATGGTAGTAAAATTCCTGTTGATGGCAAGGAAGTAGAATCTTCTCATTCTAATCCATCAACCTCAGCTCCCGGTTCCGATCCACTACAGATCAAGAAACCTAATCTTGACTTAGTAATCAAACCGCCCGCCAAGGGTATACTTCGAAAGTCAGCTTTCAATCCACATGCGAGAGCGGCTCAGAATTATAACATTGTTGAGGATTTAGTTGTTTCACCCTCAACAATGTCGGCTTTGGAAGTGCTACAATCATGCCCAGCACAGCGTAAATTACTTTTGTCGGCTATAGGAGCTGTTGATATTCAGGACCCGAACCTAATAATCTTTGATCTAGAAAATAGTACACCACGTTTGCCTCATCAAATGGCTTTCCAGATTCCAGTGATAGTCAAAAACAGGCCTATTCATCGGACTGTAATTGATGAAGGAGCTTCAACGTGTATTATGTCGATACAGTGTTGGAGATCGCTTGGTTCTCCTTCACTAAATCAATCCCCGACAATTCTTAAGGCCTTTGATGGCCATGGGTTTCATCCTTTTGACATTCTACAGGATTTTCCTATAGGGGTTGAAGGAAAAACCGTTAGTCTAGATGTGGAGGTGGTTGATGCCCCTCTAGACTACAACCTTCTCTTGGGTCGAAGTTGGTCTTACGCTATGACAACGGTCGTTTCATTGGTCTTTCGAGTAATAAAGTTCCCACATAATGGAAAGATCGTAACAATAGACCAGATGGCTTACTTTTCATCCAACCCAGCCTCTTCGGAGAGTATTCAGCATGTCGGTAAAACGACTATCCCATATAAGGATGTTGGAATAGGATTAGTTAAAGATGCCGGTTTACTGGGAAATTTTCCTTTTCCTCCAATCAACGCATCATCTTCATTTGCAACCATTCATATGATTACATCAGACACTATTTTTTATGACGATCCTTGAATCGTTCCTTCTGAATCTGAAATAGACTCATTTGGTAATTCCATGCCTTTGAGTCCATATGAAATTGCCTATGAAGCCGTGCAGTCTTTTTCCGACCCGTGTTCAACCGAAAATGACTTAATGAATGTGATCCATGAGGAATCACTTTTCACATCAACCTCAGATTTAACTACTTTTTCTGATTTTGTTCACTCTGATGAGCAAATTCGTGAAATCCTATGTGTAGATGATTTACCATGGGAAGATCTCCATCATAGATCTTCGTTTCTACCTGAGGATGATCGTTTTGAAAATGATTTCTCATCAATATTTATGACTGAATATGTCAAGTAACCTCAGAATCCAATGAAACATCCCGATTCAGAGTTAAATTTGGGAAACATCTCTCGAACTATTCCCATTGACATTTCGGTTAAGCCCAGAATTGTTGAGAACATTCATATAGGTGCCTCGTGTACAGATGACGAAATTCAATTATATAAGGCCCTATTTCAAGAATTCTGCAACGTGTTTGCCTGGTCCTATGAGGAAATGCCAGGAATCGATCCCACGATTGTTGTTCATGAGATCAAGACTTATCCGGACGCTAAACCCGTCCGGAAACGTTTGCGTCAAATTCACCCATGAAAAGCTGCTGCAATTAAAGCAGAAGTTGAAAAATTGTTGAAAGCAGGTTTCATTTATTCGATCCCGTTAACGGATTGGGTATCGAATATTGTTCTGGTTAACAAAAAACAGGGGCAATAAGAATATGCATCGATTATAGGGACATTAATCGAGCCTATCCAAAGGACAATTACCCAACTCCCTATATCGATCAAATCATTGATGATTGTGCTGGCAGCGAAATATTTTCTTTTATGGAAGGTTTTTCCGGATACAATCAAATCAACATTCTACCTGCTGATCAACCAAAAATGGTTCATTTGTCCATGGGGGACGTTTGCTTATTGCAAATTACCTTTTGGGCTTAAGAATGCCGGAGCAAATTTTTAGAGGGCGATGTCTTATGCATTTCATGACATCAAGCACATTGTGCAACCCTATCTCGATGACTTGCCTGCTCATTCATTACATCGAGCTGATCACCTCGTCCATTTACGAGCAATCTTTATGAGGTGTAGGCATTATCATATTCGGTTGAACCCACAAAAATGTGTCTTCTGTATAGAAACGGGTCGATTGCTGGGATTTTTAGTTTCGAAAGTCGGCATTCGCGTTGATCCCTCGAAGGTTGAAGCTATCATCAATTTTCCTCCTCCTTCGAGTCTTCGCCAACTCCAAAGTTTGCAGGGGAAAGCAAACTTTTTACGATGATTCATTCCTAACTACGCCGAGGTTACAAAGGGTTTTACACGGTTGTTGAAACAGAACACTCAATTCTCTTGGGATGAGATAGCTCAGAAATCTTTTGATGCACTCAAACACGCGTTGACCCATGCACCGTTGTTGCATCCTCCCAACTACAACCAGGATTACTTTTTGTATCTCGCCGCGTCCCATTCCACTATTGGAATGGTCTTAGTTCAGGAAGATGAATTCGGAACGGAACATGTGATATATTACCTTAGTCGAACAATAAATCCAACTGAGCTAAAATACTCACATGTGGAGAAATTGGCATTGGCAACCGTTCAAGTTGTCCAACGTTTTCGTCACTACATTTTACTACGTAAAACTACGGTAATTTCGGATTGCAACCCTATGATCTACATTTTGACCAAACAATTGCTAGGGGGCAAGTACTCTAAATGGATCGTTATCCTGCAGGAGTTCGACTTGGAGTTTGAGAAATCTAAGTCTAAGAAATCTTTAGTTTTTGCAGAGTTAATGTGTGACTTCCCGCGTGCTGACACAGAAACTGTGGCAGAGGAGCCCATTGCGGACGAATCTTTGTTTCTAATCAGCACTTTAGATCTGTGGTATGGGGATATCATCATCTATCTCCAAACCCAATCCTTTCGGCCAGAAATTTCAAGGTCGGAACGTCGGAAAATTCGCTTCCAGTCCCAACAATTCAAAATTATTGGAGATACTCTTTATCGCTGTGGGGCGGACTCTATTTTTCGACGTTGCTTAACTCACGAAGAAGCTGAAAGGGTTCTAAATGACTGTCACTCTGGAGCACGTGGCGGTCATATGTCTGGGTATGCCACAACCCAAAATATATTGCGCGCTGGCTATTTCTGGCCGTCCTTGTTTAAAGATTGTATTACGGCGGTCCGAAAATGCCACAACTGCCAGATTTTTGATCGTAAGATGCACGCTCCACCTGCTCCTCTCCACCCTATAATTGCCGTCAGTCCTTTTGCCAAATGGGGTATCGATTTTATTACATGTAACCCTCACTTGGTCGGGGGGCATGCATATATCATCCTTGCGGTAGATTATTTTACTAGGTGGGCCGAGGCAATGCCTACATTCGAGTCAGACGGCAAGACAGCTGCAGTTTTCATGTTCAATCATATAATTGCTAGGTTTGGTGTCCCACAAGCAATAATCACTGATCATGGGCGTCATTTTCGAAACGTTATGATGACCGAACTTACAGGCCAGCTTGGTTTACGTCACGATAGTTCAACTCCTTATTATCCACAAGCAAATGGTCTGGTTGAATCCATCAACAAAGTTTTAGTTATCATGATCCGATGAATCATTGGGATTCATCAGTCGAATTGGCACAACATGCTATTTTCAGCACTTTGGGCGTACCGAACTTCAGTAAAAACATCAACAGGGTTCACTCCTTTCCAACTAGTCTATTTTTTGGAAGCTGTGTTACCCATTGAGTGCGAAATCCCGTCACTGCAAATGGCCATCTAGTTACTTCCAGCTACTTCCGAAGAGGAAAAGCGTTTGTTATACTTAGCTCAATTAGATGAGAATCGACATGATGCTGCATTGGCGATCGAGACTCACACAAAACGTATGAAAGCTCAGTATGATCGGAATGTGACCCCTCGAAATTTTTTGGAAGGAGACCTAGTGTTATTGTATGATCAAGCTAATGATAAATTAGGCGCTGGGAAATTCGTTCCTATGTGGCATGGTCCCTATATTGTTAAGCGAAAGCTAGAAAAAGGGGCCTATGAATTGGTAGACTTTGATAGGGAATCTTTGGGTAAACCTAGAAATGGCCTTTACTTGAAGAGGTACTATGCTTAAAAGAATGGGGTATGGAGATTTTTAGTTCGGATAGTTTTTCTTTCTAGCTGGTGTGTTTTAGTTTACAAAGTGTGCTTAGTTTAGAGAGTGTTTTTCCGTCATTATTCCTGCTTATCTTGGTTTTACTCTTGATATTGAAGATGTCGATGCCTCTCCAAACATACGTTGGATTTGCTGATGGTGCTTGTCGTAATACACGGAACATCTCTTCTGCAGCTTGGGTTATCTATTCGCCCTCTGACGAGTTAGTTTCTATGCATGGGGTAAGCCTCGGTCAAACAACAAACAACATTGCAAAGTATAGTGCCGTGATTGAGTTATTATCTGAATCTATTTCATTTGGGATTCGGAGTTTGATAGTGAGGTTGGATTCTGAACTCGTTGTATTACAGCTTAATAGAGTGTATGCCATTAGAAATCCAGTGTTATTAAGATTATTTTTGAGAGTGCGTCTCTTGGAACGTGAGTTGGATTACATTGAATATCAGCATATTCCAAGGTCTTTAAATACATTAGCAGATGCAGTTGCTTCTCGAATGTTAAATAGACATTTGCAATAATCATACATGTAAATTTAAAACCATTCCATAACATGATTTACAAGATAAGTCGGTAATAGTGATATATATATATATATATATATATATATATATATAGGAGTGTGTCAAAAAATACATCGCCTTCGATCATAGGTTGAAAAACACCTTATGATCGACTAAAATGATAAGTACAAAAACAAAAATGTCACATGTGCCCACAAAAGGCGATCATCCTATCACTGGTGATGATCTCTATAAGAAACCACTGCCCGGGTCACCTTGCAAAGGAACCTCCTAAAAGGTCCCGGGACTCCAATCACATAGCGCTGAAGTCGACGAGGAATGTCGTCTATAGTGGTCTTAGGAATATCCCCTGTCAAGCGCTCAAGATGACCCTCCAACTCGGCCAAAACCTCTGTTGATTCGTCCTGTGGGGCTGGCGTGGGTGCAACTGGTTGTCTCCTCTTGAAAGGCCGAAGAGCGGCTGGTCGCTGTGGACCCACATCTGCATTTGAAATTTTTACTATCAGTTTTGAGACGATGAAAAATAAAAAAAAAATTAAATAGGAAAAGTTGAAAAGGATTTTACCTGACTCGTCCCACTGCTCTCTTGGTGGAAGAGCCATGTCTGGGTCACCACGAAAATCTATCCCAGCGTAAGGGAAATCCTGAATGGAAAAGACCTGGTTTTCCAACCATTGGAAATACTCAGGTTTGAACCGAGCAACTTCTGTCCTCTCGTCCGAGTGACGGGCCATGACTGCGACCCATCGCATCAGTTTGGGCTCTCGAGGAAGCCCAGCTCCAACAGTAAGGTGCTGTGGGATCAGCATAGGAACCCTCTCTAGGCCAAAACTCATGACCAAAGCCCCATAACCAAAGGTCTTTGGTCGTTCGCTCTTGGCCCTGGTCAGTTGACCTTTCACATTGGCCAGCATAGCATTGCACCAGTTGAAGATGGTGCCTCGAAAGCAATCAACTGCCATACGCATCTGGGATCCGGTGGCAACATGTAATGCGACAGCTCTGCAAAGTCTGGTGATGGTAAACACAATCACCATGAGCTCAGGACGGGATATGGTCTTTATGTCTATCCCTTTGTCTTTAGCCTGGCTGTTGCAGTACTCTAGCCGGAGGCTATCGACAGACTGGCCACCTGGCCTAGTCCCGAATAGAGTCAAGTCTTCGCCTCTCTTAGGCAAACCAGTCAAAAAATAAATGTCCTCCGGCTCGATTTCGAGCCAGTGCCTGCCAATGAAGAAGCACTGGTCCTGTATGCTCCATCTGTCAACCAGCCACTGCAAAAAATCTACCTGAGCCCTCATGCCAGGAATGGTCCAGAATTTGTACAGTATGCATGCCCTCAAAGCATCAAGTGAAGGCTGATGATTCCATGCGGCAGTATCCACGTCCTCATGCTCTCGTTCACGCCAATCTAGCATGATATACTCTCTGCATCAAGTATAAAGATTAATTAGATTGCTAGAAAACATTTTGATTGGTCCATTTTTGAGAAATTTTGGGTTCAAAACCCTTGCTGCGGGGTATGCACCCTCCACGTTAGACATAGTGCGTGGGTCCGCACTTTGTCTACACGGAAGGTGCGGACCCCGAGCTTTTTCCCAATGGAGAAAAAGTCGGGGTCTGCGGGTCCACAATGGTAAACCTGCGGACCCCCGTGCGCGGGTTTTGCGCCTAAAAACCCTCCCAAAAAATGAAATGAGGGACTAAATCAAAAAACTAAACGGTTGAAAATGAAGAGTAGGATGATGTGGATTACCTGGAGAAGACGACGCTCGATTCCGACGGTTGGATTTTCCACAATCTTCACGGGAAGTTTTCTAAGCAAAAGCACTATTTTCTCACCCAAACTCGAACGGTAAAAAAGAATTGACAAAGGCCCTTTTTATAAGTTTTTTGAGTAAATAAATCACAAATTTGTTTAGGTTTCACTTTGAAAAGGTATTTTGCAACGCTTTTATCCATTTCAAACAGGTATGAGTAATGTTTGTGTTTTTATGCAGAATAAAGGATTATTCAGGCGAAATCTATCATTTTCAACGAAAAAACAAGTAGAGTCATCTTTAAGCCCTTTTCTGACTCCTAAAATATGAAAAGATTGCCAAGCTTTTCTTTTACACTCGTTAAAACGGAATTAAAAGACGGTCCACTTACAGCTCTTTTCTGACCGTAAAAACATGAAAAAATTGCCAAATTTTTGTCGTTTCGAATTCGATATTGGTTATAAAACGACGTGTCATTGATCGCTTTTTTACTTTTTCGGATCAGTGACACTAATAACGAAAAGTACTCCTTGGTCGTAAAAGATCAAGCGGTTCTCTCAAGTATTATTTTATACTTTTTCGGGCTTGGGAGACACAAATTTATGAAAAAGGTCAACCCTGGAGTCTTCTTAAGTTTTTTCAGACTCCCTAAAATTGAAAAACGCCGAGTTTCTCCTATACTGGACTCGTTAAAATTTCACAGTAAAGGACCTGTTCAATTACAAACAGGAACGAACCACTCCTTCTTAGGGTTCGAATCTAAACTAAGTTGGACTCATCTGAAGGAT
Organism: Pinus tabuliformis; assembly: GCA_031772625.1. Lineage (NCBI taxonomy): Eukaryota > Viridiplantae > Streptophyta > Pinopsida > Pinales > Pinaceae > Pinus > Pinus tabuliformis. The sequence continues at coordinate 1,955,112,022 of CM062817.1, read as the reverse complement.
GAGCTTATAATCGAGCAAATGTTATCCTCCTCAAGCTTGTCAAAAATAAAGAGGTACTTGCCAGAAATGGTGGGGGAAAAGAGAGAAAAATAAGTCTGTTTGTCCTACCTTGTAACCACTCTTGAAAACGACACTTTTATTCACCTGGGTTGGGAAATCCTTTGCCTAACAGTTGATCAAACCACATTGAAAGTCTTCAGCTAGTTTCTGGGTATTAACTTTGGGTCAATTGTCACCAAGCCATCTGTCGTGTTGTTATGTGTTCAAGAGGTCACTGCCAATAAGCCATTCATCTACAAAATATCTGTCATCCATCTTGACCATCCCTGAGTCAGTCCTTGCAACTAAATTTCTTCAACTTGATCTATGATTTCGTGTTGTGGGCTTGCCTATGACGGATCGCTTTCTATCGACATCAGCTCATTATCTAGAAAGATGATCTAGAAATCGTCAGTACCTTGAGATCTGCATGCCTCAATGGCAGGTTTCTCACATTTGACGATAGTTTACATCATTGACTGGTAATCAAGTGGTTTCTACCATGTTCGACATCAACACATTTATTCGCATGGATAGAATCGTACTATTTCGAGAAGTAGAAATGAAGACCCTGGATCTAGTTTCCACCATCCAAGCTGCGAGGAATTTTGTATTCATTATGTTGTGGACTATTCATAAACAGATGGTTGCGTCCATACTACGTTCACACGAGTCTATACTTATGATGTTACAAGATCATTCCTATATTAGAGCAGTAGATAGTTTTCTAGTTAGTTTTGATCTGAGTATGGGAACGCCTACCTCAGCAATGATATGATCTCATATATATATCTTGCATTGAATGTTTTTACAGGTTCCGACCAGGCTCTCCACAAGATGATCCTCAAAATGATAAAGTACTTCACTCTTCCTATATGATAAATGAAATCCTCATCTACTACAGACTTCGCACTTTAGGGGGCAATCTCTTACACAAAAAAATATCGTCACCATGATTATTTGCAGTCAGTATGGGTCTATCATCACTTGTATTGTCCTCCTAAGCAAGTCTAAGACCTCAACTCTTCAAATCAAGCTTTAGAAGTGGGAGAAAGACATTAAATATCAATGTAACTCTGGTTCCGCACTTTCTCTCATGGTCACCTGCGGTCCCGCACCTTCTGTGTACAAAAGCTGCGTACCTACCCGCTCTGTTCCTAACGGTGTAGGTGCGGACCCCTGTGAAAGTCAAAAGGCGCAAGTTTTATCTTAAAAAACTCACTTTGGGTTAATTCTAGAGTTTTCTAGAACAAATTTTGACGTGGATTGTTCGCTCTGAGGTGATTCATGCATCCCAAAAGAGAAGGAGCTAATCCCTTGACTAAAGGAGTTATCCCTTTGAAGGAGGGCTTTATCCCTTTGAAGGAGGACCTAGTAACTTCCCTCCATTGCACTATAAATACAGGCATTGGGGTGAGGACTAGAGAGGTTAGAAGCTGAACATTTTGAGGGTAAATGCTAGTGAAATTGAGACTCTTTGGTTGAGCTTGAGAGGAGAGATCACATACGTCTTGGTTCCATTGGAGAGTGAGTGAAACTTGTCAAAGTAGAGGAGACATCTTGTTGGACCCTGGGAGGAGCTTGTACAGCGTCAAGGCAAAGGTTGTAAGGTTCTTCTTCTTTTGAATTAATACAATCAAACTCATTTTTCTCAACAAGTATCTTATGTTATTTGTTTCATGGACTCCTTGACTTTCATGTTAAATATGTTTTATGGAATTGGATTTTCAGGTGCTATTTAATTTGTTTGCCTTGTTTGTGTTTGCAGATTCACGAAAAGGAGATCATTTGGATCAAAGGAGTGAGGGCATCCACAAGCTTGCGTTGGACCAAAGGTAGGCCCTAAAAACACTTGTTTGCTATTGTTTATTAAAGCATATTTAGAGAAAGATAGTGTCTGGTTGGTTTGCTTGTCATTAGGTCTTCTTTAGATTCTAGGAAGGCCTATCTTGTCCGCAAGATCGACACTTTCCATGCGACAATGCCATTAAGACCAGAGGCACAAGAAGGATCGAGCACGGTGCCTACATTATAGTGTGAAATCTGTCAGATAGGAGGAAAACACACTACATATAACTTTCACCTATTATAGAAGTATATGCAGATGTTCCAACAATTGTTCTGTAATTTCTGTAGGTCGAGAGGCCATGATGAGCACACCTATAGAAGTTACAAGCTGATGATGGATTGGACTCCTGCCTATAGAGTAAAAAATGATACATGATCCCTCAATCCAAATGTAGGGATGGCGCACGCTAGATTTCAGTGGCACAGACAAGTTCGAGGTGGAATGGGACCAGGAAGGGGTCGCGGACAAATAACTTGTTACAATTGCAAAGGACCAAGGCACTATGCCTGCGATTTTATGAATCCAACAAGAGCATCATGTTTATACTGTACCCAATTTGATCATGAGATAGAGGACTACCCTACATTGATAGCGAGGTTGCATGATAAAGGAGTACTCCAACCTCCCCTGACTCAAAACCTACAAATGATGAGGTCTGAGCTGCGAGAAGAGGACCCAAATATAAACACAGTGCTTCGAAGTGGTATCACAATAGGAGATGACAAAGGTAAGTAGCCAGAAGAAAGTGCGTGGGTTCATAAGGCTCCTATAAAGGAACCTGAATTTGATTTGGAGTGCGCGAAGGAGACATTTATGGAAGCTAAGAAGAGATTCACGGAGGCTTCCACTTTAGGTAGTAAGGATCAACTAGAACCAGGGATGGATCCTTTAATGCTCACTACCTTTCTGGAGACATGCATGAAACTATTGCATGACAGTAAGGCTATAAAAGGACTGGAGGAACTTATCACTAGATGCGTTGGATCAGGAGAACCGTGCATATTCCAGAAACTTGGAAAGCATGCATTGCGAATAGGAAGGGAAATGATATTGACTGCGCAAATTAGAGAGTATGAAATGGATCAAGTAATTTTGTATCTCAGATCAGACACGAATGTACTGCCAAAGAAAACATGGGAATGTATGGGCAGACCTGTGTTACAATGGTCTCCTATTCAATTCTAAATGGAAATCCAGCAGAAGATCCTACCAATGGGAAGATTGTAGGGGTAATAGTAAATATCGAATGTGCTAGCGCATTGGCAGATTTCGAAGTAATAGAGATTGTCGATGACAGCAATCCCAATCCCACACTACTGGGAATAGATTGGGCCACTGATACGAATGGAGTAATAAATCTAAAGAAGCACAAAATGATTTTGGAGAAAAAGTCACTACGCATAGTGGTACCTTTATACACTGCAGAAGGAACGCGCTACACAGAACTGATGCACGGCGATGATAGTGATGATGATCTTGACTCTATCTACAAGATAACTGCTCGAGAGCAAGATTGTGTGAATCCAATAATATATGGTAGAATTTCATGGGAGCACGAAATCTCCTACACTTCGGATTCAGATGAACAAATACAACGATGGCAGAATCGATTACACGAGGTAACCATGCTCAATTGCAACATGATGATAATATCACTGCACTGCACGACAAAAGAGATAATGGATTTTCCTATGTATGATGGGTTGACAGTGATGGATGAATTCCTGAACAAATTTGAGAGTGAAGTGCTGGAAAAACAACGTTTTGACGCTTTGATATGGGCACTGCGCACTACACCCACAAGGTGGTGGGGTATGCATCAGAAAAGCTTTTAGGATTGGCGCGAATGCAGAAGGGGGATGCGTATATGATTTGGAAAACCTCAGCAATGGATGAGATCCAGTTATGAGGGGCGAAACAGATTGCATGCTCACCTTTCCAAATGGGTACATACGTATGGCACGTAGCCCACACAAATCCACACTGCTCTCATGATAGAAAATAGGAACCAAATGCAGAAGCAGGAAAGATGAAGCACACCAAAGATTATCCATGGGGAAGCCTTTGACAAGGTGTGGGAAGTGCTGAATAGGGTCCACCATGTGAAACACACTGATAGGGACCTGCGTGTACTAGTGGTTCGATGGGCTTATAGGACCATGTGAGAAACTCTGACTGCGCAAGTGCTTCCGAAGCTGAAGTATGAATCAAAGGATGTAGTCCTCATGGAGCATGCGAAGTCGAGTCTGTGTGTGACAACACCCATAGATATGATGGTCCGCACCGACTGGAATGAAGAAATCACACAGCTACGTGAAACAAAACATATAAGACTTGAGGAAGAAATCCGACGGGGAAACTTTATACTTTGTGAACTTGAAAAAGACTGGGTACGGCTAAGGGAGAAAAGCGCTTTAATGGACACAAAGGTCAAGAGGTAGGAAAATGAAATAAGGAAAGTATTTCTTGTCGATAAACCGAGGATGGAAAGGCAAGGTGTGTACAGTAATACTCACAAATTGGAAATCTATCGTCATGAATTGGTTAGTCTGCTGCCATGGTTAAGACTACTTCTCGCCAAACACAGTACCCAGGGTAGTGCATTGCAAATAGTAGAGCGCGCAGTGCCGATCACCACAATGGAAAATGAGGATTCTCTGTGAACCAAGAAAAAGAATGGGATGGAGCCTCGCATAGGTGGTGAGACCACCTGACTATCCATAGGAACGACAGTATTAGTGCTCCAGGCAATTAAAAGGGAGCGTGAGACTATAAACTATTCTTCCTGTGAGCTGCATGATATGGGAGATGCACACAAAATTAGAATGTCACATGGTTCATGACCATGCATGGAGGGCTACGCTACCACACTTTTTGGCTGGGAAGTGACCATTGGTGTTAGTATTCATGATGGGATGTTCGATTTGAGGCCAAATGGAGTGGGTGACGATCATTTAAGACGTGAATTATGGGAAAGATTTGGGAAAATCTGCCGCCAAGAAAGCATTAATGGCTCGAAATTGGGGGAATAGTCAAATTTAAATTTGAAAAGGGCTATAAAACTCAAAGGGCTACCCAGCGAATAACAATTGGTCATTTGAGAATTGAGCATTTGAGGAGAGCACAAAGTGTTGAGAGCTGAGTGATAAGTAAGCCCCTAAGTTCAAAAGAAACAGAATACGGTATAGAGATGATGATGGCCACTAAGGATGGCTTGGGAGTTGAAGAGGGATCCACCGGTGAGTTCGCGAAGACCCCCATGGTACAGGATGTTCCCGAGGGCGCCAGGGTGGTCACAAAAATCCCCAAATCACCGCGGACGCCACAGCCGAAGAAGGATAAATAAGTAATGGGTCCAGTATGCATGTCCTCGAGGAATCCACGACACAAAAAATTATCAATGGAAGTAAAGGGGAAGGCAGTCTCAATTGAAATAGATGAGAAAGAAGGAGACTTGCAGGCTCTGATCACCACTGCAGAAGAAGAAGAAGAAGACATGGAGGAGAATATCCAACCGTGTGTTCTGTAGCAAAACTTCTCGTGTATGTCCATCCGCGGAAAGGGAAGACCAAAGTACCAAAGGATCTAGATGCAGTGAAGAGTTCACTCTAGACCCTGCTTCTCCCCAATGGCATTGAATTCGAGGGCATGCACCTAGGCTACATGCCCACCAGAAATATGAGGATTGGACCTCGCTGATTGTGAAAAGTTCCCACACCTAGAGATAGAGAATCTGGTGAAGCAGAATACTAAGGGGGTGATGATCATGTTAGAGTTGCGAAAATGGTTGCGCAGTGTGGAAAAGGCCGGGTTGCTACACTTGTTATGGATACCATATTTCCACAGTGCGCCAATCACCATTTTCATCATCAAGAAGCTGCTCTGCCTAGTGCATGATGGGTATCTATGGTTGGAGAAGCCTATTCCCATCACGGCAGACCTCATCCACTGTATTTCTCAGCTTCCCTGTAAGTGAAAGGACCCCACAACTATAGCTAGAAAAGGTAGCGATTTGGATATTGCAGAAGCTATGAAAGCGAAATATAAGCTAGAGAAAAAGAAGAGGGGCTACGCCATCTCCAACATCAAGGACAAGGGGGTGTGTGTAGCAACTCAACTCATGGCTGGTAAAGTGATGATAAAATTCTACACCGATAAGGTATTAGCACCAGTGGTCGCGTCAGCCGAGTAGTGCGCGGAGGAGGTCCAGATCAACTGGGACAAATTCCCCTGGAGGAATTTTTGTTAAACTATCGCGAAGCCCAGGAGTAGTGTAAGACCTTCCACTACGTGTGGTTGATCTTATCCATCTTGCTGGTAGTGGGAGAACTATCAGAGGATAGTCAGTTTCCAAACATTGACCAAGAAATACAAGAGGCCACGAAGTACGCTTCGCTCTGGGCACAATGACGCGAAGCAGATTCACGATAAAAAAAAAAAATCTAGGTGATCATGGAGGCGAGCATCCAAATGTGGATCAACAGGAGGTTGCATCTGTCACCAATAGTGCAAAATAGTATGCAGATTTTTGCAGAATTCAAGGTGGATATGCACAACATTTATATTAGGGTGTGAAAGGACCAGATGAAGCAATGGAGAAAGCTACCATTTGTAGCCACTGACGATGCAATATTCATTGTATTGAAGACATGGCCTCCCGAGTGGCGCGCCCCAACTTTGGTGGAGCTGGAGAAAGCGGTAGCACAAAAAAGGGAAGGATGATGCCAAGCTGGGCATCATCCAACTAGTCGAGAGAAGGCAGAACAAAAAAGCAGCAGCTGAGGTAAGGGTAGTCCACGAATCAGCACAAGAAGTCACCGAGTAGAAGAAGGCCACAGAAGCAGCAACAACGCAGATAGCAGAGGCAACAATGGTACAAGCAGAGGAGGGCCAAGCAACGTCCTCATGGCTAGAGGCAAAGGAAATAGAAATAGCAGAAGGGAGCGCAGACCCAGGGACCACATCCACACAGCTCAAACAGCCGTGCATCGTAGAGAGACCCAGTCCAAGGAAGAAACTTAAGTCTTCGAAGTTGGCCATTGACCCAATCAACTTAATCGAAGGTGATCTCCATGACATCGGCGAGACGGTTTGTGATGTCACAAGTGAAGCGCTCCAAGAGTTTATGACAGAGCACCAAAATGTTTTGGGGGGCCTCAGGGCACAGCTGTAGGAATTAGAGGTGCAGCCGCCTCAGGAAGGCACCCTGTCTACCCACGTTGCAACAGGAAATTCAACAGCAGAGTAGATGCTGCACACAAGGATGGCCAACATAATAGTGTTGCCAGACAGAGGATTAGTCTTGTCAAATGTGATGGACCAGATGTCACTTAGCATGATGAAAGACCTTGGCCTTAACCTGGCCGCCCTTCCTTTGGAAATGCTATATCAGTTACAGGATGGGATAACAGCAGAGCTGTGGGCCAGTGAGAGCTGCATGATCCAAGTTCTCAGCGAGTAGAAAATTAACATAGAACAGCTCAGCTTGCAACCCAACAAGTTGGTGTCACAGAACCAACATTTGGTGTGCATAGTAAATGACACTTGCTGACACGTCTCAGAGCTAGCCATCGTAGCAGATCTACTGATCAAAGTGCGGATCCATAGTTTGGCAAGTGAAGTCTGCGACACGAGAGAAGAGACGACAAGGGTGCAGTTGGAGCTGAATCTCCAAATAACCGAGCTGTGGTTGAATGCATAGCCTTCCACTCCCCTGGAAATCAAATTACAGCGTGCCAACACTATTGCAGTAGGGTTGGAAGATATTGGAGGTGTAGTGAACGAATGTACGAATATGTTGGAATAGGCACTGGAGGTCCTCACGACTTTGCAAGAGGATCCCAATATATAACAGCTTGAGACAAAAGCATGCGAACTCCAGCAGTAGCACGACAGCATCAAAGGGACTCCACAGAATGTATTCCTCACTTAGCGGCTTGTGAGGATGCATCAAGCCAAGGTGTTAAAGGAGTAGGTGGATGGGGTGCGCCATAAGGAAGTAGTTCTCAAAGCACGTGTCCAACCATGGTTTGATAAAGCCTTCACAATCACAGTAGATATTGAAGGAAATATCATGCAGATTTAGGGGATGCATTCACAAATGAAGGGCATCACGCCGAGAATAGAGGTCTCAGAAGAGAGAATGCAGCAGGTTCAACAAGCAGTCGCTCAGTGCACTGCAGACATCAAGACCATTCAGGACCAGCTGGAGGGACCCTACACCAAGATCGCCCCACCAACAGAGTGACTCAAGGGCAAGCCACAATGTTTGCATTGGGCACCTATTGGGCATGGAATCCCCCCATAGCATGTTTTGGGGCTCAAAGCCCAAGTTTTGAGTGTTATTGTTGTAAAGACACCACAAATTGTGGGTGCAAAGCATGAATTATATATTAGAGTCATAAGGTTGTCTGCCCTAAGTTTTGAATGTAGTGTCGACCTATCGATGGTTTGCGGGCCATGGGATTGTATAAATAGAGCAAGGATCTAAGTTGTAAAGGAAGCGATGGAGAAATGGAATCTGATGAATATAATAAGATAAAGAGCATAGAGCAAAAGTCTAAGTATCTTGGGTTGTAGTAGTAGGAAGAGGCTCTTGAGTTGAGTGTGCGGACCCTTGCAGCTGAGTGCGAAAGGTAGAGTTGAGTTTGTAACAGAAGATATAAAATAATAAAGAGAAGTTTTATCTGAATTTTGTGTATCTGTTCTCAAGTTATTACATGTTTGATATCATTGGAAATCACATTGTTTATTTACTGCGCGCACTAATATCAAGCTACGTGTAAGGACTTGGGTTATAACATTGTTCGGTTCCAAAGTAGGGTTGCATGAAGGCAGCCTCTCAGGCTGCAATGTACGGGTAAGCATGCATAACGACGTGCATGTAGGGTTGAACCGCGGACCACTTTAACCCATCAGACATCCCGAGGGTGTGGAAACCTGGTTCTCACACCCTCACATACTACTTCGGGTGAGACCTTAGCCCGCGCTCCATAGCCTGTTGCCGAAAGGGCCAGTAGTACTGGGATTTTTTTTGGCTAAATAACCTCTGAACTTGAGTCAAGCCATAATAAGCCAACAAGGGGTAATGAAGATCATGTTAAAGCCCGAGGCGAAGCCAATTAAGTAGACACCATACCGCTTAAATCTGAAATACAAGGAGAAGGTCCACATAGAACTAGATAAGATGCTAGCGACATGCATCATTGAGTCTATAGAAGAATCTAATTGGCTAAGCCTGATGGTGGTGCAAGAGAAGAACCAGAAGGATGAAAAAATAATATGCATGGATCTTAGGAAATTGAACAACGTGTGTGTGCATGATTCTTTCCCAACTTCGTTCACGAATGAGGTGTTGGACAATGTAGGTGGTCAGGAAGCATATTCTTTTATTGATGGGTTCTCAGGGTACCACCAGATCAAAATCGTGCCTAAGGATAGGAGAAAGACAACCTTCACAACTGAGTGGGGTTGCTTTCAATATACTGTCATGTTGTTTGGACTAAAGAACGCACCGGCCATCTTTTCGCATGTAGTTTTTGTGGCATTCAAGGAATATATCCATAAGTTTTTGGAGTTCTATTTGATGACTGGATGGTATTTGGGCTGGCTAAGTGCCATGTAGCAAGCTTACGCTTGATGCTAGATACCTGTCGAAGATACAAATTCGCGCTCAACCTCAAGAAGTGTGTGTTTCTTATTCCTTTTGGGAACCTATTGGGGCATGTGGTTTGTAGAGAAGGGTTGATGGTAGATCTCGCAAAGATCATGGTGATGCTGAATTTGGAAGCACCGCACAGTGTGAAATAGCTATGCACTACTCTGGGACATATGGGGTACTACAAAAAGTTTATGAAAGGTTATGCCCAGATCACCTTTCCAATGGAAAAACTGTTGAAGAAGGATGTCACATTCTTCTGGGATGATGATTGCAAGAAAATCCTGAATATAGTGAAGGAGAAGATGGTTACTACACTGATTCTTTTCTTCCCAAACTGGAAGAAAGAGTTTGATGTTCATGTTGACACGTCGTGTATCGCGCTGGGGGTAGTACTAACATAGGATGATGGAGAGGGCTTGTATCACCCAATCGCGTTCGCGAGTTGCAAATTATCTAAAGTAGAAAAGAACTATTCCACAATGGAACGCGAGGGACTGTCTATGGTGTATGCGGTCCAGAAGTATCGACACTACTTGCTAGGGGGTCACCAGGGAAAATTTTAAGAACCCCCCCCTAAATTTATAAATATAATAAATGGGCGAATATCCATGGTATATAGGAAAAATGGAAGGCGATTTTATCAATAATATAATATGTATATATAATTTTTTGGCGAATCTCTCACCAGGCATGGCCAATATTTTACTCAATTATAAAATCTTGTAAGATCTTAGCGAGTCTTTCACTAAATAATAAAACTTTGTAAAGTCCTAGTGAATCTTAGCATAGGTTACATGATGGTTTAATTCCCCCATTTAAATAGGCTACATTCCAGGTGAATACCATGGGTCAATACCATGTGCCATTTTGGTGAATACCATGGGTCAATACCATGTGCCATTTTTATTTTTATTAATTCTAATATTAGGGTTAATAATGGTTTTTTGCATGGTATTAATAACAATCTAGTCCATGGTATTTGTCCCATAGTATTTTGGCCATAGGTTTCACCTAAATATAACCCATTTTTTGAGTGTTCGTAAATATAAGGTGACTTATGGAGTAAATATAAAAAAATGTTTTGTTTTATTTGTTTACCATACCTCTCATTTATTTATATTTTTATTAATTTACCATACCTCTTTTACAAATATGGTATTTGGCCCATAGGATTCACTTAAATAAAACCTCTTTCTTGAGCCTTCATAAATAGAACGAGGGTTATGGACTAAATATAAAAAGAGGTTTTATTTATTTACGATACGTCTAGTTTATTTATATTTTTATTTATTTATCATACCTTTTGAGTAAGTATAAAAAGACGTTTTATTTATTTACCATACCTCCATTTTACTTATATTTTTATTTGTTTACACCCTTACATGTATATAAGGTGACTTATGGAGTAAATATAAAAAATGTTTTATTTATTTACCATACCTCTCATTTATTTATATTTTTATTAATTTACCATACCTCTTTTATAAATATGGTATTTGGCCCATAGGATTCACTTAAAAAGTTAAATAAAACCTATTCTTGAAAATGGGCGAATGGATTCACTTACATAAAACCTATTCTTGAAAATGGGCGAATGGAAGGTTGTAAGTCCTAATTTCAAGGGCTAAATTTACCTTTTTTACCCTCTCCCTTAAAATAAGGTGGGCTATTTGAGGTGATTTGTAAAATTGTACTATGATACAAAATATTTGCCCACTAAAAATTTAAAACCCCTTAATTTCTCCAAAGGGCGAACATTCACCCCTAAAATTATCCTTGGGGGTCACTTCAAAATGTATACAGATCATTCCATGCTGAAGTACTTGGTCAATAAGCCTGTGTTAGGGGAGCACATATGCATGTTGCTTTTATTATTCCAAGAATATGATTTTGAAGTTGTTGTGAAGACTGGATGATTAAATGTGGGATGAGATTACCTGTCACACATTGAGACAGGGGAGGAACCTAATAGTTTGGAGGAAGGACTACCGAACGCATAGATGTTCATTGTGTGCGTATCAAATGGAAATTTTGCAAATATAATTCTCTTTTTAGCAAATGGAACTGTGCTAGAAGGATACTCTGTCTAGCAGAAGAAGGAACTAGTGGTGTGCGCGGCATATTTCTATGTCATTGCGGGGCATCTATACAAGATGGGGAATGATGCAATAGTGCGAAGATATGTACTTATCTTTGAATGAAGTAGCATCCTTGCAGACTCTCATGGGGGCACTGCGGGAGGACATTATGTAGGGAGAGAAACTGTGTTATGAAACCAACTCAAAAAAAGATAGAAAATATAGATGAATTCCTTATAAATCAGCCTCTTCGAGGGGGCAACCTCCTTTACATTACACAAATGAAAAATTCTTGGATGATACAAATGACAAGACCTCCTTTCTATATATAGGAGTCTAAGGGGTCATAATATAATCAGAGCTGATATAACAATAATAATGTAAGGGCATAATAATAACAATAGTGGGTTTCTATGGGGCACAATAATAACAATATGGGGGCTACATGGGGACATCAATATAATAAGGGGGTTGTACTAATAACAATAAGGGGTTACACTAGTAGTATAGGGACCTAACATGCCCCTCTCCTTCAAAAATTGTTGTCCTCAATGCTTGAGTAGTTCTTGATGCTTCTGTATAAATTCTTCTCCCATGTGGAATCTTCAGTGGGTAAGTTCTTCCACTTGATGAGATACTCTAAAATTGATCTATTTCGTATTTGTCAATTTCTCGGTTCTGTGATTGCTTCAGGTTCCAATATGACTTTTTCTTCCTTGAAAAGTTCTATCAATACTGTTTGAATTGGGATCTTTTGCAACTTTTGAATGAGTTCCCACTCCTTTGGGCATATGGATATCTGTAAGGCCTAATGTTTGGAGGAACACTTCCTGGAATCAAATGAATAGCATGATCATGATAAAAAATAGGTGGGAGGCCCTTGGGAGTCTCAAATAACTTGGAATGATTGTCCAAAATGTTTTGGAGATCTAGAGAAATACATGATTTTGACATGGGATCCTCTAGTGAACATAATTGTGCAAATATCTTTATTTGGAAGTTTTGGCATGCTGTTAGAGTTGATTATCTTTCCTAGTTTCCCTTCGATACCCCTCAATTCAACTTCCTTTCCTTCCCAAAAAAATTTCAAGAAAAGTTCTTGAAAATTGAAAGTTGTCGTACCCAAAGATTGTATCCATTAGACTCCTAGTAAAACATCAGCACCACCCATTGGAATGGAAAGCATTGGGATATTCAATACATGTTCTCCCATGCATAGCTTGATATTATGGCACTTTCCAGAGCAATTTATGGTTCCTCCACTTGTAACCATCACTTGACTCTCTGGTGCTGGATATAGGAAGCAATTCAATTTCGTGGATATCTTACAATGAATAAAATTATGGGTAATCCCCAAATCATACAACACTATTAGCTTTTTCTTCTTGATATGTACTTGTATCTTGATAGTTTTAGGAGTCGTAATTTCTTCCAATGCATTACAAGATATGGTTGGATTCATTTCTTGACGCACGATGTGATCTTTCGCTTCTTGAACATTTTTCTTCTTGATATATCCTTCTATATTGATAGTTTGAGAAGTGGTAATTCCGGCCAATGCATTACAAGATATGGCCAAATTCATTTCTTCTTTCTCAATGTGATCTTTCACTTCTAGAACCTTTTTATTCTTGATATGTCCTTCTATCTTAAGAGTTTGAGGAGTGGTAATTTTTTCCAATGCTTTACAAGATATGGTCGGATTCATTTCTTCTTTCTCTAGGGTTGGTTTCTGGTGTATATCCTCTTCTTTTGACATTCCTTGATCCTTTTCTTCCTCCTCTTCACATTCAATGTAAAATAATTTCTTCTCAACACACTTATGACCTTTAATGTATTTGTTATCACAATTGTAACAAAGCCCTTTTGCTATTTTTTCTTCCAATTTTTGTCATCTAAACCTTGTAGGTTGTGGAAGGCCAAGAGAAAAAACAATTCCATAATTATAGTCATGAGTGGTGGGATTCCTTGTTTCCATAATTTCACTTTCAATTTTTCTTGCCAACCTGAATGCCTTCTCCAATGAATCAGGTTCCCAGAGATGAACCTCATGTTGAATGTTATCCTTTAAGGTCCCTATGAAGACATTAATCCTATGCTTCTCTAGAATATCATTTACCCTTATATTCATTTTTTGAAAGTCCTCAATGTGTTCTGCCATTGAACCCTTTTGTTCGAGATTTATTAATTGGATAAAGAAGTTGTTACTCTTTGTATCCTCATAATGTTCTATCATTTCTTCCGTCAAAATTGACCAAGTGAGAAGTGCTTTATGAGAAAAAAACCCTTTATACTAATGGCAGAAGTGTCCTCAGACACATAATTTTATTAATCAGAAAAAAAAAATTACATAATTGATTTGCAAGAGTTTACACCCGAACAACCAAACACTCTTGCAATGAGCTATTTATAAGCTCCATGTCCTAACTACCTCTAATTATGGAGCACTTATTAAATAACAAGTGTCCATTTACAATAAATGCTATTCAAACCAACTAGCTAACTAATCTCCTATAATAGAGCCTAAGATACGACACATTTGGAGAGTCATATCTTGTTACAACAATATACTAATTCTAATTGTCTCTAAAATAATTAATCATTCTAGAATAATTATTAATTTAATTTCTTAAATTAATAATTATTTTATTTCAATTTTATAACCTATGATAATAAAGTATTTTTGGATCATCTAACATTCCCCCCTATGATCCAAAGATACATTACAACAAATACCAAGTTCATCCCTGAACTTAGTAAATTTTATTCTGCCAAGCGGTTTGGTGAAAATGTCGGAGATCTAATCTTCGGAAGGACAATAAACTGGTTTGAGGACATCTTTGGCAATGAGCGACCTGATATGATGATACTTGGTGTCCACATGCTTTGTCTTTGAATGAAAAACTGGGTTCTTGGCAAGTTTGATGGCTGACTGGCTGTCAATGAACAATGATGTAGCTTCTCCCTAAGAAATGCCCAAGTCATGAAAAAATTGGCGCAACCAAACAATTTCACATGCTGCTTCCCATGCTGAAATGTACTCTGCTTCTGCTGAAGAAGTGGCCACTGTAGCTTGTTTTTTACAACTCCAAGATACTGCTGCTGACCCCATATTCATTAAATAACCTGATGTTGATGATCGATCATCAATACTCCCAGCAAAGTCGGCATCACAATATCCACCAAGTACAAAATTTTTAGTCTTTGTGTAAAGAAGACCAAAATATTTTGTTCCTTGGATATATCGAAGAACTCTTTTGGCTGCATTCCAGTGACTGTCTCATGGTTCCTGCATAAAACGTGAAAGAATACTGACTGCATAAGATAGATCAGGACAAGTATTTGTCAAATAAATCAAGCTGCCAATCAACTATCTGTAAGTTGTACTGTCCACCTTTTCCCCCCCTTCAAATTTTGAAAGTTTCAAGTTTTGCTCCATGGGGGTGAGAACAGGCTTGCAATCTTGCATGCCAAATCGCTGAAGAACCTCTGCGGCATACTTGCTCTGAGAAATGAAAATATGATGTGGACGTTGGAAGACTTCAACTCCAAGATTCACTTCATTGAAAACCAACTTTCTTAAGGTAATCATCCATCTTGGCATACCAGGCTCGGGGAGCTTGTTTTAACCCATATAAAGCCTTGATCAATTTGCAGACTTTATGTTCTTGTCCTTCCACTTCAAAACCTAGTGGTTGGGTCATATACACTTCCTCCTGTAAATCCCCATTGATAAAAGCACTTTTCACATCCATTTGATGAACTTTCCATCCTTTTTGAGCGGCTAATGCAAGTGTTAATCAGATGGTGTTCCATTTAGCTGTTGGAGCAAAGGTTTCTTCATAATCAATGCCTTCCTGCTGCACAAAACCTTTTGCAACAAGTCGTGCTTTATACTTGTCAAGTTCACCCTTCTGGTTATACTTAATTCTGTAAACCCATTTGCATCCTATGGGTTTAACATTTGTTGGACATTCAGCAAGTTTCCAAGTGTTGTTATCAATTACTGCTTTATATTCTTCAACCATAGCCTGTTGCCATTCTTTATGTTTTACTGCCTCTTTGTATGTGGAAGGTTCAGTAAAATCATTTGCTATCAAGGCAAAATTGCCTTCACTTCTATGTGCCCTTCTGGTGCTAGTTTTATTCTGTTCATCGGGCTTTACATCTTTCAAAAGTTGAACTGCCCATTTCGGAAGTTGGTGCTCACTTGTTTGTGCTTCTGTAAAGTCCCCATCATTATAAAGAGGATTAATATAAACTGATGTTCGTCGTTCAGGTGAAGAATGTGGAGACTCACTGTCTGAAGAACTTCTGCTGCTTGGAGATGCAGATGAACTGCTAGAAGACCCAGATGATGTTGTTGATGTAGATGGGCTGGATGATTCATCTTCAGAGGAAGGAAAATCAAGTTCATACCAATTTGGTGAAGTTGGTTGACTTTGCATTTTTCCATTTCTTTTACTTCCCTTAGTTTCTAATTTGTGAAGAAGATTTTCAATTTCTTCAGCACTCTTACTCTTTGTTTCATCAAAAATGACATCCCTGCTCACAATGAATTTTCCATTGGTCAAAAGATGATACCCTTTCTTCTCATCAGAATAGCCTATCATTGTGCATTTTAAACTTCTTGAGTCAAGCTTAGTTCGTTTTTCTTTCGGAACTAAGGCATAATACACTGACCCAAAAACTCTAAGATGTTTAACTCGAGGTTTGAAACCAAACCAAGCTTCATAAGGTTTGATTCCGTCTAAAGAAGCTGTTGGAGATTTGTTCCTTAAGTAGACAGCTGTATGTATTGCTTCCGCCCAATATGTTAGACTTAACCTCTTGAAGGTTAACATGGATCTCGCCATTCCTAACAAAGTGTGGTTCATTCTTTCGACTACTCCATTTTGCTGTGGAGTGTAAACATTAGTAAGATGTCATATTATGCCATTTTCACTGCAATAATTATTGAATTCATTTGAAGTGAATTCTCCCCCATTATCCGTCCTGAGAGTACCTATCTTTTCTTTGACTTCATTTTCAACAAGTTGGCGAAAAAGTTTAAACTTATCAAATGCTTCTGACTTGTTCTTCAAGAAGTAAACCCAAGTCATTCTGCTGAAATCATCAATGAATAGTAAGAAATATTTGCAACCACCAAAGGAAGTTTGTAGTGGACCACAAACATCACTGTGAACTAGTTGTAGCCGCTTGTTTGCACGCCATGAATTTGTTGGAAAACTTTCTCGGTTTTGTTTGCCATAAATGCAAGCCTCACATTTTGCATTTTCCCTTTTGAATGTGGGAAGTCCTTTAACCATTCCTTGTTTCTGCAATTGAGAAAGACTCTCAAAATTCAAATGTCCATATCTTACATGCCATAGTCTGAGAGGTGAAATACCTGTAGTCACTGCCCCTGCAAAATCAGAATGCCTTGGAATAACTGTCCCTTTCATCCGTAACAGTTTTCCATCTTCATAACCTGTCATAACTGTTTTCAAGTTCTGTTTCACTGAATTAATCTTCACTAAACCATATTCCATAATTACCTGATGTCCTGCTTGTCGAATCGTGACTAAAGAGAGCAAATTTTTCTTGAAACTAGGTACATACCATACATTGGAAATCAATTTTTCTCCAATGTCAGGGAGAAAAACTTTTACGACTCCTTTTCCATAAGGAGTATGTTTTGTATCATCAGCAAGAAAAATTGAATTAAGTTGTCATTCTTGAAAATTCCAGAAAAAATCACGTCGACATTTCATGTGCTGAGTTGCCCCGGAATCCAAGATCTAGGCATCTTCATAGTCACTTCTAAGATGAGATGAAATTTGTGATGCTGGTGAGGAAGTAAAAACATATTCTGAGCTATCTTCATCTTAATCATTTGCAAATTGTGCTGAATGCTGCTGAAACTTGGGAATTCTACTAAGTGAAGTTCGACAATCTTGAGCATAATGGCCAATTTTATTACATCTTCGACACACAATTTGACTTAACTCTCTTCCTCGTCCTGAAGATTGTCCTCTGCCTCGGCTTTGACTTCTATTTGGAGATTGTCCTCGACCTTGATTATTGTAGCCTTGTCCTTGAAAATTTCCTCTTCCTTGGTTATTTCCTCTACCTTGAAAATTATTTCTTCCTCCTCTGTTAAAATTGTTGCCTCTACTTTGGCTTCGACCTTGATTATGTGTTGCTTGATTCTCATTCCATCAGCCTCTTCCTCGAGAACTATCTGCTGAAGAATTACTTGTGCTGGCTTCTGTGAGAAAAACATCTTCACCAACTTTCTTCTTCTTCCCAAAAGTTTTATCATGCTGACTTAACATTTCACAAAGTTCATCAAACTTTAGTTTTTCTAATTTCCCAGTTACTTGTAAAGTTTCTAAAAAATGCGTATAGGAAGAAGGAAGCCCAGCAATTACAATTGTGACCATAAAGCTATCATCAATTGCGGGAAAACCAGCATTAATAAGTTCCTGCTTAATATTCTTAAGTCTGGAGAGATATTCAAGAATATCACCATCTTCAGTTAATTTTTGTTGCAACAAGTTTAACTGTAGATCAACCTTCTTTGATTCTGGCTGAGTATCAAAGAGATCTTTAAAAGTTTTCAAGGCAGTCCATGCATCTGTGGCATTCTCTATATGTACATACATTTCATCATTCACAGACGATTTAATAAGAGCTAAGGCTTTAGCATTCTTGATTTCCCATTTTGCCAGTGGATCTGCATCTGTGGGTTTATTAGGCTTAATATCTCCATCACATATTCCTTGCCATAATTCATTGTAAATGAGTGTGCTTTCAATAAGACGATGCCACGTTTTATAAGATTTGGTGCCCTCAAGTTTGTCGGAATCAGAAAATAAGTTAATCAACTTAGACATTTTTAGCAATGAAGAGACGCACCAAGAAGCAGAACAGAAAGGACAAGATAGTCAACACAACACACCACGCAAAAAACACGATCTATCGGGGCTTGGCCTTGACCCTCGAATAGTCGTCAAAACAGGAGAATATTGACTGAGCTTTGCACTTGGCTCTAGTCAATTTCTCAAATTTTTACAGGGCAACTTTCAAAATTTGACTTTTTACAACGATGCTTTTGCACAATCTGGTAAAAAAAAAATTACCCCCCCTCAAAGTAAAATTACTTTGAGTTACAAATATGATGATCCCAATTAAAAAAATAGCTTCAAATTATCAAACACACCTTATCTCTCCAAGTTACAAATAAAACTCCTTATTACTCCAAAAATCATAAATTTCAAAACACCATCCTTATTACTCCATGACATGACTTTAAAAAAAATACTTTTAAAAACCTCACTTATCACTCTATTACAAAGCTTTTAAAAAACACTTTTTAAAAAAGCCTTTACATACTTCCCATTAAAAATAATTATTAAAACTTTATGAAATCACTTGAGTTCACGTTTCTGGAAATGCACTTTTTCCACACAAAACCTTTATTATGCATTATACCCATTCAATCTTGAATACCAATCTGCAATACGCATTTGTTGAATAGCAATCTTCAATACGCAATATTGAATACCAATCAACAGCGGAATCACCAATCATAAACACCAGCGCGTGATTGCCCCAGTCACCGAAACAAAAACGAAATTACCATAGTGTGTAGAAAATAAGTTAATCTTCAAAACGTTTTTGCCGTCAATCAAAACGAAATTACCATCGCCTAAAAGCCACAAACACCTTACATTTCCGTCGCTGCCTACTCATTCTGCCTTGAAACAATGTCTGAATCTCTCAAAAAGCGCTCTTCGGATTGCCCTGCGCTCTCCTCCGCGAAGAGAAAGAAGACAGCGCGTGAAGCTTCCTCCGAGCAGCACAATCTGAAACTTCCGATCAAGAAATCTGAAACTTCCACCGAGCACAACCTGAAACTTCCGGGCAACGCAACGGATCATGGGGTTCAGCAGAAAGCCATGCTAGAATTTTCGATGCAGCTGGTATTCCTCTGTCCAAAGGAGTTTCATGAAGGAAGAAGATATCGCCAAACTACTTATCACTAATGCAAGAATATTTAATCACAGAGAAGAGAAATTCAAATCTGCGATTTCTCTTCTGGAGTCATTTAATCAGGCCGAGAGTTTGGGCATCAGGAAGGGATCAAAGATGTATTCAATCACTATGCGTGCTATATTAAGAGCGGGGAAAGGAAAAATAGAACAAAGACAGCAGTTTTTGAGAAGTTCAGGTTTTTCTGAAAAACAAATTTCGGATTTATTGTGGCAGTATCCATGGATTTTGGTGAGTTCAGAGGAAAAACAGAGGCAATTTTTTAATAAAAACAATGAATTTTAGATTTTTAAAAAAATCTAAAATCAGTCATAAAATTTATTTTCCTTTTAAACAAAAATGCACAATTTCCATACCAATGCTTTGCTGGCCAACTTAATGGAGTTTTCTAGGACTTTGTTGAGCTGAAATCTCCTCAAATCCACTGCAGCATTACTGGAGCTATGATACCACAATAATGGCAGAAGTGTCCTCAGACACGTAATTTTATTAATCAGAAAAAAAAAAATTACATAATTGATTTGCAAGAGTTTACACCCGAACAACCAAACACTCTTGCAATGAGCTATTTATAAGCTCCATGTCCTAACTACCTCTAATTATGGAGCACTTATTAAATAACAAGTGTCCATTTACAATAAATGCTATTCAAACCAACTAGCTAACTAATCTCCTATAATAGAGCCTAAGATACGACACAATTGGAGAGTCGTATCTTGTTACAACAATATACTAATTCTAATTGTCTCTAAAATAATTAATCATTCTAGAATAATTATTAATTTAATTTCTTAAATTAATAATTATTTTATTTCAATTTTATAACCTATGATAATAAAGTATTTTTGGATCATCTAACATATACCATAAAAATTGATTTGGTTCTAAATATAAAGATGCAATATGTACATTTTTTAACAATTGAAACTCATGTAGATCAAAATATTGCTCCATCTATAGTATCCAATTTACTGGATCCTTTCTATCAAACTTCCTCATATCGCCTTTTCTTGATTTTAGGAGCTTGACATTGAAACGACTGTCCCTTGGTAATTTTAGATCTCCAAGTTTTGAACTCAAAACTTGTAGTAGCCCTTGAGTCTTCTTTATAACTCCGTAAGTCTGATTGCAATTGGGTTCTCGATGAAAGATTTATTCCCAATCTCCCGTGATGACCTAAATATAGACTAATTCAGTGGAGTGAACTTGTACGACATGCCACGTATCCTTGTTTCAACCTTAGGTTCTGAAAATTATACCAAAACAAAATACATTCCATCCTCTTTCTGTATCTTCTGACAAAATTTCAATTTGATTCTTATAGAGAAAGTTATGATGATTTTCCCAAGGTCACCTGTTTAGGATTTAATTCGGGAGTCTGCAAAAACCCTAGCTTCCTCAGATAATATATCCGAAAATATAGCGATACAAGATCTGAAATTTGGACTTTAGGTTAAGAACGATTTATTCTCAACTGGGTTTTTTGTTTAACTTTTGAAACATCGCAGCAAAAACGTTATAGCGAAAATTCCATGATGACCTGTTTGGAGTAGCGAAACCCTAGAATCCAATGCTCTGATACCAAATGTTATGAAACCAGCTCACAAAAAGATAGAAAAGATAGATGAGCACCTTATAAATCAGCATTTTTGAGGGGGAAACCTCCTTTACATTACACAAATGAAATTTTTTTGGATGATACAAATGACAAGACCTCCTTTCTATATATAGGAGTCTAAGGGGTCATAATATAATCAGAGCTGACATAACAATAATAAAGGGCATAATAATAACAATAGTGGGCTTCTATGGGGCACAATAATAACAATATGGGGACTACATGGGAAAAAATATATAATAAGGGGGTTTTACTAATAACAATAAGGGGTTGCACTAGTAGTATAGGGACCTAACAGAATGTGCAGAAGATTCTCCGGCAGGGTTGTTGTGGCCAACTCTTCATCATGATTCAAAAGCCCATTGCAAGGCATGTGATGTATGTCAAAGAATAGGTAAGCCATCACGAATGGATGAGATGCCTTTGACTCTGCAAATGACATTGCAGCCCTTCAAAAAGTGGGCAATCGACTTTGTAGGACCTGTTAAACCTCAAGGAAAGACAAGTGTGAGATATATTATCACTACGATAGAGTACCAGGCCCATTGGGCAGAAGTGTAGCCGGTAAAGGATTACACGGTCGTGATGGCTGCGAAGTTTCTCTTTGAACATGTACTGACATGATTCGGAAGTTCGAAGATCTTGATGAGTGATCATGGTACACATTTCCTGAACGAGACTATCAGTGCGCTGATAGAAGAGTTTCAAGTGTATCATCAAAAAATCATACAGTATCACCAACAGGCTAACAGGACAATAGAATCATTTAACAATGTACTAGAGACCACGTTGACCAAGCTATGCAATGCACAACGAAGTGATTGGGACTTGTGCATACCTACAATATTATGGGCTTATAGGACGACATGCAAGAAACTGATGGGACAGATAACTTTTAGGCTTGTCTATAGGCTGGAAGCCATAATGCCTATGGAATACATCATGCCTAGTCTGCACATAGTAGCGCTCATAGGTATGATGGACTGTGAAGCCTTGGAGGAGAGGCTCGCGTTGTTGGAGGAGCTCGAAGAAGAACAATTTTTGGTTAGGTTTCACCAATAGGTACAAAATTAGTGCGAAAAGGCATGGCATGATCGACATATTAAGTTGCGGACCTTTAAGGTGAATGATTTGGTGTTTTTATATGATAGTAAGTTTGATAAATTCCTGAGGAAGCTCATAATCCATTGGCTAGGATTGTATGTTATTAAGGAGATCACAGATGGTGGCGTGGTGCAGATGGTAAAGTTAAATGGAGAACCTTTCCCCAGGAAATTAAATGGTAGTCGTTCGAAGCCATACACAAGTGGCCTAGCCATCTCAGGCAGTTTTACAACAATCACTTGTGCCTGGAGTCCAACAACCTCTGGCCAGTTTACCTTTTACTTGAATGACTCAGACCTACACTAGTTTAGTGTATTCACAACCTGGTCAAGCTTACGTTGGTGAGAAACAACCATAAAATCAACAACCATTGTATAAATAACAACAACAATTGCTTCAATAGCCTTGGTAGCCCCAATATCAACAACAACAATTCCAACAATACCAAGCTCATCTTGGACTTGGTCAACAGGCCTATGCTAGGTTTGGTAAACAACAAGTTTACCCAGGTCCTCGTCAACAAGACTATGCTAGGTTTGGACAACGGTAAATGTATCTTGGTGCTCAACAACCACCTTATACCGGATTTTCTCAACAAACTTACCCCTATCAAGGTTACTAGCAACAGATGCCCTATGCTGGTATGTAAAGGCCTATTGCCCAGGCAATCCCATCTTACCCTGGATATGATCAAGCGGACCTCAATAGATAGTTTCCTTTTGTTGTAACACTTGAATTACCATATCTAAATTGGCTCACCAATGACCCAATTCTTTATGCACCTTGGTGGCCTGTGTTTCCTCATAAATTACCTTCCGATAATCCAAAATTAAATGGAAACCTTGGAGAAGACCCGTCCAACCATGTCATGAATTTTAATTTATGGTGTTCATAAAACTCCTTGAATGATGATTCAATTAGACTACATCTTTTCCAGAGAACGCTTACTGATCTAGTTGCGAAGTGGTACATTGAGTTACCACAAGCTTCTTTTGATAAATTTACATCCTTAGCTACCACATATTTGACCCACCTCCAGTTACCCATACGATATGAAACTGGAACGAAACTATTAACAAAATTTAAACAAACTGCTACTACTCATATCTCTGATCATATTCATGAGTGGCATTGTCTTTATCGAATGGTTAAAACTTATGTTCCTGATAATATTTTAGCTGAGTGGTTTATAAATCCTTGTTGCCATCTATCACCGAGGATGTGGCGAGAGGTGGAGTTGTCACTAAAGAGAAAGTAATTACCCGTGCCCAATATTTGGAATTGATTTATACATAGTCTGGTATGCTCTATAATAAGATTCTGAATGCACCCCGACCAGCTTTCACTATTCCCTCAGCGCCGTCAAGGACTCTCATGCCAGTGACAATGTGATTGGTTCTTTGAGCACACAAATGACAGGTAGAGCATCTGTTCAAACACTTTCCATTTCCAATCAAACTTCAAATGCATCTAATAGCACTCTTTCTTCTGAAATTAGTGTCATGTCATCTGAAAAAGGAAAGAATGAAAAGAAACTAGGAAGTAAGAGGAAGGGGAAAAACAAGAAGAAACAAAATAATCCCCCTCAAGGGAAATCATCTGATTCCTCTCCTTCGACTAAGAAATCTCGTTACCCATGTTTAATCTATAGCGATGAGCACTTTACGAGAGATTGTCCTCACCACTCTAAATTCTTAAAGCTTCTGAAGACTTCTAGTACATTCGTAGTGTTGACTAATCCTTTTCCGAACCCGGAGACACATATGGTTGCTATAGACCATGCTTCCACTTCCCAAGTTCTTTTGTTATCCACATCTAAGCCTAAAATTGATGTTTTGGTGTTAAGGTGAAGTGAAGATTATTGAAATCAACCATCACATTGAATAACCAGGTTAATCAACCTAATCCTTCAACTATGACTTTGTCTAATCCTATTCCACCACCTATTGCACCATAGTTAACAATAAAACTTCCTAAGGGAGTTGTACATAAATCAACATTTAACCCTTGAGCCTGAGCTACATAGAACTATAACATAGTAGAAGATTTGGCTCAGTCACCTTCTGCTATGTCGACACTTGAGGTGCTTTAGGATTGTCCCTCCCAAATGCAGGCTTTGTTGTCAACAATTGGTGGAATCGATCCAATTGATTCCAATCTTGTGGTTTTCAACCATGCGAGTTATGCGCCACAATTACCAGCACAATTAGCATTCCTGATTCAAGTAATTCCCTTGAATAAACTTATTCACCAAACCATTATTGATGAGGGGGCATATACTTGTATTATGTCAATGAATTGCTGGAAAACACTTGGCTCACCACCTTTGTCACATTCACCAACAATGTTAAAGCTTTTGATGGTCGAACATATACGCCTTGTGGAATCTTGAGTAATCTACAAATTGAACTAGGGGAAAAACAATAACTGTTTAAGTTGAAGTTGTTGACAGACCCCTTGACTACAACATTTTGCTAGGAAGACCGTGGGTTTATGCTATGGCTACTGTGGTTTCGATATACTTTCATACGATTGCATTCCCTCATAAAGGTGGAATCACAGTTATCGATCAACTCGCTTTCTTCGCCTCTAGTTCATAGGCTACTGGAAGCATTCCATTAGTTCATGGACCCATGCTATCTCTTCAAAATATTGGTGTAGTTCTCTTCAAGTGTTCTTCCCTAATGGGTACTTTTTCACTACCATCACCCTCAAACATGGCAGAAGTGGAAAAACTTGGGAATTGCAAGATGATATCTTCCACTTCATCTGATTTAAGGAAGATTACCAATAGTTTTGAAGTTGATATTATTAATGAAATCATTTTGCTAAGATCCATTGAGATTGCATAACAATCAATATTTCTGGCTTGCCAGGCGAACCCAAATCAATCTTCGCCAATTGTATGGGTAGATCGTTCATTAGAATATGGTACTTCCTCTGATCCTTTTTCATGTATATTGTCTACTGATGAAGGAATCATCCAATCAATGATGACAAAAGAAGAACCATGGGAATATTATCATCATCACTCCCACCTTCCAAATCACATAGAATATTTTTCAAATCAACTTAATCACCCTTCAGTTGTTGATCTCTTTCAAATTCTATTTTCATAGATACAATAGATTCCGAGTGAAACTTGTCAAATATCGAAGAAACTATTTCTATCAATATTTTGACCAAACCTAAAGTTGTAGAAAACATTCATGTTGGCAAATCTTGTTCTCCATAATAAATTGATATTTACCATGCTCTTTTAAATGAATTCCGAGATATATTTGCATGGTCATATGGGGAGATGTTAGGGATTGAATCTAGTATAGTTGAACATGCAATCAAAATGTTTCCTGATGTCAAACCAGTGCGACAATGCCTCCGTCCTGTCCATCCAAAGAAGGATGCAGCCATTAAAACAAAAGTTGAAAAATTTTTGCATGATGCTTTCATATACCCTATTCCTCTTATTGATTGGGTTTCCAATTTTATTCTTGTCATGAAGAAACAAGGGACAATACGAGTGTGCGTCGATTATAGGGATGTTAATCAGGCTTGTCCAAAAGACAATTATCCCACTCCATTTATCGACCAGATTATTGATGAATGTGACGGATGTGAAATATTTTCATTTATGGACGGCTTTTCTGGCTATAATTAGATCAATATCTTCCCAGGGGACCAATCTAAAACTACTTTTTTTTGTCCATGGGGCACATTCACTTACAGGAAACTCCCTTTTGGTTTGAAGAACATAGGGGAAAATTTTTATAGGGAAATGAACTATGCCTTCCATGACATCAAACATATTGTTCAACCATACCTTGAGTATTTACTTGCTCATTCAGGAAAGTGGACTGATCACTCGCAACATTTGAGAGCTATACTTTTACGATGCCGACACTACAAAATATGACTCAATCCACAAAAATGTGTGTTTTGTGTTGGTTTTGGTTGTTTGCTTGGTTTCTTAGTGTCTAAGGAAGGAATTCGACTCAAGCCTCTTAAGGTTCAGGAAATTATTGAATTGCCTCCACCCTCCAATCTACTATAGTTATAGAGACTCCGAGGGATGGATAACTTTCTGATGAGGTTCTTTCCAATTATGCTAAAATGGCTAAAGGATTTACTCGTCTTTTGAAAAAGGGGATACCCTTCCATTGGGATCAGGTTGCACAAGCTTCCTTTGATGCTCTTAAAGATACCTTAATTAGAGCGTCATTAATGTATTCCCTGAATTATCAAAACAAATACTTCCAGTATCTCGCCGCTATAGATACAACCATTGGAATGGTTTTAGTCCAAGAAGAAGATGGGATTGAACATCCGATATATTATTTGAGTTGAAATCTCAATGATATAGAAGCTAAGTACTCTTACGTCGAAAAGTTAGCTCTGGTTGTTGTTCAAGCTGTATAGAGATTTCACCACTATATCCTACTCTGAAAGACCACTGTCATTTCAGATTGCAACCCTATGACATATATTTTTTCACATCAATTACTGGGGGGAAATACTGAAAACGGATTGTCTTTTGTAGGAGTTTGATTTGGAATTCATCAAATCCAAATCAAAGAAATCTCCAGTTTTCGTCGAGATTCTTTGCGATCTTCCCTCGAATGCCATTGATTCAACATCAGAACCATCAATTCTGGATGTGTCTCTATTCCTTATTTCGTTATCTCACCTCTGGTATGGAGATATACTGATTTATCTCCAAACCAAAACTTTCCGGCTTGATACCTCTCGCTCACAACAGCGACGTATCCAATACCAAGCCAAAGATAATCTGATTATTGGCGACATTCTTTATTATCGTGGTATCGATATGATTTTACAGAGATTCTTTACACATGAGGAAGCGGAGAAAGTTTTGAATGATTGCCATTCAGGTGCTTGTGGTGGACATTTATCTTGTTATGCTACTACACAAAGGATTCTTCGTGATGGTTACTTCTATCTTACCATATTAAAAGATTGCGTTATCACTGTCGGAAGATGTCATACGTGCCAGATCTATGACTATAAAGCTAGATTACCACCTGCACCATTGCATCCTGTCGTCGCTATTGGACCATTTGCAAAATGGGGCATTGACTTCATGAAATGTAACCCTCACTTAGCCGAGGGGCATGGGTACATTATAGTAGCCATTGACTATTTCACAAAATGGGCCAAGGCGATGCCTACATTAAACAATAGTGGTGAGACAGCTACACATTTCTTTTTCAACCAAGTGGTTTCTTGGTTTGGTGTACCACAGGCTATAGTTACAGATCATGGAATGCATTTTCGCAATCACATGATGATTGAGTTAACTTCCAAGTTAGGAAGTTCACATGATAGTTCTACTGCTTATTATCCAAAAGCTAATGGACAAGTTGAGGCCATCTACAAAGTCCTGAAGTGAATTCTTTAAGGAATGATAGGGTTTCATAAATGAAACTTGAGACGAAACTAACATTTAATCCTATACTCTGCTTTATGGGCATATCGAACCTCGGCAAGGAATGCAACTGGATTCACACCCTTTCAATTGGTGTATGGTCTAGAGGTAATCTTTCCGATACAATGTAAAATTTCATCTCTTACACTTGCAATTGACCCGTTACCCGACACTTCTGATGAAGAACCGTGTTTCTTAGAACTCATCCATTTGGATGAAACTTGTCGTGAAGCCGCATTGGCTGACGAGGCACATAAGAAATGAATCAAGGCACAATACGACTGAAATGTCAAGCATCACATTTTCTTAGAAGGAGACCTGGTCTTGCTTTATGATCAGGAAGCTGATAAACTAGGAGTAGGAAAATTTGAACCACTATGGATGGGCCCTTACATTGTCAAACATGTTTTGGCAAAAGGTGCTTATGAGTTGGTGGGTTATGATAGAGTTCCATTGTTATAGCCCTGAAATGGGATGTATCTCAAATGCTACTATGTTTAATTGAGTGTAGTAAAATCATTCTATATATTCTTTAATTGCATGCGTGTGTGTCAGTGTGTCTTTTAGAGTTTTTATGTGGTGAAGTAATCTGCTTTGCATTTGTTACAGATGTCGAAATCTTTGGAACCATTTGTTGGTTACACCGATGGTGTTAGTCATAGAACATAGAACCTATCTTCTGCAACATGGGTCATTTTCACCCAAGTGGAAAGTTAGTGAGTTTTCAAGGGATTTGTATCGATCTTTCTACGAACAATATTGTTATAGGGAAAAGTGTCTACTCAGAACTGCTTATCCCACTAAGGTGTGATAGCTACCTTAGAAACAAAAAAAGTAAAGCTACTTTCTTTTTTCCTTTATGAAGTATAGATAGAGAAGAACAAAGCAGACCAACCTCTGTCTTGCGCTAATCTCCTGGTTCGATTCCTCTCCTTCTTGACAGTCTTTCGCTACTTGTTCCCTTGCACGCCCAACTTCACAGAGTACCTGTAAGATCACAGTAGCATAGCACTATACAAGAACATGGATATATAATCATAAAAAATCTAGGATCAGATGTAAATTGACCATACAAATGCAGCAAATATAAATGACACAAGAGCATGGAGGAAAACTTGAATAGCTTTTAATGATAAACAAGAAAGAGCCAAGGGGAGTTACAACCAGTTGTTCTGACCCAGCATCATCCTCTCAGCAAGGAAGCCCCTCTTCACCTCATACAAAGCTTAGATCACCCAACAATCTGATGTTTGTCTCAAGAAACCAACAACAATTCCTCACAATATGCAAAATTCCAGCCTCTGGATCTTTGGGATGAGGGATCCATATATAGATATCTATAAGGGAGATGAGTCAGCTTGTGATTTGATTAGTGTCTTCCCTCTAATAGTTCTTTCTTCCACTTGGATATTGATGATCTCTTACTCATCCTTGGTCGAATTCAGAGAGGCAAGTGTCACAGGAGAAGTTTCTGGAAGCTTCCATTGCCTCTCCACCTCGCGGAATGAAACTTCCATTTGTCATTTCTCGCCCATCGCACCCCATAGAAGGGATTTTTGAAATGCAACACACCCACACAGTGTGTTTAGGTGAGATGCAACGCACTTTGCCTATGAAGTAGCTGAAATGATCCTGTTTTGACTAATTCTGAGCAGTTTTTCATGCAGAACTTCTAGGAGAAGCTGTAATCAGTTGACCTTGCTCCTTTATGGGTTAGAACAACACTTTTAGGGACTTAGGAGCCCTTGGTTTATGGAAATTTTATGCTTGGGGTTGCAGTGCCCAAAAATGTCTATAACAGTTGCCCCCTAAAGCATGAGGTCATTAATCTTTCGATGTCGGGTGAAATGCTTTATTATGAGGATCCGAAGTTCTTTCAAGCTGGGAGGAGACCTGTAACGAGATACAATACAATACATTATCTTCATAATATTTTCATGATCTAGCTGAGGCAGGCATTCCCATGCTCAGCTTTATAAATTCATTTTCATGTACATAGGATAGGCAATCGTCTGAGTGTAGACTGATGATTCTGGTAGAGCCATCATCCCTTTGATTGGATGATTATCTGTGCAACAACAATGTACATTTAATGTCTTTATTTCCCTGAATATATATCGCAGCCCAGATGGATGAAACTATATCCGGGGTCTTCAATCTCGTTCGATCTTCACTCGAAGTACAAGTCGATCCATGTGAGAGATGTTCTAGAGTCGAACATGGAAAGACATCACCTGATTACCAGCCAATGATGTAAGCTATTAACAGGTGCGAGAGGAATCACCGATAATGATAATGACCCTCAAGGTACTGCAGTACAATTCACGTGGTGTGAATAAAGGACTTGGCGTTGAACACCACGCAAAATCTTTCGGTCGAAGGCCATTAATGTAAACCTGTCGTCGGAAGTGAGAAACTTGCCATTGAGGCATGCAAGCTTCAAAGTACTGAATGGGGTGTTCCTAGATCGACTTCTTGGATAATGAGCTGATGTCGACAAGAAGCGATCCATCATAGGAGGGCCTTAATGAATCCCACACCAATGACACGAAACTGAGTAAATGATTTTAATGGAGGTGAAAACGATCTAGTGATATAAGGTTCAGGGTGGCGATCATGAAAGAATGGAGTATAAATGTATTGTAGTGGGTGAGACACAGGTGAATTCTCTGAATGACTTCTCTTGAAAATATCGGTGACACTGACATGATGGATTGGTGGCATTAACCCCAAATGTGGATGGTGTGATGGGACCATGGTGATGTGACCGGTGAATGAAACAACCCAACCCGACTTGGATGCGGAGTGAAAGTGTCATGTTCAAGAGCGACTTGCTACCAACAAAGTTTCTTCAAGTTTTCTTCCCAATTTTTCCCCAGTCATTGCTGACCAGTACCTCTTTATTTTTGTCAATCTTGAGGAGGATAACATATGCTTGTTCTATAATTTTCCCTTCGGGCAAACCCATCGCTATGTTTTAACGAGCCTAGCGATAGTGAAACTCATTCTTGTCTATAGACAAGTTTGTCGCTATTAAAATTTTAACGAGTTTAACGACAAAGATAACTCGGTCCTTTTCAATTTTAGAGAGTCTGAAAAGGAACGTAAAGGAAACTCCAAAATTACTTTTTCGTCATCTAATCCCTTAAGTCTGAAAAAGTATAAAACAATACAGAAGGGATGAATTTTCGATACTTTTAATGAGCCGAACAAAACAAGCACTCGATCTTTTTGTGTAATAATCCCTCATGTCCAAAAAGATTAAAATTTAGAGGAGGGATAACACTTCCGGTCCCTTTAACGATCTGGAGAGGCCAATGGCTCGACAATATTTTCATATTTTATGAGTCAATTGAAAGGAGCTTAAAGGAGACTCGTCTTTTGAGGAACGAGTGATAAAATTGGGTAGCAACTGATTCCAGGAAAGGTTTGGAATTTTCCAATCACGGCAGTGTTACAAGGATGGCCAGTGAGATCACTCTTCGCAACTGTTCCTCAAAATGGGTAAACAATCAAATGGAAGTGAATGATCGGCCAATGTAAAAGTGGAGGTGACGGTGCAAACACGAGGAAGGCTTTAAAGGCTGAAGTATTACATTCACGATGGTTATTTACCAGAAATTGGTTCATTTTTTAATGAGCTTAAACTCTGGAGGAACATGTGCTCATTGCTTATGTTTATTTTTTAACGAGCATGAAGTGCACGCTAAAACTGCTCGATGTAACGATCATTTCTTGATTTTACCGTAAATAGCTTTGTTCTTTCAAAGATTGTACTGCATTTTCAATTGCTTCATCAAACTAGTTAGAAATGAACAATACATGTTAGAAAAATGAGTTAGAACACTAATACTTTACTCGAATTATGTAAAAAGTAATGTAAAAGTTCTTTTACCTCTCATTTTACCATTTCATTTGAACTTTGGTTTGTTGGAGCTTTGGAGGTGATTTTCCCCCCTAATTTTCATCTGTTGATTTCGGGAGTTTCTATGGATGATTCTCGGCATCGTTTCGACCAGGTAGGAGCTAAACTTGAACTCTTTCATTTCATGCTTTCCATTTTGCATTCTGAGCTTGATTCCTGGTTTTTCTGAGCCTCTGGGGTTTGAAAAACTCACTCTGCCTTCAGCGCACCCTCTATGTATCGAAATGTGCATTGGATGTTGGCCTGTCTACTAGCCATTTGACATGAAACGCACCCAGAGCACTACTGTAGGTGCGATGGGCGCAAAGAAGGAATTTTATGCACAGTTTTTGGTGGAAATTTGCCTGTTTCTTACCAAAATCAGGATCTAACTCTTCTCTTTTTTGTTTTTCAGATATCTTTGGAGTAAGATGACTATTACATGGTGAGAACATGAGCATGAAGAAGAGGACATGCTTGCCTACATGATCCGATTACAGTAAACGCACTGCAGAATTGTGGCTTGCTGATGTTTTTCCGCATTTCTAGCATGAGACAACAGATCAACTTACTGCAGTATTTTCTCGATGCTTGGGATCCTACCAACCAGGTATTCCAGATCAGGGGAAAATCCATCCCCTTGACTGTGGTGGACATCTATTTCTTGACTAGCTTGTCGAGGCGGGGTGCCCCTATCTCTTTATCAGGTCCAGCCCGAGGAGGTGAATCTGTGAGAGATTATGTTTGTCAGTATTGCAGAGAGGGATCTCAGCCGAGTAAAGACGGAAAGATCATCATCCATGATGTCACTGACAGGTCCCTCAGGACTATTCTGTTTACTTTTGGTAGGATGGCTGGTGGTGCGGCTCTTCATGTAGCCAACCAATCTTATATGCAGTATGCCTTGGAATGTCTCCAATTGAAGGTGTTCAACTGGTGCGACGCAGTACTTCTTGTGATGAAAGAAAAGTTGACCAAGGTAAAGAGTGGGAGGTTGAAGAAATTTGGGTATGGTTCTATTTTGACTGCCTTTGCCTTGGAAAAGATATCGCTAATGCAGCCGCAGTATATTGCACTCGATTTACCTTCACTGACTGAACCACGTATGCAGAGATGGGTTGACCATATGTCTAGGCATGTTGGTCAGTCTCAGATTTCATTTTCTGATACCTTCTTCGGGTGTTTTGATCATCAGGAGATGGTTTATTCCAAGTACCCATACGCTGGTATGGACTTCTGGGGTGACCCAGATTTAGTACTGCTGGCTGGCGAACAGTGGGGTGCCATTGGTAAATTCTTTGACCATATCCTTGTTTATCGTTTTTCTCTTATAATGTCCTTGTTCTTTATTCTATCTAGACTTAATAAAAATCATGTGTTCATATGTTGGTTCCGTTCGGCCAGTAGTACACCTGAGAGTGCCAGCTGCCGCCCCAGCAGGAGAGGCTGTTGGAAGGGCTATCCCTTGCAACCTCGATGTGGCCGAGACTCTCACAGCATTACAGGAGTAGGTTGAGGGCCTCACTCTCGGTATTCCAGATGTGAGGACTGACGAGCTGCCCTTGAGGTTGCAGCGGCATACTACTGGTGTGCCAAGACGATGGACTCAGATCTTACGCATGATCGCAAAGGCTGTGACTTGCTATCACGAGCATCATTAGACTAGGGTGCCCCCTAGCGTTTTGAGTTTTTTGGTCATTCGACCAGTTTTGTCTTGGTTACAGAACATTATGTGTAAACCATAAACAGTTATATATATATTTTTGATTTTCGGAGTTTTATTTCGGTTAAGTTACATGATCCAAATGCAAATATTGATGGCATGCTTCTTTTTATAAATGTTGCAAATGTCTATCTAACACATAATTTGCCAATGAGTCAGTTAATGTGTTTAAGTTTCTAGAAATATGCTGATATTGAATAAAATCAAATTGTCTTTACAAAATCTTAACCCTTAGGAACATGCGATAAATAGCTGGATTTCGGACAGAGTAGATACCAGTGAGTTGTAGTATGATGAGTTGTGAGTCTAGCCTGACAATCAGTCGGCGTATACCATGTGTGACGGCATCAGAGAGAAGTTCTATCAACGCGCTATATTCAGCGATGTTATTCATTGATCGACCAATACATACCCCTCTGAAACTTACTAACTCGCCGCTTGGATAAAAAATGGCCCAGGTCGCGAAAGATAGGTTCCGCGAACTACGACTCGCTCCGTCAGCATATCCAACACATGACTCCAATAGGTTTGACATCTGCAATAAATGTAAAAAGTGGATTACTTGACCGAAATAAACACTTTAGCGAAAACAAAAACATAACAAAAGCATACAGGTTACTATACTGAATTACGCATAGTAACGCTTGAGGTATAACCCATTACGAGGTTGTGCCAGTGGAATTCTGTCATAATCCATTAACTCGTAGGCTCCTTTTTCTAACACTTGCTTAACAATATAGGGGCCCATCCATAAAGACTTAAATTTACCTAGTACCAATTTATCGGATTCTTGGTCATAAAGCAAGACCAAGTCACCTTCTGAGAAGACACGAGGTTTGACATTTTTTTCGAACTGTGCTTTGACTCATTTCTTATGGGCTTTGTTAGCCAAAGTGGCATCATGACGGGTTTCATCTAATTGGATTATTTCCAAGAAACGAGCTTCTTCTTTTGAAGTTCCGGGGAGGAGGTCAATTGCGAGTTTGAGGGACGAGATTTCACACTAGATTGGTAAGACTGCTTCCAAGCCATATACCAGTTGGAAAGGTGTAAACCCGGTTGCATTCCTTACTGATGTTCGGTAAGCCCACAAGGCTGAGTACAGGATTAAGTGCCACCTTCTTTTGTGAACTCCAATCATCCTTTGCAGCATGCGCTTCAGGACCTTGTTGATCTCTTCAACTTGTCTGTTGGCTTGCGGGTAATATGGAGTAGAGTTGTCATGAGACAACACTAGTTTGGGAGCTAATTTTACCATCATGTGATTGCGAAAATGCGATCCATGATCTATGACTATAGCTTGTGGGAAGCCGAATCTGGCGACTACATGATTGAAAAAAAAGAGGGCAGCTATTTCACCAGTATTATCTAATGTAGGCATCGCCTCGGCCCATTTGGTAAAATAGTCAACTGCAACTATGATATATCCATGCCCCCCGGTCGAGGTGGGGTTATATGTCATGAAATCGATGCCCCATTTGGCAAATGGCCTGACAGCAACTATTGGCTGCAGAGGTGCGGGTAGTCTTCTGGTTTTGCTATCGAAAATTTAACAAGCATGGCAACTTTTGATTGCGGTTATGCAATCTTTGAACATTGTTGGCCAGAAGTATCATGCTCGTAAGATTTTTTGTGCTGTAGCATAACCGGATTGATGCCCCCCACACGGACCTGAATGGTAATCATTCAGGACTTTTTCGGCCTCCTCATCGGTGAGGCGCCTTCTCAGAACTGTATCAATACCGCGACGGTAAAGTGTATTACCGACGATCATGTAGTCTTTTGCTTGGTATCGAATACGTTTTTGTTTGGAGCGAGAGGTATTTGGCCTATATTTTTGGGTTTGGAGATAAATTATTATATCCCCATACCACTGATTGCTTGAAGATATCCGAAACAAATTTTCGTCCACGATCGTTTCTTCGGATGTTTCATCATTGGACGATGATGGGAGATCGCATAATAATTCTGCGAAAACTAGAGCTTTCTTTGATTTCGATTTTACAAATTCTAGATCAAACTCTTGTAGAATTGCTATCCATTTTGAATATTTTCCCCCCAGCAACTGTCGCGACAATATATAAGTCATGGGGTTTCAATCTGAAAAAATGGTAGTTTTTCGAAAGAGTACATAGTGTCGAAATCTCTGTATCGCTTGAACAGCTGCAAGCGCTAGCTTTTCAACATAAGAATATTTGCTTTCTGTATCATTTAAGTTCTTACTTAAATAATATATAGGATGTTCCATTTCGTTGTTTTCTTGAACTAAAACCATTGCGATGGTTGTATCCGCTGCAGCAAGATACAAGTTAAAGTCCTTTTGATAATCAGGAGCGTACATTAATGATGCTTTCATTAGGGATTCTTTTAAAGCATCAAAGGAAGCTTGCGCAACCTGATCCCAAACCAAGGGTACTTTATTTTTCAAAAGACGTGTATAACCTTTAGCAAGTTTGGCGTAATTTGGAATGAACCTCCTCAGAAAGTTTGCTTTCCCTTGGAGTTTCTGAATCTGAAGCAAATTTGAAGGTGGAGGAAAATTTATGATTGCCTGAACCTTACATGGGTCAAGACGAATTTCATCTTTCGAGACTACAAAGCAAAGCAAACAACCAGAACTGACACAAAATACACATTTGTGTGGATTGAGTTGTAGTTTGTAGTTTCAGCAACGTAGAAATATCGCTCTTAAATGCTGTAGATGATCAGTCCGCTTTCGCGAATGAGCCAAAAGGTCGTCAAGGTATGGTTGAACGATGTTTTTTGATGTCATGGAAGACATAATTCATTGCCCTCTTAAACGTTGCCCCTGCGTTATTTAAACCAAAGGGTAATTTTCGATATGCGAATGTGCCCCATGGACAAATAGATGCAGTCTTTGACTGGTCCTGTGGGCGGATATTTATTTGATTATACCCGGAGAATCCATCCATAAATGAAAAGATTTCACATCCGACGCATTCATCAATTATCTGGTCGATGAAGGGTGTAGGGTAGTTGTCTTTTGGACAAGCTTGATTTACATCCCTATAATCGATGCACACTCTAATTGTTCCTTGTTTTTTCATAACAGGAACAATATTCGATACCCAATCGGTTAGAGGAACCTGGTAAATGAAACCAGCATGTAGAAGTTTTTCAACTTCTGCCTTAATGGCAGCGGCTTTCTTGGGGTGCACCTACCGTAGCCATTGTCATACTGGTTTGACATATGGATACATCTTGATTTCATGTTCAACGATACTCGAGTCAATGCCTGGCATTTCATTATATGACCAAGCAAAGACATCTCTGAATTCGCGAAAAAGAGCGTTATATATTTCCAGTTCTGAAGGAGAACAACATTTGCCAACATAAATATTCTCTACAACATCTGTTTTGGTCGAGATATTTATGGCGATAGTCTCTTCAATGTTGGACAAGTTTCGCTCGGAATCCACCATGTTTACAGTATTTGATAGAAAATCAAAAACTGAAGGATGATAAAGGTCATCAGGAGTATTTTCTTCATAATCCGGAAGAAGGGAACGATGGTGGTAATCATCCCATGGTGCCCCTTCAATTACCATTGATTGAACAATTCCTTCGTCAGTGTCATGCACTCTCGACCAAGGATCTGAAGGGGTGCCATATTCCTTAGACCTATCTATCCAAACGCTCGATGAGCATTGACATGAGTTTGCTTCCCAGGCTAGGAACATTGATTGCTACAATATTTCTATTGGGCTTGGAGGCAAAACCATCGCTTGATCCATGTCGATATCGTTTTCTGAGATCTTTTTAGAAGATATCATGGTGCAGGTTCCTATTGATGTTACTTCCGCCAAATTGATTGGAGGTGGAAGGGAAAAAGTTCCCATTAATACAGGGTCTTTTAGTAGGCCTACTCCGATATTTTGAAGCGAATGGGGGCTTCCATGGATCATAGTAATGCTTCCCGTAACTTGAGAACCATTGGGGAGGAAGTTTTGTTGATCGACGATTGTAATTCCTCCTTGAAAGGGAAATGCAATCTTCCTAAAATATGTCGACACAACAGCAGCCATAGCATATATCCATGGTCTTCCTAGTAGGATGTTGTAATCGAGATTTCCGTCGATTACTTCAACATCTATTTCTATTGTTTTCCCTCCTAGTTCAACCTTCAAGTTACTTAGAATACCATATGGGCTATATGTTCGTCCATCAAATGCTTTTAATGTCGTCGAAGATTGTGACAAGGTTGGAGATCCTAAAGTTTTCCAGCAACTCATCGACATAATACATGTAGATGCCCCCTCATCAATAATTGTTCGATGAAAAGTTTTGTTGAGGGCTTTCACTTGAACGAGGAAAGCTAGTTGAGTTGGTAATTGAGGATCGTATCCTTTATGATCAAAGGATACAAGATTGGAATCCTTTGGGTCTATCCCACCAATGGCTGATAATAAAGCCTGCTTTTGGGATGGGAAATTTTGTAGTACTTCAAGAGTCGACATAGCGGATGGCGATTGGGCCAAATATTCCACTCTATTATAATGCTGTGCTGCTCTAGCACGAGGATTAAATGTCGATTTGTGGACTACTCCCTTTGGCGGTTTTATTGTCAGTTCAGGAATGATGGGCGGCGCAACTTCTATCGAAGTTGTTGTCGAACTACTAGGTTCATCTTTATCCTTGTTGTTCGACAGCTCTGGATTCCCATAATCTTTGTTCCTTGTCGATATGAAAGCATCATTTTGTTGTTTTGAAACCGACAACATTAGCACTTGAGACGGGGAAGCATTTCCAGTGTCAACTAGATTTGTTCCTAGATTTGGAAATGGATCAGTTAATACTGCTGAGCTTTTTGTATTCTTGAAGAATTTTTTAAGCTCAGCTCTGTGTGGACAATCTGGTGTCCGATGATCCTCATCACATATCATGCATGGATATTTTAGTTTCCTATTTCCAGGAGGGTTTGCAGAAGATTTTTCAGGAGATGATTCCTCCTGTTTCTTCTTCTTCCCTTTGCCTTTCTTCTTGCCCCCTGGTTGCTTGGTTTCTTTGCCTTTATCTTACAATACGGCATTTACTTCCGAGGCGAGAAGTTCATCTTTTGCATTTTGACCTGAAATCTTACGGGCCTTTTTGGATATAGCCTTTGTCGATTTCGTGTCCAGTGCGCCAATCACGCCATCGCTGGCATGAGAGTCATTGTTTGATTTAGGAGGAGGAGGAACTAAGAATTCCAGTCTAGGGGCGTCAGGTATTTTATCGTAGAGCGTGCTAGACTGAGTGTAAATCAAGTCCAAATATTGCGCATGAGAGATAACTTGCTCTTTTGTGACGACTCCCCCTTTTGCCACATCTTCTGTGATGGAAGGCAGTAATGACTTAATAAACCATTCAGCTAAAAGCTGATCAGGAACATACGTTTTCACCATTCTACGACGACGTCGCCACTCATGTATATGATTAGATATGTGAGTGGTAGTCGTTTGTTTGAAGTTGGTAAGAAGTTCCGTTCCCGTTTCGTACCTTATCGGTAACTGAAAATGGGTTAAAAATGTTGTGGCTAGGGTACTCAAGTTGTCAAATGAAGCTCTAGGCAATTCGATATACCATTTTGCTGCGGACCAGTTAACGTCCTCTAAAAAAGGTGAAGCCTAATCGAATCATCATTTAGGGTGTTTGATGAACACCACAGATGAAAGGTCATCACATGATTCGACGAATCTTCACCCGGATTTCCATTAAATTTAGGAATATCTGATGGAAGTTTATTCGGAATCGTTGGCCACCAAGGGGCGTAAGCGATTGGATCGTTTGTTAACCGATTTAAATCAGGTAACTCTAAAGTTGCCACGAAGGGTAAATGTTGATTCAGGTTAGGTGAAGCATGCCCAGGATAAGATGGGATTGCCTGAGTAGTTGGTCTTTGCATACCAGCATAATGCATTTGATGCTGGTAACTTTGGTAAGGTTGGTGGGCATGACCATTGTAAAATGGTTGATTTTGACCGTTTTGAATATACGGCTGCCCACTATTTGCAAAGATTTGTTGCTCAGAACCTTGGTATACTTGTTGGAACTGCGGTTGTTGGTATTGTACTAGCCATGGTTGTGAAGCCATGTGCTGTTGCCCGATACTAACTATTTGACCAAGATGAGGGGTAATTGTACCCGTTTGAACCTGTGTCATTCCACCAGTCGGTGATTGTGGTTGACTCGCAGGGTCAAGGGGCTGTTGCATTACAACCTGAGAAACCTGAGGTTGGCATACAACAGGCAGTGCTTGAACTTGTGACACTGTCACAATAGCTGTCGTAGTCGGTATATTTGACATAGGTAAGCATTATTGCATCGAATATACAACTCTTGGTTGTTGAGGTAGTATCGATACCCAACCGCTTGATGTAATTCCAGCATAACCCGAATTTTGTTGTGAACTCCCGTATGGCTGTCCTCCCAGAGGGGATAATGAAAGGGCATACTGCCCCCCATACGGTGGTAATCTGGTACTTAAGGGAATTGTTTGCCCTTGAGGGAACAGACCATACCGTCAAAATGGCCCCTGAGTGGGCTCCTTCTAGCGATTGAGAGCTAGTTGGGACAGATGGTATACTGGCGAACATTGTTGGAGTGATAGCAGGGAGGTTTTTCGTCACTGCGTCAGACGACACAGTCCTAGATGTTGACGATTGTTCAGACATTTCTAGTCTATCCAAAAGATTACCTAGCGATTCTACAGGAGCTTCCACTGGCGGTAGACTAACTTCTGATGAAGAAGGATACAGAGTGATCCGGACTCCAAATTGCGATGGAGTACTAGATGTAGGATCTTCCACAATCTCTTCTATAGCAATCAGACCAGGTGGAAGGGGTAGACCGTCAGGTCCGTAGAATATTTCTAGTGCCGAAGAAGGTATGGAATCGGCGGTGACAGATGTTTGAGGAGCAACACTCTCCGAACCGGTTGTAGATGGAACTGGTTCAGTGATACAAGTGTTTACCCTCAGACTAGGATCAATACTACTATCCTTCTGTGGCTGCTAAACTTGTCCTGTAAAGGCAGGGATACCAGAAATGTTTGGAGTAACCGGAGTCTCTAATGTTGTTGGAACACTTGTTCTAACTTTAACAGGAGATTTGGAACCGGTTAAACAAGTTTGCTTTGTCCATACTAGCTTCGATTCCGGAGACAAAGACAGTTGACTCGTAAGCCTTTGCGAATGGCGGGGTTTCAATTGACTTTCTTCCACGATTGCGAATTACTCGATCAACTAAAAATAAAGGGGAAGTATGTTTCCAAATTAGATGAATTTTAGACGCTTTGACACAACTTGTTTTCTCAATTTTTAAGAGTCGAGAAAAAACAAAAGATGACTCTAGTCGCCTTCGATTTTTAATGAGCCTGAAGTGACAAGTGCTCAGATGGACCTTTTCCGTTAAAGAGTCTGAAAAGGAACGAAAGGGACTGCTCTAGAAATATAGGTAGAGGGATTACCAAACCAATCGAAAAACTACAGAATACTTTTTATGGTACGGCAGTCAATCTTCCCGAATGCTGTGTTCAGTGCATTGCGATCAATAGGGCGGCAGACACGGCTTCCTATGGATAAAGGATTAAGCCTATTGGGGTCTCCCAAAATATACTCGATGGTACATGGGAGCACAAGTCCGTACTAGCACTTATCGTCTCAAAGTGGAGGAATCACCCAACCATCAGTGAGAACAATAGTTACCAGGCTTTACGACGCCGAAATACGTTTCTAGCCTAGACTTCTAAATGTTGTGCGTTAGGTTCCAAAGCGTTGTTAGATTCATTGAATTTATTTTATAGTTGATCTTTTTTATGAAGTTTGCCTTTCAGGTTCACCGCGAGATGCAGATGTAATTCCTAAAATGCAATCTAAGATGATAAAAAATCTTTTTATCTTCTTTGTGCAATGAAAATCCTAGCTACTAAGGAAAGAAAGACAGAATTCTTTCACAAAGAGCAAAGAGCACACTCTAAATGCACTTTCCTAAATTCAACCAATTAGACTATCTAAATGCAAATGCACATGCATGTATTTATTTTCAACTTTCTTAGTATATGAATGATAACAAGAAAGTTGATGCACAAATCTGAATTTCTTTTCAAGTGACAATTATCAACAAGTTTCTTTTCAAAATCAAAAATGGAGACAATCACAACACCTTACGATTTTGAAATGAATACTACTAGAAAAATTACAAATTCAGACGAAAAAAAATAGTAACAGGATAATCGACTATCAACAGCAATCAAACTCTTTCCTATGATTGAAATCGACACTTGCGACACTTTCAAATCAAAGGACGACAGTGCGATTATGTTACTTTTTGCAAAGGAGAACTGAAAATGACTCAACAAACACACAAAAACATTTGCAGTTCTTTTTTACAAAGGAGGCAGAATAACAACAAGGAAAAGGGGTCTCAAACAGAGATATACTGATCACAGGCAGCAAAATTCATGAATAGAACTGGAAAGAATGAATCACAGAAACCAAAACTGAACAATGCCTAGTCTGATCAGCGCACCTGTAACACAAGGAATTTGAAATGCAGCGCACCTACTACACTCGGGAAGTGCGCTGAATTTTAGATTCTCAGAACAGTACCTGCGCTGGGCCAGAAACGAGACTTTGCTTGGGTTCCGGGTCACAGTTTGCAGTTCAGTTCATGGGTTTTGGCCGAGCAAAAGGTAATCAGTAATGCAACAATCAGGGGTAGATCTAAGGAGGATCTAAGAGCTATCACAAGGGCAGTCAGAGAGTTTGTGAATCAGTTGTTTAAATCATAAACAGATCCCGGAGGTTGACCGAAGTGGCATTTATCTACTTTGCATTTGCATAGAAAATGCAATTCAAAAGCTACCTGGCACGACTTCAGACTCCGTCTGTAAGTTTATGAAATAGACAACAAGGAAGATAAACAAACAAACGAATTCGTCCCCAGCGGAGTTGCCATTTTGTTATAGGGAAAAGTGTCTACTCAGAACTTCTTATCCCACTAAGGTGTGATAGCTACCTTAGAAACAAACAAAGTAAAGCTTCTTTCATTTTTCCTTTATGAAGTATAGATAGAGAAGAACAAAGTAGACCAACCTCTGTCTTGCGCTAATCTCCTAGTTCGATTCCTCTCCTTCTTGATAGTCTTTCGCTACTTGTTCCCTTGCACACCCAGCTTCATAGAGTACCTGTAAGATCACAGTAGAATAGCACTATACAAGAACATGGATCTATAATCATAAACAATCTAGGATCAGATGTAAATTGACCATACAAATGCAGCAAATATAAATGACACAAGAGTATGTAGGAAAACTTGAATAGCTTTTATTGATAAACAAGAAAGAGCCAAGGCGAGTTACAACCAGTTGTTCTGACCCAACATCATCCTCTCAGCAAGGAAGCCCCTCTTCACCTCATACAAAGCTTAGATCACCCAACAATTTTATGTTTGTCTCAAGAAACCAACAGCAATTCCTTACAATATGCAAAATTCCAGCGTCTGGATCTCTGGGATGAGGGATCCATATATAGATCTCTGTAAGGGAGATGAGTCAGCTTGTGATTTGATTAGTGTCTTCCCTCTGATAGTTCTTGCTTCCACTTGGAGATTGATGACCTCTTACTCATCCTTGGTCGAATTCAGAGAGGCAAGTGTCACAGGAGAAGTTTCTGGAAGCTTCCATTGCCTCTCCACCTCGCGGAATGACACTGCCATTTGTCATTTCTCGCCCATCACACCCCATAGAAGGGCTTTTTGAAATGCAACGCACCCACACAGTGTGTTTAGGTGAGATGCAACGCACTTTGCCTATGGAGCAGCTGAAATGATCCTGTTTTGACTAATTCTGAGCAGTTTTTCATGGAGAACTTCTACGAGAAGCTGTAATCAGTTGACCTTGCTCCTTTAGGGGTTAGAACAACACTTTTAGGGACTTAAGAGCCCTTGGTTTATGGACATTTTATGATTGGGGTTGCAGTGCCCAAAAATGTATATAACAAATATCAATGAGTATAGCGCATTGATCGAATGTCTCTCTGATGCCATTTCACTTTGCATTCACCAAATCATCATTAGGATGGACTCACAACTCATCATACTGCAACTAAAAAGTGTTTATACCATTTGAAACCCAACTATTCTTTGTGTTTTCCTTAGAGTTCATCTTCTGGAAAGACATTTTGATTACATTCAATATCAACGTATTTCTAGAAACTTTAACACATTAA
This sequence comes from Pinus tabuliformis, assembly GCA_031772625.1. Classification (NCBI taxonomy): domain Eukaryota; kingdom Viridiplantae; phylum Streptophyta; class Pinopsida; order Pinales; family Pinaceae; genus Pinus; species Pinus tabuliformis. Next base: position 1,955,068,338 of record CM062817.1, on the reverse strand, counting down.
CTGATTCATTAGTGAACTATGTGTTAAAAAGACATTTGCGACACATGTAGAAGTAAATTTCCAATTCACATCATTAGTTGAATCAGATTGCACATAACCATATATATAAAATCTCTAAAAACAAAGAATAGATAGATACTTTAAATTTTTTACAAAATTTTTGTCCAAGACATGTTTGGTCATCTGACCTAAAAAATCAAAATGCATACAAAAATCATCCTAAGTAGACCTAGTGATTCTCATGATAACAAGTCACAGCTTGAGGTATCATGCACAATAGCCTCATCCAATGGCTACCAATAGCATGGAGTTGCAGCCTCATAGGTAACTCCTCGATCCGGACATCTGAAATACGGAGGGCTAACCCCTCTACATGATCCTACAACTCTACCAGTGTCTCGATCAAATCCAAATCCTAGAGAATTGCCCTCCCGACATTTCTCCGCTCTGGTCCACCTACCTCTATTGATGTCCCATAGGTCAAACAATACCAACATCTATATGCATGAGAATGATTTTAGTTTAGTCTTGGTAACATAAAAAACACAAAAACATGTAGAAACTTAAAAATCAAAAGCATTTGATCAAAGACAATTTACCTATAGCACCCCATTAATAGCCCACTTGTAAACTTAACTCTAGATCTCCACCAAAATCCATCCCTATGTATGGATGCTCCTTGATGACAATGTGTTATCAATCGAGCCAACTAAATAATGTAGTAGAAAATGTGATTGATGACTCCAGCATGTTTAGCCATCAATTCAACCCACCTCTGCATCCGTGGATCTCTAGGACCAACTACACCCAGTGTTACATGTTGAGGTTGCATCAACGAAATTCTCTCTAAGGTAAAAGCGATTAAGATTAAAACATAGCTAAAATTATTTGTCTTACCACTCTTTACCTTTGTTTGTTGCTCTTTCAGTGAAGAAAGTACAGCCTCACACCAATTGAATATAGTTGGCTCAAGATACTCAAGCGCATATTGCATGTATGATCTGTTCGCCAAATGAAGTGTTGCACTACCTGCTAACTTTGTGATCTTTCTGGTCCAAGTTTGAGGATGCTTCTTGCCCCTATTCTTTCAAAGTATTTTAGAGACAAGCTATGCACTTATGCAATGAATACAAAATCACAACATACTGAAATCAGGAAATTATAAATCGCTATCTTTATAAGGCTATGTATTGGTAAGAGGACAGAAGGAAGGATATACTTATCTTTTGTTGTTGTTGTCTTACTAATTTTGCCCTGATTGGTTATCTTTATCATGCCATTCTTTTTTTAATTCCCTTTAATTTTCGTTCAGGAATAAGAGCAAAGGGTTTATATCCTCCTATTGAGATGATAAGACTTCTTCCACCATTCCTACTCTTAAGGAGTGTTGAACCACCCTTTGTGGATATATAAGGAAAAGTGCTTTATGAAAAAAAAGAGAGAAAGAAAAAGCAAATGAATTATAAATTGTCGAATGCAGGATAGGGGGTCTCATCAAGAGCCAGCCTACCATGATCATGAGGATGGAAGTGAAGTGGCATTCCCATTATGGCCACCACACCAGGGATATGTTCCAAAAGGTATAACAAATAAACAAACCTTGGAACAGGAGGTCTCATCACGAGCCAGCCTGCCCACTCTTCGCCCCCTCCTCATGAATGGCATTATGGCTAACTGGTTACCAAGCCAGCATAACGGCCTACACTTTGACATCACATTCCTTAATATGCACATAAAGGATCATGGTTCCGGGGGTGAAATAAACAGCTCTGCCAAGGTTATGTACACCTGTCGGCAGCAGAGCATTGTTAATGGTATCGAAGTCACATTAATTATACCAATAGGTAGGATACTAATACTCTTTTGTTTCTTATATCCTAGGCACTAATCATACATTATTTCCCGACTTATATATCGCAAGAACATTTATTACACAAATCATGGCAAAGGAGGTGACAATGACCACTTGAGATTTGGCAAGTACGACAGACGTCCTATCCCCCAGCCTCGCATCATATCACAGCAGCCTCTTACATAATATGTGATCCAACTTTACGCCTCGATTTTGGCAATCCATTGTTTTTCTAAACATGGCATATTTTTATACATTGTTCCTTTATGACTTGGTTACAGATCGGGTGTCGCTCCTTTCTTTGACGGCTAGGGCAGCCTATCGCATTGTGGGGGGGAGGTTAACCTCATTATTCCCTGGGTTATGTGTCAGCTCACTATTCGGGAAAGATAGTGTACCAGGAAATGGCACGGTTTAACGGCATGACATTTCTATTTTTTTCTACACAAGTTGTTGTTCATAAGTCATTTATGTTGCATACTCTGTGTTTTTTCTAAATCCGACGATTACTACCCTCTCTGTGTTTCAAACAGCACAAGAAGTTGTTGTTCCATTGAGAATCCACAGTGAAACCATGGGAGGCCGGGCAATTCGAAGTGAACCACAGGAGTTGACAGTCTCCGCTGCTACTCGGGAGATCCAGGAAAGAGCAGGATGGCTGACTTATCTCAGTCGCCTGCAGGAGTCCAATGAAACAATGGCGATGGAATTTCTACAGAACCTGTAGGAGGATCACTCCACGGTGCGGGGGAAACGGATAGCGATCACTGGCGATATAATTGCAGAAGTGTCAAGACTACCAACCACCGGACCTGTATGGACATTAAAGAAGGAAAGACTCCAGAATATCATGGAAATTTTCCAGGACGAAGGCCAAAGCTTAGCAATTAAAGGGAAGGGAGTTCTGCCAGTAACGCTAGGAGAACCCTGGGCAGAATTAGCAAGAACAGTGCAAAGCTACATCACCTGCGAGGGGAGAAAAGACGTGGTAAGGCCACGACACCTTAAACTCTTAGCTGTTTTAAAGCAAAAATGCTCTGTAAATCTTCCTGCACTTTTGAATTCTTTACTTCATGACGTCGCACGAAGCTTGAAAAAGGCACAGCATGTAGAGTCAGTTGTCAGCCACCATGGATTAATCCGACTAATAGTTAGTCATAGCCTCACCCAGCAGCAAAGTAGCTGGGAAGAATTAATTGCAATAATTGAGGGGAGAGCGAAAACACCTTCCCCAAAACGTAAACATACTACAAGCACACCAGAACGTCTGGAAAAACACAGAGAATTAAGAAAACAAAAACATGTTGTGAGCACATCCGAACGACCAGAAACACGCCAGGAATCAGCAAAGCGTAAGCATGACACTGATACACCGAAACAGCCAGAGAAACGCAGAAAATCAGTCCGGTGAGCCCGGATAAGAGGAAGGCTGGAAAAACTCTAGGAAAGCACCAGCGAGCCAGTGGTAATTGAGGACGAGCACCCTCACGACCAGAAATAGAAGAAGAACAAGTCGAAGGAGAAAAGGAAGGAGAGGCCGAGGAGGCTGAGCAATCCGAAGAGGAAAATGACGAAGCAGCTGAGCATTCAGAAACAGAAGTTGAGCCTCCTGAGGCAGAAGCTGAGCCTCCTGAGACAGAAGCTGAGCACCCTGAAATGGAAGCTGAGCATCCTGAGGATGGACAATCCAGGCAGGAGGAGGAAATGGGACAGCATGTAGGTAGCCCACCACAGGACCTAGTGGGAGAAGAGGAATTGGCCGCAATCTTGGCCAATATGGGTGAGTATGGCCAACCTTCCACTCCATCATACCTCCGCGACAAACCCCAGGAAGAAGATGCACGTGAAAAACCACATGCAGAAGAGGTAGAAGAAGGAAATCTGCCTGTTCATGATGAAAAGGAGATAGGAGACACTGAGCGGGAACAATCTGTTCCCACAGCACCAGAGGAAATTTCAGAGGAAGTAAGGATAGAAAGCGAAGCCACGGAACCAGTTAGGGTTCTTACCCCATAATAGCCAGAACAAAACAGTGAAGAAGCACCCCAGGAGAAAGATCCAGGGACTAGTCACGGCCCAGAACGCAGCAAAAAGCCTGTTGTTCCTTCTAATAAAACATTGGAAATTAGAGAATTACGAAAGGAATAGCGGAGGTTATTGAGCATAATAGCCCAGCTCCACCAGCAGATCAGGATCCTGAAAGCGAGGCAGAGGACAAGGAAGACCGCCGGGAAGAAAAAGATGACCACTGTAGTAAGAATCTGTAGGATAAAATGGCGGAGGACTAAAAATTGCTCTGTTGATCAAAACCCTACTGAAAATCCAACTGTTGTTCCAAATGAAGCTAAAAATCCAATTGTTGTTTTGAATGAAACTGAAGGTCCAGCTGCTATTCCAAATGAAGCTGAAGGTCTAGCTGTTGTTCCAAAGGAAGCTGAAGGTCCAGCTGCTGTTCCAAATGATGCTGAAGGACAGACTGTTGTTCCATTCGAAAAGGAACAGTTGCAAGCTGGTATTCGTGTTAAAAAAGAAAAGGACAACAAGGAGATTCAAACAGAGGCACCACCCTCAGGGGTGATAAGGGTTCTGAACTCGAAACAACGCAATAAGAAAGTTTAGGTAAAACTCCAGGCCTCCACTGATGCATGGAAAAGAGATCCAAAGACGAGGACCTTGCACAAGGGATTGAAACAGGCTCAGCAAGAAATGGAGAGGCTTAGAGAGCAAACAGTCCCTCGTGAGAAGTATGAAGAACTCCAACAGCAACTAAGGAACGTCAACCAATCCGAAAGCCAGGCCTTTGAAGGGTGGCAAAAGGAACAGGAGAAAGTTGCAAAGGTAACTCGTAGGCTAGATACTGTTATCAAACAGATGGATACCTTGTGTTCTTTATACAATGACGTTTTAGCATGTAGGGCCCCTGCCAAAAACTATGCTCTGTTTTTATTGGAATGATACTTAAAATTAAAAATAAAGGTTGTTAAAGCAGGCGCCCCGATACAAATTAACACTGTCAATGATTTTATAGATTGTTGTAAACATTATGGGGTGAAGGTCCAGAGATTGCTATGTGAATTTTATTTGCATAAACTCGTGCTAGATCAGGAGACTGAGTTGAACCCTGGCCCTTTTGTTGGGGACATTCAGTTGCAAGCATTCATCTCATTCGGGGTTAATCAGATTAAATGGCTCAAAGCCTATAACACTTTCCAAAGACAGGAAAATGGCCTAGACTTGTGGGTAAGGGCTGAGCCTAGGGACCCAGTACGGTTATGGAAAGCACATAGAAACCTTATGAGAATTTTGGGTGTCATCGAAACGTTAGGACCCATGCACGAGGCACTCATTCGACAAAGTTTAGAATATTTTATTTCTATCAAAGATCTCGCCATTGATGCAGCCAAATTCTGGTACCGAATCTCTAATCCAAACATCCAGCTCAGGGATCCATTTAAGTATGAGAATTTTCAATTAGCTTCCAATCGTTTGAACCTCTATGGCGAAAGCATTTTGAGGGCAGGGCCATCCTGGTTAGGATATAGATTCCGCAGTCCAATTATCTGGCACCCTGCACCCGGATATCAAGCCCTATATGAGATGCCTGAGGATCAAATAGGTCAGTTCTTTGACTACTTAGTCACTCACCATGGCTGTAGGCCTCCGCATGAGATTGCTTCTCCAGCCTATTCTCTCACTGCTTTACATGTCAACTACAACGTTTTCATGAGGGCATGAAACAGGGTAAGCAGGGGGGTGTGTGGAGTACTAAAAAGGTATGTTTTAATGATCATTTCAATGGCTTTTCAGTGGGACTTGTGAATCTTTTACATCATGAATGTGGAAAACAATAGAGAATTGTGATAAAATATGTGGAATTAGTATGCAAGACTTAACTGCTGATAGTTGTCATTCTCCTGTGCAGGAAAGGGTAAAAACGAGGAGCTTCTGTTCCAAAGAAAAAGATAAGAACAGAGTAACTGCTGTCCCTTTGACGAAGGACCGAGTGCAAACGAGGAAAAACAGGTTGAAGCAAACCGGTCCAAAAAAGGAGGAGAAGGCACCAGCTCGGCGGAGGAGAAAAGAAGTGATTAAGTATTAACAGTTTGGCGAATCCCTTAGGATCTTTGATCCTGAGGGATCGTTGCATTATTTATCTTATCGCTTAGACATCTCCACCGTTACCCTTATATAAAGGGACGACATTGTTAGTCTGAGGGACGATGCTTTTATGTAACTTCTTGTTAAAGATTGAACTTTGATAATCGAGTCTCGTTGAACTTGGCTCATTGTACTTTCTGTTTTATGCATTAATATAAACGTGGTGATTATCTTATCTCTGCGTCTGGATTAACTTAAAGCGGTGTACCCTTGAGGCTAAGGGCCCGGCCCCGGAGGACACTTGCTTCTGTATCACTACGATTTGATTTCTGTGTGGTTTGCTTATCGTCACTAGTTGGTAATCTGATATGATTTATAAGTTACATCACATGCTCTGTTAAGATTCATTCATTAATGTTCTTTCTATTAACTCTGCATTATATCCCCCGGATGCGGGTGTCTCAATGGATAACGGTGTGATGCCACCTGACGAGCACGCGGCGCCACGTGAAGGAGAGGACGGGGTTCTTAATGAACCGAGCCGTCGAATTCTTGGCTCAGGCGTGCAGCTTCAAAGCAGCCTTAATGGCGCAGCTGAGGATTAAGGCAGGCCTGCGAAAGGCATTAAATGAGGAACACTTCTCAAAGATTGGATATGTGGATAAATGCAATGGTTCGTTGGCATATGAAGCTCAGTATGGTTCAGGGAGCGTTCATTGTTCTTGTTTCATACGGGTGGCGGAGAGCTGGGGTGAGGACAGTTCTCCCCCTGTGTATTTCGACCTGTGTTCTTGCTCTTTGGAGCTCCGTCTGGCTGAAACAAGAAGACGGCAAGAGAAAGCGAAATACTGCATACAGTTGTGCTGTGTTGGAGTTAAGTTTGAGGGGTGGGAGATTAGGATGGTGCGTGAGCGAATGCCGTGTCGGAGAGGTTCTGGGAGCGGACAATTCCCCCGCCCACCCGCTGCAGACCTCCATCACCATTGCTGTTGTGTATATTGTTATCGCAGAGTGGGAGCAAACCCAATTTCTGCAAATCAATTCATGGAAGTGGGGAGTTCAGTCGAGGGACAACCCCGGCTTCCAGCTTTTGGTTCGGCTATCTTTACGCTGGGCAGCTCGGAAGCCCATGAGGGGGTTAATGCACATATTTCTGTGCTCTTTACCAAAATCCCCGCTGAGGATGATGAAGGGTCTTCGTTGGTCTTGGCGGAGGACGACTCAGTACAGGAGAAAGGAAAATTCCCACTGGAGGAGCAGACAATTTCGAAGGCATGCTCCGAGAAAGGTAAGGGCAAGGCTCTGTTGGGAGAGATGCACTCGGCGGCAGGCCCTTCTGGAGAGGCATGTCTTCAGCCTCACCCTCACCTTCGAAGCCATGCTCAGCAATCTCCGGCGCAAAGTCCACTGGTTATGGAAGAAAGTGCGTCTGAAGATGAAGGAGGCAGCAGAAGCATGGAGGAAGAGACCGAGGATTAGCGCTCAGCATCATTTTCAAGCTTCTGTCTTCTTATCTCAGGTCGGGTCCTTTTATATCAGTTTCTGGAGTTTGGTTAACTGTCAATTTAGTGTCTTTGTTGTCTTAGTCAAGTGTCTTGGTAGTAAGTCCTGCGTGTGGTCTTCTCGGACGCAGCAGGCGCGACGAAGTCTGTCCAGCATATGTCAATTTTGGTATTTTGTAGCAGCCTGTCTCTTGTCACAGCTTGGCTGTTGGTTTTTTGTTAATGCCATGCTGAACTGGCTCATCTCACAGTGTGTCTCGGGTTATGAATATGCTTCAGGATGCCCCTGCGTGGGTAATCATAGTGAAAATCAAACAGTACTCAGTGTCATGTCTTTTGTTTCTCTGGTTCACTCTGCCCTGCGTGGCAATTTCATGTTTTGGTCTCTGTCACCCATGGAGAATTCTCTGGCCATGGGTAACCAGCATCTCTGAATGTAATGTATTTGATGTAAATATTAATATATAAGTAGTTAGTATTACCCAGAAAAAAAAAAAAAAAAAAAAAAAAAAAAAAAAAAAAAAAAAACTCTGCATTATATCATCAATACTTTCAGAGTGGATTCAATATTATTAGACTTAATTGAACATTGTTATCATTGTGTTACGGAGCTTTTTATGTGTGTTAAGGAAAATTATCTGAAAGGTGTGTTCTTTATGATTTAGGATTCATGCTGTTCCATTTTGAAACACAGTTGTAATTCCTGTTGATGATTGGTGTTAAATCATATTACTTCTTCGGAGTGTTATTTGTGTATGATTTCCACATGTTGTTCCATAATTAGTAATTAATGTTGTTCCATTAGTTGGTTGTGTGATTTGATTGGAGAATGAAAGATTGGAGTTTTTTATTACAATGAGTGCATTTGAGTTGATAGGATAAAGTTTGATTATTGCTCGCGAGGTTTAGTTATAGCGATTGCTGTTCCATTTCAGAATTGTTGTTCCATTTTAAGCATTGTTGTTCCATTCTAGATTTGTTGTTCAATTTCCTATTTGTCGTTCCATTTTTATCTGTTGTTTCATTTACTCGCATTTGGTGTGAGAGACGATCTGTGGCTGTAGTGAGCCTCGGCATTTACTGCCTCGCTCCCAGACCCGTGGTCCATGCTCTAATTTCCTTTCCATCAGTTTCCAAAGGGATGGGCTATTGTTGTCGAACCCTTGACTGATAAAGTTGCCTAGCTTTAAGAGTGTGTGCTTTAGTCATTTGAAGTAACTTAGTCATAGACAAGCATCAGTTTACTCTTGTATTTTTGTAGGACACTGTACTACTAGCATTACTCTGACAAATAGCCTCAGATTGAGTCACTCTTTGAAATAACCAAATGCTCCCGAATTGACATATTAATGTGAGGTAATTAGAGGTGAAAGAGACCCTTTTTATAGCTCTACATATACTACATTCACAACAACACATTCAAAACAATTCCTTCACTTTAAACTTACATTTCTCCATATGTGAGATAACATCAATAGTGGGTTTGGATTCATTGTCACTCACTATGGTCCACAAATTAAATGCTTTGAGCACTATTAGTAGTTTAAATTTCCCATTAGCATAGTTTCCATCATCAATATTCGTGGATTCTTTCAGATATGTGTCAGCCAAGGAATTTGACATTATTAAATAATGAAGTTGAAGGAAACAATTCTATAATACATATTTTAAAAAGAAACAATCCACTTCCAATAGCAAGTATATATTTCAATATCGAACTACTCTTTTTTGCGAAGCTTGTGGCTTAATACCAACAACAGATGAACCAAACCAATAATGGAATAATAAAACTCGTAGATAATATTTATGCAATTCTCCACTTTCCTTCTTACACACACTTTTATTACAATGATTAAATTATAATTTAAAAAAACTAATATTTAAACCACTTTACTTCTTTCACCTCCTTTTAAGGATAATACCATTATTCATAGAACTCAATTGCCCCCTTTTTTTAATAGTAAAAGTTTCACTTTATAAAATTATCCACTATGAGAAGGTAATGGAATGTTACCTACTTTAATCACTCAAATAAATTAAATCTTTGTCCTACCATCCACGCCAAATTCTATACCAACCAAGTATCAACATTCTATAACAACCAAGTATCAACTCTTTTAAGAAAAGGCAAGTATCAACTCTTTTGAGCAAAGGCAGTGATTGTACATGTGCTCTTCTAGAAAATGATCCTCTCAGCAGTCTCAACAATTTAAAACAATTGGACAATGATCCTCCTCAAGTGATTCCACGTTTTTCTCCAAGCACTACTCCACTCATAGAGATACTCTACCAATTGGCTTATGTAGTGAGCTCTCATAAAGTTAGATAACACATAAAACTACTTGTTTCTCCTTCAAAATGACCTTTCGACGATGGCTCACATCCTATACAACTCTTACACAACATATCTCCCACATATCTAACACTCTCACCTCACACTCCAATACCAAGTTATAATATCAGAGATAAAACACACAAGAGACTTAATAGGCACAATATGAAACCACACTTCATTGATGATCAAAAATGTTTTTACAACCATTCAATTTATAGGAACACATGATCCTTCTCTCAGAAATTATAAATCCAAAAGATCCAAAAAATAACAACTCAAGAACATTATCAACTTGAAAAATTCTTCCACCTTCCCATTTCTACATTATTCTAACAAATTGTTCCTTTGCACTATGAGAGAAATTTGTTATTACTGTATTTCAGCAAGTGTCTCAAATTATAGTCTCTAAAAATTATCTCTATAAAGAAAATAAAGAACACAAGTATTATTGTCTCTCTAGAGACAATAATTTTTTTATTTTAGAAACCAATTACATAATGTGAATCTTTTTGTTTCTTCAATAAGTAATTCATGTTAGGGTGTGATGGAGTTGAACCGCCAATATTGTGCATGCAATGCAGGTGCTCTTCCATTAAGCTAGCACCGTTTAGAAAAATGTGTTAAGCCATCCAACACATTTTTTCTATAATGGTTTAGTACACTTTATGCTAGCTCGAGAGGTTCCACTCTTCCTATGGTCATCATGACCATAAAAGCACTACTATCTATGAATTTACAAAGAAATATATGCACTGATCAAAACCATAGGTATGAAATGCATTTCCATAATGACCATAAAACTACTGACGCTGATGTAATGAAATTTAAAAGATAAACTTACAATATTTAATCAAGATAGCCATGAACTCTTGGTTTATATGGATTTCCTTCTACCTTTCTCCAGCTTGCTTCAACATGAAACCTTGTAGGACATTCAACATTGGAAAACTCTTCCTTCACAATCTCCTCAACTATAGAGAATGGAATTAGAGAAACATGATCAACATTTTGAGACAAACCCTCCACTTTATAACAAGTAAGGTCAGATGAGGAGTTTGTATTGGATGGATCCTACACAAGGAGTTCCAGAATATCATCTCATCTTTCCATATGCATATAAAATATCATTACATTAAGAACAAAGACTAGTGAAAAGCTCGTTGACACAAGATGCCATGAACTTCTTGCACAATGGAAACACTAAGACTAAACCACAATAGTGATAGAGTGTCACATCTCCATATATATTATAAATAAAAATTATTTCCGAAAGAGAAAAATTGACATACAATCTCGCAAAAATCGTATAGTAGAAATATTTCTTGATGGTTAGATACTGGAGACAAACAATAATAGCAAACATCGGTGTACAATAAAGAACTCTCCACTAAAAACAAGTCCTATTAAAACACATAAGATGTTAAGAGTTAGGGTTTTCATCAAGAGAGCTATATGACACTTGATAATCATTGTTTTATCATCAATATGGTTTTTATTACAAATAATCGTGTTTACCAAGCTAGAGTTGTTAGCATTTTTAATGGCAATGGAAACATGGAAACAACTTCATTATGTGAAAAACAATGCACTCGAAAGGGATAATGCAAAACTATGGAAATCATGGACTTATACAAAGATTGTTTGTCATCCCTGAAATTATGGAATTAGACAAATCAAAATGGGTTATTTCTGCATAATCAATTCCTTCCTTTTGTGAGTATCCTCTGGCAACCAATCTAGCTTTGTACTTATCTATACTACAATTTGCATTAAACTTGGGTTTATACGACCATTTACAACCTATGAGAAGTTTATCTTTGCGAATTTCAGTTAACTCCTATGTATTATTTTTTATTATAGAGTTATATACTCATGCATTACATTTGTCCTCTTTAAGTTCTTTAGCTTCTTCATAATTTAAAGGTTCAACCACATTCATTACATGAGCCATTAATGTATAATCTTTATAACAGATTTGAGTTTGTTTTGATGACCTCCTCGGAGTTCTCCTTTTTTCATCTTCTTCTCCACTTCTTAGAGTTCTCCTACTTTCATCTTCTTCTCATGTTTTTGTACTTGCATGACTGCTTGATACTTCCTATTCTTGAACCCACCTATTTCTTTTCGTGTTCCTATACATGTTTCTATTCAACACTTGGATCTATCTTGACATAATCATTATAATCAAAAGATATATTCCATGAACTATTATTATTATCATATTTATTTGTGTTCTCATGAAACACCACATCCCTTCTTGCAATGAATTTATGTGAATTCAGATCAAACAATTTACATGCTTTTTAATGATCCTAATAACCAATAATTATGCATCTCACTGATTTTTCATCAAGATTCCTTCTTTCATCTTTTAGAAATATGAGAAAATTCTTTCAAACCAAAGATTTTTAAATGAATCACTTTTCGTTTATATCCATGATATACTTAGCCCATTTTTTTAATAATAAAAGTTGCACTTTATAAAATTATCCAGTACGAGAAGGTAATGGAATGTTGCCTACTTTATTCACTCAAAGAAACTACATCTTTATCCTACCATCCACGCCAAATTCTATAGCAACCAAGTATCAACATTCTGTAACAATCAAGTATCAACTCTTTTGAGCAAAGGCAGTGATTGTACATGTGCTCTTCTAGAAAATGATCCTCTCAGTAGTCTCAACAATTTAAAACAATTGGACAACGATCCTCCTCAAGTGATTCCACGTTTTTCTCCAAGCACTACTCCACTCACAGAGATAGTCTAGCAATTGTCTTATGTAGCGAGCTATCATAAAGTTAGATAACACATAAAACTACTTGTTTCTCCCTCACAGTGCCCTTTCGATGATGGCTCACATCCTATACAACTCTTACACAACATATCTCACACATATCTAGCACTATCACCTCACACTCTGATACCAAGTTAGAATATCAGAGATAAAACACACAAGAGACTTAATAGGCACAATATGAAACCATAATTTATTGATGATCAAAAATGTTTTTACAACCATTAAATTTATAGGAACACATTATCCTTCTCTCAGAAATTCTAAATCCAAAAGATCCAGAAAATAACTACTCAAGAACCTTATCAACTTGAAAAATTCTTCCACCTTCCCGTTTCTACATTATTCTAACACATTGTTCCTTTGCACTACGAGAGAAATTTGTTATTATTGTCTTTCAGTGAGTGTCTCAAATTATAGTCTTTAAAAATTATCTCTATAAATAAAATAAAGAACACAAGTATTATTGTCTCTCTAGAGACATTAATTTTTTTAGTTTAGAAACCAATTACATAATGTGAATCTTTTTGTTTCTTCATTAAGTAATTCATGTTAGGGCTTGATGGAGTTTAACCACCAATGTCGTGCATGCAATGCAGGTGCTCTTCCATTAAGCTAGCACCGTTTTAAAAAATGTGTTAAGTCATCCAACACATTTTTTCTATAATGGTTGAATACACTTTATGCTAGGTCGAGAGGTTCCACTCTTCCTATGGTCATCATGACCATAAAAACACCACTATCTATGAATTTACAAAGAAATATATGCACTGATCAAAACCATAGGTAGGAAATGCATTTCCGTAATGACCATAAAACCACTAACGATGATGTAATGAAATTTAAAAGATAAACTTACAATATTCAATCAAGATAGCCATGAACTCTTGGTTTATATGGATTTCCTTCTACCTTTCTCCATCTTGCTTCAACATGAAACCTTGTAGGACATTCAACATTGGAAAACTCTTCCTTCACAATCTCCTCAACTATAGAGAATGGAATTTGAGAAACATTATCAACATTTTGGGACAAACCCCCCACTTTATACCAAGTAAGGTCAGATGAAGAGGACTCTGTAGTGGATGGCTCCTACACAAGGAGTGCCAGAATATCATCTCATCTTTCCATATGCATATAAAATATCATTACATTAAGAACAAAGACTAGTGAAAAGCTCGTTGACACAAGATACCATGAACTTCTTGCACAATGACAACACTAAGACTAAACCACAATAGTGATAGAGTGTCACATCTCCATATATATTATAAATAAAAATTATTTTCGAAAGAGAAAAATTGAAATACAATCTCGCAAAAATCGTATAGTAGAAATATTTCTTGATGGTTAGATACTGGGGACAAACAATAATAGAAAACATCGGTGTACAACAAAGAACTCTCCACTAAAATCTGGTCCTATTAAAACACATAAGATGTTAAGAGTTAGGGTTTTCATCAAGAGAGCTATATGACACTTGATAATCATTGTTTTATCTTTAAGTATGGTTTTTATTGCAAATAATCTTGTTTACCAAGCTAGAGTTGTTATCATTTTTAGTGGCAATGGAAACATGGAAACAACTTCATCATGTGCAAAACAATGCACTCGAAAGGGATAATGCAAAACTATGGAAACCATGGACTTATACAAAGATTGTTTGTCATCCCTGAAATTATGGAATTAGACAAATCCAAATGGGTTATTTCTTCATAATCAATTCCTTCCTTTTGTGAATATTCTTTGGCAACCAATCTAGCTTTGTACTTATCTATACTACAATTTGCATTAAACTTGGTTTTACACGACCATTTTGTTAGGATATTCTGACACATAGGAAATAGTTAAGTATAACTTGGTCTAGTGTAGAGTTAGGTAAAGTGTGTTTCTTTACTATGTACTTTTGTAACTTACAATCCGACGGTCACGATATGTAGTGATCTGACGGTTCATTCTCTCCTCGGTATTATTGACACTTGATCCATGGCTTAACACCCGATTGGTCCATGATCCCTATTTAAAGAGCATGGAGGATCATTTGTAGGGTAATCGTCCATGAGAGAAGCTTATGTAAATTTTCATTCTTTTATTAATATATTGCCTGAAGTGGCTGCGTTGGCTCAAGTCGTGGACTGTTTCCCTCTTTGAGGGTTTTAACCATGTCAAAAATACTAGTGTATTGATCTGTGATCTATTTGTGAGCGGTGTCCTTTGGTGTTCTGCCTGAGGAACTTACCCTGTAAATTCCTACATGGTATCAGAGCTATTTGAGGGCCGTGTCCGTTGGTGATCCAAATCTGAAGCTAGTAGAACTGCATCCGACTGTCGTTTCCTAGATCTACTGTTTCTGACTACTTTCGGGCCGAGAGGATTGCACTATTGTGTTAGGAGCATCTGTTCCAGTGAGGAATCCTTTTCGTTTCACGTGAAAAGGTTTCTGATAGCCCTAGCTACGTCATTTTTAAGATCTGGAGGTATACAGTGTTTATTTGCAGTTTACAGTTATTTTCTCTTTGTTTATTTCGGTTTCAGTTTATTTAGCTTTTTGTTTTTTTAATTACCGGATCTATACCTTTGATTTCTACGTATGCTCTTTGCCCCATGACTCTGTGCGATCTGGG
Source organism: Pinus tabuliformis (assembly GCA_031772625.1). Classification (NCBI taxonomy): domain Eukaryota; kingdom Viridiplantae; phylum Streptophyta; class Pinopsida; order Pinales; family Pinaceae; genus Pinus; species Pinus tabuliformis. Next base: position 1,955,053,132 of record CM062817.1, on the reverse strand, counting down.
CAAATCAGAAATAGAAAGGAAGGATTTTTCTCATGCGTATGCTCTTTTCCACCACGCCTTAGTGTGATCTCGGAAAATCAGAAACAATGAGGAAAATATTTAATTTCCGGCTAAAGCTAACTTTAAGCCGTAAGGTTTTTTTTTTTTGTATGTCCGTGTTGGGTTTTTGTGTTTTTTGTTTTGTAGGGAAAAAGAGCTTTCTCAAGTAAGCATGCAGCCCAAAGCTTCAGCGACAAAAAAAAAAACCTTCCTCTTTTCCAAAAATTACTAAACTTTTAATTTAGCTCACTTGGTCCAAAGCTACTTTATGAGAATAGAGGTCTTGAGTTCAAGTCTTCTTTTTGTTGAGCTAATTAGATTAAGTTTGGAAAGGGGGCGGATTTTTTTTAAATATAACATTATCATTCATGTCCGCACATTCCCGTACTTCGTTGGCGTCTTCATCAACTTTCCTTCAAAAAGCCATAACTTCTTCATCCGGAAGCCGTTTTGAGAGCCGTTTTTTTTAACCAGCCTAATTTTTCAAGATCTTTCCATTGAAACACTTAGTTTCAGCATATATAGCTTCAGTTTTTGTTAAAATGGAAAGTCCATGCCAAGTTATTCTTGATAGCACCAACTACTTCCAATGGTGGTCCTACATTGTGGATTTACTTAGAAGTAAAGGTCTTTACAGAATAGCCTCAGGCCAAGAAACCAAACCGAAAGATGAAGATAAGGCAGCTAAATGGAAAAATAGGCAAGATCAAGCACATGGGTTGATAGAGATGTCTATTTCTCCAGATCTTAGATTCCATATTGCAGAACTTGATACTCCTGAGGAAGCAATGAAACAGATCACTAAAATTTTTGGAATTAAAAATGAACTTAAAGCCCATCAACTCAAAAATGAGTTGTTACATTGGACCCCAATAATTTTTCTTGCATTGAAGATTTTTTGTCCAAGTTCAAGACCCTTAGACTTCTCTTGGAAGGTGTTAAGGTTAAGAAAGAAGATAATAACCTTATCTATTCTATTCTTACTAAGTTGGGACTAGCCTATTCTGTGTTTGTTTCCACCTTCAATTCTACAAGAGAAGCCTTCATTTCTCAAGGAAAAGCCTACAAGTCCCCTTCCTTTGATTCCTTTTGTGATTCTTTAATAAGAGAACAAGAAAAACTCTTACACCTTGGTCTTCTTAATCTTGGAAACTCTTCTAAGAAAGCGATAGCCGCCCAACAGCAACCAAATTCAAAGAATCCTAAGAAATTGTATCCTAAAAGGAATGGTCCTAAACCAAACAAGGGTCCTAAGAAATTTCAGCTTCAAAATGAAAAATCATTTCAACATAAGACAAATAAAAACAAAGGGAAGAAGACTGATAGACATTGCAACTTTTGTAATCGAGATGGCCACTTAGAATCCAAATTCTTTAAGAAGATGGAAACCTTGGAAGAAGCAATGAAGAAGCATAATATCCATTTGGAGCACTCTTCAACTTCAACTTCATCTTCAGGAATAGCACTTTCTGCATGTGGTTGTCAAGCATCTCGGTCTGGCTATGCACTAAATGTATCTTCCTCTTCTCATTCTCATGAGTAGCTCATTGATTCTGGAACTTCTTATCACATGGCAAAAAACAAAGCCATGTTTTCTTCTTTAAATGATTGTAACACCAAAAATATATATGTTGGTGATGATAGATCTCTTAGTGTTGTAGGGACTAGAACTGTTCATATAGACAATGGTCAATTTAATGATGTATTATGTGTTCCAATATTATCCTGCAACCTTCTATCTGTATATCAGATAACTCATTTAGGTGAAGGTAAAATCATTGTATTTTCACCTCACGATGTTGTAATTAAGGACCTAAGAGATCCTAGACAAATTTTAGCTACTAGCAGTGTTGATGATTCTACAAGGTTGTATAAGTTTCACAAATTTGGGTCATCAAATCTTCCCTCGGTATTTGTTGCTCATAACGATGAAGTGAGCAAATTTTGGCATGAGATATTTGGTCACTTAAGCTATCGCTCCCTTTAGAATCTATGTAAAGAAAATATGGTGACAGGTCTTCCAATCGTATCTTGTAGAGATGGTGTTTGTTCCGGATGTGTACTCGGAAAACATCATCGGGATAGTTTTGAAAAACATGCCTCTTGGCACGCCTCAACCCCTTTACAGCTTGTGCATAGTGATTTATGTGGTCCACTTCCAGTTGTTTCATTCTCTGGCTACAAGTATTTCTAACTTTCATTGATGATTTCTCCAGACGCACTTGGGTATACTTCTTGAAACTGAAGAGTGAACTATTTAACATGTTCTTGGCCTTTAAGGCCTTTGTTGAAAAACAATCTGGACATCAAATTCTTAAGCTAAGATCTGATCATGGCGGAGAATATGTTAACAAAAAATTCATCAACTTTTGCACTGAGAATGGAATTCAAATGCAACATACTGTTCCATATACTCCACGACAAAATGGTGTAGCTGAAAGGAAGAATCACACCTTAAAGGAAATGGCTAATTGTATGCTTCAATCTAAAGGACTTGGTCTTAATTTTTGGGCAGAAGCAATTAATTGTGCAAATTACATAATAAATTGCACTCCTACTAAGGTTTTAGATAATATCACTCTAGAAGAAGCATGGAGCTCAATTAAACTAGATGTAAGTCACTTTCATGTTTTTGGAAGTGAAGCATGGGCCCATATTCCAGATGAGAAACATAAAGCTTTAGAACCTAAGAGTGAAAAATGTATTTTTGTTGGATATTCTGAAGATGTCAAAGGATATAGACTTATTCCACTTAAGTCCAAGAATGTTATCATTAGAAGAGATGTACAGTTTGCTGAAAATATATCGGCCTACGAGCCTAGTTCGGCGGATGTGCCACCTCTCCCTATCTCTTCTACTTTTGAAAATATTTCTTCTTCAGATGATGAAAGCGAGGATGAAAATCCTCCCCCACCTTCTCGAGATCCTCCTTCAGCTCCTCAGCTTCCAACATGGGTCTATGCTACTCGGGATGCAGCAGGTGATCTTGCCGGTGATCCTACAGATCAACGACGTACACGTTCTCAGTTCGATAGAGCCTCTTCTTTACTGGCTAAAGCTTCAGCAAATTATGATCCTGACACCTTTGCAGAAGCTTCAGGCCATCCAAACTGGGAAGCAGCTATGAATGAAGAATATCATTCATTATTGTCAAATGATACATGGGATCTTGTTCCTCTACCAAAGGGATGAAAACTTGTTAGATGCAAATGGGTTTACAGAACCAAGTATGGACCAGATGGGAAAGTTGATAAACATAAAGCTCGTCTTGTTGCTAAGGGTTTTTCACAAGTTGAAGGCATTGACTACACTAAAACCTTCTCCCTGTTGCCAAAATGAACTCTATCCGCCTTGTTCTCTCCCTTGCTGCCTCTTTCTAATGGGAAGTCCATCAGATGGATGTTAAATCTGCCTTCTTGCATGGGGACTTGCATGAAGAAATCTATATGGTACAACCTATTGGCTTTATAAAAACAGACTCCAGCCTTGTATGTCGGCTTAAGAAATCCCTTTATGGTCTCAAGCAAGCTCCTTGGTCTTGGTATGCCAAAATGGATAGCTTTCTTTTAGAAACTGGCTTTTCTAGGTGTCATTCTGACAATACTGTCTACACCAAGAAAGTGGGCAAGTCTCTTATCATTCTTGTTCATTATGTTGATGATCTTATCCTGACTGGTAGTGATCCCAATCTTATAAACCATGTGAAGTCTAGCCTTAAAAGTAAGTTTGAAATGATAGACTTAGGACACTTACATTATTTTCTTGGTCTTCAGGTCTTGCAATCCAAGGAAGGAATTTCCCTTTCTTAGTCCAAGTATGCCTGTGATCTTCTACGCCATTTTCACATGCAAGACTGTAAGCCAGCCCCTTCTCCCTTTCAATCTGGAGTCAAACTTTCAGTCACTTGTACTTCCCCTGAATTTGATGCTACCTTATACCATCAACTTGTAGGAAAACTCTTGTATCTAACACATACTCGTCCTGACCTTTCCTTTGTTGTGGCCTTGTTGCTTAGTTTATGCAAAACCCACATGAAAGTCATTAGAAAGTAGCTAAAAGAATACTTCATTATGTTCGAGGTACAGTTCAGTTTGGGATTCATTACAGTGCCGAAGCATCTCCTCTATTGGTTGGTTTCACTGATTCTGATTGGGCTGGTGACCCTGATGATCGGAAGTCTACTGCAGGCTATGTGTTCACTCTTGGTTCAAGACCTATTACATGGGCTTACAAGAAACAAGGTGTCATTTCTCTTTCTTCAGCAGAAGCAGAGTATCGTGGTGCCGTAGAAGCTAGTAAGGAAGCCTTATGGCTTCGTCAGATCCTATCAGAGTTTGGCTTTCAGCAGCAGCATCCCACTGTACTTTGGTGTGATAATCAAAGTGCCATTCAACTATGCAAAGATCTAGCCCAACATCAGCGTAGCAAACACATTGAACTGCACATGCACTTCATCAGAAAGCTCATTCACGACCATGTTCTTGAAGTGTAATATTGTTCAATAGATGATCAAGTTGTAGACATCTTTACAAAGGCTCTCACAGAGGCGAAGTTTACTAAACTTAGATTTATGGTTGGAGTTCAGGAAGTTGTCACTAAGGGGGGATAGGCTCTAGTGCCTCCTTCCTTCTCCTATTATTTGTAAATCCTTCAATCCTATCCCAAGTTGTTCTTAAGGGGGGATGTTAGGATATTCCGACACATAGGAAATATTTAAGTATAACTTGGTCTAGTGTAGAGTTATGTAAAGTGTGTTTCTTTACTATGTACTTTTGTAACTTACAATCCAATGGTCACGATATGTAGTGATCCGACGGTTCATTCTCTCCTCGGTATTATCGACACTTGATCCGTGGCTTAACACCCGATTGGTCCATGATCTCTATTTAAAGAGCATGGAGGGTCATTTGTAGGGTAACCATCCATGAGAGAAGCTTATGTAAATTTTCATTCTACTATTAATATATTGCCTGAAGTGGCCACGTTGGCTCAGGCCATGGATTGTTTCCCTCTTTGAGGGTTTTAACCACGTCAAAAATACTGGTGTATTGATCTGTGATCTGTTTGTGAGCGGTGTCCTTTGGTGTTCTGTTTGAGGAACTTACCCTGTAAATTCCTACACATTTACAACCTATGAGAAGTTTATCTTTGGGAATTTCAGTTAACTCCTATGTATTCTTTTTTATTATAGAGTTATATTCCTCATGCATTACATTTGTCCTCTTTAAGTTCTTTAGCTTCTTCATAATTTAAAGGTTCAACCACATTCATTACATGAGCCATTAATGCATAATCTTTATACCTTATACGGATTTGAGTTTGTCGTGATGACCTCCTCGGAGTTCTCCTTTTTTCATCTTCTTCTCCACTTCTTAGAGTTCTCCTACTTTCATCTTCTTCTCATGTTTTCGTATTTGCATGACTGATTGATACTTCCTGTTCTTGAACCCACCTATTCCTTTTCATGTTCATATACCTGTTGCTATTCAACACTTGGATCTATCTTGACATAATCATTATTATCAAAAGATGTATTCCATGAACTATTATTATTATCATATTTATTTGTGTTCTCATGAAACACCACATCCCTTCTTGCAATGAATTTATGTGAATTGGGATCAAACAATTTATATACTTTTTAATGATCCTAATAACCAATAAATATGCATCTCACTGATTTTTCATCAAGATTCCTTCTTTCATCTTTCAGAAATATGAGAAAATTCTTTCAAACTAAAGAATTTTAAATGAATCGCTTTTGGTTTATATCCATGAAATACTTCAAACGATATTTTACAATCTCAACTCTTGGTAGGACTCCTATTTTTCATGTAAACAATTATTTTAATAGCTTTTTCCCAAAAATCATTAGAAATGCTTATACCTATATCAATCTCAACTCTTGGTAGGACTCGTATTTTTCATGGAAACAATTATTTTAATAGCTTTTGCCTAGAAATCATTAGAAATGCTTATACCTTTCAACATACTGCAGCACATTCCACCAAATTTCCACTCTTTCTCTTAGAAACACCATTTTGTTGAGGTGTATCAAGCACTGTTAATTGTTGTTGGATTCCATGGCCTTTATAGTAATTAATGAATGTTCCTAATTTGTATTCTCCCCCTCGATCTGATGTGAGGATTTTAATGTATTTACCTATTTATTTTTCAACCCTATTCTTGAATTCTTTGAAATATTCAAATACATCACTTTTTCCTTTTAATGAAATAAACCAAAGTGTACCTCGATGTATCATCAACAAAACTAAGAAAGTATCGTGCACTCCCAGGTCATCTTGCTTGCATTGGGCCATAAGTATCATATGAATTAGCTCAAGTATATATGTTTGTCTTTTCTCATTGTGTACAATGAATTCATCTCTATGTGTTTTTTCTAAAGCACATGCTTCACATTCCATATGTTCATTTTTCAAAACACATAGTCCTTCAACCATTGATTTCTTTTAAAGTAACACCAAGTGATTCTGATTAATGTATTTCTGCGTCTCCTGCCATAATTCTTCTGTTGAAATTATTGTAGCTTTGAACACGTGATGTCATGCTTTAGTCATATTCAAGTTATATAATCCTTCAATCCGTGTATGTGTGGCAAAAACCCTATAGTGATTTCAGATATCTTTAACAACACATCCAGGCTTAACAAATCCCACTTATAAATCTTGGTTAGTTATAGTAGATACATATATTAAGTTCTTTTTAATTTGAGGAACATGCGTTACAATATGAATCTCTTTTGTTTGTCTGTTAGGTAAGTCTACACTTATCACTTTATACCCTTGTACTTTAAGTGAGCTATCGTCTCCTAAATAAACATATAATCCATCAAGGTTTTCCTAATACTCATCAAACCAATCAGGACATATGAGACGGGACACCCAAATCAACATACCATGCATTAACATCATAAGTTTTTCAAAAAAAAGGAGCTTCTTAAACAAACTTAAGATCTTTAAATCCTTCATTGATTGAGGTATCATTGTTCAAAAAATTGATACTATGTTTTCTATTTCTTTGTTTGGACTCATTGCATTTTCTTTTATAAAAATATTTAGCATGATGCCCAGGTTTCATGCAATAAAAGCATTCATGAGTCTTCTTAACATGAGGCTCAAATTTAGATGGAACTATACCTTTTTGCTTTGCTTGAAATCTACCCCCTTTGTTTTTGTCGCATGGCTTACCTCTATATGGTCATTTCCCTTTCTCTTCCAACGCTAAATCTAAACTAGTAGAGCCCCAATCAAATTTCTTCATCCTCTCTTCCTCTTGAAGAAGAATCCATTTCAATTCATCAAATGTAGGGGGCTTCTCTCTAGCTAAGAGACTTGAAATAAAAACCTGATAATCTAGTAATAAACATTTTGAAGTGATTGTTACCAAATTTATACTAGAGACCTTTTCGCCAATATAACCTAATTTTTCACTTAATCTTTAACATGAGAAATAAAATTGAGTATACCTTCATGTAACTCCATCTTGATACACAACAACTAACTCTTTAGAAATAAAATCTGATTTGAATTTGTTGTTTCATACAAGATTTTCAGTACTTGTCATGTCTCCTTAAATGTTATGCAATCTCTCATATGAGGAGTGAGGTTATCTTTGATAGATATTTGCAACAAAGCCTTCACTTTCAGTGTGAGTTTCTCCCAATCTGAAACAACAACAATGAGTTTGGCTTCATTACTACTCAGTATGGTATATGTTTCAAGCACTATTAATAGTTTAAATTTCCAATAGATAAAATAACCATTAGACATATTAGACGAATTAAAAATCCATTAGAAAATTTTCCTCCAAAAATCTTTAACGAATAACTGTGAAATTCTTCATCCCTTATAACATTGATAAATGTATCAATCAAAGAATTGAAACCTGAGATCGAATGTCGCCCTCGTCTTGGTTTACACGCCATTAATGGTCGCCTACTAAATTCTATGTAACCTGGAGACGGCTTATAGCGAAAGGACACGTAAGACAGGTGGCAAGAACAACTCTCCACAATGAGAGTTCAGGGTTTTTTCAAAATATATATATATATAATTTAACCAAAATTATTGTGAATTAATTTATGCCAGGTATCATAAATAGTATCATAAACACCATTTTCCTAATAACAATTTGGAAAAAATTAACGAATTTAAATTTAAGCCGACGTTTAACTTTTGTAAACACTACGTGCGTGTGGACGTAACCAGACGTTGCGTTGTTGCGTGATATCTATAAATAAAGCATAGAACCAACCATATCAATGTAAATAGAAACATATTGAGTGAGATCGATTATTTACAAATGGAGTCTTCTATTGATAGTATTCCGGAAGAGTTTGTGGATGGTCTTGTGGCTGAATTCATTTACGACCCCATTCGACTGCCACTAACAGAAGACACTGCTCAGATTCTTTACAACCGTAGAACACTCGAAAAGATTTGGGACAGCAAACAAGCGGCTGTTAACCCATACACGCGTAAGCCCTTCGACATTCGCAATGCCATCCCGCAGACTGAGCTGAAGCAACAGATGCGTCAATACCTCGTTGAAAACAACATAAGCGACCTTGAGGTCATTCCCGCGGATTACACTGAACCCTTAAACTCAGCAGACATGCAACATCTGTTAAATGAATTGGTTATAGCTGGAGAGCAATGTTTGATCGCCAGTAAAAGCGGTGAAAGAGAGGCGAGTTCGAAGGCCCTGTGGCAGAAGTTGAATCTGGTCCGTCTTTATTGCCAATACAAGGCAGAAAACAGAGAAACTTTTTTATCAGTCAGGGGATACGAATACTTGTTGAAGGCAATAAATCCCGCGTTATACCCATTATCCTTCTATTACTCCTCTGCCCTTGAAGATACCCGAGAGGCGGGCAAAGAAGTGGCCAAGATAATTGATGTCGTCGGTTTGAAAGACAGCGATTTGCAGACTGTCCCTGTAGAGAATATATCGGCTCTTCTACGCATTCTCGCTGCTCTTGTTGAGAGGGACGACATGAAAATCCAGAGTATGGTGATAAGAATTTACGTTCGTATCTATGAGGCTTCCATCGAATGTGTTCTTAGAGCGTGCCCCGGGACTTTCCATAATATTAGCTTTAATCATGCTCTACATATCTTAAATCAGCGTTACAATGGCAGTGATCTAACGAATGAAGACCTCTACAACGTAACTGCGCTTCTCGCAGCTCCCTGGAACAGAAATCGCTGCTCAAATGTGCAAAATTACAGTGATGGTGTCGTCAAAGTAGTAATCATTTGTACTTGTCGTTTCCTTGACCTGCATGTCGCTTCCATTCGTCGTGCTGAGTCTGAGGGTCGTGGTAGCCGCCAAGAAGATGAGATTGATGAAGAGGATCAGGAGAAGAATATCCATATGATAAGTGAGGCACTCGATCGGGGACTCCTTTTAATTGATTCCATGGTGCGGAAACGGACGCTGCAGGGTTTTCGTATAGTCAAATACGTTGTTAGAATTGTGGAACATATTCTTGATGGTTGCAAATTCTACCGGTCATCGCACCTGCAATATGGTTTAAATATTACCGCATTAGCTTTTCGAGAAGAAACCAACGTTAATGTTATTCGTAGGAACAACTTTGCTATAGTTTTCCGCCGTTTTCTTGAAAGCGATTTTGTTAATGAATACGACCCGCAGGTTAAGTTGTTGCTGGAAGATATTGTTCGCATAATAGTTACCAAATTCGAAGTCGAATACGAATATGAGTCTGAATATGAATTTGATTGGATAAAAAAATAAAAATTATTACTTAAAAAAATCTAAAATATAAAATTTATAAATTTTTTATATTTTTAAATTTTAAAAAAAAATTATATTTATTAATACTAAATTATTTTTTTAAATTATTTATAAATTAAAACAATTAAAAATATTATACTGTTATATAATATTGGGTAAATTTATTTTTAGAAAAACAAATACACCCATAAATATCATTTTTTATATATTAATAACTTAAAACCTAAGTAAATTCTGTTCCTCCCTTTAAAGGCTGCAAATCCTATGTTTTTGCCATCTGTTGCCTCTACAGATTGTGACCATGTCGAGTCCGCATTTCCCAGTCGAGTAAGGGAAAATGAAGATGCGCGTTGGTCCGTCATCCATAATTCTGACTCCATTCACGTTAGTTTGTGAGAAATAGAAACTAATCACATTTTGCATTGATCGAATCGAATTTAATCGTATTTTTCACTGAACCGAATGGAATTGTCGAATATTTGAATTTTTTAACTTGATTTAATCAAATTTGGTAACTATTGTTCACACCATATCATAGCGGGAAAGAAATTTTTATTCACATTTCCTCTTTTTTCATATGCTTTTGGGTTGGTTTATAAAGAAAGCTACTGCCTCAATCTCGCTAAAAAAGACGAAGAGCCATACAATTAGAAATTAAGAAAATTATAGATATGAGACTAATTTAATTTCAGTGGACATTAACCATCATCATCATAAAAAATGTGCTTTTGGTTCTCTTTTTCGAAATCTATTTGATAAAACATAAACATTGAAATACAGTAATTATCATTTATATATTTTCTTTAAATATCAACTTAATTGTAAAAGCAACTGAGTCATCGTTATTTCAAAATTTTAAATTTCCATATTTACTCTGCAAATAACACTAAATTTATGTCACTAATGGTTTAGAATAAATAGATGTTTGTAGGACTCAAACATCATCATAATGATTACGAGTATAAATATCAACGAAGCTTACATATTTTTTCGAAATCTGTACTATGATATCTAAGATGATCACACTTTAAAAAAAATTAATGTAATGTTGATGATATTTTTTTATGAGTATGTGAATATATATATATATATTAAAAGAGTATTATGTAATTTTTTGATTCATTATTTAGAGCTATTGAAATGGATTCACGAAGAAGAATATGTTAGAAAAGCACAATGATGGGTGTAGACCTTCTTGTCTGCACCTCATATGTCATATAATTAAATTCTTTTAATCTTTATATAGATAAAGTCGGGATTGTTAAAGGTTATAGGTATCAAGACAATTTTTATAATAATCATTAAGATACTTGGTTTATGTTTTATGTTGTTATTAAAAAAAATATTTGATTTAAATAAGGTTTTTAAGCATGAAGACTTATTGTCATTTTATTATGGATATTTTTAATCTATAAAAATTTTATAACATTATATGTCTTATCAATACCATATATCCAAAAAACCACATCTTTTTGTTAATATAATAATTTTATTAATTAATTAATTTCATAAAAAAATATCACTGCTTTGTAAATTAAAATCAACAACTAATTTATTTTAAAATATTTCATCTTACTATTTAATTAAAAAATATTAAGATGTGCAGCATAAGCTGTCACGAGCTCTAATACCTGCGAGTTTTTGAGTACTCTTTGCATTAGGTTTTACCCTGTCGTTGGAGTTTATTCTTGATACGTTTCAAATGAGTATTGACTGGAATATTGACATAAAATATATGCTTTCTCGCTAATTTTATGTGAGAATAGCTAACAGGGAAGCTGAACGCAGAAGCTCAAAGCTAAATATACTGGGGACTTTGTAGGTATTTATGTTGTAAAATTGTGTGTATTTACCATGAAATTTGCATTTTGACATTTGAATTTGCTGTCTAGTCGTATCAAAATTAGGAGTAAAATTTTGTAGCAGAAGTTTTTTTTGTTACAGAATGCATTCAATCATATCCATGGTGGGAATAGTTCTCACTAGCAAGGAGAACTATCCTAAGTGGTCCCGGATGATAAAACACACCCTCATTTTCAATGAGTTATGGAGAGGAGTGTGCATTAAAGATGGAGACAAAGAACCTGAATAGCCTAACTCAGACAAAGAGTTCGCCATTTGGGAAAATAAGAACATCAAAGCTTATGGATTAATGGCAACATCTGTAAATGAAGAGGTGAGTGACCATATTTCACCATTATCAACTGCGTTTAAAGCTTTCAAAAGCTGAAAGAACTCTATGACTCGCATTCTGCACTTGAAGTTGTTCAACTCATGATTAAAATCTTCACTCTTGAATTACAAAATAATGATCCTCTTGCTCTTGCATCTGAAGTAAAATCTATAATGCATGATATCAAATCCACTAAGGTTGAATTGGATATTCCTCTTATCGCTTTTCTCAAGGCACTTTATCCTACTTACTCCAATTATCTTAAGTCATTGCAAGCAAATGGAAATCTCAAAGATATTACCTTTGACTCTCTTGTGAAGAAATTTGCTGAAAGAGAGAAAGATTTTGGAAAGAAGACAGCACTTGAATCTTCTGAAGAGGTTGTGTGCCTTGCCCATAAAGAAAAGTATCTTGTTCAAGATTCTTCCAGAGGAAGAGGTGGTCGAAGAGGAAGAGGAAGATATTTCAGAGGCAGGGGGGCAGACACTCTCAAGGAGAAAAGGTAGATTTTCACTGCATACGCTGCAAAAGAAATGGATCACATGATGCCTCTACATGCAAGTTACCATGGGACAAAATTGAGCAGTAAAGAAACCAACAGAAAGGTAAAACTAATGACACATACAAAGGTAAAGCACCTGAATCCGCTCACTATGTTGTGGCACAATGTCATATTGGAGTAAATGAAGATTTATTTAATGCTTCACTTGCTTCTTGGAAAAATGATTGGTTGCTTGATTCAAGAGAAACATGCCACATGATTCATAGAAAAGATTCTTTTGAAGAATTTACTGACAATGTTGATGGAGCAGTATACTTTGCAAACCAATCAAAAATCAAGTCATCATGGCTTGGCATAATCAGGCTTAAATTTCCTAGTCTTCCAGACTTTCTTCTGCATCATGTTCTATATCTCCCACAGCTCAAGAGAAACTTGTTGTCCTTGGTCCACATCTGTCAGCAAGGTCACTCCATTCATATGTTTGATGGCAAGCTTGAGGTGTGAAAAGCATCTGACCACTCACTTGTCCTGAGGGGAAAAGAAGAAGAAAGGCTTCTCAAGCTGCAAGGTACCTTTTCTCATGCACAACATTTCTCATATAATTCTCATTATGAAGAAGGTACACTTCCATCAAGTTTATTATGGCATGCTAGATTTGGACATTTGAACTATGACAGCCTCCGCTGGTTGAAGAAAAAAGGTGTTGCTGGTTTGCCTACAATTCCTAGGAAATTTATGCAATGTGATGCTTGCATTCTAGGAAAGCATAGCAAACAGTCTTTTCATGATTCACATTCAAGAGCATATAGAAAACTTGAACTCATTCATTCAGATTTATGTGGTCCAATGCTTGTTCCTTCTGCAAATCGAAATAAATATATGATGATATTTATAGATGACTACACCAGAATGTGTTGGGTTTATCTATTGAAGAACAAATCTGATGTTTTTCAAACATTCAAGAACTTTCATAAATGGATTGAAAATGATGCACAATGTCATGTTGGGTATATTCGCACTGATAATGGAAAAGAATACACATCAAATGAATTTGAAAACTATCTTCGCCAACATGGTATCAGACATCAAACAATTGTGCCTTATAATCCCCAAAAGAATGGTCTAGCTGAAATAATGAATAGGACAATCTTAAATATAGTACAATCCATGCTATTATTCAAAAATGTAAAGATAATGTTTTGGGTGATGTTGTTCTATGTGCTGCATATATAAAGAATAGATGTCCATCTAATGCTATTAGAAACAAGACTCCATATGAAATGTGGTATGGGCATGTTCGTTCAGTAAAGCATCTTAAGGTCTTTGGTTCCACCTGTTATGCCTTGATACCAAAGGTACATAGAAACAAACTTGGTGCAAGAATTCATAAGTGTATCTTCCTGGGGTATTCAAACACCTCCAAAGCATACTGTCTCTATGATGAAGTCAATAAAAATTTTGTTGTATTTAGAGATGTAATTTTTCTTGAATCATTCAAAACTGACAATGTTGTTGAGTGTCAACTTGATCGCTTGGATAGATTTGCAAATGCAAAAATCATTTCAAGAATTTGATAATCATATTCCACATATTGAATGGGGAATTCCTATACTAGATCAACATGTGGAATCTTCTTATGAAGAACACTCTCCCCCGCATGAAACTCCAACAACGAATGATGCTTTAAGTAATGTGATTGATAGAATTGGGAGACTCAATCTTGATTCAGTCCCAACTCAATCAAAAGAGCAACCTGGACCATCCAAGAAAGGTCCCCCAAAGTGGCTGACAAAGACACTTGAAAGTGTTCATCCTGATGAGGTTGGAAAGAAGGAACTAGAAATTCAAACTAGCAAAATGGAGGTGATGTAGATGACTCTAATTCAACTATTGATATCCATGTTTCTTATGATTATGAATTGAACTTGTCTACAGATTTTGAACCAACTTCCTTTAAAGAAGCTGCTTCTAATGATGAATGGAAAGAAGCGATGCAAAAGGAGTATGATGCCCTCATAAAGAACGACACTTGGAAGCTAGTTGATCCTCCATTACGATCCAAACCAATTGGCTGCAAGTGGGTCTACAAGAACAAGTATAAAGTTGATGGCTCACTTGACAAGCACAAAGCTAGGCTTGTGGCAAAAGGTTTTGCATAGAAGGAAGGGGTCGATTATGAGAAGGCTTTTTCCCCCACAGCAAAATGGGCTACCATCCAGACACTCTTTGCCCTAGCAGCTTAGAACGGTTGGAAAGTCCATCAAATGGATGTAAAATCTGCTTTCTTGAATGGAGATCTAAAAGAGAATGTTTTTATGTCCCAACCTGAAAGATTTGTTGTGAAAAGACATGAACATAACATATGCAAACTTGTGAAGTCCTTGTATGGCCTCAAACAAGCACAGCGAGCCTAGTACGAAAAACTAACTGAACATCTTCTGAAACTCAATTTCAAACATTATGATCTTGACGATGCAACTTTATTTGTCAAGAAAGTTGGAAAAACAGTTGTATATCTTGTGGTATATGTAGATGATATTTTGATGACAAGGAATAATGAAAGCTACATTGCATCCATAAATAAGGAATTGGGGAAAAGTTTTGAAATGACAGATTTGGGCTATGTCCATTACTATCTTGGTATTGAAGTAACTCAACATCCAAAGTCCATATTTCTCTCTCAAAAGAAGTACATTGGAGATATGTTGAATAGGTTTGGCATGACAAAATGCAACCCTCTTACTACTCCAATGGAACAAAACTTAAAGCCCACATCTATTGAAGGAAAAGAATTTGAGGATGCAACAAAGTATAGATAGCTTGTAGGAAGTCTCAACTACCTAACTACTACCAAACCAGACATTTTGTTTGTTGTTGGAATCCTCTCTAGGGCTATGCAAAAGCCTTGTGAGGGACATTGGTCTACTGCAAAAAAGAGTTCTAAGGTACTTGAAGGGAACTCAAGACTTTGGAATCAAGTATACACAGGTGGACGACTTTAGTTTGATTGGATACTCTGATTCAGACTTCGATGGAGACAAAGAAACTGGGGTATCTACTTCAGGATATGCTATGAGTCTTGGATCAGGAGCTGTCTCATGGAGATCATGCAAACAATTAGTTCCAGTAGATTCCACAACAGAAGCAGAATATGTGGCAACAGCTGAGGTAACAAAATAAATTGTGTGGCTCAGGAAAATTCTTGAAGATTTGCAGGTAAAACAAGTACAATCAACTCCACTCATGACTGACAATACCTCTAAAATAAAGTTGGCCAAGAACCCAAAGTTCCATGATCGAATGAATCACATCAATACTAAATATCATCTAATTCAACATCATGTTGAGGCCAAGACAAACCATCTCTGTCATTGTTCCACTAATGAGTGAATTGCAAACATCTTCACCAAAGCGCTTGGAAGAGAAAAGCTTGAATGATTCAGAATGATGCTTGGACTCACCAACATCCCTTCAGATTAAGGGGGGGAATGTTGACACTTAGTCATTAGGATTGGGTGAATAAACACAATTGATGTAAATAAATAATAAGAAATATGAACAGTCATCGGGAGTTACTACCTGAAGGAATAATATGAATTAATTTTGTGGAGTTACTACCTAGCCTGACAGTAACAAAAATATATGGAATATATGACAATTATATGGAATATGTGTGAAAAAGCTCATATCAGGACCCATACCATTCTCTAAGGATGATTATACACTATTGAGGGTATGTATTTTTGTTTGCAACCTTAGTTAGGGTCCTCCTTACTCATGTGGGTTCTTATTTTACTCACCTATATATATTCTATTCAATATTTTGAAGATTTCATTATAAGATATCTTTAGGGAGACTTATTGGTACATGTAATTTCACATGGGTAAGCCGTGTTTAATGATGCATGCATGTTGTAGTATGGTAGTACATGGAAATATTTGTCTATGAGGATGTCATATAAAATTATGGAATAAACTAATTGAAAATTATGAGGGTGTGTAATCTTGTGCTTGCTTGATGTTGTCTCATATATTACAATGTTCAATTAAGGGAGAGTAGAGGTAAATTGCCATTAAAAGAAATTGTATTATAAGTAATATGTAAAAGAAGTAATGGACACATTGAATGCATTCTACTGTAGATTTAGTAAAATTAAACAAACAAAATACAATGGAGTTTAAAATTTTAATTACATGTAAATGGGCATAAATGGAAAAAATATGAAAGAAAGGATGCAAATGTGAGAATTAGTGTTGGTGTCACTGTGATATTTTAATTAAAGGTCCTTATATTTGAGAATGAAAATTAATGAAAATCGAATATATGTAGCGGGCGTAGGTTGGTTCCTGTATATCAAGGGATTGGAGTCTCTTTTAGGTTGTTTCCTATAAATATCAAGGGGTTGGTGTGTGCAAATCATGAGTTGGTGCTTCTAGTGAGTTGGT
This sequence comes from Pinus tabuliformis, assembly GCA_031772625.1. NCBI lineage: Eukaryota > Viridiplantae > Streptophyta > Pinopsida > Pinales > Pinaceae > Pinus > Pinus tabuliformis. The sequence continues at coordinate 1,955,036,192 of CM062817.1, read as the reverse complement.
GCTTGCAGTTTTAAGGAGGTTAGTTACCTAAGTGGGTAATCAATATCCACAAACCTATTCCACTAGCTCACAACACATTTTTTTTTCTATTTTTGGCAGTTTTTAAGTCCTAAACTTTTGAAGTCGTTTCAAGGCCTTAAATGATGAATTTTTAGGGAAATGAGCTCATGACAATCCTTGATATTTCCAATAGGATGTTTCTCATGTCAAATGAAGATCGCATGTGAAACTCACAACCCCAATAAGTTGACATTCAAACTTACTGCATTTCAGCCTAAAAGCCCTTGACAATTCATCTCCTAGGGCTACGATTTTGGATTTTTAGGGTTTCTCATTACTTATTTATGATAAAAAGTCAATTGAGCTATAATACAATTTGGTGAAGGCACATAGTTGTGACATCACATCCCAGAGATAATATAGCACAATTTGAGCTTGTTTCTTTTAATTCTACATGTGTACGGTTTCAACATTTTCCATTTATTAATAGAAGTTTAGTTTCACTACATATATGTGTCTTGGTTATAAATTTGTATATCAATTTGTTCCCTTCATAAATTTAGATATTGTATTACAACAATCTTCTCTTTGTTTATTTTTTATGTGCATGTCTCCAACAAGGTTGGGGTATAGGGAGTTGGGACTTGAACTGCTTGAGTCCTTTCAGCAGCACCCTCACTGACCTTGACAACCTCCCATGGTGGAAGAAAAGAAAGACAAGGGAGCAAGAGATCCTATTAAATTATTTCTCAAAAAAAACTTGATCGACAAAGGAACAAGATGACAAATAAATTTTGCTATATGTGATGCATCTTCATCAACAAGCCACTTTGGCTGCACCTACCGCTTTAAGTACAAGTTAATTTTGATATTCCTATATTTAAAAGACAAATAGATGTAGTTACTTTAGATAAATGGTTAAATATGATTAAAGGGTATCTTTTAATCCATATTCTTTTCTATAGAGAAAATTTTGACTTTACACTCGTTAAGGTCATCCCCCATGTCAAGTATTAGTGAGAAACTTACTATGCGAAGAGGGCCATGGAGTAATACACACTAATTTCAATTGCACCCAATTGAGACTCTTTTAGTGATGTTATTAAGGAACCATATTACCCTATTGGAAGATAAAAAGAACAATAAATGAGATTGACCACACTATGACATGAAAGTGACCAAGAAGTGACAAAGCTCATAAATATCCTTCATAACTTGCACACTAAGTTGGATATCAAAGAATCTGAGTAAAATATAATGCTAAAGTATTGTTGCTTCTTGCATATATACATTTAGATAGCAAAGGAGTCCGTAAACATCTCCTCTCAGAATGTAATAAAAAGAAAATAGAAAAAAAGCGGGGGGGAGGTGGGGCTGAGGATTTATTGAGTTGACTGCTATTATATCCAAGATCTCGTAAGAGAAAATTTCATTTATTGGTTTGGTTGGCTACTCCAAATTGAAGATTATTCTTAATGGAATACCCTTTTTATTATCTCGTGACATCAAAAATTCTGATGAGAGTAAAATAATGAAGGAATCTCTCATTTGACAAAAATCATTTACTTTCTTCTTTAAGTTCAGGAAGTAATTGATGGTCAAGCTAAAAGCCTCAGAGTCAATCATAAGTATTAAATTTGAACCTAGCCTATACAAAGGGAAACAAATAATTGATGAAAAGCCTAGTGCATAATAAGGCAGGTGGCAAGGACAACTTTACAATGAGAGTTCAGGGGTTTTGAGCGCACACACACACACATAATTTAAAAAACATAAGTGAAAAGTCAAATAACCATTTAAACAACCTAAATGAAAATTTAGCCAAAAATATTGCAAATTAATTTATGCCAAGAAGTCCATAAAAGTATCATAATTAGAAAACGTATAAAAAAAACCATTTCCCTAATAACAATTTGGAAATAAACTAATGAAATTAAATTTAAATGGACGTTTAAATTTCGTAAACACTGTGTGTTTGTGGATGTAACCAAATGTTGTGTTGTTGCGTGATATGTATAAATAAAGCATAGAACCATATCTATGTATATAGGAACATATTGAGTGAGATTGATGATTTAAAAATGGATTCTTCTATTGATGGTATTCTACAAGACTTTGTGGATGGTCTTGTGAATGGATTCGCTTATGACCCCATTTGACTACCTCTAACGGAAGACACTGCTCATATTCTTTACAACTGTAGAACACTTGAAAAGATTTGGGACAACAAACAAGTGGCCGTTAACCCCTACACACGAAAGCCCTTCGACATTTGCAGTGTCATCCTGTAGACTGAGCTGAAGCAACAAATGTGTCAATACATCATTGAAAATAACATAAGTACCCTTGAGGTCATTCATGTGGATTACACTGAAGCCTTAAACTCAACAGATATGCAACATTTTTTAAATGAATTGGTTGTAGCTGGGGAGCAATGTTTGATTTCTAGTAAAAGCAGTGATGATAAGGAAGGAGAAGTGGCTTCGAAGGCCTTGTAGCAAAAGTTGAATCTAATTCGTATTTATTGCTAGTACAGGGCATAAAACACATTTTTGTTAGAAAAGGGATATCACTACAGCAAAACAGGCAATTTACGCCAGATTTAGCACCAGATTTTAGTGTATTTTTCTCTCCATTGGGATGAGCAGCCTGGTGCTAAATCTGGCTCTATTATACAATTTTTAAAGTGTCCTTTTTTGCACAAAATTTTGCATCTTTTTTTACGCCAAATTTTGCATCATTTTTTGCATCATATTTTGCACAAAGATTTGCATTTGGTTTTACAACAAGTTTTGCTTCTAGTTTTGTGCCATTTTTTGCATCTATTTTTGCATCATTTTTTGCTTCCTATTTTGTGCCATTCTTTGCTTCTATTTTTGTGTCGTAATTTGCATCGAGTTTTACACCATCTTTTGCATCTGATTTAGTGCGTTTTTTTGCATCGAGTTTGTGCCATTTTTTGCATCTAGTCTTATGCCATTTTTTGCCTCTAATTTTGTACTTATTTTTACATATATTTTTGCACCAAATTTTTTTTCCTTTTTTTACACCATTTTTTGCATCTAATTTTGCATCATATGTTGAATCTGATTTGGTGCCAAATTTTTCATCCATTTTTGTACCATTTTTTCATCCACTTTTTTGTTTCATTTGTCTCCCTTTTTTGCATCCTATTTTGCACCTAATTTTGAATCATTTTTTGCATCCAATTTAGCATCATTTTTAACAACATTTATTGCATCCAATTTTGCATCCTTTTGAGCATCTAAATTTTCACCCTATGTTGGACCATGTGTTGCTTTGAATCCCATTTTGTGTCTAATGTTACGTTCAATTTTGAGCCATTTTTTTCGTCTACTTTTGCATTTGTTTTTGCACCAAGTTTTGAATCATTTTTTGCACCTCATTTTGCATCCAATGTTGCATCCAAATTTGAGCCATTTTTATGCCCATTTTCGCACCATTTTTTCTACTTTTGTGTCCAATTTTTCACCATTTTTTATGTCCAATTTTGCATCATTTTTGGTGTCTAATTTTGCATCCTTTTTGGCATCCAAATTTGCATCCTTTTTTCTGCCACATTTTGTGTCCACATTTGCATCTCATTTTGCACCTAGATTTTAGTTTGAATTTTCATCTAGTTATGCATCATTTTTGGCATCCTTAGTTTCACCCTTTTTTAGTCCCATTTTTCTTCTTGTTTTGTGTCTTTTCTTACATCCTTTTTGCACCCAACTTTAAATCCTAATTTTACACCATTCTTTGCATCCTCATTTTGGTGTCCATTTTTGCATCCTTGTTTGTGCCCAATTTGGTATCTTTTTGTATTCCCTATTTTGTTCCCTTCTTTGTGTCTAGTTTTGCACCTTTTTTTAATTCTACTTTAAAATCCTTTTTGTCTCATTGTTTGCATCTTTTTTGATGGCTATTTTAACATCCAATTCTACTCCCAATTTTGCATCGATGGTTACATCCACTTTTGGCTTCTTTTTTAGAGTTTGACTTTTACTTCCATTTTACTAATTTTATTACATAGTGAAATATAATACAATTTCTAAATATCATTTTGCTGTAGGATTTAATGCACAGTTAGATGAACATAAAACCCTCTCAGTTTATCCCAGAAACCTAAGATAGATTGATTAAGAGAAAGGTTTTTCTAAGGCTCGGGATTCTTAGTGGATCAAGATGTAGAGTATAGATTAAGAAAAGAAGAATGAATTCATGTGATTCCTTGCATGCAGTTCTTGTTGGAGTTTTTAGTGTAGCTAGGAAGCGCTCCTAGATATCTCCAAATCTTGGTCCTACATGTTAGCTACCTATACCAATAGGTTTCATTTTTCATGATTGGCAGGGGAAGTGCCAATATTATCTACTTTGGTGATGCAAAAATCTCATATTCTTGTGAAAGACACCTATCTGCAGTTGGTTGATGTTGTCCTACTCCTGAATGGGTGGTCCAACAGTCTAAGCTGGGTCATGCCATGTTTCAATTTTTTGTTGTAGATTAGAGAAAGAAATCTGTCCGAACTGTTCAATCTTGGCAGATAAAGTAGTTAGGTAGAGAATGAAGGTTCCCAACGGTTTAATCTGGGGCCTTGGAAGTAATAAGGCTAGCCTTAGATAGAAAATCAAAAGAAAAAGCTAAAGGAAAAGAAAAGGCACATGAGGGTTTGCAAGTCTAAGTGCACCCTCCTTGAAGTAACAAAAAATGCTAGGCAATAGAATGGGTAGGTAGATGGGGTTGCAGAAGCATGATTTATGACATTTCACTGGCCTAAGCAAAGGAAAAACATGGTGTCAGTGCAGATCTTCCTATTCAGCAGTGTTGTAGCAGCAAAATGATGCATGTCTAACTTTCCAATCATCCCCCATCACATTCCTTGCTAACATCCCAATACCACCTTTGCTCATGAGATAAATCAAATTCATGGATTGATCCATATTGCATAAAGAGCCACATTTCCTGTGTAAAATTCTTTTCATTTTGATCTACTCCCTAACTAAGTTTGTTTCCTAAAAACTTAGTATATATCACTTCCCATTCACATCCCCCTCCAAAACTAACTACTAACTCTATCTATTCTTAACTCCCTGTGTTTCCCCCTCCCTATTACTATAACACCATGGTGTATAAAACCCCAAAAAATTTGTATATATCCCTCCCCTTAGGCATCATAGCCATATGTCCAAATATTGGACAACCATGCAGAATCTAAGTCTGGTTCAAGATGTTTTGTTCAAAATCAGGGATTAAACTAACCCCACGTTGGTTTAATAACCTAGGCCCTACCCCTTTTTCCCTTTACAACCCCTTTGAGCTGTTTTACCCGCATTATTTGCAAAAAACCTTGTAAAAACCCACATTTTCTCTAACCCGCGCTATTTGCAAAAAACACCAATAAACCCACTTTTATCCCTTAACCCAAAGTTTTGATTGAAGTGCATTGAACACAAAAACATTGAAAAAACCCATATTTCTTTGATTTCCAAAGTACCGCCCGGGCATACATTTCAAGAAATATAATAAATTATTCCCCGCCCCGCTACCGTATCGTCCTTTCATTTTATTGACCCGTCGACCGTCGGATCTGGGTTTTCCCATCCGACGGCCCAAATCAATATCGGGCCGCCCCCGAGGTCTGGACGTTACCTCCCGAAAAGTGTCAGACCATGACGTCAGGCCGGTGCCACGCGTCGATCCCATATCGTATCGGGAGGCCGCCTGCCAAAACCACCCCCGTACAAATAGCGGTCCGAAATTACCGCTTACCGCTGTGGTTTACCGCCTGCCCACGTCACGCCCACGTCATGCCAAGTCAGCGCCCGGCCCGCCATCGCTCCGACCTGCCACCACCTCATCAGTCCCCGTGGACCACTCACAGGCTGCCACGTCACCCTTCCGTACCCGACCCCACCCGATGACGTCATGCTGACGTCATCCAAAAAACGCGCCAAAGGCCTAAAAAGTCCATATTTTCACCAAATTTCGCGTTTTTCTCATATTTTCACCAAACTCTACTGTGCTCTCTGCATGTGTTTTACGACGTCCTCGCCGCCAACCTGCAACAAATCGATTTAAAGACCGTGGGCGCCTTCAATTCACCTGCATTTGTCACCGTTGCCAGAATTCACCAGGTATTTCTCCAAAATCTCCCCTCCGCACCTGGTTTTGTGCATAATTTACCAAAGCAAGCTTAAAAAGAGTGAAAAACACTGCAACCTCCAGTAAATCCTCTGGGACCACCATTTATCTTCAGTTATAAGGTCGAAAGTCACCTACAGAAGTCCACATTGAGCCAGGTTTCCACCAATTTACAATCAGTTTGCGCATTCGTAAACTGAAACCTCTGCTGCACTAATTCACCGGGAAAAGAGCTTTGTTAGTCCCAGCATTTGCTCATTAGACCTTTTTTTTGGAGCATTTCAATTGTTCTCACCACAATTCACCCTGCTTCCCCTGCAAATTGCCTTACTTCTGCAAAAAATACCGCTATGTGTTGCTCTGCCCAGTGAAACAAGTTCTAGTACAATTCAGAGTACTAATTAACCATGGAAACACCAGTAGCACTAAACATTCCACCCTTGAATGCCCCACACAGAGAGTTGGAATGGCAGGCCCTGGGTGATAGAGATTACCAGATGACAGAAACACTCTCAATGCACACCAAATATAATATCCATGTACTCAATGAGCTGAAGGCCCAGCACCTCAATGGGACTGATATTCTAGGGATTTGGGACTCCAATTTTCCCATTTATAACCTCCCTCAAGTCAATGTCCTTCCAGATTTAATTCACAGATGCAGTGCCAACTATGACCCATGTCAAAGAGTTGTCCTCAATACCTCAAGTTCAGTTTTGTTCCATGTTACCCCTGAGGCTATAAATCAGATGCTGAACTTTCACTCTACAAAGCCATTGACTCCTCTTTCCATGATGGGCTTGCTAAAGAAAGGAGGCAAGCTGTCTAGTGCCCAAATCATAAAGATTAATCAGCTATTCATTGAATCAGGCTCTGAAACTGTGAGGACCCCTCCTATAGGAAATGTATATTTCAATGAGTTGGGCAAGTTGCTTGTAGATTTGATCAGTTATGTCCTGGGTTACAGATCAGCTGAGGATGCTGATGAAACCATTCTGGCAATGATGTCTATTTTCTCCCTTGGAATGCCTCCTGCTGTGCACTATGATTATGCTCCATACATTGCTAATAAGATTCATGAGCAATTGATGAATCTAGAGAGGGAAAAGGTGTTTAGATACACTTCATACATCTATCACTTGTTCCTATTTTATCAACCAGATAGCTTCCCTATTACTCTCAAGAAGCTTGATGCTCAGGGAAACCCAAGGTCTGTGGTATTTTGGACTTCAGTCTTTCATCACATATCTTATTCACCATACAGCTACTATGAGTTCATAGACCTCTTTATCCATCCAGCTATGTCGTTGCTATTGGGTACCCCTCCTCCAAGATTAACAGATGAGATGCAAAGGATTCTCCAGCTCTCAAAGGCCTACAGCATTAGGGATTGGTACTTTTACCAAAACCATACAGTGATAAGAATATATGGTTGTGAATTGGCCCCATATAGGCTGCCAAGATATGTCCCTATGAGACTCTTTGCCTTAGAATATTTCAGGCAATTTGGAAATGCAGACATGGTCCATTTCCACAGCAAAAACAAGAAGGTACAGCTCAAAATCAGAAACCAGCTAGGCCCATTTCTTTACAATAAAAGAGAAGAAGGATGGAAAGAAGCAGATAAGATCCTAGAGGGCCTCCAATTGAAAACCAGTTTCCTCTGGTCACCCTACGACCTCAATCATTTCATTAGTCTTAGAAGGGTCAAGTTTAAATTGGCAAGTTATGATCATGTCAGGCTGCCCCACATTGAGCAATATGCCAATTTGTTAAGATGGAAAGAGGGCACTTTAGAGGAAGCAAATCCTAGAGAGGAAATACTACAAAGAGAAGCTAAGAATCTAGAGAAAGAAGCTGACTTGGAAACTTGTGGGCAGGTTTCCTCTTCTTATCAAAGGCAACTTGGAGCATCTGCCTCATCCTCTACAGCCCACCAGCAAGCAGCTAAAACTACTCATCAGGCAGCCAACAAGGGTAAAGAAAAGGAGATGGAGCGGGAACAGCCACCCCCTACAGAAGAACAGCCAAAAGAGCAGCCAAAGCAGCAAGAAGAAACAGCTGAGGCCCCAATATCTACAGAGCAACAGGCTCAAGAGAGTGTGCCTCCTAGGCAAGAAACAGTAGTGGAGGCCTCGGTGCTCCAAACTCCACTTAATGAAGAACGAAGCAGGAAGAGGGATAGAGAACAGGAAACTCCCCTTACCACATCCACAAATCAAGGGGAGAAAAGGAAGAGACTAAATCCTCTTTCTGAAGAGGAGATGCCTATTGGGAAATCCTTGGGTATGGGCCCTCCTAGCATGGAGGCATCTGCCAGTTCCTTTCAGCAGGAACAAGAAAGAATAATTGGAGAGGTCAGCTCCTCAAGTCAGCAGAGGAGGGCAGAGTCCAGTATAAAACAGCAATTCATTGACATCAAAAAGACAAATGAGCCGGTGAGACTTCAGCTGTACAAGCACTGCTAAAGGAAAGAGATGCAGATATTGCAGCTTTGAGAAAGATGGTGAAGATCCCAGCAACCCTTCACCCTCAAACGGAAGAGGTTGCTCAGCAGAGGAAGGACCAGGATGTAGCAGCCATGCTGCTAACACTACATAAGCAACTGGTACAAACAGAAGGGAAGTTGGTAGAGACAGAGGCTGCACTACAGGAGGCACTAAAGCAGAGAGAGGGAGGCCAGAATTCTCAGCCCCCTCAGCAAGTTATAAATCTTGAGGAGCCCCCTCAAACCATCACTCCTCCCACAGGACAGACAGCTGAAACAGGGCCAACATCATCATCACCAGCAACAACATCAGAACAGGCTCAAAGCCTAGACATGCAGAAGATGATGAAGTGCTAGAAGCCCAGATGGCAGAGCTGAATGAAGCCAAGGAGAAATTAGCCACTCTTAATGAAAAATATGATAAATCCAAGCAAAATGTGGCTGAAAAGGCAAGAGAGGTGAAGGCTCTTAAGGAGAAGATAAAAGAGCTGGAGAAAGAGCTCACCCTTGACAAGGTTGTGGCTGAGATCAAGAAGGTTTTGTGGGCCAATATTGGCCAATCAATAACAGATCAATGGTAGTACAAAGAGACCATTCATGAGCACATGGAGCTCATAGGCAGGGCACACAAGGAAAGCCAAAGGGCAAGGGCATCTCTAGGCACTATGCCTGAGATAGCCAACAAAATGATCAATGTTCTCAATAACCGCACAGGCCCTCAGCTGGCAGCCATAGGAATCACCAATAGAACTGACACCATTCTGCTAATAAAGAGGGTCCTAACTTTGAGAAATCTGGTGCAGACATTGGATAGAAGGTGCCAGGAGATGCAAACAGAGGTAAACAAATTCACTGATAAATTCACAGCATTGCACAGCAAAGGCCTTCCCAGCTTACTGAACAGCGCAGGAAGGCTACTATCCCATGAGAACTATGCAAAAAGGGTAAATACATTTGCCACTAATTAGATCACTGCAGGATCAAGTATCCCAGAGGAAGCAGGGCCTGCATCTGGGCATAGCCTCTATGAGAAAGTAGAAAATTTGGTTTTTATTATGAATGAAATCAGACATTTGTTTGAAGTGCCTCCTACTTACTTCAAATATACTGAGGCAGATGAAACATTAGGCACAATTTTGAGGCATCAGTTGCCTACACAGGAATGGTGGACCAGCATGATACAGCTATTGCTGTGAGCCAACAGGTACTCATCAAGTTTTTTCATAAAAAATATATAATCAGCAGGTTCAGAGAGTTAATGCATTCAGTATGACTGGAAAAGACTAGGCTGAGCCAACTCGGCAAAGTAATTCGGCCACAAAAGCAACAGTGACAGGTACAGATGACAGGGCCGAGAAAGATACAGCACGACAGATCCATCAGGACATATCATTCAAAATTAATAAAGAGCGCTCAACTGACTCAGTGGCCTCCAAAAGTCAAAAAGATTTCTGACAGAAGTAAAGGGTATTCAGTATAAATTTAAGACAGCAATAACTTTCATATCTGCTATTTTGAAAGTTGGTAAATGCATTTATTTATCAAATGACTCGGCGTTCAGATATTTTGTAAAACCGATTGTATATATGTCCCCTCACATAAGCTTGCAGGGGTTGTTGATTTTCTCTTCAAAAGAGCCTATGTTGTAAGTTTCAGAGTTTAATACAGGGAGCTAATGGAATTTCCAAAGTTCTGTGTTGTTTGATGCGTTGTGGTGTGTTTGCTGACTGCTACAGGATTCCTGCATATTTCATGGCACAATAAGTTTCTTTAACCTTCTTGTTATGTATTTCATCCTTTCATAATTCGTTCATGCTCTATGTTTCACAGTTTAATAGCACAGAAAAAGAATAGTTTCAGGATTTATTCATTGAAAACCCTGAACTCAATCTATGTTGTTATGAATGTTTTCCTCTAGTTATAGTTATGAAAGTGTAATTCTTAATTGTTGCACCTTCAGACTAAAACTTTCACAGTGACTATTATCCAGGAATTCAAATCTGCTCCTGGGTGATATGTCTCTTTCTCACATCACCAGCTTAGTGAAAAACTCTTAATTGCCTTTCACTGGCTAATCATATTTTATCACCTCAATCTTAAGTTTGTTTCATGACATATCTAAAGGCCCTGCAGTTCCAATCAATCTTACTCAACACCTCAAACAACCCATAATCACAAACTCCATTGCCTAATGGACTGAAACTGTCTGAAGATCTCATCTTAGGCACTGAAAGATATCATTCAACCAAAATTTAAATCAAAACCCATACCTCATAACTAGCCTAAGATCCTCAAGAAGAAAGTAAAAACTAAAAGAGAGAGCCCTCTCTGATTTCAGGTTGGCTAGAACCTGTAATCCAAAGCTTGGTTAGTGGTTACCCCGGCCGTATTCCCTCAGGAGTCAAAGGGAACAACCTGGGCGATAACATAAATGGAGACTCCACTGGGGACCTGAATGAACTTTATAACCCCCTGTCTGATTCTTAATATTGTAGATAAAGCCTGAGTGACAGCCAGACAGCCTTAGAAACTGCCTCTGCTTTGCATTTGCGGGTGTACATAAAAGCTGCCTCAGTCAATCTTTATTCAGTATTAAGTTCCCTACAGATGTGCTATGCTTGATCAGTCCTTGTCAAAAATCACTATCCCTTAGAAAATTCTCCAAAAGAAACTCACAGAAACTGGCTCCTAAGAAGAAAACCCGCTACACTAGGTCAAACCCAGACCCTGATCCATCACCTGAATTTCAGAATCTAAACCTGATTTCAAGAAACCTCAAGAGACACAAATCAGAAGGGACTCTATCAGATTCAAGTTCTGAAGCAGGTCTTCAAACTGACATTCCAACCCCTGCTAAGGTTTCTCCACATCCTCACCCCACTGTCCCACAACCTCCTAGTTCTTCATCCACTTCACAAGGTATCCTTTCAACCACTCCATCAACTGCACATACCCTTCTCATCCCCTTTCCTCTACTTGTCCCATTCATTCCTGTTATCCCTATTGTTCCACCAAACATGGCTAATAGATATGCTCCACTGCAGTTACCTGCCAACCCAGGGCATATGCCTCAAGATTACCAAAGCAAAATTTCATATTTTGATGGTACTGGCTCTTACCCAGCCCTTCAACATACCAAGAAAATGCAAGACTACTTTGAAAATTATGAGATTGATGATGATGGGGTTAGGATGAAAATTTTTGTGCAAAGCTTAACAGGAGATGTAAGAGCATGGTTTAGGTTACTTCTAGCAAACTCCATAGCTGCCCTGAGGCCCTGTATCAAACCTTTATCAACAGATGGGAGAAGAAAAAGGATCCACTTCATATTTTATCTGAATACAATACTATCAAAAGAGGTCCCCAAGAAACTGTCTTGGACTATTGTGCTCGGTTTAACAACGTCTATAATGCTATTCCCCAAAATCTCAGACCCCCACCTGATCTAGCTCTATACACCTTTCCTGATGGGTTTGATTCAGATATGGAATATCAATTGAGAGAAAGAGCTCCCCGAACTTTAGCTGAAATGCAAGACATAGCAGTGAGTGTAGAAGCAAACCTGATAGCTAGGAGAAATAGGACCAGAAATGAAAGAAAAACTACCTTCAAAGAAGAGCCTTCAGGCTGGGATCAGAAGTTAGATGCAATAATCACTGGTATGCATAGGTTAGGTGACAGGGTCGAATCGTTTGAGAGGAAGTCATCATGGGAAGCACCACAGAATAATCCAATCAGGAATCCCAATTTTAGAAGAAATCAAAATCCTAATGTTGGCAAAGCAAGCCCTGAACCAGAAATTAGACCTCCATTCCAAGAAAACTATGCTGAAACATCCAATTCTAATGAGCAGATAGATGATACCCACATCAATTTGATGGGCTTGAACGAGGATCAGCAAGTTTTTCTGAGTCAAGAAGATCATGAAGAAGAAGACATAAGCCAGTTCCAAACTAAATCAGGTGAATCATTTGATTTCAAACAAGGCTATGACACAGCTGTTTTTGAAGTTCATAAACAATACAAACTAAGAAGCAGAACTGTAAATGTGCCACAGCCTGAGAAAACAAAGGATAGCCTACAGCCTAAGAAAGCTATTGTCACAGAGCCCATTAACAAAACTGATTCAAATACAAATGAAGTAATTGTTGAAGAGGTAACAGAACCATTCCCCTCAAATCAGGAACCAAGGGCTACACCTCCTTTATAGTACAATCCAATCAGCACTTCCCAAAAGATGAGCACAAAGGACAAGCCTCAAGATCACAATGAGAATCAAGAAGAAAATTCTAAGAATTTGGTTGAGAGAGAAAGGGTTGTTAACCAGAACACCAAGACCCAATTTGAAAGACCTTTTGACTTAGAAGCTGAAATTGGAAAATTGAAGATAGCCATTCCTCTTTCAGAGCTAGCCAAGCATGACATTTACAAACAACAAATCAAGAAGTCCCTTCAACTGACCCACCACAAAGATGATGTCAATGTGTTGGATGACACCCCACAATTAATTTTCGGTCCAGAGGTTGATGGAAAGACAGCAGTTACAGGAATCTTACCTTTTTATGTCAGCTTGCATGTTCATGATAAGATATTACACAATGCAATGTTTGACTCAGGCGCCTCTCACAACCTGATGCCTATATCAGTGATGGAGAGGTTGAATCTAGATATTACAAGACCATATAAGGACCTATTTTCATTTGACTCCAGCCAAGTTAAGTGTTTAGGCTTGATAAAGGATCTATGTCTGTCCCTAGAACAGTACCCAAACAAAACAATCTTAATGGATGTTGTAGTTGCTGATATCCCACCCAAATATGGAATGTTGTTATCAAGATCATGGGGGGCTAAACTCCAAGGTTCCCTGCAATTAGACATGTCATATGCCACCATCTATGTCTTTGGGCAACCCAAGAGGCTATACAGAGAGTCACTCATGAAGTACATGCTGAGCAGTGAAGAAAAACCTCAAAATTTCCCCATTTATGCAGTCCATTCAGATATGGATTCCTTTATTCTATTCAATGATGATATAAGTCCAATGAGTGGTAACAAATCTATCATACTTGAACAAGATCTACACATGAGTGAGCAATCAAGTTCCCAAGAAATCAAGGTTGAGCAATCAAGTGATGAAACTGTTCTAGAAGGCAAACCAGGTGAAAGACAAGAACTCCAACTTATAATCCCAAGTCATAGAGAAAATGTTGAAACTTCCCCAAATCAAGAGATCCTATGGTTTCTTGAGTTTGATGGATCAGTCAAAAAATTAGGGGCAGGAGCTGGAGTGTGGATTCATAACAAACAAAGCAATCATGCAGAAGGTCGAGCCTATAGGCTTAATTTCAGATGTACTAACAATATGGCAGAGTATGAGGCTCTTTTGCTAGGCCTCAAACTGGTAAAATCCTTACAAGCCACAAAAGTTTCAATCATGGGAGATTCAGACCTTATTATCCAACAAGTGAAAGGCAATTTTGTCACAAATGACAAAAGACTAAGATCATATAGGGTTGCTACTGTTGAAATACTCAAAGCTTTCACTGAATTTCAAATGACCAAAATACCTAGGACTCATAACCTTCATGCACATAGCTTAGCTACATTTGCCAGTACATGCAAATTTCCTTTTGAACCCAATCACTGCTTTACAGCTGAGATAAAACACAGACCTTCTGTCCCAAACAATGTCAAATATTGGCAAGTGTTTGAGGATGACACACAAATAAACAGTTTCTTAACCTTGTAGCATGAATTTTCAGGCTTGAACATTGATGTTGATGCTGTAAAAGGCACACAGCCATTGAGTGAAAAGGACCAAACAGCAATATCACCCAAAACAGCAAATCAAATATTTTGTCCAACAAACTTTGACAAGGAAAAAATACAAGAGCTTGAACAATTGCATTTTGATGAAGTAGCTGGTACAGAGGCTGAAATCATAGAGCTAAAGGATAACTTTCTACCAACAGGCCTAACTCCATTAGAGGACATCTTTGACTCAAATGATGTTCCTAGAAAACCAAAAATGCAACCCCTTAATGCTGCCATTGAAGAATGCAACATTGGAACTAGTGAAAAACCCAAGATAATAAAATTGTCTGCCTCTTTACCTCCTGACCAGAAACCTAAATATATTGACCTCTTTAAAGAGTTCCAAGATGTGTTTGCATGGAGTTATGAGGATTTGAAATCCTATGACACCTCTGTTATTCAACACACTATCCCTCTCAAGCCCAATCAAAAGCCATTCAAGCAAAAACTGAGAAGAATCAATCCTATGCTCCTCCCTTCAATTGAGAAAGAGGTACAAAAAATGTTTAAAGCTGGTATCATAGCACCAATCAGGTTTTCAGACTGGATTTCAAACTTGGTTCCCACAAGAAAGAAAACTGGGGAGATTAGGCTTTGTGTTGACCTAAGGAATTTGAATCAAGTGTCCCTTAAGGACAATTATCCCTTACCAAAAATGGATCACATTCTCCAAAGAGTGGTTGGGGCTTCAAGAATCTCATTACTTGATGGATTCTCGGGTTTCAATCAGATCCTAGTCCACCCTGATGACCAAGATAAAACAACTTTTACAACCCCATGGGGAACTTTCAAATATGTTAAAATGCCTTTTGGGTTGAAAAATGCAGGAGCTACATTTCAGAGAGCAATGGATATTGCTTTTGCTAAAGAGATTCATGAGTTCCTTGTTATTTACTTAAATGACCTTACACCTTTCTCAAAGTCTGACCAAGAACATTTAAAACATTTGAGAGAAATATTCATAACATGTAGGAAGTACGGAATTTCTTTAAATCCTAAGAAGTCTCTATTTGGTTTGGAAGAAGGTAAGCTATTAGGTCATATCATTTCAAAGGATGGCATTAGAATTGACCCAAACAGAATACAGGCCATATTGCAAATGCCCCATCCAAGAAACATTAAAGAATTACAAGCCTTCTTGGGAAAGATCAACTTTTTAAGGAGATTTATCCCAAACTTAGCAGAATTGATCAGATTACTAAACAACATGCTAAAAAAGGATTCAAAAGTGAAGTGGACAGTAGAGGCAAATCAAGCTTTTGAAGGTATTAAATTGGCCCTTACTCAAACCCCAGTCTTAACAAATCCTCAATTTGACAGAGAATTTATCATTTTCTCTTTTGCCTCCCAGCATACTATTGTTGTTGTCTTATTGCAGAAAGATGATCAAGGGAATGAAAAACCCATTGCTTTCTTTAGTAGAGCCCTTAGAGATGCACCTCTGAAATATCAGATCATGGAAAAGCAAGCTTATGCTTTGGTCAAAGCCATCAAAGACTTTAGGATCTACATCCTATACTCCCATGTTATTTCTTATGTACCAAATCCCATTGTGAAAGACATACTAATTCAAGAAAACTTAGAGGGCAGAAGAGGAAAATGGATTGCTAGTATTTTAGAATTTGACATTGAAATAAAACCTACAAAACTGATAAAAGGGCAAGGTTTGGCTAAATTAATGTCTGAAACAAATTTCCAAGCCTTGGATATCAACCAACTGGACAATGAACCGGAGCTGGCGACTCCAAAGATCAATGTAGCCTTTGAACAATCACTGTGGTATTCTGATATCTGTTACATATTGCAAAACCTGTGTGCTCCCCCAGGATTGTCCATAACCAAATCTAGATTTTTAAAAATGAAAGCTTCAAGATTTTGTGTTATAGATGGTAATTTACTATGGAAAAATCATGAAGGTATACTGCTGAACTGTTTGAACATGGATGAGACTAACAATGTTATGAAAGGATTTCATGCAGGAGATTGTGGTGGACATTTGTACTGGAAGTCCACCGTGGATAAGATATTAAGGGCAGGTTACTATTGGCCCACTGTTTCCTCTGATGTTAAAAAATTTACCACTTCATGTCACAAATGTCAAGTGTTTGAGGGAAAAAGAAAGTTACTACCACTTCCCTTAAAGCCTATTGCAACAGAAAGGCCCTTTCAGCAATGGGGCTTGGACTTCATTGGGGAAATTCATCCTTCATCCTCAGGCCAACATAGATGGATTCTAACAGCCACAGATTACTTTACTAAATGGATTGAGGTTGTTCCATGTAGACAAGCAAATGATTCTACTATCATTCAGTTCCTTGAGACTAATATCCTTTCTAGATTTGGTTGTCCTGACAAGATTATAACAGACAATGCTGCTGCTTTCAGATCCAAGAAAATGGTGAACTTTTGTCACAAATTCCACATTACTTTGGGCCATTCTACTGCATATTACCCTCAGGGCAACGGTCTAGCTGAATCATCCAACAAAAGTCTTATCAACATCATTAAGAAGATACTAGAAGAGAATAAGAAAAATTGGCACAAGAAGCTTGTAAATGCCTTATGGGCAGACAGGCTAACAACCAAAAGATCTATAGGGGTCAGCCCATATGAGTTGGTTTATGGAATGGAAGCCAAATTCCCCTCATCATTGGGGGTCCCTGTCATGAAGCTGCTTCAGGAAAGTCAAGCTGAACCAAATGACATACAAAGAAGAATAAACCAGGTCATATGTTTGCAGCAAACCAGAGATCAAGTGTATAATAGAGTTCAAATCCTACAAGAGAAGCTGAAGAAAGCCTTTGATAGAAGAACCAAAGCTGAAGATTTCTTCATTGGGGATAAAGTGCTTAAATGGGATTCAAGAAGAGAAGATAAGGGTAAGCATGGCAAATTTGACTCCCTTTGGAGGGGGCCTTTTGTTATTCAAGCAGTACAAGGAAATAACACTTATTTTTTGGAAAATTTGGATGGCGCTGAAGTTGAAGAGGGCCCTGTAAATGGCCGGATGTTAAAGCACTACTTTGATTACTTTGCATGTATATAGCATGGTTTTTCCCCTGTACATAATCAGTTGTATATACTATTCTCTTTCAGCCTTTAAATAGTTCAATTCAAGAAGTTTTGTAAATAAGCAGGAAATAGGCTTTTATTTCAAAG
Organism: Pinus tabuliformis; assembly: GCA_031772625.1. Classification (NCBI taxonomy): domain Eukaryota; kingdom Viridiplantae; phylum Streptophyta; class Pinopsida; order Pinales; family Pinaceae; genus Pinus; species Pinus tabuliformis. The sequence continues at coordinate 1,955,018,586 of CM062817.1, read as the reverse complement.
GTCCCACAACGGTGGCAGATTCCAGTTTTGAAGTCCTAAGAGGAAGTTTTCAAGTTTTGAGAAGAAGTCAACAGCCAAGGCATTCTGACCTGCTGTTCTTGGTCTTTCAAGTAGAAAAACCATCCCCAAGTGGAGCCACTATTAGCTACCTATACCAATAGGTTTCATTTTTCATGATTGGCAGGGGAAGTGCCAATATGATCTACTTTGGTGATGCAAAGATCTCATATTCTTGTGAAAGACACCTATCTGCAGTTGGTTGATGTTGTCCTACTCCTGAATGGGTGGTCCAACAGTCTAAGCTGGGTCATGCCATGTTTCAATTTTTTGTTGTAGATTAGAGAAAGAAATCTATCCAAACTGTTCAATCTTGGCAGATAAAGTAGTTAGGTAGAGAATGAAGGTTCCCAACTGTTTAATCTGGGGCCTTGGAAGTAATAAGGCTAGCCTTAGATAGAAAATCAAAAGAAAAAGCCAAAGGAAAAGAAAAGGCACATGAGGGTTTGCAAGTCTAAGTGCACCCTCCTTGAAGTAACAAAAAATGCTAGGCAATAGAATGGGTAGGTAGATGGGGTTGCAGAAGCATGATTTATGACATTTCACTGGCCTAAGCAAAGGAAAAACATGGTGTCAGTGCAGATCTTCCTATTCAGCAGTGTTGTAGCAGCAAAATGATGCATGTCTAACTTCCCAATCATCCCCCATCACATTCCTTGCTAACATCCCAATACCACCTTTGCTCATGAGATAAATCAAATTCATGGATTGATCCATATTGCATAAAGAGCCACATTTCCTGTGTAAAATTCTTTTCATTTTGATCTACTCCCTAACTAAGTTTGTTTCCTAAAAACTTAGTATATATCACTTCCCATTCACATTCCCCTCCAAAACTAACTACTAACTCTATCTATACTTAACTCCCTATGTTTCCCCCTCCCTATTACTATAACACCATGGTGTATAAAACCCCAAAAAATTTGTATATATCCCTCCCCTTAGGCATCATAGCCATATGTCCAAATATTGGACAACCATGCAGAATCTAAGTCTGGTTCAAGATGTTTTGTTCAAAATCAAGGATTAAACTAACCCCACGTTGGTTTAATAACCTAGGCCCTACCCCTTTTTCCCTTTACAACCCCTTTGAGCTGTTTTACCCGCATTATTTGTGAAAAACCTTGTAAAAACCCACATTTTCTCTAACCCGCGCTATTTGCAAAAAACACCAATAAACCCACTTTTATCCCTTAACCCAAAGTTTTGATTGAAGCGCATTGAACACAAAAACATTGAAAAAACCCTTATTTCTTTGATTTCCAAAGTACCGCCCGGGCGTACATTTCAAGAAATATAATAAATTATTCCCCGCCCCGCTGCCGTATCGTCCTTTCATTTTATTGACCCGTCGACCGTCGGATCTGGGTTTTCCCATCCGATGGCCCAGATCAATATCGGGCCGCCCCCGAGGTCTGGACGTTACCTCCCGAAAAGTGTCAGACCATGACGTCAGGCCGGTGCCACGCGTCGCTCCCATATCGTGTCGGGAGGCCGCCTGCCAAAACCACCCCCGTACAAATAGCGGTCCGAAAATACCGCTTACCGCTGTGGTTTACCACCTGCCCACGTCACGACCACGTCATGCCAAGCCAGCGTCGCGTCAGCGCCCGGCCCGCCATCGCTCCGACATGTCCGCCACCTCATCAGTCCCCGTGGACCACTCACAGGCTGCCACGTCACCCTTCCGTACCCGACCCCACCCGATGACGTCATCCAAAAAAAGCGCCAAAGGCCTAAAAAGTCCATATTTTCACCAAATTTCGCGTTTTTCTCATATTTTCACCAAACTCTACTGTGCTCTCTGCATGTGTTTTACGACGTCCTCGCCGCCAACCTGCAACAAATCGATTTACAGACCGTGGGCACATTCAATTCACCTGCATTTGTCACCGTTGCCAGAATTCACCAGGTATTTCTCCAAAATCTCCCCTCCGCACCTGGTTTTGTGCATAATTTACCAAAGCAAGCTTAAAAAGAGTGAAAAACACTGTAACCTCCAGTAAATCCTCTGGGACCACCATTTATCTTCAGTTATAAGGTCGAAAGTCACCTACAGAAGTCCACATTGAGCCAGGTTTCCACCAATTTACAGTCAGTTTGCGCATTCGTAAATTGAAACCTCTACTGCACTAATTCACCGGGAAAACAGCTTTGTTAGTCCCAGCATTTGCTCATTAGACCTTTTTTTTGGAGCATTTCAATTATTCTCACCACAATTCACCCTGCTTCCCCTGCAAATTGCCTTACTTCTGCAAAAAATACCGCTCTGTGTTGCTCTGCCCAGTGAAACAAGTTCTAGTACAATTCAGAGTACTAATTAACCATGGAAACACCAGTAGCACTAAACATTCCACCCTTGAATGCCCCACACAGAGAGTTGGAACGGCAGGCCCTGGGTGATAGAGATTACCAGATGACAGAAACACTCTCAATGCACACCAAATATAATATCCATGTACTCAATGAGCTGAAGGCCCAGCACCTCAATGGGACTGATATTCTAGGGATTTGGGACTCCAATTTGCCCATTTATAACCTCCCTCAAGTCAATGTCCTTCCAGATTTAATTCACAGATGCAGTGCCAACTATGACCCATGTCAAAGAGTTGTCCTCAATACCTCAGGTTCAGTTTTGTTCCATGTTACCCCTGAAGCTATAAATCAGATGCTGAACTTTCACTCTACAAAGCCATTGACTCCTCTTTCCATGATGGACTTGCTAAAGAAAGGAGGCAAGCTGTCTAGTGCCCAAATCATAAAGATTAATCAGCTATTCATTGAATCAGGCTCTGAAACTGTGAGGACCCCTCCTATAGGAAATGTATATTTCAATGAGTTGGGCAAGTTGCTTGTAGATTTGATCAGTTATGTCCTGGGTTACAGATCAGCTGAGGATGCTGATGAAACCATTCTAGCAATGATGTCTATTTTCTCCCCTGGAATGCCTCCTGCTGTGCACTATGATTATGTTGCATACATTGCTAATAAGATTCATGAGCAATTGATGAATCTAGAGAGGGAAAAGGTGTTTAGATACACTTCATACATCTATCACTTGTTCCTATTTTATCAACCAGATAGCTTCCCTATTACTCTCAAGAAGCTTGATGCTCAGGGAAACCCAAGGTCTATGGTATTTTGGACTTCAGTCTTTCATCACATATCTTATTCACCATACAGCTACTGTGAGTTCATAGACCTCTTTATCCATCCAGCTATGTCCTTGCTATTGGGTACCCCTCCTCCAAGATTAACAGATGAGATGCAAAGGATTCTCCAGCTCTCAAAGGCCTACAACATTGGGGATTGGTACTTTTACCAAAACCATACAGTGATAAGAATATATGGCTGTGAATTGGCCCCATATAGGCTACCAAGATATGTCCCTATGAGACTCTTTGCCTTAGAATATTTCAGGCAATTTGGAAATGCAAACATGGTCCATTTCCACAGCAAAAACAAGAAGGTACAGCTCAAAATCAGAAACCAGCTAGGCCCGTTTCTTTACAATAAAAGAGAAGAAGGATGGAAAGAAGCAGATAAGATCCTAGAGGGCCTCCAATTGAAAACCAGTTTCCTCTGGTCACCCTATGACCCCAATCATTTCATTAGTCTTAGAAGGGTCAAGTTTAAATTCGCAAGCTATGATCATGTCAGGCTGCCCCACATTGAGCAATATGCCAATTTGTTAAGATGGAAAGAGGGCACTTTAGAGGAAGCAAATCCTAGAGAGGAAATACTACAAAGAGAAGCTAAGAATCTAGAGAAAGAAGCTGACTTTGAAACTTGTGGGCAGGTTTCCTCTTCTTATCAAAGGCAACTTGGAGCAGCTGCCTCATCCTCTACAGCCCACCAGCAAGCAGCTAAAACTACTCATCAGGCAGCCAGCAAGGGTAAAGAAAAGGAGATGGAGCAGGAACAGCCACCCCCTATAGCAGAACAGCCAAAAGAGCAGCCAATGCAGCAAGAAGAAACAGCTGAGGCCCCAATATCTACAGAGCAACATGCTCAAGAGAGTGTGCCTCCTAGGCAAGAAACAGTAGTGGAGGCCTCGGTGCTCCAAACTCCACTTAATGAAGAACGAAGCAGGAAGAGGGATAGAGAACAGGAAACTCCCCTTACCACATCCACAAATCAAGGGGAGAAAAGGCAGAGACTAAATCCTCTTTCTAAAGAGGAGATGCCTATTGGGAAATCCTTGGGTATGGGCCCTCCTAGCATGGAGGCATCTGCCAGTTCCTTTCAGCAGGAACAAGAAAGAATAATTGGAGGAGAGGTCAGCTCCTCAAGTCAGCAGAGGAGGGCAGAGTCCAGTATAAAACAGCAATTCATTGACATCAAAAAGACAAATGAGCCGGTGAGACTTCAGCTGTACAAGCACTGCTAAAGGAAAGAGATGCAGATATTGCAGCTTTGAGAAAGATGGTGAAGATCCCAGCAACCCTTCACCCTCAAACGGAAGAGGTTGCTCAGCAGAGGAAGGACCAGGATGTAGCAGCCATGCTGCTAACACTACATAAGCAACTGGTACAAACAGAAGGGAAGCTGGTAGAGACAGAGGCTGCACTACAGGAGGCACTAAAGCAGAGAGAGGGAGGCCAGAATTCTCAGCCCCCTCAGCAAGTTATAAATCTTGAGGAGCCCCCTCAAACCATCACTCCTCCCACAGGACAGACAACTGAAACAGGGCCAACATCATCATCACCAGCAACAACATCAGAACAGGCTCAAATCCTAGACATGCAGAAGATGATGAAAGAGATTCAGGTGCTAGAAGCCCAGATGGCAGAGCTGAATGAAGCCAAGGAGAAATTAGCCACTCTTAATGAAAAATATGATAAATCCAAGCAAAATGTGGCTGAAAAGGCAAGAGAGGTGAAGGCTCTTAAGGAGAAGATAAAAGAGCTGGAGAAAGAGCTCACCCTTGACAAGGTTGTGGCTGAGATCAAGAAGGTTTTGTGGGCCAATATTGGCCAATCAATAACAGATCAATGGTAGTACAAAGAGACCATTCATGAGCACATGGAGCTCATAGGCAGGGCACACAAGGAAAGCCAAAGGGCAAGGGCATCTCTAGGCACTATGCCTGAGATAGCCAACAAAATGATCAATGTTCTCAATAACCGCACAGGCCCTCAGCTGGCAGCCATAGGAATCACCAATAGAACTGACACCATTCTGCTAATAAAGAGGGTCCTAACTTTGAGAAATCTGGTGCAGACATTGGATAGAAGGTGCCAGGAGATGCAAACAGAGGTAAACAAATTCACTGATAAATTCACAGCATTGCACAGCAGAGGCCTTCCCAGCTTACTGAACAGCGCAGGAAGGCTACTATCCCATGAGAACTATGCAAAAAGGGTAAATACATTTGCCACTAATCAGATCACTGCAGGATCAAGTATCCCAGAGGAAGCAGGGCCTGCATCTGGGCAGAGCCTCTATGAGAAAGTAGAAAATTTGTTTTTTATTATGAATGAAATCAGACATTTGTTTGAAGTGCCTCCTACTTACTTCAAATATACTGAGGCAGATGAAACATTAGGCACAATTTTGAGGCATCAGTTGCCTACACAGGAATGGTGGACCAGCATGATACAGCTATTGCTGTGAGCCAACAGGTATTCATCAAGTTTTTTCATAAAAAATATATAATCAGCAGGTTCAGAGAGTTAATGCATTCAGTATGACTGGAAAAGACTGGGCTGAGCCAACTCAGCAAAGTAATTCGGCCACATAAGCAACAGTGACACGTACAAATGACAGGGCCGAGAAAGATACAGCACGACAGAGCCATCAGGACATATCATTCAGAATTAATAAAGAGTGCTCAACCGACTCAGTGGCCTCCAAAAGTCAAAAAGATTTCTGACAGAAGTAAAGGGTATTCAGTATAAATTTAAGACAGCAATAACTTTCATATCTACTATTTTGAAAGTTGGTAAACACATTTATTTATCAAATGACTCGGCGTTCAGATATTTTGTAAAACCGATTGTATATATGTCCCCTTGCATAAGCTTGCAGGGGTTGTTGATTTTCTCTTCAAAAGAGCCTATGTTGTAAGTTTCAGAGTTTAATACAGGGAGCTAATGGAATTTCCAAAGTTCTGTGTTGTTTGATGCGTTGTGGTGTGTTTGCTGACTGCTACAGGATTCCTGCATATTTCATGGCACAATAAGTTTCTTTAACCTTCTTGTTATGTATTTCATTCTTTCATAATCCGTTCATGCTCTATGTTTCACAGTTTAATAGCACAGAAAAAGAATAGTTTCAGGATTTATTCATTGAATACCCTGAACTCAATCTATGTTGTTATGAATGTTTTCCTCCAGTTATAGTTATGAAAGTGTAATTCTTAATTGCTGCACCTTCATAGTAAAACCAAGGATAATTTTAGGGGCGAATGTTCGCCCTTTGGCGAAATTCAGGGGTTTTAAATTTTTAGTGGGCGAATATTTTGTATCGTAGTACATTTTTACAAATCACCTCAAATAACCCACCTTATTTTAAGGGAGAGGGTAAAAAAGGTAAATTTAACCCTTGAAATTAGGACTTACAACCTTCCATTCGCCCATTTTCAAGAATAGGTTTTATTTAAGTGAATCCATTCGCCCATTTTCAAGAATAGGTTTTATTTAAGTGAATCCTATGGGCCAAATACCATATTTATAAAAGAGGTATGGTAAATTAATAAAAATATAAATAAATGAGAGGTATGGTAAATAAATAAAACATTTTTTATATTTACTCCATAAGTCACCTTATATACATGTAACGGTGTACACAAATAAAAATATAAGTGGAGGTATGGTAAATAAATAAAACGACTCTTTATACTTACTTAAACGGTATGGTAAATAAATAAAAATATAAATAAACTAGACGTATTGTAAATAAATAAAACCTCTTTTTATATTTAGTCCATAACCCTCGTTCTATTTATGAAGGCTCAATAAAGAAGTTTTATTTAAGTGAATCCTATGGGCCAAATACCATATTTGTAAAAGAGGTATGGTAAATTAATAAAAATATAAATAAACGAGAGGTATGGTAAACAAATAAAACTTTTTTTTATATTTACTCCATAAGTCACCTTATATTTACGAACACTCAAAAAATGGGTTATATTTAGGTGAAACATATGGCCAAAATACTATGGGACAAATACCATGGACTAGATTGTTATTAATACCATGCAAAAAACCATTATTAACCCTAATATTAGAATTAATAAAAATAAAAATGGCACACGGTATTGACCCATGGTATTCACCAAAATGGCACATGGTATTGACCCGTGGTATTCACCTGGAATGTAGCCTATTTAAATGGGGGAATTAGACCAGCATGTAGTCTATGCTAAGATTCACTAGGACTTTACAAAGTTTTATTATTTAGTGAAAGACTCGCCAAGATCTTACAAGATTTTATAATTGAGTAAAATATTCGTCATGCCTGGTGAGAGATTCGCCAAAAAATTATATATACATATTATATTATTGATAAAATCGCCTTCCATTTTTCCTATATACCATGGATATTCGCCCATTTATTATATTTATAAATTTAAGGAGGGTTCTTAAAATTTTCCCTGACTAAAACTTTCACAGTGACTATTATCCAGGAATTCAAATCTGCTCCTGGGTGATATGTCTCTTTCTCACATCACTAGCTTAGTGAAAAACTCTTAATTGCCTTTCACTGGCTAATCATATTTTATCACCTCAATCTTAAGTTTGTTTCATGACATATCTAAAGGCCCTGCAGTTCCAAGCAATCTTACTCAACACCTCAAACAACCCATAATCATAAACTCCATTGCCCAATGGACTGAAACTGTCTGAAGATCTCATCTTAGGCACTGAAAGATATCATTCAACCAAAATTTAAATCAAAACCCATACCTCATAACTAGCCTAAGATCCTCAAGAAGAAAGTAAAAACTAAAAGAGAGAGCCCTCTCTGATTTCAAGTTGGCTAGAACCTGTAATCCAAAGCTTGGTTAGTGGTTACCCCAGCCGTATTCCCTCAGGAGTCAAAGGGAACAACCTGGGCGATAACACTACACACAAGAGAGATAACAAAGAAAACTTCACAACATAATATCTTGATAATTGAAACTATCATAAACATATAAATATTACTTAATAAATAAATATAAACCAAAATACCATACATTCATTAGTTAATTAGGATAAGTAAAGAATGAATAGTATCATATGGAAGGAAGAACAACTCATCTATATTAATAAAGGAGTTGGAGGAAAATTACAACCATAAGATGCAGTTGCAAAAACACCTCCCCCAACTCCTAGCTCCAAAACTCTCCCTCTCAGATAGATCTCAGCAGCGTGACAATACAAGAATTCCCATCATTTCTTCAATTGCCAAGCCTCTAATATATAGGAAAGTGAAGGCTATGAAGATTTCCCAAATTCCTCATTAGTTCAATTTTGGCAAAATCTATTGGGTGAATAATGTTTGCTCATATAAAAATGTCATTTTCCACTTTTTAGATACTTTTATGCTGAGGAAAAAGCTTCCCTGTGCTTTATGGCACTTTCCCACTTTTGTATGCTTTTATTTTTTAGGAAAAATCTAAAGATGAGGATAAAGAGATCACATTCCCCCATATGAGTTTCTAAAAGTGAACAAGAGTGTCAAATTCTAGTTAACTCGAGCTTTTTTCCTCGTATTAGAAGAATTTTCATTTTAAAATGTTAACATTGAATTTCCATGTCATAATGTGTAAGCCAATCAAAATCCTTTAAAATTTAAAAGACATACAGGTGTGACTAGGCAGTGGATTTTTTTTTAATAATATAACTTACATAATTTAACTGTGAATGGTGCCCAAGTGACCCAAAACTATATTAAATATTAAAAATAAAATTAATATCTTCATCTATAAAAGTTAGAATATCGAGAATATTTTTAATGAAGGGTAAATCATTGCGTGTTAAATAATTAAATTTAAATATAAAATCCTAAATTAAATTTACTTTCTTAATTTAAAATTTATTAAATCTTGTATTGATAAATTAATTTAAATATAAAATATAAATATATGGTTATTTTGATAAAAGTGCATCTATTTTAGTAACTTAAATTTAAATTTTAAATTTTCCTTTTAAATTTAAATTTTCTTAAAGCTTGTGTTAACAAATTAATTTTAATATTTGTGCTGCATATAAATGAACACCATAGATTCTTTGTGAAAATGGGATTCGGCAGAGGATCAAATAATTATGCAGAGCTCTTGGCCATTCGAAATCTAATGCATTACTCTTTGACACATCAGTATACAAATCTTAATATTTTCGGGGACTCAAAGACTGTTGTTAATTGGATCAATAATGCCACTATATGTCATACACACACACTCAGCAATATATTATATGATGCACATACACTCAAGGCAGCATTTAATCATTTCTCCTGTCTTCACATATACAGAGAACATAACAGCGAGGCTGACAAATTATCCAAGGAGGCCGCGATACTTCCCAGAGGAGAATGGCTAATTGTGGAGCAGCAGGGGACTGAAGAATACAGATATTTCCACAGGCCGTACATAGATCAGAGAGAACAGCGGGACAACAGTCCCGGTAGCCGGCAGTAATATAGTTTTTTGTCTTTGTTGAAAACTGTACATAGATATGGATATCATACTTTTGCAAATAGATCCTGCGTGATCTCGAACAGGCTATACAGCCAGACTTATATATGACCTATCTCATATTTTTGTTTATACTCTGATAAATGATCCGGATTTAAACAGGAACGCAATAAAATACAGAGATAACCATAAAGACAGATATGCAGCGGAAATAATACCTCAATTCATTACTGTAAAATACTGAAATATGCTTACAAACAGAAATGGAAATAAACCAGCTAGGGCGATGGTAGCTTATCTCTGAGAAGAGATGTGGTGGCTACATGCCTCTGAACTGTCTTACAATGAGGCTCGAAGGCCTAATTATTGTTGAGAAACAATGGAAAACCCTTCACATTCCAATACCTAACCCTAAAAGATGAAACGCCAAATTGTGGGCCCCGTTTTTGGGTAAGTTGGTACATCAACTTCCCGGGGTCACGAATTGGTCGTACTATCTCCGTTTGACGTGCATGATAGCCCGTTGGAAAGATCTCTCCGAGGACTACGACGGAAAAGACGATTTTTAGGGCCTCAAAACGGCTCCGGAAGTTTAGGACCCGAAAAACTGCTAAAAATAGAAAAATGTGCTATAATTAAGGAAACTGAAAAAAAACTGTAAGAAGCATTAGAGGGGATCCAAGTGGAATTAGCGGGTGACCACCAATATCCGCCTGGATCAATAAATCACCCTGCATGGTGGATTTTGTAAGAACACTATAGCATATGCAAACTGCATCTACTATATGTAATTTTCTTAATATAATGGAAATTACGGATTTTTCCAGTGGAAAAAAAACAAAAAAACAAATTAATTTTAATATAAAATACATGTAGATGGTTATTTTTTATAAAAGTGATGTTTATTTGGGTAATTTAAATTTCCTTTCAATTTAAATTTAAATTTAAATTTCCTTTAAATTTTGAATTTGCTTTTTTAATTTAAATATTATTAAATCTTGTGCTAATATATTAATTTAAATATAAAATACATATATTATTTTGATAAATGTGACATTTATTTGGGTAATTTTTGTAAAAGAATAATAAAAATGGTATATTAAAAAATTGTCTACGTGGCATTATTTCACTAGTTTCTTAATTTTTTCTTAGGTGGTTATTTTTTGAGTTGAAAATTCCTCTAATGCGAGAATTTTGGTAACAAAAGTTAGATGAATGGGACAACTTGTTATAGACTAAGATAATGTGGTCCTCATGGTACATAACTTGTATTATAGGCTTATATAGTTTAGGAGAAAGGGGTATTTCAACCAACAGCATAGTATTCTCCTCCAAGATGATGAGGAGATATTTTCATGTATAACACATTTAAGAATATATAACAATTCAAATTCATAACTTAGTATTTGTAAACAAATTTAAGGGCAATTGACAACATTCATAAAAAATATAGTAGTATCCTCATATATAACAATTCTCCATCAAAAAATCATTGACAATTTTCAATATACATATATTACTGATGATGATAGTGGTTACCGTCCACTGAGACCAAATTGGTCTATCGGAACTATAATATTTTTAGTTTTTAATTGTCTGGCTCCTCGTCTTTCTTGGCGAGATTGGTTTTGTAGCTTTCTTTTTTTCTCTACGGTCTTCCAACTTTCTTTATCTTGCATCTCCTTCATCTCTTCTGGTTCTTGGGACATTGGTGTCTTAGCTTCGTGATCTATAGTGTTCATCCTTTTGAAGATAGTCGGAGAAGAAGTTTGGTCTAGGAGATCTGCTTGGCTATTAAATGAAGATTTATTTTGTATGGTATTTGAATCTTCATCACTGTTGATGCTTGAGGGGTTGTCGAGTGCACTTTTTTGTTGTTGGGCAGGGCTTTCTCCATGCTTGTCGTGAGAGTTGTTTCTGTCGTGCCCAATTTCTTGTGATTCAGAGTTTTCTCTAGAGTATTCTTCTTTGATGACAGTGTAGTGTTCTTTTTGTGCTCCTTCCCACCAAGTAGATCTGTGGTGGTTTTTTCTACCAGGATTTTTCTGGGAGGCTTTTGGGAAATTTTTGGCTAGATGGCTTGTCTCAAAGCAAGATCGACATCGGAAGAGGACACTTTCATAATCGAGTTTCTGGTTCCACACATAATCTTTACTTGTTAGGTTTATTTCCGCTGGGAATCCGGCACTGAAGTCCATTTCCACACAAATGCGTGCATAGGTGGTTCTGGCATATTCCTCCGTTTCTGGGCACCTGCAGTAAAATTTCCCAATTGCATTTCCAATGGCTTTTAGCGAGGAGAGATTCCAGAGATGCAAGGGTAAGCTTGGCAATCTCACCCAAACTGGTGCTAAGGTTATCACTGCTGTTGAGGGATCGAATGTTGGGTACCATGGCTTCATGAATAGACCTGATTTTTCCCAAAACCAAGGGTCGGAATCTAGAATGCATTGTCTGCTTTCATGGTTTTCAAAATCTACTATAAAGAAACCCTTAGCACAGGGGTAGATATTAATTTCATCAGAAATGATAGGCTTCCATACCTCCGAGATCCAATTGTGGAGAGTTGTTAGCCGCGGCCAAAAACCATTGAACCGACAAATTAGGGCACTTTCAGAAAACTTCAAAGCCTCATCGAGTGAGGCCTGGACCACCTGGAAAGTGGGCGTTGGGGCTTCACTGACAATATGGGCAGGAGCTTGCCCTCCAGAAGCAGACGGCACTGAGCCAGCAGCTATTTTCGCGAAGGTGGGAGCCATATTTTACTTGCCTGTAGAACCCAGCCGTAGAGGAATAAGGTAGAAGATTAGATCTAGATCTAGTCGGAAAAGATTAGATATAGATCTAGAACGCTGCCCCAGAGTTTGATCTAGATCTAGCTATAGATGATTAGAACCCAGCCGCAGAGAAATAACACAGAATATTAGATCTACGACCACAAACCGTAGCAGAAACAACTCGGAAACAAGACAACTACAAATGCACCTTACTCCCACTAAAACTAGAGTAAGGTAAATTCACAACATTACATCCAAAAATAGTAATATCATCATACATAATCATTCTCCATAAAAAAGCATTGACAGCTTTCAACACGTATATAAAGTAACAAGATAATACTAATAATATCCTCATCATCTTTAATCAAATCAACTAAGATTGAAATGTGTGATTATCATATCAAAATATTTCATGAACACCATTATTCTAAGGTAAATTCACAACATCCATCAAAAAATAGTAATATCATCATACATAATAATTCTCCATCAAAATAATGTTGATAATTTTCAATATATACATAAAATAACAAGATAAAAATGATAATATCATCACCATGTTTAATCAAATCAACTAAAAGTCAATGTAAGATTACCAAGTAAAAATGTTTCACAGATATCATTATGCTAAGGTAAATTCACAACATCCATAAAAAAATAGGAATCTCATCATACACAATAATTCTTCATAAAAAAATTGTAAGCAAATTTCAACATATTCATAAGGTAACAAGATAGCACCGATAGTATCATCATCACTATTCAAATAAACTAGAAGTCAAATATATGATTACCATATTAAGACATCCAACTAAATATAAAAAATAATGCATGGCTAGCTAGCACCACGAAAATCATGGTCAAGCTCATCCTCATGATCATTTCCATGATCATCATCCCGACCATCATGATAATATCATCCACATAATCATCACCAATGCCATTGTCATCATCATCATCATCATCTCTTATATATGATCTAATCTAAACATAGTCTATATCATCATCTTCGTGGTCATTACCTATAGTGTTCTAGAAAAAAAATCAATATTACATGTTAGTACTAATTCTATAGAAAAATGCATATTTTTATTACAATGCTAACAATAAAATGAGGTAGGACATAATAACATTTAATAATACTAAAAATAAAATGAAAATATGGCTTAAGATATATTGGAGATCCAACTAAGATTACACTTGTAATTCACATTAAGTAGTAGAAGCATTTTTTAATCCATATGAAGTAGGTAACCATTTGTTCTTCATATTATATTGTGAATGTTTCTTATGATTTCCATGCAGAATTGGTAAATTAATATTTACTGAAAGTTTTATTTCAAATTACAATTGTAATTCAATTAGAAATAGAAGAAATTTTAACAAAAAAATAATGTCACATGAAAAAGTAAATTGTTTTTAATGAAAAATAAGCTGCATACAATATGAATGTCACATGAAATATTGAGTTTTTTTTAATGCATGTAATTTTCTCTATAATAAGATGGATCCTAATGTTCATTCAAGAAAAAATGCTCACAAATAATTACTTCATTTTATCCATTATCACACTTAATCCATTAGACCTAGTGAAAAAAATGATTCCATTCAAATTGCTTTGAACTCCATAAATATAATGTAAAAGAGAAAACTACACGACCACGACCATGACCGCAACCCCCTCCCTTGCCTCATCCACCATTAGAGACAATGAACTTGGATTTATGACCATGATAGCAACCCCTCCCTTGCCTTGTGTCGACCATTAGAGGCATTGAACTTGGAATTAAGAGTACTCATGTTATCTTTGCTCTAATTAATCTCCAAGGAATCAAAACTTGATCAATATATCAAGGACTCCATCAAGGAATAGATATATCATAAGAGAAGCTCAATAGGCTTTGCCAAAAGAGTATGAAAAAACACTTATCTCTATTTTATGAAATACCTCGAGTGAGTGGAATGAATGGTGGGAAACACTTACCAAGGAAAGGAATATTTTTGGTCTGTCCTTATTTATATTATTATTTTTGCTTCTTAGAATGGAGGGAAGTGTTTAAAAAAATTCTAAAAAATATTTTAAATTAAAAAAGAATAAATTTATTTTCTTAAGTTTAGTTTCTTTTAAATATATATTCAGTTTAGTATTTTTTTATTTTCTAAAAAAAATATATTTAGTTTCTGGTTTTTTTTATAACAAAATTTATATTTTCTTTTTATAAAAATGGATTTTAAATATTCATTCATGCTAAATTTGTGATTTTATGATATAAGTTTAAATTATATATAAAAAAGAAACTTAATGCCATGCATTGTGTCGCTCAGATGGGTATTATACATCTCTTCCTTGCTAAGTTATAGAATGTGCTTGGGTTTCCTTAATGCAATAAAATTAATTCTTCTCTTCATTATATCTTGAGATGTTCAACTTGCACCTAATAAAACAATAAACTTAAAATAGGTTTGCCTTTGTCCTTTGTAGATTTCTTTCCCCATTAATCATTGTTTGAATAGATTAATTGTCTTATGGTGGCCTTGAGTGGTCACTCCCATTATTTGCATGCTTTTTAGTTTTATGTTAGTGGCATTTCTTAGGATTGATAACATGTTATTTAATTTATGAAAATGTGTTATTTTCCATATTATTGTTAAATATTAATATTAAATATGTTGGTTTTGAACATGGTCTCCAACCCACAAATGTGGATCAATGACATGTAATACATGTGTGTGTGGTGACTAACTTAATACACTGTTCTAATAACTCCACAAACTTAAGTATTTCACTTCGTCACATGATTGACCATAGTCTGACATAAGTAAACCAAGAGTAGAAATGAAACCCTTAGGCAAGAAAATTTCCCTAGATCCTCAATTAGGTGCTTAAATGATGAAGTGAAAATGAAAGGGGAAAATAGGACTTCATGATTTAACCATCACAAACATGTTATCAAGTGTGACTAGGAGTATATATATTCATATGTTTTCGAAAGAGGGTGTGAATACATGAGTTACCATTCATTGCGCCTTATTTTTCTTTCTTTTGATTTTTCTTATATATAGGACTTAGGGAATAAGGTTTTCATAAGTTTTGAACAACTCATAGATATAATATTTACATAAATTTTCACTTTAACCTTAGAGTTTAGACTTAGATAAATCCTTATAGTGTATCTTTAATGATTTTGGCTTTCACTTTTTGATTTTCTTTCATCACAAATGACAAAAGGGGAAATATTTTGCCACAAATCTATGAATGCTTAATCATAAAGGTGTCATGCGATGAAAACAAATTAATTATGTTATTCCCTATGAAAATGATGGGTATTCTTGAGAAACGGTTATGCTTGTGGATGTCTCCTCCCTGGTTGAGAGGGAGTGAGCATTGACACCATATTATCCATTTGTCTTGTACTATGGCCGAGACTAACAGTCGTAAGCCTACTAAAGACACCAGTAGGGAGAACGGTGGATTAGATAAACATCTGGGACCAATATTCTTTGAGAATTTGTGCTTTGACTAGGACTAACCGCCATAATTTAAGTACATTAATCCAAGATAAGAATAGTCATGAGGATCGACATTTCCTGGTGTCAAATATTATGACAGTGGATTACGAAATGATCATGCGAGGACATGCCTGATGAACATCCTAGTGCGGTAAGTGCCGAAAGAGGCAGTGGTGTCCAAATTTATGCCTCCTAATATTGTGCTGTGATCTAATGGAGAGATATAACTTGTTATTCAAGGACTTTCTATTTTGACAATGTTGGCTATGATGATGTAAATCATCGTTGATGCTTATCAATAGAGATCCCTTCTTATATGAATATTTCAACTTGAGAGTACTTGTTTGTCTCATTATGAGTATCTCCCTAGTTTAGATGGAGTGTCATCATCTTCATTATCATCATCATCTCCACCATCAATCTCATCATTGCATTAATCACCATTCATGTCGTCGTCGTCATCATCATCATCATCGTGATTATGGAAATTGTCGCCAATTGTTCATAATTATAGGTATCGTAAGAATTATCATCAACCCAAAAAATATTACGAGTGCTCAAAAAGGGTTGTTAGGAAACATGATATATGCAAGAGAAATGACAACTTAATTTTTTAGATATGATCGATGATCATCATCATCACTACCATTATCATCGTCATTATGATTTTCATCATCCCCATCATTATAATTAATGTAATTTCTATCATCATTGTTGTCAACTTCGTCATGAACATCATAATCATCATTCATGCCATTATTGTTGTTGATGATGACCAAGATGAAAATAATGATAATGATGATCAAATGATGATGACTTGGAATATGACTCTAAAGATAATGATTATGATTATGACCATGACAACATTTAAAAATTGGGAAGATTGTCCAAGGTCATTATCATCATCATCATCATTTTCATTATAACCCCCATCATCTTTATCATCATTTTGATTATCATAATAATCACAATTCATGTCATCGTCATCATCTTCATTATCATCATCGTCATAATTATTGACATTGTCATTAGTTTTTCATAACTGTTTATGTCATAAGAAACATCATCAATGCAAAAAATATATGAGTGTTGGAAAATGGATGCAAAAGTCAAAACAAAAAAAAAATGGGGGCAACAATAGATGTAAAATTAGATGAAGAGTGGACACAACATAAGTAGATGCACAACAATACAGAAAAATTGACACAAAAGTAGATGAAAAAGTAGATGCAATAGTTGATGCAAACTTGGACACAAAATAGGAGGCAAACATGGATGAAAAAGTGGAGGAAAACATGGGTGTAATAGTAGACATAAAACTTAGCATGAATTGTTGTGAAATAAATGTGGATACAAAAATGAACAAAAAAAAGACACAAACTTGGATGCAAAAATGAGGCAAAATTGGATTAAAAAATGGATGTAAACATGGACCAAACATGGGTGCAATAGTGGACACAAAATTAAATTCAAAATTGGACACATCAGAAGTGGATGTAAAAGTAGATGCAAAATGGGATGCAAAAAACATAAAAATTAGTTGATGCAAAATTAGACACAAAAGAGGATGTAAACGTGGATGCAAAATTGGAAGAAAATGTGGGTTTTAATGATAGGCACAAGATATGGCACAACAAAAGTGGACGATAAAGTGGATGTAATAAAAAACACAAAAAAAGATGCAAACTTGGATGCAAGACAAGATGCAATAAGGGATGCAAAAGTGGCTGCAAACATGGCTACAACAACAGAAACAAATTGGATGAAAAATATGGATGCAATGGAAGTATATGCAAAAGAAGATACAAAATGAGATGCAAAACCCAACACAAAAGTGGATGCAAAAATAGATGCAATATTTTGATGCAAAAGTGGATGCGAGGATGGATGAAAAATTGGAAGCAAACATGGGTACAACAATAAGTACAAAATATGGTACAAATAGTGTCACGACAAAAGTGGATGTAACGATAGATGCAAAAAAAGAAGAAAATGAAGATGAAAAATAAGATGCAAAAAGGGATGCAAAAGTGGACGTAAACATGGCTGCAACAATGGATGAAAAATATGATGCAAAAGTAGAGGCAATATGAGACACAAAACATTATGCAAGTCTTGACACAAAGGGGATGCAAAAAATGATTTAAAAAATGATGCAAAAGAAGATGCAAAATATGATGAAAAATTTGATGCAAGTGTAGGCGCTAAAAGTGGATGCAATAAATGATACAAAAGTTGGTGAAACAAAATTAGGTGCCAAAATTGATGCAAAACATGGTGCAAAGGACGGCACAAAACTTGGCATAAAACCTGGCATAAAACCTGGTGTAAAACCTGATGCAAAACCTATTACAATATCTGGTGCTAAACTTGGTGAAAAACTTGATGCAAACTTTGCATCAATTTTTGCACCATATTTGATAAATGGACACAAATAGCACTAAAAATGGGATCTAGATGCAAAAAAGAAGAGAAAAGGGACGCTAATCACAGGGTTTTGTTGTAGTGGATATAAATACTTGTTGAAGGCAATAAATCCCGTGTTGTACCTGTTATCCTTTTATTACTCCTTTGCACTTTAAGATACTTGAGAGGCGGGTAAAGAAGTGGCCAAGATAATTGATGTCGTCAGTTTGAAAGACAATGGTTTGCAGACTGTCCCTGTAGAGAATATATCATCTCTTCTACACATTCTCCCTGCCCTTGTAGATAGGGACAACATGAAAATCCAGAGTATGGTGATAAGAATTTACGTTCGAATCTATGAGGATTCCATCAAATGTGTTCTTTGAGGTTGCCCCAATACTTTCTATAATCTTATCTTTAATCATGATTTACATCTCCTAAGACCTCTACATTGTAACAACCCTTCTCGCAGCTCCTTGGAACAAAAATCACTACACAAATGTGCAAAATTACAACGATGGTATCATTAAAGTAGTAATCAGATGCACTTGTCATTTCCATGACCTGCATGTAGCTTCCACTCGTTGTGTTGAGTCTTAGGGTCAGGGTAGCAGCCAAGAATATGAGATTGATGAAGAATGTCAGGAGAAGAATATCCATATTATAAGACTGAATGATCCTTTCATTATCTTCTTTGCAACTTCTGATTTATGCCTTTAAATTTCTCAATGTATCTTCTATGTTAGGAGAGGAGCCATCTCTTTGTTGCTCATTTGATCTGTGAGGACAATATCATGAAATGAAATCCACCATTTTTCCTAGTCATCTCTCATCCTCTTCTTCTTGCAATCATACTATCTTAGATAACCAAATATAAACATAATCAATATACCTCAGTGAATTCCAGGGGAGTCTATCTCATCTACAATATCAATCCAGATTAACGCGATACATGTATATAGATAATCATATCAATATACCGACATCATGCACAATAATACCAACTGCATACCATGACCTCATGCACAACCACCATAACCATGACAATGCATGTATAAAAACCACACAGACACTGATATGCATACATGACAAAGACATTATGTCCATTCATTCCAAGTATTGAACCATGCTCTCATACAACTCTATAACACCTCCTCCCACATATACCCACTCCCACCATCCTGCTGGGGTAAACATGAGCGGAGGGCTACTATTAAATGACTCAACCTACTAAGTATAGTTCACGAAGTGGAATAGCCAAATTGGAACATTATTGACCTACCCCAGGAGCTACATGACACCAAGAAACCAAACAAACACTCCCAGTGCCCAAACCCTAAGCTGGAATCCTTTTTTAGTGACCTAGGCTCCCAACCGCATGCATGACAATTCCTCCATGTAGTTGAGGGCTTCTAACCACATGCATAAACCTACCAGGTAGAGGTTCTGACCTAAAATTTCAATTTTAGAGGGTGCGGTCCTATATTCTGAGCCTAAATTCCTGGTCAGCCTCTAGACCACTGCCTAGAACCTAGTGAGACTTTCCAAAATGATAAATTATATTAAGACAAATCGATTCATAAAAAATTTGATCAAATAATTGACCTAACTTAGCCTAACCATGATAGTCATTTCATCAAACATATTCAAAACATGTAATCTATAGGTCATGAATGCATGTCTGGGCATATGGGTATGATACTTATCTAAGAATAATCAAGAAGGTATAACACCCTATCATAATAGCTACAATAACATTTGTTATGGTGTTCATTCAATAACCTTTCGTCAACAAATCAAACATACCAAGGGCCATAACTAGAACCTATCATGAAACCATTCTTATAACCATAATAATAACCATTACAGAACAACCATCAAAGCCACATAATAACAAGTACAAGTACTCTTCAAATACAAGAGGAAAAGAGTTCTTATTTACATATGCACAAGCCAACCAAGTCATGGAATTCCACATACCACCCGACCATAGATTGAGATGAACAAAATCTTTCTTTTAGCTAATCACCCCCCTACCATATTCCAAGCATGAATGTGGGACTCAATATGAAAACAACCAGGGTTCCCAAAGATCAAACCACCTCCACGCTCAAGAATTATCACAATCCCACCAAAATTCGTCAAGGGATTACTAGGCCTAAAACAAGACTCGATGCCTCAGAATTTCTTCACCAATATCTTGAGGAATTTTTCTATCTCCACCCTCATGCTTTACAAAAATCCCACCAAAACTAGTAATGGGATACCTAGGCCCTATGGTAATTTTCTCGACACTACCTCTCCTGGATCCAAAACCATCTGATAATCCAAAGCTAAACCAAATAAAAGAACCCCATCACACCATGGTTATCTGTAAATGGAAAGGAAAGGATAAAATCAGTGTCACACCTAAACAAATCCATGCCAATGATATAAGGAGAACCAAATACACATGCATGTACCATGTATTCACAACCAACTAGGAAATCACACATGCAACCTATTAACTGCAAGTATTCCAGTTGAAGCTGCTTGCTCCAAATTTTTCTTGCTTGTCCCTTGCTTTCGTTTTCCTTCTTCTTTTACCTTTTCTTTTGTTTCTCTAATGCTAGGTGATCCAAGAATGCTCTAAGTGTGCAATAGTATGACAAAATATGGTGAGAGCTCCAAAACTAAACTAACAAAAGTTGTGAACTAATCCTTAGAAGCCTTTTTATTATTGAGGCCTCTATATTTTCCAATTTCCTATATTTTCACTTCAATTTCCTCTCATGCAAACATGTGACCTTTCATCTCCCTTTTCTTCTATTTTCCTTTATTTTCACAAAAAGTTTTAATTAATTCCTCTTTTCCTTTGCCAATTTCCCTTAACCATAATGAACCAAATGAATACCCACAATGATGTTTTTTCCAACATTAAATTTGGAATATGTGTCCCATGACCTTGGTCTTATTTTTCCTTTATTAAATTTATTACATGAACTTTTAACCCAAGGTTGTTACACACGTATTGGTCGGAATCTAATTATGAGAAGAGGGTCATGGAGGAATCCACAATAATTTCAATTACACCCACATGAGACTCTTCTATGGATGTTGTTAAGGAATCATATTACCCTATTGGAAGCTAGGAAGAACAATACATGAGATGGACCACACTACATTAGGAAAGGAACCAAGAAGTGACAAAGCTCATAAATATATTTCATACATTGTGCACTAAGTTGGGTATCAAAGACTCTGAGTAAAATATGGTGTTCAATTACCATGGCTTCCTACCTAGATACATCTAGAAATAAATGGAGTTCTTGAACATATCATCTCTTGGTGCAACATACCAGTATGTTGTCAAAATATATCAAAAGTTTAAACAAAAGAAGTAAGACTTTGGATTTGTGAATCTTTCACAACACAAGCAAGGAAGGACATCCCAAAATTGCAAAACAAAGGATAGAGCTAAGGTGGACAGTCTAACAACCCCAGGTTAAAGTTCATGTAATAAAGGATAATAAAGTCAACATAAGGCCAAGGTCATGGGACACATATTCCAAGGTGAATGTTGGGGAAAGCACTATAGTGGTCATCAATTTCGGTTTATTTATGGCTATGGAAATTAGCAAAGGAATTGACAAAGGAAAAGAGGTAATAACTGGAATTTAATTAAAAAATAAAGGAAAATAGGATAAAAGTGAGGTGAAGAGACACAAATTTGCATGCTAAGGAAATTAGAGGAAAAATCAAGGAAAATGAAGAAAATGGAGACATTAATAATAAAAAGGCATCAGAGAATCAATTCACAACTTTTTTTGGTTTAGATTTCATGAGTTATAACTTGGGTCAATTGAGAAAGAGAGAGAGAGAGCTCCAAGAAGAGAAAGAAATGAAGCAAGCAGAGGAAAGCAAGCGAAGAAGGAGAAGGAAAGAAAACGAGAGAAAGGATAAGGTTGGATCAATAGCTTCAACAACAGGATTTTGAATGTAACATGTTGCATGTGTGATTTCCTAGTTGATGTGTGAATGCATGGCACGTGCATTGTTTTTTTTGGTTCATTTGTTGTGATTGGCATAGGTTTTTCCTGGTTTGACAATGGTTTCAATGTTTCCTTGCCATTTTGTGGATAGCCATGGTGTGATGATATTCATTTATGGTTGAGGTTTGGATTGTCGAGAGGTTTTGGAACCAAGTGAGGTGGTATAAGGAAAATTCCCAAGGGTTTGGATTGGAGATAGTTTTCTCCTAGAAGCCCTCGACAGGAGAGTTGAGATAGTAAAATTCCTTAAGTTATAGTGAAGAAATCCTGAGACATCCAAGCTCGGTTTGGTTTTGTGATCTCGGGATCAGGTTAGGTGAGATCATGGTAGCTTGAGGGTGGAGGTGCATTAACATCTAGATTCCCTTGGATATTTATGTCTTGGCTTATCCCATCAAATCCCACATTCATGCTTGGAATATGGCATGGGGGTGATTTACTAAAAGAAACATTTGGTTAAACCTAATCTATGGTTGGTTGGTACATGGAAGTCCTTGACTTGGTTGGCATTTTCATATATGAATGAGAACTATTTTCCTATTGTAATCTATAAGCACTTGTACTTGTTATTATGTTGATTTGATAGTTGTTCTATCATGGTTAATATTCAGGTTATATGTTGGTTATAAGCATGGCTCTATAATATGTTCTAGCTATGGCTCTTATTCATGAATTCATACGCTAATGAATGTTTGATGAATGCATGGGATAACAAGTGTTATTGCAACTATTATGAGAGGGCATTAGACCTTCTTTGTGATTCTCAGATTAAGTTTAGAATTATAAGATTAGATATGCATTCATGACCTGCAGCTTCTATGTTTTTCATATGTTTGGCAAAATATCGGTCATGGTTAGGCATGGTTAGTCAAGTTTTCGCTCAAGTTTTGAATGAATAACATTGTTAGTGTCCTATTTATTCTTATAGAAAGCTACAGGTAGTTTTGGGCAGTCGTCTGGAGACTAGTCTAAAAATATTTCTTAGATCCTAGAACCACAGGCACAAAACTGGAATTTTTGGGCCATAACTGCATGGAGGCAAGCCTGTGAGTGTGGTTATACCCTCATAACCACATGGAAGCAATTTCAACATTGTGGTTATGGGTCTAGGTTAGTGAAAAAAGGGTCCAACTCAAGGATTGAACAGTTGGGGTGGCTTTTAACCTTCTGAGTGGTCTGTGGTCTCTAAGGGGTGTAAGTAAAGTTGTCAGTTTGCCATCCCCTACTGACACCTAATAATGGGGGTTGGGTGAACATTTGTAAATAACGTAAATAATAAATGATGGAAAAGGAAGATTCATCAGGAGATGAAACTCAAGAATCACTCCCTCATGTATATAACCATGAATAATCTAAATGAATAAACATAGTTGATTTGAGGAGTTACCTCCTAGCCTCACATGGTATCAGAGCCAACTCCATTTTTGGCTTTCCTCTCTACCGTTGTAACTCCCTCCTACCTATGTTTTACCTATTTAGCGAACTGAAACCTTTGCCATGATCCTGAGGCCTGAACTCACCTTTCATACACTGCCATATGCGTTTTCTATTCCCTCCCTAAATGTTGGCGCAAACTCATATTCCTATTCTGTCTCCCATACTCATATCCCTTACATACTCTGTGTATAACTAGCATGGAATGTTGTGTATTACTAGTGTTGAATGTTATTGAACGCACAGTGGAATCACACATTTCTCCTTTGCATTATTCCATCCCATCGCGAGCGAAGTTGTTGGAAAATTCCTCAAAGAAGAAATACCACCGAGTTGAAGGGGCAACTGTGGAGTGGCATGAGAAAGGCAATGGGCTTGATACCTCTCTAGTTCAACACGAGAGCTAGCATCGTTGGTCATGTTGCCCATGTGCATTGAGAGTGGTATCTGTATACAATATATGCTGCCTATGCGTTAAATATTTGTTGAAGACAACATTGAATGTTTTTTGAAGACTACATTAAATATTTGTTGAAGACTGCGTTAATTTTATTTTTTTTGAAGATTGTGTTTTTCTGAAGACTATGTTAAATATTTTGTTGAAGACTGTGTTAAATATCTTTCTTAAGACTAGTAATTGTGCCTCCTGCATAGTCGGCTCATACAGACCCTACTCCATATGCATACACTGCTCTGATACCTTCTCTTATCCCTCCCTCCTACTCAGCTTCAGCCCTCCATCCAATACCTTCGCTCCTCACTATTATGTTGAATGTTATTTGCTTGCTGCTTTAAGTGCCCTTCACCAGATACACCCTCCCCCATTAATAACTCCCCCATATAAACCTCCCTCATATAACCCTCCCCCATATAAACCTTTACATTATATATATATATATATATATCTATATATATATATATATATATATATATATATATTCTAATTTTTTTTACAAAATTACAACCAGAAGTGCAATTTCTTATATTTTATTAGTAGGAGAAGTATTTTTTATAATACATAGATTTTAAAATGCATTAATTGATATCTATTATGGGAGTGGTTATCACCAGTAAAGAGAACTATCCATAGTGGTCCCAGAAGACCAAACATAGTGGTTATCACCAGTAAAGAGAACTATCCATAGTGGTCCTAGAAGACCAACTTGGGATCCAACCTGCATTTGAAGATCGGATTGGGTTTGGAGCCCAGAATGGGGCTGAAAACTGGGTGGAGCTTGAGAAGCAACAATCATTTTAGTGCCTGGTTGAGCAGGCCCAGATGGATGTCCTTGAGAGAACTGAGGTTAAGCCATCTGGCCAGAAGGTTGACCTAGTTGAGATTGAGGTTGACCCATTTGCCCAGAAGGTTAAGATTGTTGGGTATTGGGTTGTCCTTGCACAACTGAGGGCTATCCTAATTGACTGGAGGGCTGAGCAAACTGGACGGTTGGTTGGCCTAATTGGATTTGAGGCTAACCAATTTGTCCAGATGGTTGACTAGACTGGACAGTGGGTTGGCCTTGCTGAATGTAAGGCTGACCAACTTGCCCAGAAGGGTAGGCTTACTGGACACCAGGTCGGCCTTGTTGTATGTAAGGTTGTCTCGGATTACTAGAAGGCTGCCCGAAATAGGTAAAAGATGAACCACCAGAGGCTGAAGGTTGTCCCTGGAAGGGTTGTCCTTGTGGGCCTCCAGGTTTCCCTAGATAAGGTTGTCCATAATACTGCTATCCATAAGAGGGCTACTTGTAAGATAGCTGACCTTGATAGGGTGGTCCTTGAAAATTGGCAGGGGGCACTTGGCCACCATGATAACCGGTGGTACCCCAAGAAACGGATAATGGGACTGTGACCTCAACCGCAAGTTGAGATGGCAAAGGTCCAAGTTAATAAATATGAGCTCCTTGAGAATCATAATAATGAAACGGCTCTTGGGGGTCCGGATTCTGAAGATTCTATAAATATTGATCGTATGCCCTCCCTACTGGAATGGAACCAGAAGAAGGTGGGGCATTTAGTGTAGGATCAACAACTCTAGATGTAGATGTCGATGGGCCACTATTCGCAGATCCGAACGAAGGTCCAGCAACAGTGGTCACAACTGAGGATGCAGTGACGGCACCAACAACAGGGGCTGAAGAAGCCACACAGACAGTTGGAATAGTTGGGACTGAGGTGACAGACACATTGTGAATTTGAGGGATAAAAGATTCTGAAGTCAGAGTGATGGTATGAGACCACATGGAACTCGTAAGGGAAGTCCTAGAACCCATAACATCCCTCAAAGCCTTATAGCATAAAGGCAGCGTGACACCGAGAGGGGTGACACGGAAGGGTGTAGTTTCCGTTGGGATAGGAATTTCACTGCTGGTCACAACTAATTCTTCACTCATGATGGGGGATGTGTCATCCATGTCAGAAGAATACATTGGGACTGAAACACTAGGAGGAGTATCGGGAATATCTTCTTCGGAAGGCTCCCAAATGGGTTCCAATGAATATCGTAAGACTCGTCTTCTAGGGCACGAGAGTTAATCGGTTGGATACTCGGAATGATAGGGAGAGTATCACTAACAACAGGTATCTCAAGAGAAATAGAACAGGGAGACCCTTGGTCACTTGGAACGGGAGATGGGATTGGTGATTCCACCAGGATGATTTGTTTCAAAAATCCTAGGAAAACTAATGAGAAAGAACCCTACTCAAACTAACGAAAATAATATCTAATGAGGTAAATGTGAACGTGGCCGAACAAATTTTAAGACATATGAATATAACTTGACCTTTTCATCTTTAAAGAGTCAAGAAAAGGACAAAAAGATGACTCTAGTCGCCTTCGAATATTTAATGAGCCTGAAGTGACAAGTTCTTAGATGGACCTTTTCTTTTAGGGAGTCTGAAAAGGAACAAAAGTGACTACTCTAGAGAACTAGGCAAAAGGTTTACCAAACAACCCGTAAAACTGCATATACACCTTGGCAATCATATGAAAACCAAGGACTTTCCGTACGGCAGTCAATCTTCCCAAATGTTGTGTTTAGTGCGTTACAGTTTTCAAGGCGGCAGACATGACTTCCTAGGGATAAAGGATGATAACCTAGTGGGGTCTCCCAATATATACTCGATGGTACATGGGAGCACAAATCCATACTAGACCGTTATTAAGTCAGGAATCATCCAACATTGAGTGAAAACAATAGTGACTAGGTTTAACGACGCCGAAGCACGTCTCTAGCCTAGACCTCTAAATAGTGTGTGTTATGTTCCAATGCATTGTTAGATTCATTCAGTTCATTTTAGAGTTGATCTTGAATTATGTTTCAGTTTTCAGGCCTTACCGTATGTATACAACAAATCCTAAGATGCAGCCAGAATGATTGAAATATCCTTTTTCTTCAATGAACACCTACCTACGGGAGGGTAGAGAGATCATTCCCAAACTAGGAAAACCAAGATAAAGAGAGACAGTCACTCAATGCATACAGACATCAATTCCTAAAGTGCACGGATACTACTAATGAGAGATTTATCATTCACTTTCCAACATGCAAACTTGAAATGCAAATTCACTTTCATTTTCGTATACTAAATGAATGCAATCCTTTTGATTTTGATGTCTTTAAATCTAGAAGAAACAAATAAGCAACAAGCAAGTGTGGAAAAAACCGGTTTATCCAAGCAATTGTGATCTATGTTCGGTAGTGAAAAGAAATCGAATCAATTCCAAAGATTGGTTCAATAATAGTCACTAAACAATCAACCAAAAACGAGCAATGGGGAAGGCTCAATTAAACTAACAAAAAGTTGCAAACGAACCTTGAACAAACCAACAACCAAGCCAACTAACTCAAGAAACTTGAAATAACGAACTAGGTCACATAGGAAAAAAAGCAAGATTCATTCAACAAAGACAACGAAAGAGTGCCTTAACCATAAACAGCGAAAAACAAGCTACTAAGCAAGCGAGAAAAGCAAGGGACCAGAAGGACTGATGGACTCAGGAGGCAGAATTGAGAAAATCAATTCTACAGCAATCAGCACGAGTAATACACAAGCAACTAGCGCTGATAAAGAACTCACTGCAGCAACAGAGCAATGTTAGCGCGGAATTACACAACTTTTCTGCGATGGTCGGATTTTCAGAACCGTCGCGACTGTGTGACATTTTTACGCGACGCACAGGATCTTACAAAAGGGCGAGCGTGATGACAGCGCAACTGTTAAATTTTTATCCATGATGATGTTCAAAACAATGACAGGCGAACAAAAACTCCCAAATAAAAAACAGTAAATTCTTTCAATCAAATAGAGGTACTTCCCAGATCAAGCCAGGAAACTCAAAATATTGATAACTAATCCCCAAACTTCAAAAGAGACCAAATCAAAATCAAAACAAGAGCAAACAAGGGAAGAACATAGGATAGACTCCCCAGCGGAGTCACCAATTTGTGATGCAGGAAAGTGTTCCCTCTGCAGACAGAGGCAACCCCTCTAGCCCTAGAGTGGGTCTAGTCACAAACAAGGACATATCAACAATAGCTTTCCTTAAACAGTCATAGTTGGAGGCCTACCTCAACCGGTGGTCGATGGAGTTCCGTTGCGCTACTCCAGCTTCCGCTTCCTTCTCTTCGACGAGTGATCAACCTAAAACAATGCAAAATAAATACAACAAAGCACGTAACCAAAAAACAGCAATGATCTATTTACTCACAAAGTTAAGAAGTCATGAGCTATCAAGTAAATTACATACAAGACATAGGAAAACAGCATTGATTGTATTAATAATGAAATAAGAGCAAGCTTACAACCAAAGTCTTGACGTCGCAAGCCTTCTCAGAGGAATCCAGCCAGCATATTCCTCAAGCATTCACTCTTTGAAGATGGATCTCCCAACATACAAGTCTCTCTCACTCATAAGTTTTACACAAAATTAAGGGCACTTCACAACCTTCCACAAGCTATCAACAATCCCACACTTGTCACACTCATACCAGCTATCTAGCAAACTCACAAACACTAACAGCACTGCTCAACTAGCCACCTATCCAAATACTAGCAGTGCATAGCAATGGTGAGAGTTTAAATAGGAGAAGGAGTCTCCATGAAAGGTGGAAGAGTGAGCTTATCCCCAAGGAAGGTAGCACAATTGATGGAACTACCACGCTAGAGAAAGGAGGGCAATACAAACTATGCCAACAACCAAGTCTGGAGTCATCCAGAAGGCCGACTGTTGGAACAAATTCGCCCAATCTGGATCATCGCGGGGACATAACAAATCTTTAGCACTGACATCGCTAGTGAGCAATGTAGCCAGTCAGATCATCGCTAGAGATAATAAGTAACCTCGTGCTGGAGCATGAAATCGGACCGTTGCGGGAATCAGATGTACTTCCGCGATGGTGGGACCGCTGGACTATTCATGAGCGCCCTTCAGCGCGTATATTAAGTCCACAGTCACAACGAGGCAGATAACTTAGGAAAAATGGGTTATTTGGTAGCACAAGAGAGCATTTGTTCAATATGAGCATGTTTGACCTGGACACATGACACAGTAGAAGGACTGGAGTGAAGGCAGTGACAAATTACTGTGTAAGACCTTGTCTTGTGAAATTGAGAATTATTTAATGTCAAAATGTTATTAATGTTAGGATCTTCTATGGTAAGTGCTAACATTCATGTACTAACAGTTCTTGCACCAACAATTTTGCACCAACATTCCTGCACCGGCTGTGCCTGCACCAACATGCCTGCACTAATTTTGGGATTTCATACATTGATGAATTTATAGGGAAATATGAAAGATGTTTTTGTTTAAAATGTTGTTTGAACGCTTCCACATAAGCTAAGATACACCCAGGTCGTACGGATCTCTATTTAGGAAGTAATTAATGCCTCGGCCCTGAATTCACAGTAGTTTTCAGACTTCCAACTTCCACCTTGATTTATGTTCAGGTGAAGACGAATAGAGAAATTATGGAACATGGGTGTTTGTCCTAGCATATCAAATTGACTAAGCCTAAAATATTTTTTTGAAATTCGTAATGGTTAAGGAGATACGAATAGTTATTTGGAGGCAGTTTGTTAAAAATATTTGATTTCCAGAATTGCAAAAAATAGCCAGATTTGGGAAATTTGTGTCAAATATTCATTTCTTTAATAGGGAAATGGTTGTACTGATATTGAAATGTTGAATATCAATTAGGATTCAATCCCTATGTTTTTTTTTAAGGAATAGAGCCCAAATTATCATGAAAGAATATTATAAAGGAAAGGAGTTACGTAGGTGAGGGGGATGGGCATTGTATTTTGTAAATTGTATTTCATTTGCAGAATAGAGGATCAAATTTTTGTGTAGGAGGGGAGGAGATGCACACTCAGTGGGATGATCCCTGGAGGGGACCACTGGAGCATGGAAAATTTTAGGGGCTAATATTCGCAAGTGGGCTAACTTTCCATGATTTTTCCAAAAAAAAAGATTCTCCAATTTCCATTTTTTATAAAAATGATTCGCCCAAACTTTATAATATAAGATTATTTTATCCTGAAAAGCTCCAACATTATATATAGATTATATATAAAATCATTATAAATTTTAAAATTTTTACAAATACATCAATAAACATTTTATAGTTTGCATATTAAGGACTAGTGAAATTCGCCAATGTTTTTAAACTTCAATATAATTTTCCATCCTTAAAATTTTCCCTGCACTAGAGCGAGTGTTGCATCATTCCATAAATTCTGTAACAAGACTTTTACATGAATTTATTTGGCATTCGATTATGAGTTCTTGTTTCTTCATAATGTTTTAAGACTGTGATTTAAATTTCTACAAAGGAAATGACCTAGGTGGTTGGGCCCACCAAGCAGTCCGTTGCCCAAAACCTCTTAGAATTCTTTTGCTTCATTTTATTATGCATAGTATGTGTGTGATTTCATATAACTTTGCAATTTCATTTCACAATTCTGCTTCATGCTTTCTGCTTTATTGTTTGATCATTCGATTTGTGATTTTATCTACAACTCTTTCTCATAACTTTGATCATTTTAGTTCAATTAATGATATTGTTATGCATTTTTATAAACACCAAGGCAAAGGATAAGCATCAAATGTTTTAATGCATCTCTTATTTCCATTACAATTTAACTATGATACTTGCCCTGATCTCATTTTTGCATAACGAGGTTTTCTTTCAAAATATAATGGTGAAGGAAATAATTGTTGAGTAAGAGTTCTAATTAATTTAACTTAACATGTATTCATGATTTCCTCAAGATCATTATTTTAAATGTAAAACTGATTCTTTCACTTTGAAAGAAAAGAATTATTCGTGGACTCTTAATAAGAAAATGCAAGGATCAACATAAGGAAAAATTATCATATTATTTTATTGGCAAGTGAATTGCTCACAAGAATTGTTGGAATGATTTAAGGTTAAAAGGTTATATCCCTTCATCATGATTGAATTCTGCTTCAGGCTCATATACTCAGTGTAGGAACATTACATGGTGCAGGCACATTGTTTCAGTACAAGCACGACATTCGAGTGAAGGCAAGTTGTTGTGGTGCAGGAACGATGATTCAGACCAGGAAGGAGAACTTGTAACAAAGATGCACACTTTCCTTAAACTTGAATATTGAATCATTTCGAGAGATGCAGTATAATGTAGATCACTTTTAAAAGCTTTCAATGGTTTCATTAGAATATTTGGAATGAAGTTGCCTTATGTTCTATTTCATTCTTTTCATCTTTGCAACATCACAATAATCTTTTAAAAGGTTTTTTGCATTCTTTATTTCTTGAATCACTTTCTTTTGAATGGGGCCTACATTCCCTTGTCCCCTGGACAACCGAGGAAGACTTACTGCAAGATTGAACTCAACCCAAAAGAGGAGCTAGAAGTAGATTCCCGGAGTTTGTTTACTTTTCATTAAAGAGTCTTGTTCATTTTTCCTGAATGATTCCCTTTTGAATTTTCTGCAAGAGCTTGGTTTTTATTTGACAGATCCCTAAGGTCATATTCTGGCATATACTCTAATACACCTCTAAGTTTACTTACCCAAATTGAAAAATTAAATGTTGGTGTAAATATTGCATTTATACCGCCCGACATTTTGGCATCGTTGTCAGGGAGGCATTGTAGGAAAAGTCCTCAACGATTTTTCATGCTTTTCCCTTTCCTTCGTAATTGAATTTCTACATTAGCGAGATTACCCTTACTTGTTGAAGCATACTAGACAACATTCCGAGAGAGATCAAAAGCAAGGTTTTCCTTTCTGCAAATGAGTTGTTTCCTTTACTTCAAAGTGTGATGCCTGATTTGTTTCTTTTACTCCAATTTAGTTTTTATGAGTAATTTTTCTTTCTTCAAAGTGTGATGCTTGATTTATTGCAAAGTTTATTATTCTTTTATGAGTAATTGTAGTTTTTATGAGAAATTTATTTTACTGCAAAGTGTGTTACTTTTTTTCTACAATAGAGGTTATTTAATTTCCGCAAGTGTGATTTCGTTAATTTACAATCTTGATTTGTTATTTTTACTGCAATTAATCTTTTGATTTTTTCAGGTACTAAAAGAACTCCCCACTCTCAATCCAGGTGTTGACAAGAATTTCTAGCTAGCAGGAAAATTCTAGGAAGTGTGATGCTATTCAAAGAACTATCTCAAATTCTAGCAAAAGATGGGGTCTCTGCTTCACAAAAAGAACACATCTTCGCATCAATTAGAAATTAATCTACTCCTCTAGAAGAATAGAATCATGAAGAACCATAAGATCTTCCTAGGGAGATTGAGAAGCTATGGATCATGCTTGATGATGAGAAACGATCAAAAGAAGAGATTGAAGAACACCAACCTGATCCAGCCTGCACTTTAGAGGATGAACAAATAAAATTGGAGGATTTTCATGATGCACTAGATGTTGCCCATGAATCATATGATTAAGAGTATATGGTTCCCTTAGAATCTTGGTTCTAGATGACTGTTAGTATTCATCCCTCCCTTATCATTCAACAATTTGTATCATCACATCAGTTAATATGACTGGTACCTCATGTTCTGGTATTATCTCGCATATACTTTCTAAATTTGAACATGAATATGATTATCCTCTTGTTGCGCACTTGGTTACATTAGAGTTCCTCTTATACTTAAAAGGGAGTCTTCCACTTCTTAGGGTAGAGTAGGGTAGAAGAATAAATAAATTCCATGAATAAAGTTGTTACTAAAATGCAATTGGGGTTTTGACTTTGAAAGCATAGCCACTGAAACTACTTTTGATCTACATCAGTTGTTAACACGCACATCTGTGACAAATCTTGTTGAGTATGATTCACTCTCATAACTCATGATTTTTCAAAAGTAACCATGGTTAACTACTCTAATGAAGTTATTGTTTGAGACATATATTTTTAGTTTCCCTTAGAAGATACTATTGGAGAGCCCCCTATGGTGGACCACTCTTGTAAATATCATAATACTTTATTCCTGAGAACACTAGCATTATTAACTTAAAGAATATTTTAGTCATTCTCTAGGATATTTTTAATAAGTCTTTAGGGTAGAGGAACTAGCCAGTAATGATTAGTCATTAATAAAATTTTACACCATCCCTTAGACTTAAGGAGTAGATTTGTATCCCCACTTATTAAGTAACCTTCAAAGTTAATTGCAATCAGAATTTATAAAATATTTAGGGGAGGATAAGAGGTCACGTCATGTGCTGACCTACCACGATCATGATACCTTGCATGCATGACATTACTGTAGCTGGTTTCCAAGCCAGAGTGATGGCTTTTAGCCAAAAAGAGGGAAGACAGGAGGTCTCATCATGAGCCAACTTGTTCATCCATGTTACTTATTATGAGTGGCACTGCCATCAACTGGTTACTAAGCCACGGTAATGGCCTTCATTTAAGTTTTAAAATTAAATAAGATAACTCTAAATCTATATCTAGTAAGTGGGATACGGGCATTTCGTTGGGTTAAAAGACATCCCTGACGAGGTTATAGACACCTGAGGGAAGGAGGACCATGTCTGTGGTTTTAAAGTTAATTGGATATTAATATTTACTCATTTATTTTTCTCTTTCCCTAAAATTCATCATTTTATTTCTTAGACAATTGTTTTAAGATGATTTGAGCATGATGCTTTGAGTTCTATCTTTAAAAAATTAGGAATCCTTAATGATGTTGTACCCTTAGTGGAGGTAATTATTTGAAGTGGATTTAGAAGAAATTCAGTTTTGCATCTAGATGACAAAAAAATTTAGAGTGTTTGCTGATTGGTCCAGGAAGGTGTCATACTGTTCTATTTTTATTTCCCTTTTCTAGTATCACAACTTCAATTCTTTATGGTATTTAGAGTGATGAATTACTCAGCGATGATTACTCACTAGGTGTTGATGGAAAACAATGGGTGTTGATTGTGGCTGACTCTAAATAATCACTACATGACCTAGGTACAGGATTGTTAAAGTAGGTGCAGGAATCTTGTGGTAGTCTTCTTGAAATTACACATTTTCAGTAAACATTTGTTTTTTTATCATGTTAAGATTCTCAGAAGAAGAAAAAAAGACTTTGAAAACGAAATCTATGTTGGCATTATGATTCAAGTGTTGTCCTTGATGGCAACTCACTCAGAGGTTGGTACAGGTGATGGCAACTTAATCAGAGGACAGATCTTAGTACAGCAGGCCAAGAAAGTTCATACATGCAGGTTCATTAAGCCCAAGTCGCGTATACACGCTGGTTCACTATATACCAAGTCGCGTGTACACAGGTTCGCTATATACCAAGTAGGGTATACACGCAGTTTCATGAACGGAAAAGGGCGTATATATCGGAAAGCTTACTTTTGGTCCGTGGTAGTTAGTCCTTGGAATTTGTGCCTATGGTTTTGGACCATGGAGTCTCGACAGACGTGTTGATCCCTAGTATTGAGTTGATGGTATTGGGTTACTATGGTTTTGGACCGTGGTATTGTGAAGGGCCTAAAGCTATATAAGGAGAAAGATCATTAGGCCAGAAAAAGAAGTGAGTGTGAGTGATGAAGATCTGAGGAAGTGTGAGATCCAAATGCTAGTTATGGGTTGGTGATCTGAACCAAGGTTTCACTCATGTGGAGGATGATGGAACGAGATCTCAAGGCTTGGAATAATTATCTTCATATGGTTTGACTGTGGACAGACTAGATCTACTGACGCATGTTTATTATTATTATGATCTGGGTATGTTTTGATGTCTGATATAGCTGCGGAGTTTTAAGCTTGAATTTGCAGATCTGTACGCAGGTTGGTTTTGGTAAAAGAGCGTATACACGCAGGTTGGGTTCATCCAAGTAGCGTATACAATGTGAAGTATGATATTTGAAGATGGAGTTGGATCTGGTTGTTGTTATGATGTTGTTGACAAGGTTTCAGTGATTCAGTATTGGGTGTTTCAGTGATTGATGATGCAGGTTGTACTACAATGGTGATTGTCTTATGGATCCAGTATGAAAATGTATGAAACGTGGTCCTGGGAAGATCGTAGGCCGGCACCTACGTACTGGTA
This sequence comes from Pinus tabuliformis, assembly GCA_031772625.1. Classification (NCBI taxonomy): domain Eukaryota; kingdom Viridiplantae; phylum Streptophyta; class Pinopsida; order Pinales; family Pinaceae; genus Pinus; species Pinus tabuliformis. The sequence continues at coordinate 1,954,983,187 of CM062817.1, read as the reverse complement.
AACATATCAGCCAGTACAAGAGCCAGGGGGTTGCAGCTCCCTTCCAGTAGCAGCTGGAAAACGAGTAAAGGTTGGAGCATTCTGTAGGTAGGCACCTACGTACTAGTAAATGGATCGGCTAGTACAAGAGCTATGAGGGTTGTAGCCTTCTGCAGGTTGTAACCTGCGTACTGGTAAAGGACTGCACCAGTACATTGTAAAAGAAGTTTCTTATTAAAGGAAGATAGAAACAAATTGCAGCAGGTGGTTTTCACCCACATTGGGTTTCCACCTTATATCATGGTGTTCATGTGTGTGGCCTTTGTGTGATGATCTGTTTTGTTTACTGTTAATATGGTTAATAATGTTCTGATGCATTTACTGAAGATAAGCTAACGGAATCATAAGATTTCTGGATATACGCTAGTTGCTTTAAACACAGTATCGTGTACACGCTGGTTCACTTAACTGAAGCTGCGTGTATGAATCTGAGTATGAAATTGAAAAAGTTTTATCTGATCTGATAATACTGATTCACCCCCCCTCTCAGTATTATTTCCAACAATCTATAACAAGCAAGGAGTTCATTTAAAATGGGACAACAAGTATATGATGTCTATCGTAAAGGTGCAGTACTATTTTTCCATAATGTATGGTAGAAAGCATTCCTTTCCTATACCTGATCTTGTTACATTACAATTTTATCATTCCTGCACTCGATACTTTCATAAGCGCTGGAACATGGTTTTACTTGGAACTATAATAGGGATGTTACAGACTTGATGAATGCTTTAAAAATTATGACATACCATGATATCTTCATATTTCCTTGCTGAGATTTTTTCAAACACTTTTTGTTGGGGAGCATAGTACGATCATTAATATTTAAACACTCCCCTCCCTTTTTCCATGGTTTTATAGTCTTATTGTTTGGCTTACATGAATATATGGAAGAAGGTTAGCATGGGGGAGTGTTGAGCCTCCATTTTGTCTATATTTTCATGCTTTTACGAAATAATTTTATGCCTATACTAAGTGTCTATAATCATTTATTACTCTTTTTACACATTATTAAGTTATCATTTAGAGGCATTTATAGGTAACAGTTATTGATTTATGAATTCTCCTTGTATTGTTAAATTGAGAAGTATTTAATGTGAAAATTCCATTAATGTTAGGCTCTTGTGGAAGGTGCTAACATTCATGTACTAGTAGTTCTTGCACCAACTTTTCTTCACCAACATTCTTGCACCAGCTGTGTCTGCACCAATATGCCTGCACAAAATTGGGGCTTTCATACACTGACACATTTCTAGGGAAATATGAAAGAGTTTTTTGTTAAAAAAGTTGTTTGAACACTTCCACACAAGCTAAGATACACCTAGGTCGTACGGATTTATATTTAGGAAATAATCTATGCCTCAGCCCCGAATTCGCAGTAGTTTCCAGACTGCCAACTTCTGCCTCGATTTCCATGTAGGTGAACGCGAATAGAGAAATTATGGAACATGGATTTTTTTCCAATATAGAAAATGGAATAAACCTCAAACAGTTTTCTGAAATTCGTAATGTTTAAGGGGATACGAACAATTCGTTGAAGACAGTTTGTTAAAAATATCAGTTTTTCTAAAATTGCAGAAACCGGCGAAATTTTGGAAATTCTTGTCCAATATTCATTTCTTTAATAGGGAAACATTGTACTGATATTCTATTGATTAGTATTAGTTGGGATTCAATCCCCATGTTTTTTTTCTAAGGAATAGAGCCAAAATTATCATGAAATAATATTATAAGCAAAAGGAGTTACTTAGGTGAGCGGGATGGGCATTGTATTTTGTAAATTGTATTTCATTTGTAGAATAGGGGATAAAGCTGGTGTGTAGGAGGGGAGGAGTTGCATGCTCAATGGGATGACTCCTGGAGGGGACCACTAGAGCCAGCACTGCATCATTCCATAAATTATGTAACAAGACTTTTATATGAATTTATTGGCATTCGATTTTGTGTTCTTTTTTCTTCATAATGTTTTAAGACTTTGATTTAAATTGATGCAAGGGAAACGAGATGGGTGGTTGGGCCCACCAGCCAGTCCGTTGCCCCAAACCTCTTAGAATTCTTTTGCTGCATTTTATTTTCTGAATAGTATGTGACTGTGATTTCATATAACTTTGCAATTTCATTTCACAATTTTGCTTCATGCTTTCTACTTTTTGCTTTGATCATTTGATTGGTGATTTTATATGCATCTCTTTCTCATATCTTTGATCATTTTAGTTCGATTAATAATATTGTCATGTATTTTTATAAAGACAAAGGTAAAGGATAAGCATCGAATGTTTACTACATCTCTTATTTCCATTACAAGTTAACTTTGATACTTGCCCTGCTCTCATTGATGCATAATGAGGTTTTCTTTCAAAATATAATGGTGAAGGAAACAATTGCTAAGTAATAGTTTTGATTAATTTAACTTAACATGTATTCATGATTGCTTCAAGATCATTATTTTAAATGTAAAACGGATTCATGCACTTTGAAAGAAAAACATGTATTCATGCACCCTTAATAAGAAAATGCAAGGATCAGCATAAGGAAAAACTATCATATTATTTTACTGGAAAGTGAATTTCTCAACACCATTTGGAGTAGGAGCCCCATCATATTATCATATTATTTTAGTATGTCCCTCCTTCTAGCACCACTCTTGATGATGTTGAAAATACGTAAACCAAGGGGGTCTCCCAGATGTGTGGTCCTAATTAGACCTCACACCATTTAGAGTAGGAGCCCCATCTGGAATATCGACCCAGTTTCCATATATCTTAAATATATGCCTTGGATCTAACTCTCATCAAGAGAAAGGAGTGCATAGTGCCTTTGAGAAAAAATGGGGGTGTTCTTAGGGAGTGTTCGATTGAATGTGTGTCAAAGTTATTTCACTATAGAGGGATGGAAAATTAAGCCTCTACGGTAGAAGTAGTAGTACCATCCTAGTAGAGACACACGTGAATAAGAAGGGTCCATAAAACATTAAGAAGAATATTCCACAAAGATGTGAGAGTCATTGAAACCAATATAACAAGGAATATTTGTCTAATTCCCAGTGGAATAGTCCACAATGACACGATGGAAATAATATCAATTACAACACATTATCACTATGATATGTAAGAAAATAACTGAAATAGTTCAACTACTTTAGCACAGATGAAAGCAAACATGAATTACAAACGTTCACATAATAGTCTTACAAATATAAATAATCCATGCATAAAGAACATGAAAACGCATAGAGATTCTATTATTAAATAAAAGTTCCAAGACACATGTATACAGTGAACATCACTAGATCCAATAGTCTAGCATTGGATTCACTCCTTACTTCTCAAAATAACTAAGTTGTCTCGCTAATGCCTTACTAGAGGATCCAAAGTGAAATGTACTTGGCTCATATAATGAGGGAGTATATATAACCAAGGGGTGATGCTTCCCCTTCCTTGTGACCTTCTGAATACCCTGATGACTATTGATTTCAAACTTTTGTGACCCATATCGTTATTAAAATGTATTTCAAATAAATCTTGTCATTGTTTTTGAGTCAACGTTTCGAACCATATATTATGGTTCATCCTCAAGACAAGGATACCATCATGACTATTTGACTTCCTATGACTTTTCAACTTACATGATTCTTCGTATTCTACACATTTCATTTGGACTTTCACTTCACAATACATATGTTACATCATTGGCCACAAGGTGTGGCATGTGACTACTCATGACATGACATGACACTACTGACATGGATTGTATAATGACGTGGAAATTCCAAGCCATTATTGTTGTCGACTGCTAAGTGTTAAGTGTCTACTTGAAGGTGTTCTTTTCACCTCTGTATCACTTGGTGATAAGAATTCTTCAATGACCTTGAGTCTTGAGTTACAATCAAAAGCTAATGTCCCTTTCTCTTTTCTTCATTGACCGACTTGTGTGTTTATTTATAAGTGTGTCCTACTACTGCAGTGCACAGTGCACAATTTCTTTGCTTAGGCTCTAACCTTGACCTCTAAAATTGTGTAATTATTCCTTTGAGTATGTCCTTTACTATGTATTGTGTAATCACAAGCCTCATGCTCATCCCCTAAGCCTCTCAACTATGAAATTACGCAATAGCCCTACCTCCCTTGACTCCTAAAATTACGAAGGGTTTCCTCCAAGTTCTCATCTCCTCAACCTGTCCCATTAACTCTCTGAACTGTGTAATTTTTTCCCTCACTCATGCCTAAACTCCACACTTTGTATACTTAGAGTTCAAGCCTCACCCCTCACTATTGGGACGATGCACTGTGCAACCAGTAAGACCTCTCTCCAAAACTATCACCTGGTTTCAGCTGAATTAATGTATTAAAATGCAATATCATAGACTAGGGGGCTTTCAAACTCTTGTCATATTGTCATGAGTGAATTTTAGATGGAGGTACTCTATGAGACTGTGGCAAGATGACGAAGAAGGAGATGAAAGAGGGAACCATTCTCATTGAGATGATGAGTTAAAGGGCAAGGTCTGCCTCAAAATTACTCAGTTCGCAGTTCAAGGAACACAGGTAAAGCCAAGTTGCTTAGTCAAGAAGACTTCTTAGAAATCACTAAGTGTAAAACTAGTTAAACTGATGTGAACAATGATAAGACTTGGATCACCCAAGACACATGAATAATCCATTTCTATCTATGTGATAACTTTATAACCCGTTATGACAAGTGCAACACTTAGATACACTTTGTGACGACCATGACGACACTAGTTCAACGATGCTTAAAGCATTGGGTATAAGTGTGGCAGATGTTTACATGGTTATAAAAACAAATAGACCAAAATATAGACCCTTGAATCCACCATGACACACTTCTACACATTGTTTGAAAACCAATCATGCGAAAAGACGACTATTTACACAACTTGCAAATGGGAGAAAAGTACATGAAATGAGTTTCAGTGTTTGCAAAAATAATGTGCAAGACCAGGGAAGGTGTAAGCCAAAAATTTGAGGGTGTTGTAGAAGCTACAACAATAAGAATAAAACTATGATTTGCAATATTTCATAAAAAGAAATAAATTTTATTCAATATTGGGGTCTCAATTCAATCCAAAAACCACACAAAGTTACAATCCCATTTTCCATTCAAATTTTTCCATTCACATAGAAAACACTTTCCAATTCACACAGATGGAAAGTATAGGTCAATTGTAACCTATAGGACCACAATTTCACTTTCTTATCCTCTCACTATTAGCTTCCATGCATTCCTTCTGTTTAGAAATAAAACTAACATGTGATAACCAAGAGTGTCACAAGAGGTGAATCATTTCATCCTCTCTACAAAACGAAGGAAACTAAACAAAATCCACATTTACAACATAAAATAACTCCTCCACATTTAAAAAAAATCAAAACTTCTAAATTAAACATTCACAAAATCCCTAAACAAATATTTTACCCAACCATTACCATGTGACCATCCAATCACATTGGCAATATTTTGTCCAGTTTTTATCAAGTTTTATGCTCAGCCTATGCACCTTCTTCAACATGTCCCTCATATTTCATGTTTTCACTAATTTGAAACATCTAAATGGACCTACCATGTCATGCATAAGGTGGCACACATTCTCCCTCTTGTTCTCATCACCATTTCATATGTGTTTCCATGCCATCCCTTGTAATCACTTTCGATTTGTCAAATCTTCTACGTCATTTCTACATGGACATTGCAAGCATGTGTTATTTGATTGATGGGTTTGCATCATCATTGTCGCATCATTAATATGGTCCAATCAAAATATGCCACATGTCAAATCTAGTTGACTATGTAAGAGGACCATGTGTCATGTATTTATTTGTTTAGAGTTTACAATTAATAAATAAAAGTTGTAAGACCATTTTCCATTCAATCTCTTTATCCAGGTGTCAAATTTGTCTAATCTAGTGTAAAATTTCATCCACATATTTCATTTATACACCATTGACCTAATTAATGAATAATGGATGCATCTGAAATTTGTTCACTCTTTAACATATCTATATTTTTGGTTTTTGTCCTATATTTTTGCTTGCAACTAATGTTGATTTTCAAATGGCAATATCTTCTCATCTAGAAGGAATTTTTAAAAGTCGGCCCTTCGAAATATATTGATAAGGCCTATGTAAACATATTATTTGTACTATCATTAGGGCAACATAACCTAATAAAAATCTCAATAAAATTCAAACTCCCTTTAGCTTAACTTAATAAGGGTATGCAAGATGTTCAATTTTCATAAATGCATTCTAATAAAAAAATTACATCTTCAAGGCCCTTATAACATCTTCCCCTATGAAGGGCCTTAAAATGATGATACTTCTGTTCAATTGTAAGGCCCCAAAAAACCCCACAAAAGATATACCTATCAAGAACATGGTGGAGACACTTAGGTCCCAAGTTCTTTTGGTTTAGGAAACTATGCTTAAAGGTGACTGTGTCTCCTTCATTCTCTTATTTGGATTTTGTTTATAAATATGCCTTAAGGTGTCTTAGGGGTTTGATATTTGGATGACTCAAGAACTAAACGTATATTATTTTATATTGGTCAATAAAATTAGGATTAGCCTCACTCATCTCATAAATGGATATTATTTTTTGGTGCATTGTTTTACAAAGCCTCTCCTATTCTCAATTCTACAAGATGTTAAAATGATCAAGTTTAGTGACAATCTCTTAGAACCCACTTAATGTCCCGGAGAATCCCTTAGAACCCACTTAATGTCCTTAGAGAAGAAAACTAGAAATTTTCTAGAGAGGAAAAATAGTAGTGAATGAAGAGTGAAGCCCCATGGATTTGATAACAAGATGCAAAAAAACAATAAAAAAACAGCATTTTTAAAAACATTTGAAAGCCATGAACACTATATGGAATATCATAAGATGATATGGTACACCAGTGTTTTCCTTTTTCTAGTTTGAGTTAGGAACACAACCTTTCAAAAGTATATACCAAGAGGAAGAAAGGGAAATGATTAACCACGTCCTCTAAGTTTCTTCCCATTTCCCCGCATTTTTAGATGAATGAAGAAATTCTTAGTTGATGGTAGAAGTAATAGCTGAAGTGTAATCTTCATAACTTTCATAAAGTGAAAAACCTAAATTTTATAGTAAACCATTTTCTAGTGATCATTAAAAGTTCTAAATCAACTAAATAAATCTTATATAATGATAATTAAAAATATAAAATCTATACACTCCAGGTTTATTTTTCATTAGATTTATATGTTTAAATTACATTTTATTGCATATTAATAAAAAAATTAATTATACATACAAATATAGATGGGAATCTCTTTCCCAAAAAAACCATGCTAAAGTAGGATCACTCTGCTCTCTTTCTTTGAACAGAAAATAACTGCAAATATAAAGCAAAAAATAACTACATGTAAAACAATGCACCAAAAAATAAGTATATATTTTTTCTTAATCATATATCCATATGCCGAAGATATGTTGAGAAGCGAAGGAGGTATTAAACAAAGAATGAGAAAAAGACTGAAATGTAGTGTATTTAACGAGGGCGTATATGGAATCTACAGAAAGGACAGGTATTATGGAATTGAAACCATGGCAATATGCAAGGTTGGTGGAACATGTGGCTGCATGGGAGTTGAAGTGCCTCTTCACCCACTTCAAAATCGTTCAGGCAAACTGGACAGGTTGAACGGCTGTCGTCGTTATTATTAACATTTATGTGGTCGTCTGAAATTGTTATTCGAGGCAAGCGTTCAACGGCGGCTGTTTCTGCCGGGCCATCCACGGCGGCTGTTGCGCGGAGATCACCCTCGTGGTCGTCAAATGTTGCGAATACATCTTCGTCATCTGAGGAGTCATCTGAAGAGTCAGAAGAGTACAATGAAAATGTCGTCCAAAGGTCAGGATGCGATGGTCTTGAAAATGTCGTCCAAAAGTCAGGATGCGATGGTCTTCCAACATTGGTAAGCCGTCTTCCTCTTCTATCCATTCGTTTGTGTGAAAACTGGCAGCTGCTTCTGCTTTTAACGAAGACCCAAAAAGGAAATTTTTTGATGTGTGTGAATCTTGATATATCGAAAATATATATCCAATTATATAGGGCTATGCCTCTTCTTGAGATGAGATGTCGCGACGCTACGCGAAGAGTCGCCTCGCTGCTCTATATTTTTATTGTAAATTAGATGTATAATCTTGAAAACTCGGTATCGTAATTTAAATTTATGAAGAGTGAAAAATTATCTTCTCAGAGTCTTAAAATTTCTACATTATCTAAGTAAAATTGACTAGAAAAAGTGTTGACCAAAGCACATAATTTTTTGGAAATAGTATTGTGGCTTGTTTCTGCTTATGGTACTCAAGGAGGCAGAGTAAGTTGTAGAGTTGTTATCTCTCGCACATTACCTATCTATGGTACATCCTCTAGTTCTAAGGCCAAATTTGTATTTGGCAAGATTTTGTGATTCTCTGAAATTGACATGATCTACTCGAGATCCGAATGGTGAGATGAGTCGTCGGAAATAATATCAGAAGGTACGGGGGACTTTGATGAAGAAGTGAGGCGAGGTGGATGGGATCCAGAAACTTGAGTGACATTATGCTTGTCAACAATAGGTCTAGGTTGAATAGGCTCTTTAGGTTCATCATGAGGAATGTGCATTATAATGAAGGGATCCAGAATTGAGGGAGGATGCTTTGACATTATAGCAGCTAATGACTGTAAAGCTAGAGAGAGAGAAGGAAATATGCTCAAAACATTAAAAGGTGGAGAGAGAACAACAACAACTATAAATACAATGGGCAGTGTTGATAAAGGAGCCATGGAAGCCAAAGGGAGAGCCCTAGGCTCAAAGGTTTTTCCGTGGAAAAGAACAACATAGCGAACTCACGAAGTCATGGCAGGTGTACTTACCATAGACTCAAAGCTAGAAAGAGTGGTATTGATAGAAGAAAAACAAGTACGAAACCTCTTGACGAAAGGCTCATAGTCAAAACTTACTAAAACTGAACATTTCTGAGATGATGATGCAGCAACAAAAGACAAATATCATTGCATCAAACCCTCGAGTTAATTTGCAACGCCTATATGAGTTTCCATTCTTTGATTATTGGTCCAAGATATAACTTCTTTGTTAAATGATTCTTCTGTCATATAAAGTGGTAGTGCTCACATTTGAATGTGTGCTTACCCACAACCTTTGAGAGGACATAAGAATGATCATGGTCAATGGAAAACCACATTTGGTATGCAATTTTGTCTAGGATTGATTGGGGAACCTTCATGGTCTCACTAGCATCAATCATTATTTTTGTAGCGAGCTCCAAAAGTTTTTTCATTGAAGGAAACATTTGCAAGGTCAAACTGAGCTTTCCAATGACCAAATAAAATAGTTGTAGCCTCATCATATGGTATCTTGGCCAAAACATGACCTTTAGGGGTGTGCCACTTCATCGTGGTGATAAATATGATTAAATTCCCACAAATTAAATAGTTTCCTTGCTCGTAATCACATGTAAATAAGAGCTCATCAAGTAAAAGCTTGCAATAGTTCAAGAATTCACCTTTGGCACAAAAATTCAGCTACTGAGATGGCATGAAGGGTGAATTCAATGTTAGTGTAGTGTTGGGTTACTTTCCCTGCAATGAGATAACAAGAAAATTGTATCACCTCATTTTTTATAAGCTCAAGACAGCTTCACAACCTTGATGCTTGGTGTCATATTTGTCATATAGATTTGCAACCCTTTTCTTCTTACCATGCTTATGAGTCCCTTGGAAGGTCATTGATGCATCTTCCCCATCCATCGATAACCCTGTATGTTGATAAATATCATAGACATGTATCTCGTACTCCATGTCCAACTAGAGAGAAATTAGGAATTATATGAATGAGGAAATTTGTGCATTGTGTGACCTCTCTAGTGGTCCCAACTAGTGTAAATCTCGTATCTTCGTAATAGTAGACCTGTGAAACAACAAAAAATATTGATTATTTTATAGAATAATTTCACTGAATACGATTGAGGTGAAATCCATATTTACCTCCAGCTTTAGGGATGGAAATAGGGAAGGATCAAAGAAATCTTGGTCTAAAAACATTTCTTTTTCACATTTCCCTAACAATTCATCAAGGGGCTTGATGCACAGATCAAAAAAGTCAAAGGGAACAATAGACTTGGTCACTCGACCCATAATTGATAACTTACTACTATAGACTAGATGAACAAGAGGACAATAGTGGAAATTGCAGACAGATGGATTGGATGTAAACATCAGGGTGAAAGGCTTAAGTTATTATGCAAATATGAATGAATGATATTTCTTTGACTCCCCACATTTATAGAAAAGTCCAAGATGCAGTAATGAACTCACTCTTTGGACATTAAATGTAAAATACTAACTAAATTAGAGTGTGATTTGGAAATTTATGAGACCAAGGCACACATCTCCAACAAATGAAGTAAATGACCAAAAAGGACTTGACACAACAATCAGATGAAAGCAATAGTACAACCAACAAAATAAAACTAAATACCAAGTCAACAAATCCAATTGTTACAAGGAGAAAACTTGACAAGTTGAGAAGGCACACATTTTATTACTCAACGAACAATAAAAAGGCATTACATCTACCTCCCTAACCATAATCAGTTGTGGTATATCATAAAAAGAAAACAATACAATGTGGACACAACTAAAATAAATGATTGAAACCAAAAATTCATATTAATACTAACCTAAGACCTATTTTACACTCATGAATAGAGAGAAACAAAACTCATAAGATTTTAGTGGTCATATTAGGGCTTCAGGCAAGCACCATTTACCTAACGAGGCATGAAAATTCCATCAAGTTGCATGAGGTTAATAGCTCTAGACACCCTTATCTCCAAAACTATAAAATATCCCAACCGATGCATCTGAAGATTATAAGGATGTTTCAAATACTTGTTTTCATAGAGCAGAACCTGATCTCGATCATGGCAAGTCGTATTATGGCGATTATGGCAATCCTTTTGTCTATGCTTCTCCATACTCTAATGGAAATCAATTGACAAATTATGCTCATCAATCTCTCATAACTCTTTGAGGCACTCTACAATTTACTTATCATCGTACATTTTAGTGGCTTGAGAAATATAGAGATTAGGAACAACGAACTCGGAAAGGACCACAAGTTGTCTACCTTACACAAGTTGAAAGGGACTATATTTATTTAACCTCTTTGTGGTAGTCTGATAAGCCCATCATATAGTAGGAACCCTTTCATCTCAATCATCCGTATTAGTAGAGAAATCCTTAATCAGTCCTTTCTCCAAAAAAAAATTGAAGGCTTCTACCATAACATTTACCCGAGGATGGTAAGGATTTCTCTGATGATGTTGGTTTAGGAATTATCGCATTAAGGTTGCAATAGTGTCACTAATGAAGTGAGATCCTTAGTCACTTGTCAATCTACGTTGGCATCTGAATCTAGCGATAAAATTTTAAAAATGAATCTAGAGTTTTTACAAGCAGTACAATCTTTGACAGGAGCTACTTCTTTCGATCGTATCAAGTAATCAGTGGTAGTGATGATATATTGAGCATGTGAGTGTCATGCATGAATGTTTATGGGACCAATAAAATCAACTTCACATTTATCAAAGGTTTGTAGTGTTGTAATTAGAAGTAGTCTAAGCTCATCTTGATGAGAAGGCCTCTCGACCCTCTAGTAGACATCACAAGTTTTATTGAAATCCTTGGCATCCTTACATAGGGTTGGCCACCATAATCTAGCCTATAACACCTTTCTTGCAATGGATTTCGCCCCTACATGTCCTCCACCAATACCACAATGACATTCCCATATGATTCCATCCCTCTCATGGCTCAAAATACACCTTCAGAAGATTCTACCAAGTGCCAACTTATGATGTTGACGTGGAATTGGCTGATAATCGGTTACTCTCATGACTAGATGCTTCTTTTGAGTGGAAAAATAGTCATATGGACACTTACCAATGGTTAACAAAAGTGAAATGTCTTCAATATAACTTGGAGCAACTTCAACTTTGAACAAGTGTACATTAGGTAGTTGATCATCTACTAAGACTCCAGTTTTCCTTCACTTTAGGCGAGAAAGATGATCTACTCCTACATTGGTTCAACCGAACTTTATAATAACTTCAAAAGAAAAATCCTAGAATAACAACAACCATCTACAAAATCTCCATTTTAGGACAGTTTTATTGACTAATTATTTTAATGCAAAATGACGAGTGAAAATTTTAAAACGACCTCCAAGCAAACAATGTTGAAATTTCTGAAGTGAATATACCATAGTGAGAGCATCACACTAAATTGTAGTATAATTTCATATATTAGTAGAATTTTTTCAACTTGAGAATTGTTTAGAAGTGTAGCAAGAAAGTATCAATTTGACTTTGCCTTAGTCATGTTGAGAAAATTTGAATTTATACATCAGCAAACAACTTAGAGGCGATTAACTTGTGTGACATGGCTCTTGTCACTCAATTAGCTTAGTAAAATCAAGCTAGAGAGATTGCAGTTCAGTTAGGCATGTGCAATTGCTAAATTTTAGTAATCCAGATTAGTTATTTTCAATTGTTTTAAGTTAAACTAGTTCTAATAGTTAACAGAACTAGTGGAAGGTTAGTTGTGAAGTAGGACAACAATCTAACTTAGTGATCATCTAGTGAAATGATCAATCGGCTCAAACTATCTAGTGCATGCTACGAATTTGAGTTCCTCATCTTTGTTGGATATTCCAAGGCAGCATGACAAGTATTTGTAAACTAGTTTGACTGTAAAGGTGTTGCTTGTAGCGAGATGATCAATCCTTGGGAAATTTGAAGTCAATTGGAGGAAAATTCCTAAAAAATAGGGGCTAATTCCTCGGGATTTGCACAAAGAAATAGGGTCTCAAGAAGATGTTGGAAAACACTTGGGGGGGGTGAATCAGTATTCATTTTCAATTATTATTTTTACCCGTTAAATCATTTATATTTAGAACACAAAATGAACAATAGGAATAAATGATTTTATTAATATAATATTTACAATAAATCAGGTACAATATATATAAGGCTCCAATCTATTGTCAAGCACCAACTTGGTCATTTGTGAGGCTCCAACCTCTAGGGCTCCAACCCTATCTTCTCAAGGCACCAACCTTGTGTTTATGAGAACTAACTCCAAGGACACCAATCCTTCCAATTCTGAGGCACCAACCCCAATAGCTCCAACCCTATCTTGTCAAGGCACCATCCTTATTTGTTTGAGGCTCCAACCTTAAGGGCACCAACCCTCTGGGCTCCAACCCACTGCTATATTTTGTGTAGATATGTTTGATAGTAATTCTCTGCTTCCAAAGTCTTCTTCACTGAATTCTGTCAATATAAAGCTTCACTGTAGTCTCCATGCTACATCATCAATGACAACCTATCTTCATATGAAGGATCCTTCACAACTCTTCATATTGCCCACACAGAGTCTGCAAAGTTACCTCATGATGATTTCAAATATCCATCAAGATCTACAATACTCTTCACACAACTTCAATGTGTCTACAATGAACTACACTAAGCTCTACACAAAAACAACTCTCTATTTCAAGCCTCTGTTCTCACTATCACAATAAATTCTTTAGGAGTGACTGCTTCAGGAGTAACTGCTCAGGAGTGATTGTTGCGGTATCTTACTTCCAATGAACAAACTCATAAATACTTCAATTCTGGTGTTGTCTACTGCTCCCTTCAACTAATGACTGATGAAATCTTACTTGGTTGGTTCGAGGTCAAACAGATCTTCATCTTCCGCTGGCCCTTCAGCTTCCATCATCCTGTTGTGACCTTCGACTTCCTTCTATCCTGCTCGACCTTCGACTTCCTTCTGTCCTGCTGGACCTTCGCCTTCCTTCTGTCTTGTTGGACCTATAGCTAGCTACATTCCCGCTTGATCTTCAGCTTCTTTTGTACCTTTATCCTCTACTAGACCTTTGGCTTTTCGACCTGTCGACTTCTCGACCTCTCGTTCACTCGACCTTTGGTTTCCTTGCTTGCTCAACCTTTGGCTTCCTTTGTCTCTTTGAGTTCACCAATGCTCAAAAGACATGTTCATTTGGAAGAGCGGTTGAATTACAGTAGATGTTTGGCGGTCCCAACATGCCACGTCATTGGTTTAATCCCGCAACCGTAATTTCATAAAAATCAGAGTTATTCCTAAGACTCCTCTTGCATGGGATTTGTGATAAATACGAATGTCGGTCCCACATGAATGCACAAGACCGGACCCCAAATAAAATAAGCCCATGTCCATAAACTTCTGGGGTCCACTCAGTCCCAAGTATTAATGGATTAATTCTCCATCATGGATCTCATCATTAATCCGATGGTTGTTGATCCACCCAATCAACAAACCCAATCGTCGATCCTCCACCATTTGATCAAGGCATGCTGGATCCAATGGTTCACAACTATATCAGTTGGGGAACTTGCACGATGCTTAACTACCTTTACAGAGCTGATAAGGATTATAAATCCTTGATCTATAAAAGTTTGGGTCCATTTTGAGATTAACGTCCGATCACTTCGTGACCTGACATCCATTAGATATACAAGGTCATCAAATCTACAGCCTGCGGGTATTCAACTAGCACACGGGTTAAAAATAGGCCTAACCCTCACTGTTGAATGGGATGTAGGCATTTGAAAATGAGATCGACGACTAGGATTTAGCGCGGGCCTTCAGCCATGATCAAAACATTCGTACTCTCCTAACCTCCGCTCTTTCGATAGTTGTTTCTCTTGTGACTTCTCTTCACTCTTCCGCCCTTTTGATTGTTGTTGCTCCTATGGCTTATCTTCCTGTGACCTCCTATAACTCTGTTTATGCTCCTCCACTGTTTTCTTCTTTACTCCTCTGTTATCATTGTTGCTCTTTGTTCTTTCGATAACACTAACCCTTGGGAATATGCGATAACCTACTTCTCTTGCTCCGGTGACTTGCTTCTTTGATGGCTTTCGATAAACTCTTCATCTTACTCTTTGGCTTCTTACTCATGTTGCTTTACTGGATCTACTACATCATTTGTTGTTCAATTATTGTTCAGTTGCTATTCAATTGTTGTTCAATTGACCTCCTGTGTCATTTGTTTTTCAGTTGTTATTCAATTGACCTCATGTTATTCAATTGTTCTTCAATTGTTGTCCAATTGACCTCCTGCGTCATTTGTTGTTTAGTTGTTGTTCAATTGAATTGTTGTTGTTGAATCCACTTGGGTCCTCCATCTCATCATATATCAAACTTTCATCACTATGAGAATTATGATAAATGGGCATCAATGGGCAATCATGTATCAAAGAAATTGCCATCACAAACACTGTTATATTGACATCAATGACGACCTATATTAATAGCAGAGGCAAAAACTGACTAAGTCTGGGTCAGAGCTTCTCATTGAGTCGAGAGATGGGTTATTCACTCATAAGTTGTGCTCAAAGTGGGAAATAAATTGTAATATATTCTCTATTCATCTCATTAATGCAAAGAGGCTTGAGCGGTTTTTCCCAGTTCTATTCCCCTAGAAAAATAATGTGCATGTGGTTTTTCCTATTGCATGTTTGTGAATGTTTTTCTAAATTGCAAACTAAATTCCGCAGATGTGTATAGTAGAAATGTGTCTCTTGATTTTAGATTAAACTTCTTGAGCGTTTGCAATTATATCACCATATTTCTACATGGTATCATATTAGGATTCACATTAGAACAAGAATTTAAAAGTTGTTCCTCACGAGGTTTGAATTTTCATCTTTAATGTAGTAGGATCACTTCAAAGTTGGAAGAATAACCTTCAATGAGCTCAAATTAGAGTATGCCTTGGAAGGTAGCTTGAATTTCATTGCATGGAAGGATCACATGGAGGTGAAGCTTGATGACAACAAATTGTTGATATATGTCAAGACAAAAATTCCAAAACCAGGATAAACTGATGCCCAAAATCGAGCTCATTGGAAGAAATATGTAGCCAAGGAAAGGAGAATAATCTTGGAGGGAGTACAAGACCATATTGTCTCAAATATCCATGGGAAAGAAAGTCCCTTCGCAATGTGGAAGGCAATAACATAACTATTCAATTATAATAGTGATCATATAAAACTGGCCCTCAAAGACAAACTTAAAAATATCAAGATGTAAAAGAATGACATTACTCCGCAATATCTCACGAGATTTACACAAGTTCGGGATGAGCTTGGGGGTGTTGGTGTGAATGTTGCAGAAGATGACCTGGTGAGCTTAACTCTTCTAGGCCTTCCAAAATGCTAGCATAGCTACTAGGACTCAGTGAACATGACGGAGAAAATACTGAATTGGGAATTCTTGTGGTCTGATTTGGTACAAGAAGAGATTAGGTGGAATACCATAGATGGAACCTCATCCAAGGGAGAGGATGAAGAAAATTTTTCATTGCTTGGAAAGGGAAAGTAGGGAAAAGGGAGGAAATATCAAATCAAACTAGAATCTAGCGAAGGAGGCAAGAAGAAAGACTTGTCCAAAATAAAATGCTTCTATTGTCATGCATTTGGGAACTACACTAAAAAGTGTCCATAGAAAAAGTCTGGTAAGAAGAACTCGGGAGGAGTAGTAGCTAAAGCTTTGGCTTCACAGTTGGAGCTTGACCTCACAGTTATCGCATGCATGGGATGCATTTTTATGGGGAGTGTGTGGTACTTGGACTTAGGTGCCTCATTCCATATGACAATGTGTAGAAAATTTTTTGGTGACATGGATGAGAAAGATCTCTGGATGCATTTTGAACTTACGGACGACAGAAGGTACACTGCTACCAAAATTGGTATAGTAATTGTTGGCACTGCTGTGTTGGCATTGATGTCAAAAAGTCATGGCCATGGTCGTACTTGTCATATGCTTATGTGATGCATGTTGACATGGTGGTCCTATTGGTTCATATGATGTAATGACATTGAGATGGTTTTGTTGGCATTGATGTGAACAAGTCATGTTCATGGTCATTCTTGTCATATGATTGTGTGATGGATGTTGACTTGATGGTCCTATTGGTTTGTATGATGTATTGACAGTGATATGGTTATATTTGCATTGATGTCAACAAGTCGTGGTCATGATCATACTTGTCATATGCTTGTTTGATTGATGTTTACTTGGTGGTCCTATTGGTTGGTATGATTTATTGACAGTGATATGGTTGTGTTGACATTGATCTCAACTCTTGAGGTCATGCACTTATGTCAACCCCATGATGATGTAGTTTGATGGACCATGGTGTGTATCGGTATTTGTTGCCATGTGATGGCATTGATGGAGCTTGGTGGTAGCTTGATACTATTGGTGGAGTTGGCATTTGGATTGATGGACATGTCATGATGGATTGTTGATGCTGCTACAGGTCGAGGAGGCTACTAGAGGTTATGCTCAGATGTACATGCGATGGAGTTCATTCATGCCACGCTAGCTGAGTTGTCAACTAGGTCTTAATTAGGTCTTCATGTCTATTCCTATCAGGAGACTTGTTTTAGTGATGTGATGGCTTCATGATGGTGCTCATAGGTTGCAGAGGTGCTTCAAATGTGTTGCAACATGTATGGAGAGTGGAGGACTTGTTGGCACACTTTCCAACCTAGTTTGATGGCCCTTCTAGGTCAAGTTTGAAGTGACAGTTGAGAGGCATGTTTGATCTACTTGAAGGTGTGTTATAGGCCATGTCAAAGGTCTAGAGGCTAGTATAGATGCAAGGGAAGGTGATCCAATAGGTGACAGAGGTTCTAGACTAAAGAACTGATATTTTTATTGAGCCTAATCCCTAGTCACATGCACATAGGCCTATGGGAGCTATTGTAATGCTTCAGTCACATATAGGCCAACTCAAGGCAGCGGATATTGCCCCAGTCGAGTTTAGACAGTGTTAAGGGAGTGACTAACGGTTTTCACAACATTTCCTCTATATTCTTCGCATTGTTCAATTAACTTGGAAATTCCCAGAGGACTCCAGAATTGTTTGAAAAAGTCAAGAATGGTTTGAAAAGGTCATCTCATGATGTGAATGAATTTAGTGCACTAGTGGTGACTTTAGTGGATTGGTTTGGTCCAATTTTTACACCTTTGATCCAATCCCTAAGCTCAATTTCTCCCTTTATGTTTTATATTCTTGCATTGTGAGCTTAGTGGTTGTTGATGGAGTTAGATGTTGAGTGTATGTGTGGAGAGGAGGAAGAATAGTGAGATTATGCTTTAGATCTTTAGTAGAGCCTAGATGCTTCAGTCCATGAGCGTTTATGACTAAATAATGTCCAGATCTTATGCATGTTACAGAATAAATCAGATTTCAGGTTGTCGGAGTAGAGATCATTTGGAGATTTTGGTATGTTATTGGAGTATATGTTGGTGTTGACGGTGAATTGTGATGGACCTGCCAACATTCAGGGGATCAACTCGGTATGAAGTCCCAACTAGACCTCACACCATTTGGTGTCGAAGTCCCATCCAATATGATGGCCCTATTTCCATTATATTAAATATTTGCCTCAACTCTTGTTTGTCAGCACAGGAGAGTGGTCTGCTTTGTCTTCAAGAAGTGAGGTTCACGTTCATGGTGTGTGTAAGTGTTATTTGCTTCAATGGTTCTTTCACTATAGAGGGAGGGGGTGAGAGTGAGTCCCAAGTCGGTTGGGAGAAGTCCCAACTCTGCTAGGAACACACAACACAACACGACATGCACAACTTCCAGCGGAATAGTCCACACGGATGCAGAAGTCACAACACACAAGGGAAGATAACACGTATAACACTCAATGGATTAGTCCACATGAGTGAAATGGTTGTTACAACAAGTTTTATGTGAAAGGTTTGTCTGATGTCCAGGAAGGTAGCCACCATGTGCAAGACAATTTTAACAACATGTATAACACATTTTCATTAATAGATTATGTATTACAACAAGTGAAATAGTTCAAGTGTGAAATAGAGGTTTAAGCAACATGCATCACAAGTGTTAAATATTAGTCTTACAACAATTACAATACATGTGTGAAAACATGCTTGCCTATTGGAAGGATTCTGAATTAAGAGAAAGTTCCAAGACACAGCATTATACAATACATCACTAACCCCGTGTGAGGGGCGTTGGAGCCACTACTTAGTCCTCAAATAAAAGATTACAGACTCTCAAGGCTATGTGGGAGGAGCTGAGATGAAAATTCCTTTGCATGTACAAATTAGGGGTTATTTATAGCAAAGGGTGAAACTGACCCTTGTGGATGTTTGACTACACTCATCACTATTTGACTTCCATGACTTTTCGACTTTACATGACTCTTTGTACAACAAGTGGGTCTCTTGGACTTCCACATTACATTACATTTATAGACAGTATGGCCCTTAGTAGAGATATGGACGACATGACTCATGACATGTCTCGACATGACAATGTTGGTACATTCGTGTTGGTGGTAGTGTGCATGTCGAGATGTAGTGCTATTGGGTGATGGATGTCCTCATGGTGTGTCACACCTTCACCTCCACATGCAAAGTGCATAGAGTCTTTGATGGTCATTGGTTCACTTGATCTTGATTTTTCCTGTTGTTCCTTACTTGTATGTTGGTAAGCTCAATAGATTCATTTGTTTGCGAAAGGTACATGTTCATCCGTCCATCCATCCATCCATGAGCACATATTACATGTTTTCTTGTCTGTCCATCCGTGAACACTTTTTTACATGATCATCTATTTGTGAGCATATCTCTTTGTGTGCATCATTTTTTCATCTGTTGGCGAACCTGTCCTTCTACATGTGCTCCCTTTGTTCATCCCATTCGTCATCGCGCCATGCTTGTTTGTGTAATTTTTCCTATAGTCACTTATGAAGAGATGACATTAAATCAAAAAACCTCTTAGTCTACCATGATACATGATCATTTTGGATGCAGGTGACCGGGAGAGGCAACAAGTTTGTGAGGCGGGATGGAGGCTCCATCCACTGTTGATGAAAACTGCACAAGAGTCATCGGGTGATGAAGATGGGAAATATGGATCGATAGTGACTGTCCGCGACATCTGGATCAGCTGGAGGACAAAATTGCATAGCTTTTTAGGGGAATAGACAGGGCTACCCGAAGGCTGGGCAGGCAAAAAGCTGCGCAGTTTCTGGAATGAGAAAGCAGGCGGCTTGGTAGCAAAAGATGCACAATTTCTTATAGGAACATGCTGGGCTCCAGGGAGGCTACAGAGACATAAATTGCACAATTTTTTGGAGGAGATGGCTGGGAGCTTGGCAGTCAAAAATGTGCAATTCTTGAAGGAAACTGGCACCTAGCTTCTGGGTCACTAGTAGTAGAAACTGTGTAATTCCTTAGGAGAACTAGAAGTCTGCTGCTGGAAGCTTGGCAGCAGAAACTGCGCAATTCACAGAGGGCACTGGCAGTTTGTTGCTGGGAGCTATTGGAAAGAGAAACTGCACTGAGACTGGGGCTAGCCTGTTGATCACCTTTGCACAATTTCTAGGTTAGGCATACTGTTGGGTAAAATAGGGCCAACTCATGAAAGATGCACAATGTTTTGGGTGAGCAGCCGGTCGATTGTCGAGAGAGCTGACTGGAAAGATTGTGCAATTTTCTAAGCGAGACAGGGACAGGAACTGGGTGTCTATCCGTCATGTCTGCATAATATTCTCAATCAGCAGAGTGGGCAATGCTTGTAGCCTCTACGCAATTTTTTAGGGGAGTCAGTCCCGAGATGGCTGTCGGGTCAAACTCTCTGGTTGACCAGCATGGAAAGTGATTGATTTGCTTGCAAGAAGCGCAACCTGAAATGGATTTCTTGGTGCTTCTACGTTGTTCTGGGTGATAGTCGATCGATTCGATGGCGGGGTGATGGTCTGACTATCAGAGGGGATTCCGGTCGTTAGAACTTCAAAAAAATGATGAAGTGTGTGAACGAGTGAAATATGCATATGTGATCTTGTAAACACACACTTCCATGACTCGATGACGAGATGACTCAAACCATCCAGACAAACATGTACAACATGACTAACTAACGGTGTAAGCGAAAAGCACGACACTCACGATTGATCATTGCTTGACCGTGACAACGCTTGCACGACAATGAGTGTGACTCCGTGTGTGAGTGTGACAAATGTTTTCATAGCAAACAAAATAAGTACACACAAAGTGAAGACTTTGAGCATAACTAAAACAGGGTCGCAAGAATGACTTTGACATCAACATGGAATATTTGGTGAAATGAATAAGAAAGGCAAATGCGAAGACTTACACGAGCTCACGGAGTGAACCCGAGCGTGTGTAGTCATCAAGTGAAACTCTCAATGGAGGCTCCGAAATTGGGTGCAGGACAAAATTTTGTAGGGTGGTTGTAGCTGCTACAACATTTGGTAACTCACTCGTATAATTCTAGCTTCTCTGTTTTGGTTCATTGCTAGCACAGGGCCTTGGTATTTCAGGAGTATTAAGTCGTTGTGCGGTTTACTTTGTCTTCCCCACCTACCCCATGGACATACACTATTCACCTTTCACCAACTCAATAAAACACAATCCAAAGTTCACCTTGATCACAATGTTTTGAATTCAGGAAGGGTAGTTTAACTCGCGAGTTGAAGATTTTTAGAGTATAAGTTTTCATCTCTAGTGTTACTTCGCTGCCAGCAAGCATGGATAGTACCCCGATGGAGTCACGTAGGAGAACACACATTTCTCCACTTCTAGTGAGCCTGGTTAGTACCTCGGTGGAGTTGCATGCTTCACCTATCTACGTAGGAAGCCTTTCTCTTCTTTTGCCTTTGTATTTTTTCAAGAGAACTGTGCATAAACACATTTATTTTTGGGGCGAAGGAGGGATCCCAACTTATAGAGAGTAGAAGTGTTTTTCCCTTGAGAGAAGCATGTATGACCTCTGACATAGGTTTGCTCGTTTAGATTTTCCCCTTCTCCATTTCTATTTGTTGGATGATCTTGAATGCACAGAGAAGAAGGCTAAGCACATGCATTGGGCTTCCCAGCATGGACACAGGTACATGGTTGGACCAAAACTTCCCTTGCAAATGGTTCGTATTTTCCGTCAAGACTTCATCAGACGAAGGTTATAACCAAGCTCAGAGAATATGGACACAAGACTGGCCAAGTGCTATAGGGTCGCAAATTTCTTCAAATTTCATCCACATACTCTATTCAAAAGCTAGATCGTAGTAGTTGGCAACAGATATTTCCGGAAACAAAAATAGTAATATATCAAGCGAACAAAAAAAAATGTAAAGAAAAATAGTAAGCAGAACAAACAAAGTGAAAACAAAGATAGTAACCAAAGAAAACAAAATGAAAACAAAAAGCAACAAGAAGACTATGTACATGGCACGGGGAGTGGCCCGTCCTACTCGAGCGATGCTTGAGACCTTTTCCGTTGACAGGAAGGTTGTCAGTCCTCTTAGCAAGTGATGGCAAATGGTATGTGTGTTGGCCAAGCTTCTCGTAGACTAGCATAAGACTACCACATTCCACCACTGGAACCTGGCAATATCCCAAAAGACCTTTAGGTGAAGACGACACTTCTGCTTTAGATACTGCATGAAACATAGGCTCTATTGGTGGCACGGGGTAGTTGTTTTTATTCTGGGAGTTCTTCAAGTTTTTGAAATCAAAGCATAAGAGGATTTCCCTAGATTTATTACGTACAAAACTTATGTTAGAAACCCATGTATGGTGACGAACTTTGTAAGTAATCCAAACATCCAACAACTTAGTCAATTCTTTCTATATAAGGAGTTCAAATGACATATGACATATGTGTTTTACTTAGCTTTTTCTCCAATGGCTTGTCTCCTCCTTTACCTGGAATCCTGTGTTGGATTATCTGCGTGTCATGTGTACTCAGTTCATCATCTACCCGTGTAGACACATCTCGGTGTTGTTTGATCTAGCGGTCAAAGACTTGTTGCTGTTGTGGTGTATAATTTGTACCGAGACTGACTATATTTGGACTCTAATTGGTTACCGGGTTGCTCTGTATGTTCGCAGTGATGGACCTGTAGGTTATGCTATTTTTTAGCCCTTAACAGTAGTTATGCAAGTCACAAAGCTTGTTGAGAGAAACCACACCCTTGGGGATGGGGTTTCCTTTCTTGCCCTCGGCTGCAGTTGTCAGGGGCTGCTCGTGCTCACCGTCAATAGTTGTTATGCCTTTGAAAGCATTAACATTTCTTGTGGGGTGCAGTATCACTTTGAGTGCAGCGACATTGAGGTTGATGGTCCTTTGAGATTCCAACATGAGTGCTTCAAACTCAACAATGTTGTTTGTGCACTCGAATTTCAACCAGTTTGAAATCATGACCAAGGCACACATCCCCAACAAATGACGTAAATGACCAAAAAGGACTTGACACAACAATTAGATGAAAGAAATAGTACAACCAAAGAAATAAAATTAAAGGCCAAGTCAGAAAATTCAATCATTACAAGGAGAAAACATGACAGGTTGAAAAGAAACACATTAAATGACTCAACGAACAATACAAAGGCATTACATCTACCTCCCTGACTATAATTAGTTGTGGTATATCATAAAAAGAAAACAATACAATGTAGACACAACTAAAATAAATGACTGAAACCAAAAATTCATATAAACACTACCATAAGACGAATTTTACACTCATGAATAGAGATAAACAAAACTTACAGGATTTTAGTGACCATATTAGGGCTTCAGGTGAGCACCATTTACCTAACGAGGCAAGATATTTCCATCAAGTTGCATGAGGTTAATAGCTCTAGGCACCCTTATCTCCACAAGTATAAAAGATCCCAACCAATGCATCAGAAGCTTCTAAGGATGTTTCAAATAATTGTTTTCATATAGCGGAACCTAATCTCGAATTAGAAAAAGAAGAAGAAGAATAAGAAGACTTTTTCTTATTATGGCGATCAAGGAAAGCCTTTTTTCTATGCTTCTCCACACTCTAATGGAAATTAATTGAAAAATTATGCTCATCAATCTCTCATAACTCTTGGAGGCACTCTGCAAATGACTCATCATTAAACATTTTAGTGGCTTGAGAAATATATAGATTAGGAACAATGAACTCAGTAGGTAGCACAAGTTGTCTACCATACACAAGTTGAAGGGATTATATTTATGTAACCTCTTTGTGGCAGTCTGATAAGCCCGTAATATAGTAGGAACCCTTTCATCTCAATCATCCTTATTAGTAGAGAAATCCTTAGTCAGTCCTTTCTCTAAAATTTTGTTGAAGGCTTCTACTATACCATTTACCTTAGGTGATAAGGATTGCTCTGATGATGTTGGATTAGGAATTATCGCATTAAGGTTGCAGTAGTGTCACTAATGAGGTGAGATCCTTAGTCACTTGTCAAGCGATGTTGGCATCTGAATCTAGTGATAAATTTTTCAAAAATGAATTCGGAGTTTGTACAATCAGTACAATCTTTGACAGGAGCTACTTCTTCCCATTGTATGAGGTAATCAGTTTCAATGATGATATATTGAGCGTGTGAGTGTCATGCATGAACGTTTATGAGACCATTAAAATCAACTTCACATTTCTCAAAGGCTTGTAGTGTTCTAATTCAATGTAGTCGAAGCTCATCTTGATGAGAAGGCCTCTTGACCCTCTAGTAAACATCACAAGATTTATTGAAATCCTTGGCATCCTTACATAGGACTGGCCACCATAATATTGCCTATAACACGTTTCTTGCAATGGATTTCACCCCTACATGTCCTCCAGAAATACCGCTATCAAATTCCCATATGATTTCATCCCTCTCATGGCTCAAAGTACACCTTCACATGATGCTACCAAGTGACAACTTATATTGTTGACTTCGAATTGACTGATAATTGATTAATCTCATGACTAGACGCCTCTTTTGAGTGGAAAAATAGTCATATGGACAGTTACCAATGGTTAACAAAAGTGAATTTTCTTTAAGATAATTTGGAACAACTTCAACTTTGAACAAGTCTGCATTAGGTAGTTGATCATCTACTAAGCCTCCTAATTCCCTTGACTCTAGGTGAGAAAGATGATTTGCTTCTACATTGGTTCAACCTGACTTTATAATAACTTCAAAACAAAAATCCTGGAATAACAACAACCATCTACAAATTCTCCCTTTTAGGATAGTTGTATTGACTAATTATTTTAATGTAGAAGGACGAGTGAGAAATTTAAAACGACCTCCAAGCAAACAATGATGAAATTTATGAAGCGAATATACCATAGTGAGAGCATCACACTCAATTGCAGTATAATTTCATTTATTAGTAGAATTTTTTCAACTCGAAAAGTGTTGAGAAGTGTAGCAAGAAAGTATCAATTTGACTTCACCTTAGTCAAAATGAGAAAATTTGAATTTCCACATCATCAAACAACTTGGAGGTGATTAACTTATGTGACATGGATTTTGTCACTCAATTAGCTTAGTAAAATCAAGCTAGAGAGATTGGAGTTCAGTTAAGCATGTGTGATTGCTAAATTTTAGTAATTTGGGTCAGTTATTTCTAGTTGTGTTAAGTTAAACTAGTTCTAATAGTTAACAGAACTAATGGTAGGTTAGTTGTGTAGTAGGACAACAATCTAACTCAGTGATCATCTAGTAAACTGATCAGTCAGCTCAAACTATCTAGTGCATGCTACAAATTCGAGTTTCTCAGCTTTCGTGGAGATTCCAAAGCAACGTAACAAGCAGTTGTAAACTAGTTTGAGTGTAAAGGTGTTGCATGCAGCCAGATGATCAATCCTTGGGGATTCTACAATCAATTGGGGGAAAATTCCTAAAAAATAGGGGCTAATTCATTAGGATTTGCACAAGGAAATAGGGGCTCAAAAAGAGGCAAAAATTGACTAAGTCCATGTCAAAGCTTCTCATTAAGTAGAGAGATAGGTTATTCACTCACAAGTTGTGCTCCGAGTAGGAAATAACTTTTAGTATATTCTTTATTCATCTCATTAGTGCAAAGAGGCTTGAGGGGGTTTTCCTAGTTTCGTTCCCCCAGAAAAATAATGTGCATGTTTGGTTTTTCCTATTGCATGTTTGTGAATGTTGTACTAATTTGTGAATTACGTTCCGCATATGCATATAGTAGAATTGTGTTGCTTGATTTTAGATTAAATTTCTTGAGCGTTTGAAATTATATCACCATATTTCTACAGGGTATCATATCTGGATTCGCACTAGAACAAGAATCTAAAAGTTGTTCCTCACGAAGTTTGAATTTTCATCTTTAATGTATCAGGATCTCTTCAAAGCTGGGAGAATAACCTTCAATGAGCTCAAATTAGATTATGCCTCGGAAGGTAGCTTGAATTTCATTGCATGGAAGGATCACATGGAGGCGAAGCTTGATGACAACAAATTGTTGGTATATTTCAAGACAGAAATTGCAAAACCAGGATCAACTGATGCCCAAAATCGAGCCCAATGGAAGAATTATGTAGCGAAGGAAAGGAGAATAATCTTGGAGGGAGTACAAGACCATATTCTCTCAAATCTCAATGGAAATAAACTCCTTTCACAATGTCGAAGGCACTGACATAACTATTCAAGTATAATAGTTATCATAGAAAATTGGCCCTCAAAGACAAACTTAGAAATATCAAGATGTAAAAGAATGACATTAATCCATAGTATCTCAGCAGATTTACACATGTTCGGGATGGGGGTGTTAGCATGAATGTTGCAAAAGATGACCCAATAAGCTTAACTTTTCTAGGCCTTCCAAAATACTAGCATAGCTACCAGGACTCAGTGAAAATGAGGGAGAAAATACTGAAATGGGAATGCTTGTGGTCTGATTTGGTACAAAAAGAGATCAGGTGGAATACCAGAGATGGAACCTCATCCAAGTGAGAGGATGAAGAAAATTGTTCATTGGTTGGAAAGGGGAGAAATGTCAAACCAAACCAGAATCTAGCCAAGGGGGCAAGAAGAAAGACTTGTCCAAAATAAAATGCTTCTATTGTCATCAACTCGGGAACTATGCTACAAAGTGTCCACACAAAAAGTCTGGTAAGAATAACTCAGGAGGAGTAGTACATGAAGCTTTGGCTTCGCAGTTTGAGCTTGACCTCACCCTTATTGCATGCATGGGCTACATTTTGATGGGGAGTGTGTGGTACTTGGACTCAGGTGCCCATTCCATATGACAGGGTGTAGATAGTTTTTTGGTGACATGTGTGAAAACCTGCTAGCCTATTGGCAGGCTTCTGAATTAAGCGAAATTTCCAGGACACATCGTTACACCATACATCACTAACCTTGTGTGAGGGGCGTTGGAGCAACTTCTTACTCCTCAAAGAAAATATTACAGACTCTCAAGGCTATGTGGGAGGAGCTCAGGTGAAAATTCCTATGCATGTACTAATGAGGGGGTATTTATAGCCAAGGGTGAAACTGACCCTTGTGGTTGTTCGACTACCCTCATGATTGTTTGACTTCCATGACTTTTCGACTTTAAATGAATATTTGTACAACAAGTGGGTCTCTTTGACTTCCACATTACATTACATTCATAGACAATATGGCCCACGGTAGAGATGTGGACAACATGAGTAATGCCATGACTCGACATGACAACATTGGTACATTTGTGCTACTCGTGGTGTGCATGTCGAGCTGCAATGCTGTTGGGTGATGGATGTCCTCATGGTGTGTCACAGCTTCACCTCTGCATGGAAAATTTCATGGATTCTTCGATGGTAACTGGGTCGTTTGATGTTGTTTTTTCAAGTTGTTCCTTGCTAGTATGTTGGTAAGCTTGACACATATGTCCGTTCGCAAAAGGTGCATTTTCGTTTGTTCGTCCGTCTGTGAGCACATCTTGCATGTTCACTCGTTTGTCCATCCATGAACACTTTTTTGCATGATCATTTGTTCGCAAGCATATCTCTTTGCATGCATCGTTTGTTCATCCATTGGCGAAACTGTCCTTCTGCATGTGTTGCCTTCATTCATCCCGTTCACCGTCGCACCATGTTTGTTTGTGTAGTCACTCATGATGAGATGACATTAAATGGAAAACATCCTAGTCTACCATGACACATGATCATTTTAGATGCAGGTGACTAGGAGAGGCAACAAGTTTGTGAGGTGCGACGGAGGCTCCATCCATTCTTGATGAAAATTGTGCTAGAGTCACCAGGTGATGAAGATGGGCAATCCAAATCAACATTGACTATCCACGACATCTGGCTCAGCTGGAGGAAAAAATTGTGCACTTTTTTAGGGGAACTGTCTGGGCTGCAGGAAGGCTAGGCAGGAAAAAATATGCACAATTTCCAGAATGAGCGGCCAGCGGAGATTAACAGTAAAAGGTGCATAATTTCTTGGAGGAACAGGCCAGGCTGCAGGGAGGCTAGGTAGAGAGAAATTGTAATTTTTTGGAGGAACTAGTCGAGAGCTTGGCAGCCAAAACTGCACAATTCCTTGAGGGAACTAGTAGCTGGCTGCGGGGTCACTAGTAGTAGAAACAACGTAATTCCTTAGGGGAATTGGCAGTCTTCTATTGGGAGCTTGGCAGCGGAAACTGCGCAATTCCTGTAGGGAACTAGCAGTCTGCTGCTAGGAGCTACTGGCAAGAGAAACTGCACTGAGGCTAGTGGTAGACCTGTTGATCACCTCTGCAGAATTTCTGGGCTAAGTGGACTACTGGGCAATAGAAGGCCAGCTCATGAAAGCTGCGCAATATTCATGGTGAGAAGTTGGTCGATTGTTAGGAAAGATGGTTGGAAAAATTGCACAAATTTTCTGAGGGTGCTATGGGGTAAAATGCACGGGATGAAAACTACCCTCAAAGGTCTTCCCAGGACCTTTGACAGACTGTAAGATTATCTGCAAAAGCTACATGTTACACACATGTTCATCTATCAAACATAAATTGACAAGGTATGGAAAAAGGATCACCTTTGGTTCGTTCTAGATTCACTTGGGGATCTCTGTGTGGCAAGAAGAACTCCTTCTAAGCCGGCTCCAAGACAATTCCTGCACAAAGAACAAGGCAAACCAATCACAGCATACGCTTCTAAAAACTAATATAAGAATCCATAACAAACATGTATAAATGTATAACTTAACTTCTCAACTCGACAAGCATCAGAATGAACAAATAAATGCACAATATCACTGACACTTTGGAGTAGGGAACACAACTACAATTCTATATTTAGAATGGAAGAGTGATTACAACAATCCATTGTATCAGCCTTCCTTACCCCTTCTTCCTCTCTCTCTCCTTCTTTCAGTTAGCTCCTTCAAGAATATGACAGTTCACAATAGCTCTACGGGCTATCCTTCCAAATGCTCTGACCTTTTTGCAATGGCCCTCTCGTTGCTTATGTAGCAATCAAATTAGGGCTGCCAAGCTCCACCTATAGTTCATTAGGGCAAAAACCATGAACCTACCCTGTTTACAAGCTTTTTCCCCTTTGCCTTCATTCTCGGAATAGAATTTCTCCAAATATCTTGATTTTTGGAGTTTCCTTGATTTTCTTGCACAAATATAGGGATTTAATATCTAGATATTTATGAGCAGATTCATTGGCATGACCTTCTGAACATCACTTAAGTTCACTAACGCTCCCCCTGGTCTAACAACAAGAGTTAGCAGGGTGACTAACACTCCTTTATGCTTGGTAACAAGCTTTATAAAGCAGGTTGTCAGTGTATAGAGAGCGTTAGTGTGGATTCTGGGCCTGCAATTGTGGTCATTGCTTCAGTCATCTTGTCTTTCACCTTTGAGTTGATGAGGAGGTCAATTTGTCCTATAACAAATGCCCCCTAAAGTATGAGATCAGAGGCAGAGACGATGGCCAAAATACCTTATGAAAAAACATTGTAATTTGTTGTCAAAATCTTTGTAGAGAGAGAGAGAAGTTTCGGGCAGCAAGGAAAACCTAATACAACAATGATACATATATATAAACTGCTAAAATCATGTCCTGAGTCGGGCATTGCCATGCTCAGTAGCTATGTCAGAGTAATTTTCTCATCTAAGATATAACAATGCTGGCCGCTAATATGGCACAGGGCAGATCCAGTGTCATAATAGATCATCCTGAAATAGCTGTCTCCAAAGAACAATATCGCAGCTTAGGAGAGGAAACAAGGCTGAATGATACAAGCCTCTACCCAAGGTCTTGATTCCCGCTTCATCGAACAACATAGATCAGTACATGTGATAAAATGTGTTGATGTCGAACATGCACGAAATCATCTGATTACCAGCCAATAATGGAGACTGTTAACAGATGTCAGGAAGGCCATTGATAATGGTGATGGTCTCCAAGATGCACAGTGCAAACTAGCGAGTGTGAAAGATTTTTTGTTGTCGAACACTCGTAGAATCGCCTAACCAGGAGCCAATAATGAAAACCTGTGATCAAGCACAAGGTAACCTGCCACTAATGTCTACAAGCACCAAGGCACTGAATGTGTTTCTAGGTTATCCTCTTAGATAGAGTGTTGAAGTTGATAGGAAGAAACCTGTTTGAAAGGTAGGCAATGACGTGTCCTACATCAATCGACACGAAACCATAAAAGAATGATTTTTTTTTTGAAGAATATTTTCAGCTTTTGGGTCTAAATAATGGAGGGCATGATGAAAGGATATGTAGGATCGATTGATAAAGGAAACAAATGGGGACCCTTGAACAATAGAAGGCATGTCAATGGTTTTAACTAGATAGCACTAGACTCATGAACACTACAGAGTGTTTAAGATACGGAGATGCAATTACATCAGGGTATATAGGTTAAAAACTCATAGGTTGGTAGGGTTCATATTGAGAGGCTATCAAAATGAAGGTTTATCTGACGGAGTGCCATGTTCAAGGGAACGTTTGCTGCCAAACCATGCTTTTGAATATAGGATACATTTGTATTGTCCAATTTACCCATCTGATGGGTAAACTCATCGATCTTTTCATGTTTAAAGAGTCTGAAAATTATCGCAAAAAGAACGACTTTTTGCCCTATCTGATTAGTTTAACGAGTCCAGATAGGCAAACTCGTCGATTTTTTCATCTTTTAAGAGTCTGAAAAGTATCGTAAAAATAATGACTCTATATCTTGTCTGTGTATTTAAAGAGTCCAAACTAGACAACTCGATGGTATTTTCATATTAGAGAGTCTAAAAAGATCGTAAAGAGAGACTCCATGGTGGTCCCTTTATCATAGTTGTTAATCGGGTGCGACAAAAGGTTAATAGTATACCCGTATCGGTTACTTTTCCGTATTTTAATCTATTGAACCCGGATAAAGAGAAACCTTTTTCCAATAGATGTCGACCTCATTTTGTTACGAGTACGAGGCGACGGACTAAACTCGCGTTTTGTCGTGACACTTTAACTAGCTCAGTAACAAAAACTCGGGATTTTTAATTTTTTAACGAGCGGGAAAAAGTACCTAAAAGAATGCCCGGGTCATCTTTAGCATGTTTAACGAGCAGCAAGACACAGCTCGAGATTTTTTCAGTTTAAAGAGCAAGAAGAAAGTGCCTAAAAAGGATGCTTCGTTGGTCTTTTTCAGTTTATGAGCTGGAAAAAGATCAAAAAAGAGGTGCTCAGAGCATCTTTTGCATATATTTAATGAGTACAGATGATGAAAACCTCAGGGATGTTTATATTGTTTAAAGAGCGATAAAATATCCCTAAAATTGCTTTACTGATTGCGGTATATATGTTTAGCGAGCCCTATTACAAAAACTCGGAGATGTTTATATTTTTTAAAGAACAATAAAATGTCTGCAAAAGTACTCTACCATTGTTAGATAGATTTTAACGAACTTAACGATGAAAACTTGGGGATGTTTATATTTTTTAAAGAGAAATAAAATATACCTAACAGTGCTCTATTAAGAATTGCATGCAGCTTTTACTGCTTTTCATTCTTGAAAGTACTTTCATCAAAAGCCTTAAAATGTATAAAAAAGGAGCAATTCCTATTATTTGGGTTCATGCATGATAAAAAATCATGTAGAATGGACTACTTCCTCTTTAATGATTTTCAAAAAATCATGTCTCTCAAAGCTATATAAGGAGATGCTTTGAGCTTTCACATGCATCATTTTCACTATTTTGAAGTTTGTGAGAGTTTGTTGGAGCTAAAGAGGAGCAGATTTTCCACAGACCATTGCAGGAGATCCAGGCAACTATTCAACATGCCTTCAGTCCCAGGTGAGAGCTAAAACCTTGCTCTATGCTTTATTAAACCTTTTTTTAACAGTTTTATGGGTGTAAATTTGCAGATCTAAGGTGCCATAGAGCCATTTTTGCGCACTAACGACCTCCAGATGGCCAGTAGAGAGCGTTAAACACTCTGTACGAGCCACTAGGGGGTGTTAATCCTCCATGTGCAGCACTGGGAGGGGTGTTAGGGCTATAGGGCATATTTGAAACCCTCATGCATGGATTCCTTAAGTGATTTTGCCCCATTTTAATTATTTGTAGGGTTATTTTGTGCAAGTTTCAGGCTAAAATGACTCACCTATGGGGAGAACATGCATAATGAGGAATTGCTAATGCGAAACTATCCAACTTGCATACTTGCATTGCGCCACTGCAGTTTGTTGAAGTATGCAAGGCTAGAGCTGATGAAGGGACAAGAGGATTTACTGAGATGGATCGTACAGTGCTGGGATGAACACGAGCAAGTGTTCAGGATTGGAGATCAGGAGCTGGCGATTGACCGGGATGATATTTACTTTTTAACTAGTTTGTCATGCCATGGGGCACAAGCAAAACTCACCGGTGGCAGGTCACATCCACGATCTACTTTAGAGCTGGTACAGATCTACTGCATCCCTAAGAGTGGACTAGTCAGCAACAGAGTCCTGATAGAGAGGATTCGATCTCGGTTTATGAGGGCAGTTTTATGGTTGATTGTGCGATTGGCGGGGTCAAAAAGTTCCCACATAGTGACAAAGACCCAACTGTTGCTTGCCATTGACTGTGTGTTACACTAAAATTTGTCACCATGATTATTTACAGTCAGTATGACTCCATCAATAACCATACTGTCCTCCTTGGCAAGTCTTATACCTCTGCTCCTCATGTCAAACTCCAAAAAAGAGAGAAAACCTTTAAAAGTCAATATAACTCTGGTTACGCAGTTTCTCTTACTCTTACCTGCGTGTACGCACCTCAAGTTCATAATACCTGCGTACTTGTACGCTCTGTCTGTAAAGGGGTGGGTGCGTACTCCTGTAAAGGTCAAAAGGCGCAAGTTTTACTTCAAAAAACTTACATGTGGTCGATTATAGAGCATTCTAGAAGATGGTTTGACGTGGATTGAGCGCCTCCAGATGGTTCATGCATCCCAATGAAAGAGGAACTTATCCCATGAAGAGGGGAGCTATCCCTTTGAAAGAGGGGCTTATCCCATTGATGGTGGACCTGATTAACTTCCTCCAAAGCACTATAAATATAGGCATTGGGCCAGAGGGAGGAGAGGTTGAAAGCTGAACATTCCTAAGGGTAGATGTTGTTGAAATTAGGACTCCCTTATAGAGCTTGAGAGGAGAGACTCCAATCCTTTCTTAGCTTCATTTGGAAGTGGGTGAGCTGATCAAAGTAGAGGAGAACTCTTGCTAGACCCTGGGAGGGACCTGCACAACACCAAGGCACTGGTTGTAATGGTTTCTTTTGTTTCCAATTAATACAATTAAGTTCATTTTTCTCAACAAGTTGTTACATATAATTTGTTTCATATACTCCTTGGTCTTTATGATGAATATGTTTTATTATATGAGTTATCCAGGTGCTATGTAATCGTTTTCTTGTTAGTGAACACAGGCTTCGAGGAGAAGGAGCTCATCTGGATCGGAGAGGCTTGGCTGCTACAAACAGCGTTGGATTAAAGGTAAGACTTGAACACCTGGTTGCTTGTATTTTAAATGCATATTTAGGGAAAGATAGTGCTTGATTGTTTTGTTTGTCACTAGAAAAGCCTTGTTTTCTAGGGAGGTCGGTTTTGTCCGCAAAATTGACTCTTTCCGCATGACAAAATGGCGACTCCGCTGGGGAATCCATGGATTTGATTGATTTCTCTTTTGATTGATACTTTGATTTGAGAAAATCCGATTTCTTTCTAGTTTTTGACTGATTGACTGTGAATTTGGGTGGAATAGCTTAGGGTTGAGTTAGTTTTTATTTTTCTTGTTTTTGAGAGCAGTACGCACCCTCTGCGTTAAGCACAGTGCGTACCTGCATGCACTACTGCTTTGTACACAGAGCGTGGCCGCACCTGTGCAAACAGGTTGCCTACGTACCCTATCAAAAGTTTAGAAAATTCCATTTTTTCCTTTTCTACCTATTAGATTTTGTTTATAGTTTATTTATTGTTGCCCAGATCCACTGGTTACTTGTCAGAAGTTTTCATCTAAGCTTGTTTCATTAGCATCAAGGGTTTTAGTGAAGTTCATAGAAATTCTAGCCCTAGGTTTGATTTTTGTATTGGTCTTGTAGTGACTTTGGCTTTAGAAGTTGTAAAAACCTTGGATATCCCTGGTCTTTTCAGTCTTCTTAGGAGTCGAACCTTTCGTAAAATCCACCTTTGTTTGAGAAACCTACCGTTGTGTTGTCTCTTTGCGGAATTTCGAGAAGGCTTCTCTGTTAAGCTGTGAATTTCATTCTTAAGAAAAAGAACACAAGATTTTTATTTTTATTTTTGACTGATTTATGATTCTGCATGAATTAGACCTTGGTTGAATTGTAACCGAGTAAAACATCCTGGAATTATATTTTGTAGGCTTTTACCTCATTAGATTTGCTTTTAGGTAAGTTTCTCTTAGATTTGCTTTTTGATTTCCATAGGTCTTAAAAATAGGTCTTAGATTTTCATAGATCTTAAAATTGATTTTTGTTAAGTAGTTTTACATGCTTTATTAAAATAGAAAAAATACAAAATCTCTTTTGAGGAAAGTTTGTTTTAGTAGCGTTTGAAGTCTTTGAAAAGAGAAAGGAAGTTTTCGTGAAATAATTAGTGGTCTTGTGTTGTGTGCTTTGGAAAAGATAAAGAGATTGTTTCTTTGATTTTCATTGCAAAGAAAGTTGTCTTTATAAATTTTGCATTCTCCAACTCTCTTAGCTAGGGAATTCATTGAAAAGGAAATATTGTTTTGTTTCATCCTAGGTGCATCTTTTTAGTGGATTTGAGTCGAGTCTACACATCATAAGTTTCATCTCCGCTACCTTTTGTCCTAAAGAAAAGCCATAAAAATTAACGCTTAAAGTAAAATTAACTTAGTAACTTTTTATTTACTAGGGCTCTGATACACCAACATAGATCAGGCTAGTGTCTTGGAGTAGGAGAGTAATTAACTCTCCAAGACAGTAAAAACAAACAAGTAGCTCATCTTGCGGTAGGATAAATCCAACTGTTACATTTATGCTCTGGGAAAGCTCCTCTTAAAGGAGAATCACTAGATCATGTCCGAACCAGTGAGGGAATCAATCCTCCTTCATTGGGAACGACGCCATATATGCATGTACTACAAACGGTAAACCTCGGATTAACCATTGTCGAGGAGCCTGGGGTCACTTGTCGGTAAACCTTGGATTATTGTCAAGGAGCCGGCAAGGGGATTGAGCTTGTTACTCTGCCCTTGCGTGCGTATCGAATCGTAGACTGTTCCCCCAGGTATATTTGTTGTTGTTGGTGACCTTAGTGACTATTATCTTTAGGTTTCTTCCTAAGGTGACGGTGGAGGGAAGATCCCACTATACCTGGAGCAGACGTCGGCTAGACTCACTTGGATTTTCTGGGGGGTTCACTTCACTCGAGACGGTTAAAGTGGAGGAACTTGTGCCAGTCTATTCATTAAGCAGGTTGCCAGGGTAACTGTTCCACCCGCCACTTCTGTACTGAATTATGCGATGTTGGATTTCATCACCAACTAGTGTTTTCGGTCCGGAAGGTTACTGTTTGTGTGTGGTTTGACGCCCTAGATTCTTTAGGCATGTGATTCGAATTTGTTTGGTTCTTTAGAGACTTTAGGCGGTTTGCTTTGAGATTTTACTTTGTTTGCGTGTGCAGTAGTTAAAAGTTTTTAACTGTGGCTGAATTACCGAGACAGTCCCGTAGACTTCGGGGCCAGTCTCCTGAGGTTGTAACCGTGGCCGATTTGTTGAGGAAGTCCCGTAGACTTCGGGGCCAACCTCCTGAAGATGTCCCGGGTCATTACGAAGGTTTAAAAGTCCTCGTAACTCCTAGTGGCAGTAAAGTAGGGTCACCTGAAGAAGGAGAGTCTTCGTTGGTTGTTCATCCTGATTACCAAACTCTAGAAACAGGTTATAATCCTGAAGCTATTTCGGTTTCCGAACTTGCTGGTAGTTTTTCATCTACTAGTGATATAGGTGAAGAACCTGAGATATCTGAACCTGTTACTCCAACATCGGGGTTAGTCTCTCCAACTTCTAGTGTTCCTGATTCACCTAGGGTAGAAAGAGTCATCACCAAAAATCTTCCTTCTGGTTTGATAGCTATTGAAGAGCTTGCTCCGGAAGAAGAAATAGGCATCCCTATCCCTGAAAATCAACCTACTATTGATCTAAGGGAGCGTGAATCAATTTTTCACAGTCCACCTAGAAGTACTACTTGGTATCTTTCTTTAACTAATTATTTGGACAACTCAGGGTTATGTTTTTCACCACCTCGTGCTCCTTATCCACCTAGGGGTATTTATACTCCCGTAAATATGTCAGGTCAGTCGTCCATGTTTACTCAATCGCCTGAATCCTTTTTGTACGGCGGTCCTTCTATTCCCTCTGGGTATCAGTCACTTTCTGGTACTTTTGCGGGAGCATCTCCTCAACCCATTGAACATGGGTTACTAACTGGAAACAATGGTAATAAACCGTTGAGCGTAGGAGACATTTTCATGATGTCAGGTTCTATTCCCAATTTTCAACCTCAAGGTGGCCAGTTACCGCTTGGGGGGCAGCCTCAATTAACGCCTGGGGGCAACCTCAAGGTACACAAATTGTGTCTGGGGGGCAACCTCAAGGAGAGTATGTATCCATGGTGCAGTACATTCCTCAAGGTCAACCCTAGCCTCAATATGTACCCCAAGGTCAACCCCAGTATCAATTTATACCTCAAGGTCAACCCCAGTATCAGTACATGCCTCAAGGGTATCTACCCCAAGGTCAGTACTCGAACCAAGGTTTCCAACCACCCCAAGGTCAATCTTATGTTCAAGGTATGGGAAATGTACCTTTCAATTATCAATCCTACCCTCAATCCAGTTATGGATCTCAATATCCTCAACCTGTTATGGGTCAATACCCCGGAATGAACATAGTGTGGGATCCATCGCAAGTTCAACAGGTGTTGCAACCAAATGTACAGTTGTCATCTCAAACTGGACAACCCTTAGTTTCTGGTTCACCCCAGCAACCAGTCCAGTCTAATATTCAAACTTCTGTACCTTCGGTAGTTTCTCAGTCTGGGCCTATTTCGCCTCGTACTCCATCTCAAACGACTGCTGCAACTGCCGCAACATCTGTTCAATCTACCCCACTTACTTCTGGAGTATCGACAACTCCGGTTTCTACTGTTCCTATATCTACTCCTCAGACATCTTTACCATCGTCTCGATCCACGATTCAAACTACGGTTCAGATGCCTATAGGACAACCTGGTTTAAGTACGGTTGTCACAAGTCAACCACAATTCACTTATCAATCGTACCAGGGACAATACCAATTCGGTCCTGCTGTCCAGCAGCCAGTTTACCAGTATCAACCGTATCCTGGGTACACTTATCAACAACCACAGCAACCCCAGTATGGTCCGTTTAATCCTGGTTTTCCAGGAGGATACAATATCCTGAACGCGATTCCCATTCCTAGTTATCCTGGATATCCTCCTCCTGGGGCTGGTATAATGACTCAGAGTTTTAGGGATCCTAATCGGCAGTTACCGTTTATCGCAACTTTGGACTTACCAGACTTGTCGCGCCTAACGAACGATCCAATTAATTATCTTCCGTTTTGGCCGCCAATGCCAAATAAATTGCCCAGTGACATTCCCAAGTTCGAGGGTAAGTCTGGAGAGGACCCGTCGAATCATGTGATGACTTACCACCTCTGGTGTGCCTCTAATTCCATCTCGGATGATTCGATCCACTTACGTCTTTTCCAGCGTACTCTCATTGGTCTTGCGGCCAAGTGGTACATTGAGTTACCACAGGCCTCTTTTTATAATTTTAGCCAGTTAGCTACCTCGTTTTTAACTCATTTTCAGTTGTTGGTCAGATATGATAATGGCACGGAGTTACTAACTTCATTAAAACAATCGACGTCCACTTATATTTCCGATCATATTCAAGAATGGAGACGTCGAAGGCGGTTAGTGAAAGTTTTTATCCCGGACCAGATCTTAGCTGAATGGTTTGTTAAATCATTGTTACCGAAGATTACTGAAGACGTAGCTAAGGCCGGAGTTGTTACTGAGGAGCAAGTGATTGCTCAAGCACAGTACCTTGACTTAGTTTATACTCAGTCAGGTACGTTACACGAAAAGATCCCAGATCTTCCAAAGTCAAATCAAATCGTTGCTGCTCCGTCAGGGTCTCATGCTGCTGATGGCATGATTGGTACGGTAAACACTAAAAGCAAGAAGAAATCCTCAAAGAATTCTTCTCCTATTATAACCTTACCAGACTCCCCGACAGGAGATTCTTCTGCTGAGGTTTCCGCCGATATTCACGCTGTAGAGTCATCTACGGCTAAATCAAAATCCAGTGGAAAGAAGAAAGGGAAGAAGAAGAATAAAGAAGATAAAACTCCAAAGGAGAAAGCGGAAAAGGCGGAACCCAATGATGAAAAGCGCAAGCCTCGTTATCCATGTCTTATTTGTGAAGAAGAACACTTTACAAGAGACTGCCCTCATCGAGCAGAGGTTGCGAAGATCGTCAAAGGTTCCCAAATTCCTGCTGTCTTGAAGGATCCATTTCCAAAAGATAGCAAAATGATAGGTTCTTCCTCGAGTGCCAATGAAGAACCCATTTTGATGATGTCTCATGTAAGGATTGCGACTCGATCGCAAGATTATGGTAGTAAAAGTCCTGTTGATGGCAAAGAAGCAGAATCTTCTCATTCTAATCCATCAACCTCAGCTCCTGGTTCCGATCCACTACAGATCGAGAAGCCTAACCCAGACTTAATAATCAAACCGTCTGCCAAGGGTGTAGTTCGAAGGTCTGCTTTCAATCCACATGCGAGAGCGGCCCAGAATTACAACATTGTTGAGGACTTAGCTGTTTCACCCTCAGCAATGTCGGCTTTGGAAGTGTTGCAATCATGCCCAGCACAACGCAAATTACTCTTGTCGGCTATAGGAGCTGTTGATGTTCAGGACCCGAACCTAATAATCTTTGATCTAGAAAATAGTACACCGCATTTACCTCATCAAATGGCTTTCCAGATCCCAGTGATAGTCAAAAACAAGCCTATTCATCGGACTGTAATTGATGAAGGAGCTTCAACGTGTATTATGTCGATACAGTGTTGGAGATCACTTGGTTCTCCTTCACTAAATCAATCCCCGACAATTCTTAAGGCCTTTGATGGCCGTGGGTTTCATCCTTTTGGCATTCTACAGGATTTGCCTATAGGGATTGAAGGAAAAACTGTTAGTCTAGATGTGGAGGTGGTTGATGCCCCTCTAGACTACAACCTTCTCTTGGGTCGAAGTTGGTCTTACGCTATGACAGCGGTAAGATCGTAACAATAGACCAGCTGGCTTACTTTTCATCTGACCCAGCCTCTTCAGAGAGTATTCAGCATGTCGGTAAAACGACTATCCCATATAAGGATGTTGGCGTAGGATTAGTTAAAGATGCCGGTTTACTGGGCACTTTTCCTTTTCCTCCACTCAACACATCATCTTCATTTGCAACTATTCATATGATTACATCAGACACTATTTATTATGACGATCCTTGGATCATTCCTTCTGAATCTGAGATAGACTCATTTGGTGATGCTATGCCTTTGAGTCCATATGAAATTGCCTATGAAGCCGTGCAGTCTTTTACCGACCCGTGTTCAACCAAAATCGACCTAATGAATGTGGTCTGTGAGGAATCACTATTCACATCAACCTCGAAGTTAATAGCATTTCCCGAAGTTGTTTCATCTGATGAGCAACTTCGTGAAGTCCTATGTGTAGACGATTTACCATGGGAAGATCTCCATCACAGACATTCATTTTTACCTGAGGACGATCGTTTTGAAAATGATTTCTCATCAATATTTATAGCTGATTATGTCAAGGAAGCTCAGAATCCCATGAAACACCCTGATTCAGAGTTGAATTTGGGAAATATCTCTCGAACTATTCCCATTGACATTTCGGTTAAGCCTGGAATTGTTGAGAACATTCATATAGGTGCCTCGTGTACAGATGACGAAATTCAAACATACAAGGCCCTATTTCAAGAATCTCGCGACTTGTTTGCCTGGTCCTATGAGGAAATGCCAGGAATTGATCCCGCGATTGTTGTCCATGAGATCAAGACTTACCCGGACGCTAAACCCGTCCGGCAACGTTTGCGTCAGATTCACCCATGAAAAGCGGCTGCAATTAAAGCAGAAGTTGAGAAACTGTTGAAAGCAAGTTTCATTTATCCGATCCCGTTAACGGATTGGGTATCGAATATTGTTCCGGTTAACAAAAAACAGGGAACAATAAGAATATGCATCAATTATAGGGACATTAATCGAGCTTGTCCAAAGGAAAACTACCCAACACCCTATATCGATCAAATCATTGATGATTGTGCCGGCAGCGAAATATTTTCCTTTATGGACGGTTTTTCCAGTTACAATCAAATCAATATTCTACCTGCCGATCAACTGAAAACGGCTTTCATTTGTCCATGGGGGACATTTGCTTATTGCAAATTACCTTTTGGGCTTAAGAATGCCGGAGCAACTTTTCAAAGGGTGATGTCTTATGCGTTTCATGACATCAAACACATTGTGCAACCCTATCTCGATGATTTGCCTGCTCATTCATTACATCGAGCTGATCACTTTGTCCATTTACGAGCAATCTTTATGAGGTGTAGGCATTATCGAATTCGGTTGAACCCACACAAATGTGTCTTCTATATAGAAACGGGTCGATTGCTGGGGTTTGAAGTTTCAAAAGCCGGCATTCGCGTTGATCCCTCGAAGGTCGAAGCTATCATCAAATTGCCTCCTCCTTCGAGTCTTCGCCAACTCCAAAGTTTGCAGGGGAAAGCAAACCTTTTACGACGATTCATTCCTAACTACACCGAGGTTACAAAGGGTTTTACACGGTTGTTGAAATAGAACGCTCAATTCTCTTGGGATGAGATAGCTCAGAAATATTTTGATGCACTCAAACACGGGTTGACCCATGCACCGTTGTTGCATCCTCCCAACTACAACCAGGATTACTTTGTGTACCTCGTCGCCGCTCATTCCACCATTGGGATGGTCTTAGTTCAGGAAGACGAATTCGGAACGGAACATGTGATATATTACCTTAGTCGGACGTTAAATCCAACTGAGCTAAAATACTCACATGTGGAGAAATTGGCATTGGCAGCCGTTCAAGCTGTCCAACGTTTTCGTCACTACATTTTACTCCGTAAAACTACAGTCATTTCGGATTGCAACCCTATGATTTACATTTTGACCAAACAATTGCTAGGGTGCAAGTACTCTAAATGGATTTTTATCCTGCAAGAGTTCGACTTGGAGTTTGAGAAATCTAAGTCTAAGAAATCTTTAGTTTTTGCAGAGTTAATGTGTGACTTCCCGCGTGCTGACACGGAAACTGTGGCAGAGGAGCCCATTGCGGACGAATCTTTGTTTCTAATCATCACTTTAGATCTGTGGTATGGGGATATCATCGTCTATCTCCAGACCCAATCCTTTCGGCCCGAAGTTTCAAAGTCAGAACGCCGGAAAATTCGATTCCAGTCCCAAC
Source organism: Pinus tabuliformis (assembly GCA_031772625.1). Taxonomy (NCBI): domain Eukaryota; kingdom Viridiplantae; phylum Streptophyta; class Pinopsida; order Pinales; family Pinaceae; genus Pinus; species Pinus tabuliformis. The sequence continues at coordinate 1,954,941,123 of CM062817.1, read as the reverse complement.
AGTACAAAATTATTGGAGATACTCTTTATCGCCGTGGGGCGGACTTGGTTTTTCGACGTTGCTTAACTCACGAAGAAGCTGAAAGGGTTCTGAATGACTGTCACTCTGGAGCATGTGGCGGTCATATGTCTGGGTATGCCACAGCCCAAAAGATATTGCGCTCTGGCTACTTCTGGCCATCCTTGTTTAAAGATTCTATTACTGCGGTCCGAAAATGCCACAACTGTCAAGTGTTTGATCGAAAGATGCGCGCTCCACCTGCTCCTCTCCACCCTATAATTGTCGTTGGTCCTTTTGCCAAATGGGGTATCGATTTTATTACATGTAACCCTCACTCGGCCGGGGGGCATGCGTATATCATCCTTGCGGTAGATTATTTTACTAAGTGGGCTGAGGCGATGCCTACATTCGAAGCAGACGGCAAGACAACTGCAATTTTCGTGTTCAATCATATAATTGCTAGGTTTGGTGTCCCACAAGTGATAATCACTGACCATGGGCGCCATTTTCGAAACGTTATGATGACAGAACTTACAGGCCAGCTTGGTTTGCGTCACGATAGCTCAACTCCTTATTATCCACAAGCGAATGGTTTGGTTGAGTCCATCAACAAAGTTTTAGTTATCATGATCCGACGAATCATTGGTATTCATCGGTCGAATTGGCACAACATGTTATTTTCAGCGCTTTGGGCGTACCGAACCTCAGTGAAAACATCAACAGGGTTCAGTCCTTTACAACTAGTTTATGGTTTGGAAGTTGTGCTGCCCATTGAATGCAAAATCCCGTCACTGCAAATGGCCATCAAGTTACTTCCAGCTACTTCCGAAGAGGAAAAGCGTTTATTATACTTAGCTCAATTAGATGAGAATCGACGTGATGCTACATTGGCGATCGAGACTCACGCAAAACGTATGAAAGCTCAGTATGATCGAAATGTGACCCCTCGAAATTTTTCGGAAGCAGACCTAGTGTTATTATATGATCAAGCTAATGATAAATTAGGTGCTGGAAAATTCGTTCCTATGTGGCATGGGCCCTATATTGTCAAGTGAAAGCTAGCAAAAGGGGCCTATGAGCTGGTAGACTTTGACGAGGACTCTTTGGGTAAACCCAGAAATGGACTTTACCTAAAGAGGTATTATGCTTAAAAGATGGGTATGGAGATTCTTAGTTAGGTTAGTTTTTCTTTCTAGCTGGTGTGTTTGTTAGTATAGACAGTGTGCTTAGCCTAGAGAGTGTGTTTTTTTCGTCATTATTCTAGCTTATCTTGGTTTTACTCTTGATGATGCAGATGTCGATGCCTCTCCAAACATACATTGGTTTCGCTGATGGTGCTTGTCGTAGTACACGGAATATCTCTTCTGCAGCTTGGGTTATCTATTCGCCCTCTGACGAGTTAGTATCTATGCATGGGGTGAGCCTCGGTCAAACAACAAACAACATTGTAGAGTATAGTGCAGTGATTGAGTTATTGTCTGAATCTATTTCATTTGGGATTCGGAGTTTGATAGTGAGGTTAGATTCTAAACTCGTTGTATTACAACTTAATAGAGTATATGCCATTAGGAATCCAGTGTTATTAAGGTTATTTTTGAGAGTGCGTCTCTTGGAACGTGAGTTTGATTACATTGAATATCAACATATTCCAAGGTCTTTAAATACATTAGCAGATGCAATTGCTTCTCGAATGTTAAATAGACATTTGCAATAATCATACATGTAAATTTAAAAACATTTCATCACACATGTTTAACAAGATAAGCTGGTAATAATGATATATATATAGGAGTGTGTCAAAAAATACATCGTCTTCGATCATAGGTTGAAAAACACCTTATGATCGGCAAAAATGATAAGTACAAAAACCAAAATGTCACATGTGTCTACAAAATGACCATCCAATCACTGGTGATGATCTCTATATGACACCACTGCACGGGCTACCCTACACAAGAACCTCCTAAAAGGTCCTGGGACCCCGACTACATAGCGCTGAAGCCTGATAGGAATATCATCTATGGTAGTCTCCGGTATATCTGTTGTAAGACGCTCTAGGTCACTTTCCAACTCAGCTAAAGTCTCTGTGGCCTCGTCCTGTGGGGCCGGTGCCGCTGCAACTGGTAGTCTCCTCTCGAAAGGCCGGAGATTGGCTGGACGTCGTGGGCCTACATCTGCATTTTGAAAATTATTACTATCAGTTTTGAGACGATATAAAAACAAACAAAAAATAGATAGTTTAAAAAACTTGTGGAAAATGAAGTTACCTGTATCATCCCATTGTTCTCCCGGTGGAAGAACCATGTCTGGATCTCCACGAAAATCAACTCCGGCATAAGGAAAATCCTGTATAGAAAAGACCTGGTCTTCTAACCAATGAAAGTACTCCGGAGTAAATCGAACACCCTTCGTTCCCTCATCAGGATGACGGGCCATAACCGCAACCCATCGCATCAATTTGGGCTCTCGAGGAAGCCCAACACCAACAGTGAGCTGTTGTGGGATCAGCATCGGAACCCTCTCTAAGCCAAAACTCACAACTAAAGGCCCATAACCAAAAGTCTTTAGCTGTCCGTTTTTGGCTCTAGTCAGTTGGCCTTTTACATTGGCCAACACAGCATCACACCAGTTGAAAATGGTACCTCGATAGCAATCAATCGCCATCCGCATCTGGGATCCAGTGGCAATGTGTAAAGCGGCAGCCCCGCAAAGTCTGGTAAATGTAAAAGCAATCACCATAAGTTCAGGGTGGGATATAGTTTTGATCTCTATCCCCTTCTCCTGAGTTTGAGTGTTACACCACTCTAGTCAGAGACTAGCGATGGACTGGCCACCCGGCCTAGTCCCGAACAGAGTCAAGTGTTCGCCTCTCTTGGGCAAACCAGTGAGAAAGTAAATATCTGTGGGCTCCATCTCGATTTGATGCCCTCCAATATAAAAAAATTGGTCCTGAACGTTCCATCTTTCTACCAGCCACTCTAGAAATCTCACTTGGGCCCTCATGCCAGGTATGGCCCAGTATTTATAAAGGCCGCATGCCTTCAAAGCATCAATTGACGGTTGATGATTAATGGCGGCCAAATCAACATCTCCGTGCTCTCTCTCGCGCCAATCAAGCATGGCGAACAATCTACACACCAGAAAACATCCATTAGATTCCATGAAATCAAAAAAAATTGGTCCGATTTGGAGAATTTGGGGTTTGAAAACTCATTGCGCGGAGTACGCACCCTGCCTTTAGGAACAGAGCGTGGGTACGCAGGTTCCCTGAAGGCAAGGTGTGTACTCCCGACATTTTTCCAAATGAGAAAATGTCGGGGTACGCGGGTCCCTAGTGTGGCACCTGCGTACCCCGAGAGGCGGTTCTTGAAACCCCAAAACCTCCAAAAAATGAAATCTAGGTCCTAAAAAAGAATTCTAAATGGATGAAATTGAATAGGAGGATGTTGAAAATTACCTGGAAGAGACAGCGTTCGGTTTCGACGGTCGGATTCTCCGCAATGTCCACGGGAAGTTTCTTGCCAAAAGCCCTTTTTCTCTCCTCAACAGTAAAATGGTAAAAATGAATTGGTAAAAGCCCTTTTTATAGTTTTTTGGGTAAATAAATGGTAAATTTGTTTATTTTTCACCATGAAAAAGGTGTTTTTCAAAGTATTTTTATCTATCTTTAAACAGGTATGAGTAATGTGTTGATTTTTCTGCAGGATAAAGGATTTTCAGGGAAAATTGTCATTTTTTACAAACAAAAACATCAGAGTCATCTTTAATCCCTTTTCTGACTCCTAAAACATGAAAAGATTGCCGAGCGTTTCTTTTACACTCGTTAAAATGGAATTAAAGTCCTCTTACAACCCTTTTATGACCGTAAAAACATGAAAAGATTGCCGGATTTTTGTCGTTTCAAATTCGATATTGGAAATAAAACGACGTGTCCTTGATCACTTTTTACTTTTCAGATCAGAGACACTAATCATGAAAGTACTCCTTGGTCATAAAGATCAAGCGGTTCTCTCAAGTATTATTTTCTACTTTTTCGGGCTTGGGAGACACAAATTTACGAAAAAGGTCAACCCTGGAGTCTTCTTAAGTTTTTTCAGACTCTCTAAAATTGAAAAACACCGAGTTTCTCCTATACTAGACTCGTTAAAATTTCACAGTAAAGGACCTGTTCGATTACAAACAGGAACGGACCACTCCTTCTTAGGGTTCGAATCTAAACTAAGTTGGACTCATCTGAAGGATGAGCTTATAATCAAGCAAATGTTATCCTCCTCAAGCTTGTAAAAAAGAAAGAGGTACTTGCCAGAAATGGTGGGGGAAAAGAGAGAAAAATGAGCCTATTTGTTATCCTTTGTCTCGGAAAAACCTTATCACCACTCTTGAACATGACACTTTCATTCACCTGGGTTGGGAAATCCTTTGCCTAACAGTTGATCAAACCACAGTGAAAGTCTTCAGCCGGTTTCTGGGTATTAACTTTGGGTCAATTGTCACCAAGCCATCCGTTGTGTCGTTATGTGTTCAAGAGGTCATTGCAAATAAACCATTCATCTGCAAAATATCTGTCATCCATCTTGACCATCCCTGATTCAGTCCTTACAGCTACGTTTCTTCAACTTGATCTATGATTTCGTGTTGTGGGCTTGCCTGCAATGGATAGCTTTCTATCGACATCAGCACATTATCTAGAAAGATGATCTAGAAATCGTTAGTACCTTGAAATCTGCATGCATACATGGCAGGTTTCTCGCCTTTGACGACAGTTTACATCATTGACTTTCGATCGAAGGATTCCGTGACATGTTCGACATCAACACATTCATTCACATCTCATGGATTGTACTGGGTACTTTGAGAACTATTGACATCACTGATGGTCTCTCTCACACTTGTTAACAGTTTACATCATTGACTGGTAATCAAGGGGTTTCTACCATGTTCGACATCAACTCATTTATTCGCATGGATAGAATCGTACTATTTCGGGAAGTAGAAATGAAGGCCCTGGATCTAGTTTCCGCCATCCAGGCTGCGAGGAGTTTTGTATTCATTATATAGTAGACTAATTATAAACAGATGGCTACGTCCATACTGTGTCTACATGAGTCTATGATTATGATGTACTGTGAAATCATTCCTGTATTAGAGCAGTAGTTAGTTTGTTAGTTAAAGTTTTCAATCTGAGTATGGGAATGCCTACCTCAGCGATGATATGATCTCATATATGTATTTTGTGTTGAATATTTGTAGGTTCCGACTGGGCTCTCCACAAGATAATCCTCGAAATGATAAAGTGCTTCACCCTTCCTAGATGATATAAAACCCTAATCTACTATAGACCTCGCACTTTAGGGGGCAATCTGTTACACTAAAATTTGTCACCATGACTATTTGCAGTCAATATGGCTCCATCAATAACCATACTGTCCTCCTTGGCAAGTCTTATACCTCTGCTCCTCATGTCAAACTCCAAAAAAGAGAGAAAACCTTTAAAAGTCAATATAACTCTAGTTACGCAGTTTCTCTTACTCTTACCTGCGTGTACGCACCTCAAGTTCATAATACCTGTGTACTTGTATGCTCTGTCTGTAAAGGGGTGGGTGCGTACTCCTGTAAAGGTCAAAAGGCGCAAGTTTTACTTCAAAAAACTTACTTGTGGTCGATTCTAGAGCATTCTAGAAGATGGTTTGACGTGGATTGAGCGCCTCCAGATGGTTCATGCATCCCAATGAAAGAGGAACTTATCCCATGAAGAGGGGAGCTATCCCTTTGAAAGAGGGGCTTATCCCATTGATGGTGGACCTGATTAACTTCCTCCAAAGCACTATAAATACAGGCATTGGGCCAGAGGGAGGAGAGGTTGAAAGCTGAACATTCCTAAGGGTAGATGCTGCTGAAATTAGGACTCCCTTATAGAGCTTGAGAGGAGAGATTCCAATCCTTTCTTAGCTTCATTTGGAAGTGGGTGAGCTGATCAAAGTAGAGGAGAACTCTTGCTGGACCCTGGGAGGGACCTGCTGTTGTGGGGAAAAATGCCTATGCAAGACGATCCTATCCACCTAAGGTGTGACAGTGCCTTAGCAACAAACAGAGACAGCTATTCTAGTATTCTTCCTTTATGAATTAAGAATGAAGAGAGATGGATGGACTAACCGGTGTCTTCCGTTTGTCCCTCGATCTGGTTTCTCTTCTCTTGGAGAGTTCCCAGCTACTTGCCTTCTCGCTTGCCCAGCTTCAAGAGGTTTCTGCAAGATCACAAGAAGAGAACACTACACAAGACATGGATTCATATTCATAACTAGTTCAGGATTAGAAATAAACTAAACATACTAATGCAATCATACATCAAAAATACATCAGTATATAGGAGAAACCAAGATAGCTTTATTGATGAATAACAAGGTTCAGGAAGAGATACAACCCAGAGGGCTCCAATCCAGCATCTCCTTCCCAACAAATGGAATTCCTATCTTCACCCCCTTCAAAGCATTAAGCACCCAATGATTCCAATCTCAAACCAACAGCAATTCTTTGCAATAACAAAATTCCAGCCTCTAGATCTCATGGAGGAGAGATCCATATATATATGTTTGGAGAGAGGATGAGCCAGCTTGAGATCTGACTAGTGTCCTCTCCCTCTGTCAGTTCTTGATTCCACTTGGAGGTTCTTGCTTCCACTTGGAGATTTGGAACCTCTTACTCATCACCAGTCGAATTCCCTGAGGCAAGTGTCATTGAGGAAGATTTTGGAAGCTTCCTGGGCTTTGACACCTCGTGGAATGAACTTGCCACATGTCAACTCTCGCTCAGCGCAGGTAGCCAGTGTTGCCTTTGACATTCAGCGCAGGTAGCCAGTGTTGGCTTTGACATTCAGTGCAAACAGCTAGTGGAGCCACTGAATTGATCCTGAATTGACTTGTTTTTGAGCAATTTCTGGTGGAGAACTTCTGTGAATTGTTGTGGTTTGTTAGCCTTGTTCTTCTAGGGGTAGGAACAACATGTTTAGGGCTTTGGATCCCTTAGATTATGGACATTTCGTGCTCAATGCTGTAAGGCACAAAAATGTCTATAACAGTTGCCCCCTAAAGTATGAGGCCGTTTATCGGGTGAAATGCTTTATCAGGGGGATCTGAAGTTCATCCAATGCTGGGAGGCGACCTGTAATAAGATACAATACGATACATTATTTTTCATACTGCTTTCATGATCTAGCCGAGGCGAGCATTCCCATGCTCAGCTTTATAAATTCATTTTTCTGTACATAGAACAGACAATCGTCTGATGGTAGACTGATAATTTTGATGAAATTATCATCCTTTGAGTAGGATGATTATCTGCTGCAATGATGTACATGTCAATGTCTTTATATTTCCTATATATATCGCAGCCCGGATGGATGAAACTAGATCCAGGGTCTTCAAACTTGTTCGATCTTCACTCTAAGTACAAGTCGATCCATGTGAGAAATGTTCTGAAGTCGAACATGGAAAGACATCGCTTGATTACCGGTCAATGAGGTAAGTCGTTAACAAGCACGAGAGGAATCACCGATAATGATAATGACCCTCAAGGTACTGCAGTACAATTCACGTGGTGTGAATAAAGGACTTGGTGTCGAACACCACGCAAAATCTTTCGGTCGAAGGTCATTGATGTATACCTGTCGCCGGAAGTGAGAAACTTGCCATTGAGGCATGCAAGCTTCAAAGTACTGAAGGGGTTGTTCCTAGATCAACTTCTTGGATAATGAGTTGATGTTGACAAGAAGCGATCCGTCAAAGGAGGGCCTTAATGAATCCCACATCAGTGACACGGAAAGGAGCTAATGATTTTGATGGAGGTGAAAACGATCTGTGACATATGATTCAGGGTGGCGGTCATGAAAGGATGAAGGATAATGTATGGCAGTGGATGGGACACGGTTGACTTTTCTGAACGACTTCTCTTGAACATATGGCGACACTGATGCGATGGATCGGTAGCATTACCCCAAATATGGATGGTATGGCGAGACCATGGTGATGTGACCGGTGAATGAAACAACCCAACCCGATTGTGGTACGGAGGAAAAGTGTCATGTTCAAGAGCGACTTGCTACCATCAAAGTTTTCTTGAGTTTCTCCCAATTTTTCCCCAGTCATTGCTGACCAGTACCTCTTTATTTTTGTCAAGCTTGAGGAGGATAACATATGCTTGTTCTATAACCTGCCCTTCGGGCAAGCCCATCGCTATGTTTTAACGAGCCTAGCGATAGTGAAACTCGTTCTCGTCTAAAGACAAGTTTGTCGCTATTTAATGATTTTAACGAGTCTAACGACAAGGATAACTCGGTCCTTTTCATTTTTAGAGAGTCTGAAAAGGTACATAAAGTTAACTCCAAAAGTCATTTTTCGTCATCTAATCCCTTAAGTCCGAAAAAGTATAAAACAATACAGAAGGGATGAGTTTTCGATAGTTTTAACGAGCCGAATAAAACAAGCGCTCGATCTTTTTGTGCAATAATCCCTCAGGTCAAAAAAGATTAAAATCTAGAGGAGGGATAGCACTTCCTGTCCCTTTAACGAGCTGGAAGGCCAAGGACTCGGCAATCTTTTCATATTTTACGAGTCAGTTGAAAAGAGCTTAAAGAAGACTCATCTTTTGAGGAACGAGTGATAAACAGGGTTAGCAGCTGATTCCAGGTACACGTTGGAATTTTCCAATCACGGCAGTGTCACAAGGATGGCTAGGTGAAATCACTCTTCGCAGCTGTTCCTCAAAATGGGTAAACAATCAATACAAGAAAGAGTTCTCTCTGCTGCGTGCAGCCCGATCCTCTGCAAACTAGGGTTCTGAGTCCGCTGCGTCGTCCTGGCTGCTGCGCCCCTGCGCACAGCCTCGCCCCTCCCTCTGCAGTCAGATGGAGGCCCCTGAGAGTTCTGCTCCCCCTGCGGATCCGCCCCCCGAAGTCACAGCATTCAGGAACTTGATAGCGAATGGATCAGCTCGGCCACCTTCAGCGACCCAGCAAAAATTCATCAAAAGGTTGGAATCGATTCCTTCTGTTGCCCTGCCAGAGGAGGATACCTGCAAAGCTGCTCTGAACTTGGCGGAAAAAGGCCTCATAGGCCAGTTTATAGGCCTATGGCCCTCTCCCAAATCTGTGGAGGATTGGACCCAAAGAAACTGGCAACCCCTCATAAAAAATGGAGTGAAGAGTTACTTCGTGGGCAAAGGGTACTTCGTCTTCGTTTTTGAATGCTCGGAAGACAGAAGCCTAATCTTCAGAAATGGCCCCTACTTCATGGGGCCGCAGGGACTGTATCTAAACCAATGGAATCCAGACTTTGATCCCTCTCAAGACGTACCATCCGCGGTGCCGGTGTGGGTAAGACTTCCCCATCTGCCCCTTCACTGTTGGAACCAAAAATCGTTTCAGACCATTGGGAATGCATTAGGCAAGTATATAGACCAGGCAGTAAGAAGAGATCAATACTCTTGTGCGCGTATCTGCGTCGAAGTGGATCTTGAAGAAGGATTGCCTGAAGCGATCAAGCTCACGGTGGCAGGATGGACTCACATCCAAGAGCTCGATTACGAACAGCTCCCTTTTAAATGCAGACACTGTCATGGCTACGGCCACTTTGCCAAGAATTGTAAGAAGAAAGCAGAGGACCAGGCTGAGAAACAGAATGGAGAGCAATGGACCCTAGTCCAGAGAACAGTCCAAGCAAAGAAAAACACAGGAAAAAGCGTTGCAACAAGTGACAGGAACAACGTCACCCCAACTCAGGAAACAGGAGACAACGAAAAAGGAACTAAGGAGGCGCAATCAGATCCACCGATCAAAGACCAGGTAAAAGAGAACCTTGAGGAAACCCCTCCTGAAAATAAAGAGGGAGGGGGTGACATTCACATCGAAGTCACCCAAGGCAGCCCCTCAAGCCCCACGTATGCTGAAATCACGAAGAAAAAGTCAGCTGAAAGCTCTGAGTCTTCAGAGGAAGAACTCTTTGAGAGGCCATTAAAAAGACCAGGAAGGAAATCTCGCAAGGAAAAAAGAGAAGAAGAAGCAGAAAGGCTCAAAACCCAAGGGAGCCAATCCACGATAGAAATGACAATCGGGAGAAGTAACAGGCCCAGGTCTTCCAAGGGCGGATCCACCCCAAGCATAGGTAAATAATGAAGTTAGTCTCTTGGAATTGCAGAGGACTGGGGAACCCCGCAAAAGTCGAAGCATTTAAGGACCTCTTAAAATCGGAACCTACAGATATCCTCATGCTCCAAGAGACTAAGATAGCAGGACAAGCCCTGCTAGAAACCAGCAAATCAAAATGGAAGAAAAACTCAGGCATAGCTGTCAGCGCTCGGGGATCCTCAGGAGGCCTGGCAACGCTCTGGAATGAAGAACAATTCCAGCTGATCAGCACTCATGAGACCTTGCATTGGATTTATACAGAAATCACCCACATTCCAAGTAAGTTATCTATCTCTCTGGTCAATCTTTATGTTCCTGTCAACTATTCAGAAAAAAGAGACTGCTGGAAATCTTTGGCAGATTTCCTCGAACAGGAAGCCCCTAACAACATCATTCTCGCTGGAGACCTCAATATTGTTTTGAAAGCCAAAGAAAAAAGAGGAGGTACTGACTCCAAGGACCCTATGGTGGGTGTTGTGGAGGAGCTTGCTCAGCTTTGGGACCTACAAGATTTCAACCCAATTCATGGTTTATTCACCTGGTCAAATAATAGAACTGGAACAGAACACATCTCTGCTCGGCTTGACCGTTTTCTAGTGCAATCCCTCCTCATGAACAAGAAAATCATAACATCAAAAATTCTGCCCAAATTGTCCTCGGATCACAAGCCAATACAGCTCTGTCTAGAAGACGAAGAGGACTTGGGTCCCATCCCATTTCGATTCTCTCCTCAATGGATTGAAAGAGAAGGCTTTATGGACACGGTGAAAGCATCCTGGAACATCCCCATTTCAGGTTCCCCAAGCTTTGTTTGGGAGCAAAAACTGAAGCTCACCAAAAAAGCTTTAAAATAATGGATCAAGAAACCAGCGCCCAACCCCACCTCTCTTAGAGTTGCAGCAGTCCAGGCCTTGCATTCCCTTCAAAATGACATGGAATGTAAAATTATTAATGAAAACCTCTTGGACAAGGAAATAAAAGCGCAGAGAGCAGCCTATCAATCTTTTAGAAACGAGGAAGAATATTGGAGATTAAAATCTAGGAGCCTGTGGCTAAAAGGAGGGGACCGCAATACATCTTTCTTCCACCGGCAGTACAGGGCTAGATTGTCAAGGAATCATATAACAGAAATAAAGACTATGACGGGCCAAATCTGCAAGGGCAATCAGCAAGTCAAAGAAGCTGCAGAACAACACTTTCAGAATCTCTACAGCTCGGATGACCAAGGTGAAGAAATGGAGGAAACAGAATTTCTCAATCACATCCCCTCCTTAATTTCACCAGAGGACAATGCAGATTTATGTAAACCTGTCACAGAGGAAGAAATAATCAATACTATCTGGTCCATGGACTCCGACAAGGCCCCCGGGCCGGACGGATTCTCCATTCACTTCTACAAAGTATGCTGGGACATCATAAAAAATGATCTTCAAAAGATGATAAGGGGTTTCATGACTAAAGCTAAAGTAGGTGGCAGCACTAACTCAACCTACCTAGCCCTTATTCCTAAAGACTCTAACCTGGAAACTTTTGCCAGATTCAGGCCAATTTCATTATGTAATGCTTCCTATAACATCTTGGCAAAGTTGTTGGCCAATAAAATGAAGCCCACGCTCCCTAGAATCATCTCTAAAACTCAAGGAGGTTTTTTGAAAGGTAGACACATCCTGGACAACGTCATTCAAGTCCAGGAGACCATTCACTCAAGCAAGCAGAGAAAAGAGAAAGGTATGTTAATAAAGTTAGATATGGCAAACGCGTTCGACAGAGTTAATAGAGCATTTCTCAGCAAAGTCTTGCTTTCCTTTGGCTTCTCCATTCAGTTTGTCAATCTTCTAAAAGCCTGCATGAACAATCCATGGATAGCTCCTCTCATAAACGGCAGACCTGCAAACTTCTTTAAAGCTAAGAGAGGCATCAGGCAGGGATGCCCGCTCTCTCCCTATCTTTACATCATATTGGCAGAAGCATTAAGCCGAAAACTCGAAGATGAAAGACTGTCAGGCTCCATCCCGGGCCTCAAAACCTCCAACAGAATAAGCCCCATAAACCATGCTTTATTTGCAGATGACTCGATTCTTCTGGGGGGTGCCTCAATCAGAATTGCAAAAGCCTTCGGCACGGTCATTAGGAACTACTGCAAAGTCTCAGGAGCATTGGTAAATGAAAGCAAAAGCGAAGTTTACAGCTGGAATACAAATCATCAGGAGCTCATCAATATAGCCAACACTCTTGGATTCAAAGGGCATTCACAATGGGAGAGCATCAGATATCTCGGTCTTCCCATAATCTCAGGAGTGAATAAAAGATCGCTTTGGAGCGACATAATCTGCAAATTCAAAACCAAAATCTTGAAATGGGGAGGCCACTGGTTGACAAAAGGAGGTAAGGTCATTTTAATCAAATCACAGCTCTCTTCATTAATAATTTACCAAGCTGCCTTTCTGCTTGCTCCCAGAAATATCATGGACCAAATCTCCTCTCTTCTTAGAAATTTCCTCTGGCAAGGAGGCAGGGGCAATGACAAGAAACTCCACCTGGTAAATTGGGAAACAGTCAAGAAACCCTTCGATGAAGGAGGACTGCAAATCCGAGATCCTTCTCTGGTTAATCTCGCTCTAGGCAGCAAGATCCTGTGGAAAATGTATAAAGAGCCAAGTCATCCTGTAAGCGTCATTCTGCGATCAAAATACACAACCAGAAATGAGTTGAGAAACCTCCGATTGGACCACACAGCCAACAGTACGCTGCTGTGGAAGCTCTGTCTCAAGAGCAGCAAAACCTTCAATCGTAATATCTATAGAATCCCGGGGAACGGCAAGAAAATTAGTATCTGGCAGGACAGGATAATGGGGCGAGATTCTATAAGCGATAATGAAGAAATCGCAGGCTTAAAGGACTGGTTAATCTCAGCTGGGAAGTCAAGTCTATACGACATATCTGTCTGGGACCAGAGAGGCGACTGGGCAGGTTGGGCAATCCCTGCACCACCAGCCCATCTTCAACAGCAACTGAATATCTTTATGGACCTGATCGAAGAGGCCGCCCCGATTCATAGATCGATGCAAGATCGATGGGGTTGGGGCCATTCTGGCGATTACTCTGCAGCGGAAGGTTATAAAGCATACCAAACAAAGGGAAATAACAAACACAGTCCAGCGTTTTGGAAAAACATTTGGGATCCCACTGCTCTTCCGAAAGTCAACTTCTTTGTCTGGACTTTGATTCACAATAAGATTCTAACAGGCGACAATCTAGCAAAAAGAAGCTTCGCTGGCCCTCACTGGTGCGCCCTTTGCAGAAGCAATGCCGAGACAGCTCAACACCTCTTCATCGACTGCCAATTCGCAAAGGAAGTTTGGGATCATATGCTTCAAGATTTACTTATAAGCTCTCCTGCTCAGATATCAGTTCCAGACCTCTTTGCAGAATGGAGCCATCGGTACTCTCGACACATCCCGCAAAAATCGATTTGGTATAAAATCTGGAATGCTCTGCCCAAGTTTGTCTGTTGGAAGATCTGGTTGGCCCGTAACCAGAAGGTCTTCAAGGAACACCAGCTAACTCCCTTGCAGGTAGCAGCTAAGGCTAAATCCCTTCTCCTAGAAACGGTGCAGCAACAGTATTATAAATAAGATGCATCTTTACAGCAGTCAGAGAAGCGATGGATTGGAAAGCTTGAACTGCAAAATAGGAAAATCCTCTTTTCTCCTAAACTAGAGCTCCCAACCTGGAAGAAGAGAGACGCAGATGAAACATTCCAGAAATGGTGGAGAGCTCAAAACACTCATACAATATTCTTTGACGGGGCTTCTAAAGGAAACCCTGGTCCCTCGGGTGCCTGTGGGATCATCTTCTCCCCTGAAGGGCGCTCCAGAGATTCTTTCTTCTGGGGTCTTGGAGTGAAGACTAACAATCAAGCAGAACTGCTCAGCCTTCTTAAAGCTTGTCAAATCGCCAGAGAAAAAGGGATTAAGGATATTCAGATTTTTGGGGACTCGGAGATCCTCATAAAGAAGCTGATTGCTGGAGAGTTATTCAGAAATGCAGGTCTCAACAGAACTCTGGAAAGACTGAAAAGAGTCCTCTCATTCTTTGCATCCTACAAATTATATCATATTCTCAGAACTTCAAACAGTGAAGCGGACTTGATGGCAAACAAAGGGAGCGCATTGGACAGAGGGTGGTTGTACATCAATGAGGACATATTTGTAGAAACTCCTCCATAATTGTTTTGATATAGCAGCTGTTTTAGAAGTGCAAGCAGGATGTAATCAGGGCTGCTTCGGCAAAGCCCCTCTCTTTTTTCAATAGATTTAATAAAAATCCATATCCGTTACAGTTAAAAAAAAAATGGGTAAACAATCATATGGAGGTGAACGATCGGCCAAATGAAAAGTGGAGGTGACGGTGCAAACACGACCAAGGCTTTAATGGCTGATAAGGTTACATTCACAGTGGTTATTTACCGGGTAGTGGTTCATTTTTTATTTTAAAATGAGCTTAAACGCTGGTGGAAACACTTGCTCATTGCTTATGTTTATTTTTTAACGAGCATGAAGTCCGCGTTAAAACTGCTCGGATCTTGCGTTTATTTTTTAACGAGCATGAACTGTGTGCTAAAACTGCTCGATGATAAGTTTGCATGCCCCCAGCATAACAACGCAAATCGAGGTGCATGCCCCCCAAGCTTCATTGCATTCAATTTGGTGGTTGGAATGAAGGTTTACCTTTGAGATTTGGAAAGGAGATTGTTTCATTTTTTAATGAGGTTGACACAGTAAAAGAACTACCCTCATGACTCCTTGTTTCATTTTTTAACGAGGTTGACATGAGATTAGAACCGTCCTTGGAGCCCACTGTATTTACAGTATTTCTATCAGGGCGATGATCCACGCTGACAAAATGTTTAGGAATCTTCTGAATCCATTAGATATGGAAGATTTCATATTGTAGGTTTCCACTGTGGCCACTTCTGCCAGATTACTTGCAGGCGGTAGGGCAAAAGTACCCATTAAGGCAGGGTCTTTTAGGAGACCTACTCCAATATTTTGAAGCGAATGATTGCTTCCATGGATCATTGGAATGCTTCCCGTAACTTGTGAACTGTCGGGGAGGAAAGTTTGTTGGTCGATGACTGTAATTCCTCCTTGAAAGGGAAATGCAATCTTCCTGGAGTAGGTCGACACAACTGCGGCCATGGCATATATCCAGGGTCTTCCCAGTAGGATGTTGTAATCGAGGTTTCCATCAATTACTTCAACATCAATTCCTACTGTTTTGCCCCCTAGTTCAACTTGCAAGTTACTTAAAATCCCGTATGGAGTGTATGATCGTCCATCAAATGCTTTTAACGTCGTTGACGATCTCGACAAGGGTGGTGAGCCTAAATTCTTCCAGCAACTCATCGACATAATACACGTAGATGCCCCCTCATCAATAATTGTTCGATGAACGGTTTTGTTGAGGGCTTTCACTTGAATAAGGAAAGCTAGTTGAGCTGGTAACTGAGGGTCATATCCTTTATGATCAAAGGCCACAAGATTGGAGTCCATTGGGTCAATTTCACCTATTGCTAATAATAAAGCTTTCTCTTGGGAGAGGAAATTTTGCGGTACCTCAAGCGTCGACATAGCGGACGGCGATTGGGCCAGGGCCTCTATTATATTATAATTCTGTGCTATTTTTGCACGAGGATTAAATGTCGACTTGTACACTACTCCCTTTGGCGACTTTATCATTTGTTCAGGAATGGTGGGTGGCACAACATTGGTCAAAGTTGTTGTCGAACTACTAGGTCGTTCATTAGCCTTGTTATTCGACACCTGTGGATTCCCGTAATCTTTATTCCTTGCCAAAGCATCATTTTGCTGCTTTGAGATAGACAACATAAGCACTTGGGATCGGGAAGCATTTTGATTAGCAACCAGTTTGGTACCCGGGCTTGGAAATGGATCAGTCAATATTGCTGAGGTTTTTGAGCTCTTAAAGAGTTTCTTAACTTCAGCTATATGTGGACAATCTCTCGTCCAATGATCCTCATCGCATATATGACACCCCGCAGGGGGTTTCCTTTTTCTCCCTTTCTTTTTCTTCTTGCCCCCTGGTTGCTTCAGTTGTTTTCCCTTGTCGGTCGACGCGGCATTTACTTTCGAGGCAAGAAGTTCCTCATTTGCATTTTGACTGGAAATCTTACGGGCCCTTGTAGATGTAGCCTTTGTCGATTTCGTGTCTGTCGTGCCAATCACGCCATCGATGGCATGAGAGTCATTGTTTGATTTAGGAGGAGGAGGAATTGAGAATTCCGGTCTAGGGGCGTCAGGTATTTTGTCGTAGAGCGTGCCAGACTGAGTATAGACTAAGTCTAGATATTGCGCACGAGCAATAATTTGCTCCTCCGTTACGACTCCCCCCTTGGCCACATCTTCTGTTATGGCAGGAAGTAACGACTTGATAAACCATTCAGCTAATAGATGATCGGGAACGTATGTTTTCACCATCCTACGACGACGACGCCACTCATGTATATGATCAGATATGTGAGTGGCTGTTGTCTGCTTGAAGTTGGTTAAGATTTCTATTCCCGTTTCATACCTTATCGGTAATTGAAAATGGGTTAAGAAAGTCATGGCTAGGGAGCTGAAATTGTCGAACGAGGCTCTAGGTAATTCAATATACCATTTTGCCGCTGGACCCGTTAACGTCCTCTGGAAAAGGCGAAGCCTTATCGAATCATCGTTTAGGGTGTTTGATGAACACCACAGATGAAAAGTCATCACGTGATTCGATGGGTCTTCACCTGGATTTCCATTAAATTTGGGAATGTCTGATGGAAGTTTGTGAGGAATCGCTGGCCACCAAGGGGCGTAAGCAATCGGATCGTTTGTTAACCGGTGTAAATCGGGTAACTCTAAAGTTGCTGCGAATGGTAACTGTTGATTCAGGTTAGGTGAAGCATACCTGGGGTACGATGGAATTGCCTGAGCAGTGGGCCTTTGCATACCAGCATAATGTAATTGATGTTGGTATGACTGATACGGTTGGCGGACTTGACCACTGTAAAGCGGTTGGTTTTGACCGTTTTGAATATACGGTTGTCCACTGTTCGCAAAGATCTGCTGCTCAGAACCTTGGTACACTTGCTGGAATTGTGGTTGTTGGTATTGCACCAGCCACAGTTGTGAAGCCATGTTCTGTTGTGCTATACTAACCGTTGGACCAAGGTGTGGGGTAATTGTACCCGTTTGGACCTGTGTCGCCCCACCAGTTGGCGATTGTGGTTGTGTCACAAGGTCAAGGGGTTGTTGCATTACAACCTGAGAAATCTGAGGCTGACATACAACAGGCATCGCTTGAACTTGTGACACTGTTACAATAGCTGGTGTGGTCGGGATGTTCGACATAAGTACACATTATTGCATAGAATACACAACCCTTGGTTGTTGAGGTAGCATAGGTACCCAACCACTTGATGTAACTCCAGTATAACCTGAATACTGTTGTGAACTCCCGTATGGATACCCTCCCGGAGGGGGTAGTGAAAGGGCATACTATCCCCCATACGGTAGCAATCCGGAACTCAAGGGGATTGTTTGTCCTTGGGGACTGGATTGCCCAAATTGACCTCCAAATGGATCAATCTGGCGAGTTTCAACATAAGAGTTGCTGGATATTATTCCGGAGGAACAAACTGGAACAGACCACACTGTCGAAATAGTCCCTGGATGGACTCCTTCTAGCGGTTGTGAGCTAGTTGGGACAGATGGTACGCTGGCAAACATCGTTGGAGTGATGGCAGGGGCTTCTGTTGTCGCTATGTCATTCGACACAGTCCTAGATGTTGACGGTTGTTCAGATATTTTGAGTTTATCCAATAGATTGCCTAGCGATTCTACAGGAACTTCCACTGGTGATGGACTAACTTCTGATGTAGAAGGAAATAGAGTGACCCCTACTCCAAAATGTGTTGGAGTACTTGCTTGCGGATCCTCTACAATTTCCTCTATTGCAATCAAACCAGGTGGAAGAGCAAGACCGTCAAGTCTGTAAAATATTTTTGGTGCCGAAGAAGGGGTTGAATCGACAGCGACAGTTGTTTGAGGAGCAAGACTCTCTGAACCGGTTACAGATGGAACTGGTTCAGTAACGCAAGTATTTGCTCCCAGACTAGGATCAGTGTTACTGTCCCTCTGTGGCTGTTGAACTTCTTCTATAGAGGCAGGGTTTCCAGAAATGTTTGGAGTAACCAGAATCTCAGATGTCGTTGGAACACTTGTTCTAACTTTGATAGGAGATTTCGAACCGGTTAAACGAGTTTGCTTTGTCCGTACTGTTTTCGATTCCGGAGACAAAGACGGTTGACTCGTAAGCCTCCGCGAACGACGGGGTTTCAATTGACTTTCTTCCACGATTGCGGATTACTCGATCAACCAAAATACAAAAAGGGGAAAGTGTGTTTCCGAATTAAATGAATTTTTTAGACGCTTTTAGACACAACTTGCTTTTTCACTTTTAAAGAGTCGAGAAAAAGCTAAAGATGGCTCTAGTCTCCTTCGATGTTTTAACGAGCCCGAAGTGACAAATGCTCGGATGGACTTTTTCCGTTATAGAGTTTGAAAAAGGCCAAAAGGAACTGCTCTAGAGTTCTAGGCAGAGGGTGTGCCAAACTTTTCGCAAAACCGCAGAATACTTTTTAGGGTACGGGCAGTCGATCTTCCTGAATGCTGTGTTCAGTGCATTGCGATCAGTAGGGCGGCCGACACGGCTTCCTAAGGATAAAGGTTTTATGCCTATAGGGGTCTCCCAATATATACGCGACGATACGTGGGAGCACAATCCATACTGGCGCTATCGTCCCTCAGGAGGAATCACCCACCATCAACGAGATCGACAGTCACCAGGCTTTACGACGCCGGAACACGTCTCTAGCCTAGACCTCTATGTTGTGCGTTATGTTGCAAAGCATTGTTAAGTTCATTCAATTTATTTTAGGTTGATCTTCTTAGAAGTTTGCCTTTTGAGGTTCACCACGAGATGTATGATACAATTCCTAAATGCAGTCTAAAGATGATAAGCAAGCTTTATATCTTTTCAACTTTGAAAATCCTAGCTACTAAGGGAAAAGAAAGGCACCATCTTTTCTCAAAGAGCAATCAGCACACTCTAATGCACTTTTCCTAAATCAAACATGCAAACTATCAAGATGCAAATGCACAATGCAGGTGTTTGTTTTATGCTTTCTTAGTATTGATGCCTACGAAGAAAGCTTTTTGTACAACTTTGAATTTGCTTTTAAATGACAAATACAAACAAGTTTACTTTTTCGAAATCAGAGAGGGTAGAAGAGATTACAACACTTAACGATTTTCGAAATGAATACTTGTTTCGACACTTAAAAGAGACAAACTCAAACCAATAAGCAAGAGTAAATGTATAATCAACTGCAAACAGCCAATGAACTCTCTCCTAAGATCACAATCAACAGATCTGAATCAAGGGCTACAGGATGACTATTTCACTCATGCAAAGGAAAACTGTAAATGATGCCACAAACACATAAAAACACTCACAGTCTTTTTGTACAAAAGGAGGCGGAATTTAAGCAGAGAAAAGGAGTTATTAGACTGGTACCTATGCTGGTTACAGGCTGCAAAAATCAGAGATCAAAACAAGGCAAAACAGAGCAGAGAACCCCAGCTGCACAAGGCCAAACTGGTTCAGCACAACCTCAACATAGGGGTTTTGACATTCAGCGCAGGTAGCCTTCACGGGACCTGCGTTGAAATGCAGAATCCCTTCACAGGGTCTGCGCTGAAGGAGAAACTCTCGTTTCTCACTGGGTTCTGGGTCACAGATTGCTATTTAATCTACTGTTTTAGGCCAAATAAAAGCAACAAGCAAGGTGCAATCAAAGGGATGCTTTGCGGGAGTACTAAGATCTATCACAAAGGATCATCAAATCATTTGTGAGTCCATTGTTCAGATCATAGACAAGTCCAGTGATTGGATCAAAGCAGCAACTGTCTACTTTGCATCTGGGAATAGCAGATGCAGTTCGATTGTTGCTGTCGAGTCTATGAAGCAAACAAGGATAGAAATACAAATAAAATGACTAAACAAATGTCCCCAGTGGAGTCGCCAATTTGTTGTGGGGAAAAATGCCTATGCAGGACGATCCTATCCACCTAAGGTGTGACAGTGCCTTAGCAACAAACAGAGACAGCTATTCTAGTATTCTTCCTTTATGAATTAAGAATGAAGAGAGATGGATGGACTAACCGGTGTCTTCCGTTTGTCCCTCGATCTGGTTTCTCTTCTCTTGGAGAGTTCCCAGCTACTTGCCTTCTCGCTTTCCCAGCTTCAAGAGGTTTCTGCAAGCTCACAAGAAGAGAACACTGCACAAGACATGGATTCATATTCATAACTAGTTCAGGGTTAGAAATAAACTAAACATACTAATGCAATCATACATCAAAAATACATCAGTATATAGGAGAAACCAAGATAGCTTTATTGATGAATAACAAGGTTCGGGAAGAGATACAACCCAGAGGGCTCCAATCCAGCATCTCCTTCCCACCAAATGGAATTCCTATCTTCACCCCCTTCAAAGCATTAAGCACCCAATGATTCCAATCTCAAACCAACAGCAATTCTTTGCAATAACAAAATTCCAGCCTCTAGATCTCATGGAGGAGAGATCCATATATAGATGTTTGGAGAGAGGATGAGTCAGCTTGAGATCTGACTAGTGTCCTCTCCCTCTGTCAGTTCTTGATTCCACTTGGAGGTTCTTGCTTCCACTTGGAGATTTGGAACCTCTTACTCATCACCAGTCGAATTCCCTGAGGCAAGTGTCATTGAGGAAGATTTTGGAAGCTTCCTGGGCTTTGACACCTCGTGGAATGAACTTGCCACATGTCAACTCTCGCTCAGCGCAGGTAGCCAGTGTTGCCTTTGACATTCAGCGCAGGTAGCCAGTGTTGGCTTTGACATTCAGCGCAAACAGCTAGTGGAGCCACTGAATTGATCCTGAATTGACTTGTTTTTGAGGAGTTTCTAGTGGAGAACTTCTGTGAATTGCTGTGGTTTGTTAGCCTTGTTCTTCTAGGGGTAGGAACAACATGTTTAGGGCTTTGGATCCCTTAGATTATGGACATTTCATGCTCAATGCTGTAAGGCACAAAAATGTCTATAACACCTGCACAACACTAAGGCACTGGTTGTAATGGTTTCTTTTGTTTCCAATTAATACAATTAAGTTCATTTTTCTCAACAAGTTGTTACATATAATTTGTTTCATATACTCCTTGGTCTTTATGATGAATATGTTTTATTATATGAGTTATTCAGGTGCTATGTAATCGTTTGCTTGTTAGTGAATGCAGGCTTCGAGGAGAAGGAGCTCATCTGGATCAGAGAGGCTTGGCTGCTACAAACAGCGTTGGATTAAAGGTAAGACTTGAACACCTAGTTGCTTGTATTTTAAATGCATATTTAGGGAAAGATAGTGCTTGATTGTTTTGTTTGTCACTAGAAAAGCCTTGTTTTCTAGGGAGGTCGGTTTTGTCATCAAAATTGACTCTTTCCGCATGACACTGTGTCCAGCCCCATATGTTCAACTAGTGTGAAGCAGTGCTTCGCCAGTTGAAAGCAGAATCGACAACATGCAAGACCCGTACCCAACATAGTTTTGGGTATGGTACTATCATAGTCTCACTTTTCCTTGAGAGGGTACTTGTCATGCGGCCACGGGTGAGCTTAGGTCCCTTTGATCCGAGGGAGCCAAGGCAGGGTCATTGGTCATCACTTGATCCTTGCACAAGAGGAGGACCACTCCGGCACTTCTTTGATGAAGACTTCTTCCAGTGGCTCCGTAGCCAGATAGTGATTGTTGATGACTATGCCGATGGAGGCATGGACTTTACCGACGACCCAGACTTGATGCTACCGCCCGGGACCAATTGGGGTCCTCAAGGTGAGAATAATTTTGATAGTACTTAAGTATTTTTGTGCTTTTGAATGTATATGTAATGTTTTTTTACGATGAGATAAAACTGACATGAAACTTTTATGCTTTCACACAGATGTGGTGCCAGTACGACCTATCGACGAACCTCGCTATGTGTGACGAGGCAGCCAACTACTTGCTAGAGGGGGCGATGCCGACATTCTCCACGAGGTTCTGAGGAACCTAGAGGGTTTGACTATGGGTGTCCCCCCGTTCCTATGAGGGAGATTCCCGCTCATATGAAGCGAAACACCATTGGTGTACCTGAGTGGTTTCTGGTTCCTCTTTGGAGGGTAGCTAGAGCTGTTTTAGCTTTTCTGGAGAAAAAGGCTCATTTTAGCAGGTGTTCTGGTGTAGCCATATGAGTGTTTGTAGCTGGGCGTTGAGCCATTTTGTACTTAAATCATCCAAGTTTCGGAATATTTTGATGTAAAAACTAGATTTTGATCTGTATATATATACATATATTTTTGGTATTCTGGTGGTGTAAATGTGTTTTTAAATGTTTTTTGTAACAAATTTTTAACTTTAGTAAATGTTTTACTTCTCATGCATGCTGCTATAACAAATGAGACAAATGCCAATCCAATACATAGTTAGCTAACAAATCAACAACTGTATTAAATTCTCGAGGAACATGTTCATATGTGATTATTTCAAATCGATGTTCCAAGAGTCGCACCCTTAGATAGTTACGTAACAAGGTTGGATTACGGACATGATAATGGTTTTTCAATTGAATAACGACTAGCTGGGAGTCTATCCTAACCACCAGATTGGAGATGCCCCTTGATGACGATTCTATGAGAAGCGAAACAACTGACATGTACTCGGCAATATTGTTGGTGGTAGTACCAAGAAAGACCCCCCCGGAGCAAAATATTTCCCACTTGGGTGTATAGATGACCTAAGCAGCTGATGCAATGTGTCGTGTGTGACGACTAGCACCATCCATGTATCCTACGTATGCTAAGGGCAACAACGACATCTGCATTGCAAGAAGAATGCATGAGACACGTACTCCACTAAATAACAAAACAATCCAATCACATCAAAAAGGGTAAGAAAAACTTATGAATACATAAAATTACAAAGCACATGCCCAATGCGATACTAGGCACAATACTTTTTCAGATAGAGCCCGTATGTGGGCTCCTTGAGTGGGATTCCATCCCAGTCCTGCAGTTCATATGCCCTCGAGGGGAGGACTTTCGTTATGACATAGGGACCTAGCCAAATGGGTCGAAGCGTGCATGCCTCCAAGAGATTATCTTTTGGATGATAGAGCGATATGAAATCACCCTCTTGGAAAGAACAAAACCTAACCTCTTTTGCAAATTGGGTTTGTACCCGCTCCTTGTGAGCTGCGAGTGCCAAATCAGCATCTCGACGGGTTTTATCCAGCTGTTTGAGGTATAGTAGGCGTTCTTCTTCAGCAGTGGGGCCGAGCATGGGTTCAATGGCTATTTCGAGGGAAGGAATTGGCCACCCATTTCGTTTTGCCTCATCGTAAAGTTGGATCTCATGCACGACAAACGATGGGTTAAAGTCGGGCATTTCCTCATGAGACCAAACAAATTCATCGTGTAATTCCTCATGTAGGCAGGTGGAGCTTGAAATTTCCTTAGGACTGCAATCTGCTCGCATCTGGGTGTCTTCCACGATGCCTGTCGTGACAAAAATATCTATGGGCATTGACCTGGAAGTGTCATCCATATTTTCTTCCACCCCAAAAGTTTGGATTCTTGTATAGGGTGGGGAAATGATTTTGTTTGTGTCAGAGGATAGGAATTGAAGAGGCATCATGTCCAAATCAGATGTCAGACCCCAAAGATGCCAATCCTCCCAATGTTGCTCTCCAAAACTCATGATTTCATGAATGGCTTCGTCTGTAGATGGGAGTTGATCACATGGATCTAAAGGAGGAGAGGTTATGGGAAATTGGGTGGTACCGTCGGCAATAGCCAACATGACCGGAGATGTGGATGTGGATTGAATGCCTTGGTAGGCCGATTTAGCTAGTGACAGTGGCATCTGGTCTTTGAATGTGTCAAGGTCTGAAGGCACCGTGAGGATCCAGGGATCAGTCAATTCATGAGGAATTGATGAAAGCATGTTGACCGATTGTGGAACCTGCGGCGGCTGAAGAGGAAAAGAACCCATCAAGGAGGAAGCCTTCAACATACCGGTACCTATACTGACACAATTGTTAGTTACACCTCCTACTAGGGATACAGAGCCACTTGGTAATGGTGAATAATCAGGGGTGTAAAAAGACAACTGATCCACTATAATGACCTTTCCATCCAATGGAAATAGGATGATACGAAATATAGTGGATACAACGACCGTCATGGCATATGTCCAACTGCGACCCAGTAATAGATTATAGTCGAGTTTCTTGTCCACGACTTTTATGTCCACCATTACTGTTTTCCCAGCCAAAGTGATGGGAAAACTAGCTAAGTATCCTTTTGGGACAAAGGTGTAGCCATCGAAAGCTTTAAGGGAGTTCGACAGCGGGGAGACGATTAGGGAACCCAAGGCAAGCCAACATGAAGTTGACATAATGCAGGTTGAAGCACCTTCTCGATGACAGTTCGGTGTATACCTTTACCTTTCGAAGTGATATGCACCTGAAATGCAAGCTGGTGGGAAAGAGGAGGTTTGCACTTGTCCATGTCGAAAATAGCAAGCATGGAATTTGTAGGGTCAATACCCCTGATAGCCGAAAGCAAAGCTTTCCTTTGGTCGGGGTATGTTTGTAATACTTCAAGTGCTGACATAGCCGACGGCACTTGCACCAAATCCTCTACGATGTTGTAGTGTTGGGTGGCACGTGCAGATGTATTGTGCATTGTGTGTCGAAGTGCCCGTTTTGGGGGTCGAATTACAAAGTCCTCAACCGGCCTTTCGATATGTAGATCGTTGGGCGGCGATGGGTTTTGACCTGCGGATGGTTCTGTTGTCGGAGCGACAGGAGCTCCATATGATTTGGCTCTTGTGGTTAGTTCTACCGTTTCAAATGTGTAAACAGTAGAACTTCCTTCACCAGCTGAAGGATGTTGTGAACCGTCGCTACCCCCTGACATGGGTTGTGGTTGGTTGGAAATGAGATTTTGTTGTTGTTGAGTAGGAAAAGGATTTCTAAGGACAGCAGGTGCCTTACCAGAATCTCTTTTGGCAAGGTAATTCGTGCATTCTTGAAGACACGGAAAACACCAAGTTACATGGTCTTCAAGATAGAGTTTGCATGAATAGTTGGTGCCTTTATCCTTTTCTGTATCAGTAGGTGCAGCGGCTTTCTGTTTCGGCTAGGCTGCTTAGATGACTGCTCCTCAGAAGGAGCAGTCTTGTTCTTATTCTTCTTGTTCTTGCTACCGTATTTCCTTGTAGACTGCACAGAGTTAATCGCAGTGGCAAGAAGAGCAGTCACTTTGGTAGAGGGGTCCACTGCCATCTTGGCAACTGAACCACTGAGTTGTTTTATAATGACCCCAGAGGTTGCGCCGATGATCTCGTTGGCATGCGCTCCAGGGTGCTGAGTGGTGGGAGGATTTGGGCTACCAGGACCATAGGGGATAATGTCATAGAGAGTGCCAGACTTTGAATAAAGCAAATCTAAGTGTTACGCATGATGTATGGATTGGTCTTCTGTGACCGCACCACATAGAGCAACATCTCTAGCGATTTGTGGGAGAAACAAATTACATAACCAATATGTTAAGAGGAAATCAGGGATGGGATCTTTGACTAACTTCTGCCTACGTCTCCATTCATGGATATGATCAGAGATGTGGGTGGCGGTATCCTAACGAAACGAAGTAAGGAGCTCTATCCTTGTCTCATAATGGATAGGTAACTGAAAGTGCTTTAGGAACTCCATCGCTAAAGCGTAAAAGGTATTCATTAACGCACGTGGTAACTCAATATACCACTTTACAGCATTGCCAGTGAGGGTGAGGGGAAAAAGACGTAATCGGACACTATCATCCACCATAGAGTTAGAAACACACCAGAGATGGTAGGTGGTGACATGAGTGCCCGGATCCTCCCCTTGTTTTCCATCGAACTTAGGAATGTCTGTTAGTATTTTATGTGGGATCGGAGACCATTGTAAGTTGTGGTAAATGGGGTCATTTTTCAACTTGTATAAGTCGGGAATATCCAATGTTGCTAAAAAAGGCAAATTGTTGGGTGCCCCCGACTCGGACAATGGTGATGACAGATGACCTGAGGAGCTATGTGCTCCTCCCATCATTTGGTTCCCCATGGTGTACATGGGCTGCGTGGTGTAGCAGTTGCTTTGTGGTACGGTGTTGTAGAGTGGATTTCCATGAGGATTTTGATACTGGGGTATGAAGTTGCCCCCAGTATAAGCGATGCCCCCTTGACTCATCTGAGCTTGTGAGTAGGGTGCCCCCATGGATTGGGTGGGAATCCCTTGTGGATTCCTAACCGACACAGAACTAACCATATGGCTTTGATTGACAGAGGGAACACTCATGTCAAGCAGCGACTATCCATGCATGCCTAAGAATAGCGGGGGAACTGTGACATTCCCCGTTGACATGTGCATATTGGGAACCGCCCCAGATATCTAAATCTGGGGGTTGGAACTGTACATTGGCGGTCGACCTTGTTGTTGGTAAACTGGAACCGCACCCATAGTGCCACATTGAGTGTTGTATGGAGCACTATATGTGGCACTAGTCGAAGGTATGCTTTGTGGCACCATAGGAGTGGAACCTGGCATCTGCTGGGTTCCACTTATAGAGGGTGTTATGTGAGTTGTAGTACCTGGGATGAATGGGATAGCGGGATTCCACATTACCGGTGTTGTGATGACCGTTGACTAGGGAAGTGGTAGAGGACCAACAGTGTCTCTATAATTCCACAACCCTTAAGGCATCGACTGGATAGATGGGAAAGTTCCACCTACTGAAGAAGGAAGTACAGGTACCACGGGAGCAATGATGGGTTCCGACAGATCTGTAAGCAGAGTGTTAAAATGAGGAAGAAATCCTTCTGTGAAGAAATCCTCCAGCAAACTAGAATCACCAGTCATCCAGATAGATCTTGTGTGCGATTTAGGAGACTGATTCCTCGAAGATGAGGAATTCAAGTCAGTCGAACACGAGAGATCCTCCACAATGAGTGGAGGAAGCCTAACAATCGTCTGGATTGATGATGAGGGCTAGATGTAGCCATAGTGACTGTTAAGTTTTATCATATAATTTTAATGTGATATTCTTTAAAGTCTTGAAAACGATAACACTCAGGTACCTAAAAAGAAAAAATACACTAAATATGTCAATCAACAAACAGAAGGAAATTACGTCATCTGATAAACACCGATTACTGGAGATGAAACCCAGTCTCTCAATGAATAACAGAGAAGGATATCCAAATGTACGGCATGGCTATCTCTTGCCTCCACATCATCCTCGTCATCCTCTTCTTTGCTGCTCTCGAAGAAGACCTCAATAAAATGTGCCTTTCCAGCAGCACATCTATGTCCTGGTGCCCACGGCTCCTGACATGTGAAGCACAACCACTTCTTCTTCAGCTCCCTCCCAACATCGTCATCCATCTGTACTCGTCCTGGATTCCCCTTTGGAGTTGGAATCCTCACATCCTTCCCCTTAGATTGGAAAGTCTATCTCTGGGAGTAAGGTGTCCGGGTCCTCGGTAAGACATCCTGTAAGTCCCAAGTCCTGATGATAGCATCCTGGAGTGTGGCTGGTCTAGTGGATCGGACTAGACCCCGAAGTGGCTCTACTAACCCCTCAACATACATATACACCCTCCACGCCATGGATAGGTCTGGCACCATCACGGAGACCCTCAAGAAATCTGCAATGTAGGTCTCTGGGCTCCCTGTCTGTTTGAGCCTTGTCAGTTCAACAAAATGCTGCTCTGGATCCCTTCGATCAAATCGCTCCATCAATCTCCTGGTAAACTCAACATATGTCATCACTGTAGAGTGCCCGTGTGTAACCATCCCATGAAACCACCAATCTTGGGCCTTACCATCCAAATGCAATTTTGCCACCTTGATGGCCTTTGTCTCCGACATCTGGTTAAGATGGAAATAAATGTCCAGCTTCTCCACCCAAGACTTTGTCGAACTGTTTAATGAACCATCAAATGTAGGCAAGTGGAATCTACTTGCTACACGGTGGGTGTCCCCATCATGGTAATGCCGGTACCCTCTGTGATGGTTGCGGGGTCTGCTATCCCGCTGGAGCTAAACAAAATCTCTGAATGAGAGCGCTTTCCTGAACTCCTGCCCATAGGCCTGGTACTCTGCGAAATAATCACCCATATGTCTGGGCTCTGCCTCCTACTAGGCTACGGCCCCCATGTCTGCTCCTAAGAAAGTGGGCATGGTAGAGCGTGTAGGGGCATGTGAGGCCACCTGTTGCGCAGTATCACGTTGTTCTAGCAAATGGTGGGATGCGCCCGATCCCTCACCAACCTGGAAAACTTGTGGGCTCTCACGCTGTCTAGCCTCTACTGCCGTGAATCTCTACCCCATCACCTCAATCTGCCTCGACAGATCCTACACCGATTTGAGAAGCATATCCGCAAATCTCTTCCCGTCATGATCTGCCATCAGAGCCTCCTGCTCTGCGTCCACCACAGGCTCCTTCTGTTCTACGTCCACCACAGGCTCCTCCTGTTCTGCGTCCACCACTGCAACATAGTCTCCCTCTCCGTAAGTGTTCTCCAACCTACGCCCAGTGTCTTTGTATCTTTGACCTTTGTAACAGATGTAGGGTTTTTCCCTCGGTGTCATAGATTGCTAGCTCCACAGGCTGAGCCAGATCTATGCTCTGATACCACTGTAATATCCCTAACCCAGAATATTCCTCAAACCCCAGCAAAATCTCAACCAGCAAAACATACAAGTGGTATAATAGCCAAGAAAATCACAGAGATATAATAACAGCAGTGCAAAAACAATAATGTATATATGAAATATAAATAGATACTCAAGAAATGCAATGAGAAATACTAAGCCATTTTATTATACTGAGTAGAAGAATGAGTACAGGAGGTCATCAGGAAGATGGCATCTCAACTTGCACAAAGCAAGTGAAGAAATACACTCAGAATAGCAAAGGAATGGTCCTCTCTGAACTGTGTCCAAGCTGCTGGAGAATTGTTGTGCTACTGTTGCTGCTAGAAATCAGATGAGGATTTGGGGTTGCTCCCCTCCTCAGAAAAGGCTGAAACTCTGGAATCGGACTCTACTCAAGAAACCCAGAAAAGCCTAGAAAGCTTTTCTGAAATGGCCGACCCACGAAAATCACCCACTTGGGGTTCTGTGCAGTCCCTCAATGCTCTGCGCTGCCACTGAATGGAACCCTCCAGAAATTTACATGAAACCCTTGCCAAAACTCTCCAATATGCAAGGGTTGATCCCCTGCTCTATCTCTCAGCACAAATCCTACTTCAACCCTCAACCCAGAACTCCTGCAAAAGGAACTGCGTCCCTCTCTCAGTGTTGCGTATTGCTCCAAAACACTGATGAAACTGCTGCTGAAATGCTGATGAAACTACTTCTGAAATGCCAATGGAAATACCTTTCCCGAGCAGGCACTCGAAGTCCCCCGGGACTAAGGGTGAGATCTCTGAATGGAGACACTCAATGCACTAAATAGTGCTGCAGACTATCTAAACAGCCAGCGTGCTCTAAGTCGAAATGACTATCACAAATGCTCATAACAGAATCATCAAAATGAGGGGGCTCCTCTCTCCTTTATAGCCTTTTCCTCTCTCAATCCCAAGGCTCACCTCCTCCTGCATGATTCTTCTCTTTCCACGTGTTTCTTCCCTCTTGCGCAGTCCCTCCATGTGTCTGTGTGGGCTCTGTTTCTGCGTCCCCCTTTGGGCCCCTTGGCTCCCCTTTAAGTCACAGTGTTGTGCTACTAGGAAGTGACTTTTTATTCCAAAAGTGAGTTATGTCCCCCTTCCTCACTTTTTCATTTACAAATAACTATAGAAGGCAAAAATTGAACAAAATCGAATATTCCAATTAGCCATGGCTAATTAGGAATATTACAACTCGTTACCAACTCCATTGCCTGTTCAAACAAAGATGTGCAGTTAACGATTGCGGCATCGACGGTAGCCATACCTTCCTTGATGATAGCGTCGCGCTATTTCCTAACTTCAAGCGGAGTCGAAGGCTGTGATTTTGAGTTGCAGCTCTATGATTTTCATGTTGAGTTCAAATTGAACTCTTGCCACCTTTGCTTTTGCACCGTGGACACTTGCAGCTAGTTTCTGGATCTTGGCCTCGGGTTGTGCATCCTTAGGTATGTGAAACTCCGACACTATTCTCCACGCCTCTGCAACCACAGCTACCAGCTGGGAGCTCTGCGCCTGGATAGTATCCCTTTCCTTTAGGGCCTACATCTTCTCGATGAACATTTATTCATTGTTCACCCGATACTCGCTTATTAAACTAAGAGCGTGCTGCTCCCGAGCTCTCAGTTCCGTTGTCACTCCTGCCTGTAGTGCATAAAGAAATTCACTGGGCAGCGCTGTAACATTGAGGCCAATGTTCTTCAGGGTACTTATGATGATCTTGTCATCACCCGATTCCACGCTCAGGGACCCTTCTGGCAGAGCAACTGTTTGAAGGTCAACTGTCCTTACCAGTTCTGCAGCCTGACTTGTCCCCGGTGCCAGGCTCGTCTGTGCGGTGCTCACTTGTTCTGTGCCCACTTGTATTCGGCTAGTTTGGATCTGCAGTTCGCACAGATCCTTCTGGACATTTCCCAACGAGTACATGTACTGTTGCTCGAATTGCTGCAACAGTTCGGTTGTAGTGTCGCGCACCTTGTCACCGATCTCATCGAGATTGACCAGGTATTTCAAGGTGGAATGATCTGTGTACATCTTGAAATGTCCGCCCAGCAGAGAGTGTCTGAACTTTTGGAACGTGTACACCATAGCCAATCTTTCGCGCTATGTCGTTGAGTAATTCTTCTCAGCCTTTGATAACTTCTTACTCGCAAAGGCTATAGGGTGATCCATCTCTCCTTCACCAGCTTGTGTCAGCACTGCTCCCAACGCAATACATGAGGCATCAACGTGCACATGGAATTCCTTCTTCCAATCCGGGAAGACCAAGATCAGCACGGTGACCATCTTTTCCTTTAATACATCCAGACTGTGCTGACATTCTTCATCCCAACAGAATGTAGTGTCCTTCTTCAATAGCTTTTCCATAGGTGCGGTAATCTGAGCATAAGCCTTGATGAACTTTCGATAATATCCAGTATGGCCCAGTGTTGCACGCAACTGTTTGACACTCCTCGTGGCCTTCAAATTGACGATTACTGCGATCTTGGCAAGGTCCACCATTAGTCTTTGGTTGCACACCACATGACCCAGCAAGATCCCAAAGGGGATGCAGAATAAACACTTCTTTAGGTTCAACGCGATTTGATATCTTCGGCACGTATCCAACATTAAGCGGAGACTAGCTACATGGCGCTTTACTAACCCAAACATTGTCCAGTCATCAAAATACAACTCCAAAAATTTGTGAATGAACTCCTTGAACGTCGCAATGACTACGTGAGAGAATATTGCCGATGCATTCTTAAGTCCAAACGGCATCACAGTATACTGGAAACAACCCCATTCTGTCGTGAAAGTTGTTTTACTCCTATCTTCTGGCGCGATCTTAAACTCATGGTATCCAGAGAACTCATTAGTGAATGAGTAGGCCTCCTGCCCTCTAACATTATCCAATACCTCATCTGTAAATGGTGTCAGGAAATGATCATGGACACAAACGTCATTAAGCTTCCTCAGATCTACACAAATCCGTATTTCTCCCTTTTGTTTCTTTTCTTAGACCACCAGTGGGCTCACCCAATCAGATTCCTCCACAGGTTCGATAATTCCTGCCTCAAGCATCTTGTCCAACTCCAAGCAGACTTTTTCCTTGTATTTTGGATTAAGGTGATGTTGACCCTGTCGCCTACACCTACCTAAAAGTTAGTGAGAAAAGCCTTCAACCCCACAAGGTGTGGTTGGTGGCAGGGAACTCAGAGAAGAGGCTATCACACTAATCTCGACTCTCTCCGTTTGAGCTATCTCCCAGGTTAGCTAAGGGGGGTGGTCCCTAATGAAAAGTTAAGTTAAAATATGTGAGTTTCTAGGAGAGTGTTATAGTGAAAATGGATTACTTTTAAGGATTTATGAGCAAATATGAAGTGAGCAACTTGAAATAACAATTCCAATCATTAATATGATTAAAATCCATAAAACCAATGCCTTATAAGGAATTTGCTCAACAATTTAAAGATATATTTGTTCAAAGTAAAATGCAATGCTCTCAATAGAGAAAACAAAGTAACCCTGAAATGTAAATAAGAATTGTTAGCACAAGATATGAAGATACTAAATGCTTTTGAAAAAATCAACTTTATAAATCAAAACATGTGAAACATATCTTGCCAAAACCCAAAAATTAGTAATTAACTTGGAAATGTAAAAGAAAGGAAATGCTAAACCAAGACATCAATATGCAATTAGACTTGAAACATGAAAAGAAAACACTTGTTTGAAATGATTACAATACTTGCTTTTGGAATAAACTTTGCATATGAAAACTCAAAAAACCATCAAAAGACAAGTAAAGTAAATGTGATGGAAAGTGCTCTTGGTTAATTTTATTAATTAGCTCTACAACAAGAGTACAATTTAACTCTTCAATCCTCAGACCTCACCCTCGCCCAATGATATAGATCTCATAGTGAGGAGTCAATAGAAGAGTAAAAGATCTCTAAGATGTTTATTTCAACCAACTTATGTTGGAGGTAAAATTTTAATGAGGCTTGAGGCCTTCCTACACTAAAATGCCTAGATGAAATGCAAATTGTGTTAATTCCCCAAATTAAAATAATGATACATGCAAATGCTTCAAAGAGATTGATTTATAATGCTTGAAAATGAAATAGCGTTCAACATAAGTTGCAATTATAACTTCAATTGGAGGAATAAAATTAGCTTACAAGTGTTGCATGTGTTTCATAAATGAATTAAAATAATACAAGTAATTTGCTTGAAAGTAAAATGTGTTTCAAATAGACAATGACAATAAATTGCTCCAATATTCAAGATAACGATGTAGCATAAAATTGAAGCATGTATTCAAGTGCTCATGAAACAATTTACCAAGGTAAATGGAAACGAATCAAAGTTTGTTAAGAGTATAAAATGCTTGCATGTAAAGGATGAATTGCCCAAAGTAAAGTGTAAGCTTGTAGTTCCAAACAAGAATGAGAAAGAAAATGCAAAGCTCAAATGAAATTGTAACAAACTTTAACTTATTGAAATGTGATAGTGAGGTCGTGTTAATTCCCAATTAAAACATGCATGTAAGTGAATGAAGTATGAAAGCTTAAACCATGCAAATGTCAATCCACCCAAGAGAAGTCTCTCTCTAAATGGGGAGATAGGATACCATGGGAGAAATCCCAAGCTCCCACAAGCAAGTTAGATCTTTTATTAATATTACAATGAGAAGAGGGCCCTTCAAAGTTCTCAACTATACTTCAAGGAGAGTCCTCACAATAATTTCTTGAAACTTGGATACTAGACCTCCTTTCTTGATAAAGTAGTGACAAGATCTCACAAAACTTATACAAGGGAAACAAGGTGTGAGTTTTCTCCAAATGCCCACAGCTTAAAGAGGAAAATGGGCAGCCCTCTAGTGAACTCGACTTGACCAAAATAAGCGTAAAAAGAGCTCACGACATCCTTGGAAATCAAACCACCAACACTTTCCAAAGGTCGTGCAAACACTTGTTAGATGTTGCGGGAAGTTGCTCTTCAAAATCTGCCCAACAAGAGTTATCAAACAATGGCCGCAAAATAAGTTAAGTATTAATGGAAAAATTAGCAAGATAAAATGTATATGTACAATTATAATTTACAAAAGGCTAAGCTAAAGAGTGAGAGTAAACTCTCGTCTTTGCTTAGCCATCTTCAAGCTCTTAGATAGCAAATGAAAGAAATGAAGTACAATGTTTTTCTTTAAAAGAGATTTAAATTTAGAAGTTCTCGGCTTGTGTACAAGCTATGTGCCGAAATTCCTGCAAAACCACTTTATAAAATAAGACTATGATGGTTCAAAGAACAAATGAGAGCTCCTTTAAGAATGTATCAAGAGTGAGTTGGTCTCTCCAAAGACTTCCCCTCACGCCTGATTCTGTAATCCCAACAAGATGTTCCCTCTACAAAACTTCAATCAAGAATTAGTTCCATATAAATTTAGCAACAAACAATGATAAGAAACTCTAGAGATTTATTTAAAACCAACTAGAGCATTCTGTACCTAGAGCATACTTTTAAATCAAATGTCAATGCAAGATAGCTCTACATTAACAAATCTATAAGGACATATGGAAGCAAATTAGATCAAAGCATGAGTAAAAACAATTATACCAATGCTCAACAATTCATCACACTCGAAAATGAGGAACACCTCATGAATGAAACCCCAAAGTCTTTATTGATATTTCTGAAAGTGTACAAGGCAGTAGCGCTTCCACAAGCACAATAGCTAGTAACAATATTATACAATGTGAGAGCCCATGGCTCTATTATATAGAGAGTTGGGAGGAAATCTCAATAAAAAATGACAATGACAAATGGCATTGGAGCCAATCCCAATGTAGAAGTGATTAAACAAGTGGCATGAGGTGACAATCCCAAAGAAATTCGAATTTGTTAAATGGAGCTCCAATGACAAGTGTAAAAATCGAACTCTGGTAAGTGGACATCATTTTCTTCTTCTCTTATGTGTCAAATTCGAATTTTATGGTGGAATGGCAAGTGTCTATGGGTGGTGACCCATGTGGGGAAAATTTCCCACAAAAATCTCCACCAAATATTCTCCTAAATCCTCCCAAATGTGCATTAACTTCACAAATTCGAATTTCCAAGCAGCTTTTTCATTTAATGCCAGAAATTCAATTTTATTTGAGCACATGTCCTTTCCTTGATTTTAGGAGTCCACATCACCTTGGAACTTCACTTTAACCCCCCCATAATTTTCCACCTCATTTCCACAACATTTAGCATGTGTGGATATTTATTTTTCTCCATTTATTTAATTTTTGGCTTAATTAATTGCCAGATTTCCCACTAAACTTAGGAAAAGTGGGTTTTGAGGGTCCAAAACACATTATTAACCCCTCAAAGTGTGTTATAGTAGAAAGTTGAGGGTGAGAGGTGTAATTGTGATTACTCATACCCCATACAACTTCTCTAGACTACACTTATTACAATTCAAATACAATTTTATTTGTAATTTTTAACGTGCCGGAAACCTAAAAAATTAAAAAATGACTACCTAGACCTAACCAAATTCCACGATTTTTTTTGTGTGATCTAATATGGTAATATACATCGACTCTAGACACTAAGATGTGTCAGGGGCTCAACCTTCAAACCATCACCCCGGCTTTGGGGTAAAATGTGAGTGAAAAAACCCAGAAAATTATCTGCCTCTAAAAAAGAAGAGATAATTAACCAGATAAAAAAACACTCCAAGGTGTACTTGTTTGCTGATCGAGTCCCAACATTCTAGGCCTGTTACAGACAAAAAACTCATCATTACTAGTGTCACTTATTACAATTCCCCGTAGGGTGTCGAATCTGAGTACAAGAAAGATGATGAGAAGATAGAAGTAGAGTTAAAAAACTCTGTTCACTGACGATATCTGATGGTACAAGTGATCCAAGGGGATATTGGTGGCCACCTGCCAAGTCCACCTGGACCCCCACCATTGTTTCTCTCAGCATTTTCAGTTTCCTTAATTGTAGCACAACTTACTATTTTTAGCAGTTTTTCGGGTCCCGAACTTCTGGAGCCGTTTTGAGGCCCTAAACGACGTTTTTTGGGAAATCTGGGGGTAACATGGGTCCATGAACCGATGTTTCCCTTCCCAAAGTGGTAGTTCTCGGATAGATCTTTCTAACGAGCTATTGTACGCGTCAAACGGAGATCGTATGCCAAAGTTACGACCCCGGGAAGTTGATGTACCAATTTACCCAAACGGGGCCCACAGATTGGCGTTTCATCTCCTAGGGTTAGGTTTTGGAATGTTAAGGGTTTTCCATTGTTTCTCAACAATAAATAGGCCTTCGAGCCTCATGGTAACATAGTTCAGAGGCATGTAGCCACCACATCTCTTCTCAGAGATAAGCTACCATCGCCCTAGCTGGTTTATTTCCATTTATGGTTGTAAGCATATTTCAGTATTTTCCATTCATGAAATGAAGTATTATTTCCGCTGCATCTTTGTGTATATGGTTATCTCTGTAATTTGTTGCGTTCCTGTTTAAATCCGGATCAGTGGTATCAGAGCGATCTGCTTTTTCTCTGTTTTTCTTTGCATGTCCCCAACAAGGTCGGGATATAAGGAGTTAGGGCTTGAACTGGTCGAACCTTTGCAAGACCAGCCTCGCAAATCCCGACGGCCTCCCATGGCGGATGAGAAGAAAGATGAGGGGGCAGGAGATCCCATCAAAATCTTGCTCGAAGAAGCCCTCGAGCGACAACGGAACGCGAGGATGGACAGCTTTGCCCAGATCCTTCAGCGGCTATCCAAAAGCGACGCATCGGCTTCCAGCAGCTACTCTGGAAACGCCACGCCCTTTAAGGTACAAGTTAATTTTGAAATCCCATATTCGAGGGTCAGATAGATGCAGATGCCGTAGATAAATGGTTAAATTTGCTAGAGGGTTATTTTTTTGTTCATGAATTTTCGAGTCGGGAAAAGATTGTTTTCGCTCTTCTCAAAGCAGCCCCCCACGTCAAGGACTAGTGGGAAACCTACTGCGAGCAGAAGGATGAAAGTACTGGCTCACTATTTTCAGCCGCACCCACCTGGAATTCATTCCGGGATGCCATCAAGGAGCAGTACTACCCTGTCGGAAGCTATGAGGATGAATACATAAAGTGGACCATGCTGCGGCAGGGAAGGGACCAAGACGTGCCGGAGTTCACCAATCTTTTCCATACCCTTCGCACAAAGTTGGGTATCAAGGATTCGAAGCAACATTTGATACTCAAATATCGTGGCTGCCTGCATAAGTACATCCAAGAAGAAATACAATTTCTGAACATCTCCTCGCTCGGCGCAGCATACCGATATGCCATCAAGGTCGAGCAGAAGTTTAAACAAAAGAAGCGAGACTTTGGATCTGCGAATCCA
Source organism: Pinus tabuliformis (assembly GCA_031772625.1). NCBI lineage: Eukaryota > Viridiplantae > Streptophyta > Pinopsida > Pinales > Pinaceae > Pinus > Pinus tabuliformis. The sequence continues at coordinate 1,954,903,682 of CM062817.1, read as the reverse complement.
AAGTAGGGGAAAGGTGCCCCTAAACCACAGAACAAAGGACAAAGCCAAGGCGGGACAGCCCAAGACAACTCACCAAAGCTGCAAGCAAAGAACAACGCCGCGAAGCCGAAAAAGGACACTGGAAAATGGTGTGAGTTCCATAAGAGCTCCACTCACAACACAAGTGAGTGTCGGGCCAAGTAGTCACTGGTGGCTAAGCTAAAGGTTTCAAAATCAGATGCATGTTCCGACTCTGAGTCAGAACCCGATAAGAGGAATGACAAAGGGAAGCAGATCATTGATGCGGATCCCAACGCCATTGTTGCTACCGCCAAGATCTAGAAAAATGAACCCGAAGATCCAGAGGAGGAGGAGCGTCTCTTCCACTCCCAGATGTGGGTAAAGGGCTCCCCGATACAGTTCATTGTTGATAGCGGGAGTCAAAAGAACCTCATTTCGGCAGAGGTCGTGAAGCGGTTGGGCTTACCAACCACAGCACATCCACAACCATACACCATTGGGTGGCTTCACCAAGGACGAGATCTTCGCGTGAGCCAGCAGTGTGGCCTTCCATACAACATCAAGCCCTTCAAGGATGAGGTATTGTGTGACATTGCTTCCCTTGAAGTTTGTGATGTATTATTAGGACAGCCATACTTGTGGAAGCGACATGTTGTGTATGAATCAAGGCCCCGTGCTGTTATTATTACATTGGGAAATAAGTTGTACAGGATACCAGAGGTAGCACCACCTACCGCCATCTCTTTGGTTACCGCAAAACAATGCAGTAAGATCATTTCCAAAACCAGGAAATTTGTTTTCATGATGATACGCCCTCAAGGAAAGAAGAAGACAGTGGCCGCGGCCTCCAGACGGGGTCCCTCTGCACGACAACTACAGATGGACAAGGTTGTGGAGGAGTACGAGGACATCTTCACCTCCGTTGCAGGGGTTCCTCTGCACTGTCAGGTCAAGCACTCCATCGATCTGACCCCAGGTGCACCGCTACCCAATGGACCAATTTATCGGCGCTCCGTTCTGGAGAACAATGAAATCAAGAGGCAGATTCAGGAGCTCCTGCAGAAAGTTCACATCCATCTGACTTCATCGCCTTGTGGGAGCCCGATCGTGTTGGTACAGAAGAAGGATGGAACGTGGAGACTCTGTATTGACTATCGGGCACTGAACAAGATCATTGTCCGTAATAGGTACCCGATCCCGCGGATTGATGACCTCCTGGACCAACTAAAGGGGGCGAAATATTTCAGCAAGATCAATCTGAAGTCAGGATATCACCAGGTACCAATCGAACCCTCTGATGTGTGGAAGACTGCCTTCAAATCCAAGGAGGGCCTTTTCGAATGGTTGGCTATGCCTTTCGGATTGACGAATGCTCCTGTAACCTTCATGAGGCTAATGGATGACATCTTGCGGCCATTCACCAACTCCTTTGTAGTAGTATACTTGGATGACATTCTGATCTTCAGCCAGAGTTGGGAAGAGCACCTCCACCACATCCGACAGGTTCTCCAAACACTGCAGCAACACAAGCTATGTGCCAATTTGGAGAAATGCACTTTTGGCATGACCCAGGTTCAGTATCTGGGATACATCATTGATGAACAAGGGGTGCATGTCGATCCAGCCAAGATCCAAGTCATTCGGGATTGGCCATCTCCAACCACTCTAATAGAGCTCCGCAGCTTTCTAGGTCTTGCCAACTTCTACCGCAGGTTCGTGTTGGGGTTTTTTCATATGCCCTTGAGTCAAGTCACCAAGGGAGGGGCAAAAGCAAAATTCTTTTGGTCTGAATCTCAACAGAAGGCATTCATGGAGTTGAAGGATCGCCTCTGCACGACACCAGTGCTCGCGTTACTAGATTTACAACAACCATTTGAGGTCGAGACAGATGCCTCTGACTATGCTATTGGGGCAGTCCTTACTCAACATGGACATCCAATGGCATATCACAGTGAAACACTTTCAGACACAGTCCGGAAGTACCCCACTTATGATAAAGAGATGTATTCCGTTGTACAGACCTGCCGACAATGGAAGCATTACATTTTGGGGAAGGAAATGGTCATCCACACAGACCACCGACCCCTGCAATTCATACAGACCCAAGGGAAATTGCAGAATGATCGCCATCAGAAGTGGCCTACATACTTGCAACAGTTCCACTTGAATATCAAGTATAAGAAGGGCAGCACCAATAATGTTGCAGATTGCCTCAGTTGACCACCAATCATGGCGTTAACCACCGTGCTCAACTCTTGTGGGCACGAGACTTCTGATTGGCCACTTCTCTACAAAAGCGACCCAGAATTTGGCCACACATACCAAACACTCTTGGAGGGTCGGCATGTTCCAGATTTTCACCTCCAGGATGGCCTGTTATGCCACCTGGGTCACCTTTGTGTTCCTTCAAGCGAGCGTGCCAAGATGATTTGGGAAGCACACTACAGTCGGGCTGCTGGGCATTTCGGGGTCGAGAAAACAGTGGCAGTACTGCAAAATTATTTCTATTGGCCGAATCTTCGACAGGATGTTGGAAAGTACATCAGATCATGTACTGCCTGTGCCATTGCCAAACCGACCATTAAGAAGCACGGCCTCTATACCCCGTTGCCTACCCCTAGTCGACCTTGGGAATCCATCTCCATGGATTACATGTCAGGCCTTCCTTCCACTAAGCATGGAAATGACTGTGTTTTTGTGGTCGTCGACAGGTTCTCGAAGATGGCCATTATGGCGGCCTGCAAGAAGAATATCACAGCAGAAGCCACTGCTAAACTCTTCTTTGAACGAGTGTGGGTGCACTTTGGGATCCCACAGTCTATCATCTCAGATCAGGATAGTCAGTTTCTCAGCACATTTTGGTCCAGTCTCTAGTCAATGTTGGACACCAAACTCACGAAGTCCACAGCCTTCCATCCTCAAACTGATGGCCAGACAGAGGTTGTCAATAGGATTATTGTGCACATTCTGCGCATGTATAACTCAAAGCATCCACGCACATGGGACGAGAGCCTCCCCTATGTTCAGCACAGCTACAACCGAGCTCTTCACAGCTCCACTGGCCATAGCCCTTTTCAGGTGGGTTTGGGATTCCAGCCACTATGCCCCATTGATGTGGCCATGCCACTTGCAGCTACTCACATAAATTCAGCTCATGTCCAGTCCGAAACAGATAAGGCCACCAGCTTCATTGAGCGCATCCAACATATTCGCCAGCAGTTCCATGACATTTGGAGAAATCAAATGCCAAGTACAAGTAGCGACATGATCAACATCGGGTGCCACACAAGTTTCAGGTGGGCGACAAAGTCTGGTTGCATTTGCAAAAGGAACACCTTACTGGAGCCTATCGGAAACTGAGACCACTCCGATATGGTCCCTACACCATTACTAAGGCTATGGGAGACAATGCATTTGAGCTCAGCATTCCCCCATTCCTTGGCCTGCACCCAGTGTTCAATGTGGACCGCCTTCGGTCATACTTTCCACCATTGCTAGACACATCCGACATTGCAGAACAGCTCACACCCACAGAATTAAATCCAGATTGCATGGAACAAGCTGCAACTGATCGGATCATGGACACACAGGTCAAGAACACTCGCCAACAGAATATCCAACTATATCGAGTTGTCAAAGCAGGCCAACTCCTTCAGCAGGGCAAGTGGCTCACCACGGAACAAGTTCAGCAAAAGTTTCCTCATCTCATGGAGGAACTCAACGCAATGGGGACCATTGCTTCCTAAGGGGGGAGGAATGATCCAGGGGGATATTGGTGGCCACCTGCCAAGTCCACCTGGACCCCCACCATTGTTTCTCTCAGCATTTTTAGTTTCCTTAATTGTAGCACAACTTACTATTTTTAGCAGTTTTTCGGGTCCTGAACTTCTGGAGCCGTTTTGAGGCCCTAAACGACGGTTTTTGAGAAATCTGGGGGCAACATGGGTCCATGGACCTATGTTGCCCTTCCCAAAGTGGTATTGCTCAGATAGATCTTTCTAACGACCTATTGTACGCGTCAAACTGAGATCGTATGCCAAAGTTACGACCCCGGGAAGTTGATGTACCAATTTACTCAAACGGGGCCCACGGTTTGGCGTTTCATCTCCTAGGGTTAGGTTTTGGAATGTTAAGGGCTTTCCATTGTTTCTCAACAATAAATAGGCCTTTGAGCCTCATTGTAACACAGTTCAGAGGCATGTAGCCACCACATCTCTTCTCAGAGATAAACTACCATCGCCCTAGCTGGTTTATTTCCATTTCTGGTTGTAAGCATATTTCAGTATTTTACATTCATGAAATGAAGTATTATTTCCGCTACATCTTTGTGTATATGGTTATCTCTGTAATTTGTTGCTTTCCTGTTTAAATCCGGATCAACAAGTTGGTGAGCTCCAGTATTGTAGCAATAATGCTACAACTCCTGGAGCTTCCTTCTCTAATTTTATCAACCCGGTAGTTCGTAACAAACTTGGAAGCGACGGTGTTGTATGCACAAGTACCAGCTCTTGTCGCAGCTGTTACTTGGTCAGCTGGCACAAGTCCGCTAGGGCTCAAGCCAACTTCTATATGTTCTCAGAAGAAGCTTTCTAAATGATGAACGAAGGCTATCTCAAAGGAAATTAACCTACTTTGCAAGAATGAACTGAAAGCCAACCAAACATGGAAACCCTAGTAAACCCTAATCTGACCAGCTTAATCCTTACAATGCAATGATGGGAATGCAACTCCTAACAATGATGCCATTACTTCTAGTGAGATGAGATGCATGAATTTAAACTACTTCCATTGAAGAGAACACGTTTTTTGTATTTTTGCTCAAGTGGTTGGAGTTATTATGATTGTGCTTCTTATTGGGTCTTGACTGTGCAGGGGTAGTTCAAAGGGGAGGAAGACTTGGGAAAGGTTAGGAGGACTCTGAGAGGTTCCAGGGGATCCCTAACATCATTCCACAAAAGTTCACAACGTTCAGGTGCTTGGCAACCGTGTTTGCAAGCTTCTACAGGATGTCTGCAGGGGATCCTACAGGAAGCTCGGGATTTCTACAGGAAGTCTGCTAACTTCTACAGGATGTTCTGCAGTCGGAGTTTTGGGTGATGGAGGAGTGAAGGAGCTGTATGGGTGGATAGGTAAGATGAAAGGGGAGCTTGAGATGGCTCAGGGACAGAGAGATGAGATGGGGAGAGAGTGTATAAAGCTGGTTGGTCGATAGAAGGGTAGAGGCAATGGAAGGCCGAAAAGATGAGGCAACGTGGATAAAAGAAGAGTTGGTGGGCAAAGGATCTAGCTGCGAGGTAAGGAGATGGCTTAGGGACGACTGAGGAGGATAAGGAAGTGTTGAAGTGGTGTTGCGCAGTGTAAATGGAACAAATCACCTCTGTCTTGCACAAAACCGAGAATTCATCAACCTATTCTAACTGTTGTATTAAACCAAAGAACAGCGATGGAAGTTAAGATAGAAATCGTGCATGGTGCTGAAACAAGGCGTTATTGCTCAAGATCTAAATGCATGGACACTTCTACCAATGGAAATATGACTTTAAAGCATGCATGAACATGTAAAACTGCGTTTTTTGGTGGTTGGCACGGTCTACACTCCCAATCTCTAAACAGAGGTGGAAGTGAGTGTACGATCAACCTTTTCTTGGAACTCTGATGAATTCTAGTCCTCCTATTCTAATCTAAACTGCTGAAAGCATTTTATCCCTAAGACTAACCTACTTAATCACTTCAAGAAATTCAAATCAGCAGACTGTGTTTTCCAAATGCATGTCAAAGCAAAGAAACGAAATGCTGAAAGGAAAGACAAGTAACAATACAAAGAAAGGAGGCCTATTGCTCTCAGGTTGGGCCCTAACCTGAGAGCTATAGCTCCTCTAAGAACTCAGAATTGAATCCAAATCTGCCTGCCTTTTATTAAAAGATCATAATCATGAGTCTAACAACATGCCAAAATTGGCTTACAAAGAGCAAAAATAGAGCTACAGCTCGTGATTCAAAATCTACAACAAAGGTTCAAGAGTCTTTATTGAAGGCTACAGCCTCAATATTTATACATGATGAGGGCCAAGCTGGCCTCCTCAATTAGTGGGGCTTGGCTGTCCAACTAAAAGTAAACTGTTGTTCCTGTAGAATCTGTTGGCTGCCTTCTAGCTCGGTGGTGATAACTGTTGGAGCTCGGAGTTGGGGTGGAGATCACGAGGAAGGTCATTCAAGGCTATGGACAACCTCCCTATAAACCCGCAATGCCACCTTGGCTGTCTCCTTGTCTCCATCTGCGTGGTCTTTACTCCATTTAATGTCAAAAAACCTGAAATCATCATGTATTAGCCACATAGGCATAATGACTGCCCTTCTTCCTACAAATAACACGAATATACTAAGAAATGATGCATAAGTGATAAAAAATGAAGGGTTGAGCAAGGTAAGTAGGCCGAATGAGCCCAAATTGTTACCAAAAATTGGGGCTCATCATCACCCCCCAGCTAAAATATTTGCTCATCCTTGAGCAACTAGTCCAACTCTTCATCCTTCATTGCCTTTAATGCTACCCTTACATCCCAAGCCTCTGTAGTAGTGTCCTCCTTGCTGATATGAAACCCAGCCCTTCTGTTTACCTCTTCCCACTGTTCATTATCATCTTTCTTTGTGCTGCCTTCCATCAATCCTAGTAGCAGTGTTGGGCTGAGTTTAAGGCCAATCCAGCTGGCCTGGAGGTTTTGCATGGATTTCTTATAGAGGGCTACCCGTACCAGAGCTTCCCTCATCCGAGTTGGGGTATGGTACTCTCGGATTTTCAGACTGTGTGCCAATGTATTCCATCTGCGCGTGCATGCTTGGACAGCGTTGTCTCCTAACAGTCTCTCCATGTCCTCAAAATGAGCTATGGCTTGGGCCTGTTGATCCATATATCTTAATGAAGCTTGAGGGTCAGTGGACAAATGTTGGTGTGCCGAGATTAGTGCAACTGGATCCCCTGGTTCTGGTCTGATGAGCAATGGCTCGTTCAGCTCTCGGTTCATGATTACTTTGGCTTCTGCTGCTCTTTTGTCCTCATGGTTCAGCCATGAGGCAAATGCCATTAATTGCATATCTCCCAAGGCCATATTGGGATCCCATGAAACTACATTAGGCAGGGCCAGATTATGGAGGTAGAACTCCGCTAATTTGGCCCTATCCTCTGATGAGCTAGTACTGCAAACTTCAGTGAATTGTTGCGAGTCTTGGAGCTGAGAGATACCTCTTTGCGCCAAGGTATTGATTTGGAATTGCAGCCATTGGTCTTTCAAGTACAAGCCATAGGATTTGGTCGGCTACCTACATTGGATAGCATCCATGGCCCAGCTGGCCATGCAGGCCAATTGTGCTTCTTTCTGTTGCAGCTGTTCTCTGAGAGCTTGCACCTCAATTTGTGCTTGCTTTTTTGCTTCCTGTAGAAGTGTGGTTGGCTCCCCAAGACCGGTGTTCAGTTCCTTTTTGCCTTGTTGTTCCTCTGTGGTGTCCTTGGAGGGTGTACCTGTCCCTGCCCTCAGCTCCTGTAGCTGCAATCTCAACTTCTGGTTTTCTTCCTATAGGAACATGCGTTGGCAATTTGCCACGTGTTTAGCCATGGAAAATTCACTTCTGGCCTCCTTGAGCTACTCCTGTAAGGGACCTATGTCTGCCACACCCTTTGACTTGGCTATTTTCATCCACGTGTGTGTACGGACTCTTCCTCTAATGCAAAAAACAGTGGCACAGTAAATTTCTGAGGTATAATTTTTGCTAGCCTCTAAAAAGTTGTAATATGAACTCAGACTTGGCTGAGGGCTGGGCTCTGGTATATGCTCTTTCTCCACTTCCTTTGGTGGCTCTACTTCACCCTCCCTTGGTGGTGATAAGGGTGCTTCTCCTTCCATTCTCTCAGTTTCTTTAAGCCTGGCTAAGGTTTCCTGTAGAGCATCTTCAGCATCCTGTAGCCGAGCTTTTTCAGTCAATTGGTCTAACTTTCCTTGCCACGTAGTTTTCTTCGGGCTCCCCCTCTCATAGGTGACTGATATCCTCGAGGGGGACCTTTCCTTGGGCGAAGTAGGGGCATCTTCAATGATGATCGGGCTGCTGGACGGAGGCTGTGGCTTGCCCGTCTTTATTCTCACACTTCTTTGAGCTTTAAAATATAGAGGGGTCCCCCTCTTTCTCTTCTCCTTTGGCTTAGGAGGTGTGCTGAGGGCGGCCAGCACAACTGCTGCCTCCCTTGCAAGAATGTCAGCTTTCTTCTCCTTGGGTTTCACTTTTTCGGGGCTTCCTGTAGAAGACCCTGTTTTAGTCAATTTCGGGCTTCCTGTAGAAGGCCCTTGTTCAGTTAATTTCGGGCTTCCTGTAGAAACAGGTGTCACCGCCTTGGTTTGCTTTGCTGCATGAGTTTTGCTTTTTGACTTGGTTGCGGTCGCTGTCGAGGCACTTTTGCTGATGTGGACCTTCTCAGCCTTGTCCACTCTGCCTTGCAACCTTTTCTCTCTTGCTGTCAAGATGGGTGTGTCATCTTTCTCTTTGGCATCCTTTGTCTCTTGTTTCTTCTCTTGCTTTTTCTTCTGCTCCGTGGTCGTGGTCTTCTGGCCTGTTTCTTTCTTTCCCGCGGGCACTGACTCTTTCTCCTCACTGCTAGATGAACCGAGCTCTTCGGTCAGCATCTTTATATCCCCATCCTTTGTCAAATTTCTAAAGGCTTCCCATGAGAGAGGAACCTTGTATGTGTGGAGCGCATCCTCCACGAGGAGTTTGATCAGTCCATGGTGGGCTACCTGGTCTGGTGTGCCTTCTTTCAACTTGGTGGCACACTCAATCAGAGACTATAATAGAAAGTAGGGGAGACTGAGCTTGTTTTCTATAGGTAGATCAATCTGGTGCCTTAATTCAGTGAGTAACCGAAAGTGGTACCCGTATACAATGCTAAAACGGCCTTCGCAGGTGATGTACTTCATTATCTGCAGGCTAACTTCATTCCACGGTGGCAGTAAACTGGTTCTACGAACCCCATTTTTGTCTTCTGAGAATTCCTCCTCTGGTGGAAAGAATTCTTTCTTAGCCTGTTGGCCCAATTTCCTTTCTTCTGTATCCCATGGTAGTCCCATTGGGAGCTCCGTAACTCTGCTGATGAATTGTGGGGTGAGTTTGAGGCTTAAACCCCTGAAGTTAACGGTGGCCAATGTTTTAGATTTCGGCCTCAGAGCTTGCAAAAACTCTTCTGCCACTTCGTCGTCATAGCCCCGCAATTTGTCACAGAAGGATATCCATTGCGCTCGTGTGAAGAACCCCACCACCTCAGGATTTTCTCTTAACTTCGTTGAATCAGTGGGTTCCCTTCTGCTGAACCCACCCGGCATGGTGAAAAACTGCTGCGTTAGCTGGAGGTGGCGAATGCGGAAGAAATTTGGCCTACTGGGACAGAGCGTAGAATTACGCTTCTGTCATGCATATAATCCACGAAGCTTATCTCCTGAGGACCTTAACACAGCTTAATTACACTGACATCCTGTAGGACGATAGTTCATGCACGGCAGACAACATTTGCAACAATTTTCTACGACCAGACTGTAGACGACGATTCTGCCACCCTCAAAAACCAATTGCATGGAGAGTTCAGGCTTACCTTTTTAATCCGCCACCTTTTGACGTGAGGAACCCGACTTCCTGTAGAAACAGCTTTCCTGTAGGAGCAGCGCGCGATCTCTGGGGGATACTGCAGTGGGTCTGCGCTCTTGGTGTTGCTTCACAGGCGTTCTGATGGCCAAAGACTCGGAGTATCGAGCTGCAGAGGGATCCGAATGATCACTCGAGTCTCAAACGGTGAATGATAAATGCATGGGGTGGCAATCTAGCCGATTAGATTTGAATCGGCGGAATCCGTGGCGCAGGGGTGAGCTATCCCTGCCAGACCGTTGGACGACGTCATCCCATCATTTTCCTGCGAGTTCCCTTACTGCCGCATCATTCCCCGCAGATCCGCCGCCGTCTCTTCTGTTAAACTCGGTTTTTTCGACGGGATTGCTCTCACGTGTGTACTGCCCATTTCTTTTGCCACGACCGCCACCCAAACATCCGACTAGACCATTAACTGATCGACATGGCCAGTCGAATGGCCATACAACCGCTCAACCCATTCACTTCACACTTGCAAACATTTTCAAAGTAAAATTCATGCAATTCGACGGAAGAAAGGATCGAGACACTTACCTGTGCGGCCGCAACGCGATTTTTCGGTTCTTGGATGATGATGAGTGGATTTATTTGCTGCTGGTGGATTTGCACAGGCCTGGAGGTTCATATTCACAGGCCGCTGACGATGGATTTGATGCTTCGGCTGCATGCGCCCGCGTTTTCATTGTATATGGCAAGCGCTGTGAATGGTGTGCACTCTAGCGGGCTTAACTGTTACGGGACTCCTGCAGGATGTCCTGTAACAGTTTTTCCTCCTGGAGTGCATGCTGCACGAAGAAGGCAATGGCCCCACGATCACGTTCACAGAGCTCATGGATGGCTGGGATGGATATGGTATGACATCTCAGCGTTTTTCCATCTCAAAAATTGCTTTTCTCTTGATAACTCAATGATCTGCTTTGATGGTGCAGGTAACTTCATTGCATGTCGACAGGGATGGTAGAAAGAGGTGACAACAATGTGTAGGGGTGACAACAGTAGCTTGCATGCGTCCAAACCGATCCTTGGTCGTTAGATCTCCTCATACAATGAATTCTGGGTCGTCCCGAACTTCTACAGGAAGTTTCCTGTAGAAATACAGAACTTCCTGTAGAAAGTTTGCACCTTCCTGTAGAAAGTCTGCACCTTCCTGTAGAAGACTTAAGCTGTGATGCAATCGTGCCCATACCTTGGAGAAAATGAGTATTCTTGGAGGAGGTGCTGGTGAGGTCTCCTGGCAGCATGATAAGGATCTCTGGCTTTGCGTTAAAAGACCTCCTCTCCTTCATAGAACACCTGCAACCTGCATGCATTTTCACATTATAAACTTGTTGTCCTCGCCTTTTTTGCTTATTGTTTTTTCTTTTCTTTTTTCTCTTTTTTTTTTTTGAAAGATAACAAGGGCGCCTCAATGAGGTTTTCACCCTTGCCATCTGCCTTAAGTGCCTCAGAGAGGATTTCACTCAAGGATCTTTTTTAAATCTCTTTTTTTTTTTGAAAGACAATAGGGGCGCCTCAATGAGGTTTTCACCCCTACCACCTGCCTTGGGAGCCTCAGAAAGGTTTTCACCCAAGGATCTTTATTATTATTATTTTTTTATTTTTTTTAGATCTCTCAGGGTATGCCCAAAGCAGAGGCAGAACCCTTCTCTATGACCAACACTGATTTCTCCATAGTTTTGATGAACTCTTGTCTTGAGAGAGGTTTCCTGTAGATCTTCAATCGATGCCCATTGACAAGCATGGGGATGGCTTCCTCATCAATGGTTCAAATAAGAACAGATCCATTGTCATGGCATTTTTCCACTGCATATGGTCCTAGCCATCTGGTTCTCAGCTTCCCCTTGAAATCTTTGTACCTGGAGTCATACAACAAGGCCCAATCTCCCGGCTAGAATTGCTTGTCATGGAGATGTTGGTCATGCCACACCTTTCTCTAAAGTTGAACCACTTCTGAATGAAGGAGGGCCTGCATCTGGTGCTCGTCCAGTCCATTCAGCTGCAATAACCTTTCTTGTTGTGCATGGCTGAGATCTAGGTCTAGCTGAGCTGCCATCCTCAAAGTGTTGTATTCAAATTCAATGAACAGCAAAGCTTTCTTCCCATAGACCAGCTCATAAGGTGTGAAGCCGGTGGTGGTCTTCCAGGTGGTGTTGTAAGCCCATGTGGCCTCAACCAGGCGATCTGCCCAATCTTTCCTACTGCTACTCACCACCTTAGTCAAAATCCCTTCCAATGCTCTGTTGGTGACTTCCACTTGCCCATTTGCCTGTGGATGATAGGGGGTGGAAGTCCTATGCTTGATTTTGTGGTGAGCTAGCAGGTCTTTAATCAAGTTGGATGTGAACTGGCTCCCTTGATCGGTGACCAGCTCTCTTGGGTAGCCAAATTTGTAGAAGATGTTCTCCCTTAAGAACTCAGCCACCTTTTCTTCTGTTGCTGCCTTGATTGCTTTAGTCTCTGCCCACTTTGTCAGGTAGTCAGTGCACACAATGATGTAAGACCTTTGCCTCGAGGGAGGGTTGATTGGACCCACAAAATCCATACCCCACTTCTCAAATGGCTCAAGAGTCACTTGAGGTTGGAGAGGCATCTCATCCCTTTGAGTCGGTTTCCCCATTCTTTGGCATTGGTCACATCGGCTGATATATCTTCTGACATCTTGATGAAGTGTGGGCCAATAGTAGCCTGCCTGCAGGATTTTGAAGGCAGTCCTCTTTGCTGCAAAATGTCCTCCACAAGGCCCATCATGACAGGTGAGGAGGATATCAAAGACTTCCTCCTCCCTTACACAATGCCTTAAGATCTAATCAGGTCCAAGCTTGAACAGATTGCCCCCGATCCAAGTAAATGAGGCACTTTTTCTGATGATTCTGCTCTTCTCTCTTGAAGATAGGTGCGGAGGGAACTGTGCTGAAACAAGGTAGTTTGCTATATCAGCAAACCATGGAGAGAGTATTGAGATAGCAAACAGATGTTCATCGGGCATCTGGTCATCCACTGTTCCATCCTCATCTGCAGACAAATCCAATCTAGATAAAAAGTCAGCAACAACATTTTCTTTACCTGGTTTGTCAACAATGGTCAAATCAAACTGCTGCAACAAAAGTAACCATCTAATAATACGAGCATTCACATCTGGTTTATTCATTAAATATCTAATTGCAGCATGATCCGTATGTACAAAGGTTTGATAGCCAGTAATATAATGTCGGAACTTGTTCAGTGCATGGACCACAACCAAGAATTCTTTCTCAGTTACAGTGTAATTCAGTTCGGCTTTGGACAAGTTTTTGCTAACAAAGTAAATGGCATATGGAAGTTTTTGTTCAACTTGTCCTAAAGCTGCCCCTATGGATTTGTTCGAGGCATCAGTGTGGATGTGGAAAGGTAGGGCCCAGTTTGGACCTCTCAAGATTGGGGCTGACACCAACTTGTCTTTTAATTCATTCAACGCCCTCTGACAATCATCAGTCCATTTAAACTCCACATCTTTTGCCAACAGGCCAAACAATGGCGAGGCTAGCTTGCTGAAGTCTTTAATGAATCTCCTGTAATACCCTGCTAATCCTAAGAAACTCCGAACATCCCTTACCTTTTGGGGAGGTGGAACCTTCTTGATGAGAGCAATTTTGTTAGGATCCACTTGTAACCCTTGGCAAGAAATGGTATGGCCTAGCACGGTCCCTTCAGTCATCAGGAATTCACATTTTTCAAGACTAAGGGACAGGTTCATCTCAATGCATTTGGTTAGGACCTTTCCCAGATTGGACAATGCTTCCTGGAAGTTGGACCCATAAGGAGTGAAGTCATCCATATAGATTTCCACCGCATCATGGACCAGCTCCGAGAAGATGCTCAAGACAGCTCTCTGGAAGGTAGCAGGAGCATTGCATAGCCCAAAGGGAAGAACTCGGTAGGCAAAGGTACCCCAAGGACAAGTGAAGGTGGTTTTATCTTGGTCTTCCGTGCTGATTTGGATTTGGTTGTACCCGCTAAACCCATCCAGGAAAGAGAAGAACTTCTTTCCTGCCAGTCCATCCAACACTTGATCTATGAAAGGTAGAGGGAATGGTCTTTCTTGGTAGCTTTGTTCAGTTCTCGGTAGTCCACACAGATTCTCCATTTCCCATTTTTCTTGGGAACCAACACCAGAGGGGACACTCATTCACTATCTGAGATGGGGTAAATGAATCCGGCATCCAACAGTTTTTGCAATTCTTCCTTGACAATGTCCTTAAGGGTTGGATTCATTCGCCTCTGAGGTTGCCTAACCGGTTTACAATCCTCTTTGATGTATATGTGATGGGTACAGACCGAAGGATGGACCCCTTTCATCTCCTTATAGCTCCAAGCAAAAGCATCTAGGTGACTGGCCAACAGGCTACACAGCTCCTTTTCCTGGGAAGGAGATAGGGAGGAGCTGATCTTTAGCGTTCTCTCAGGGCCGAACTCCACATTCTTGATTCTGGGAGTGACAGGGTTGGTGGCACAAAGGTCCACTAAGGTGCTAGCTTGGGCATCCTCCACCAATTTCTCTAAGGATAGTGCACTGGAAGGTGGATTCTGGATCAAGGTCTCAATCAAGTCATCCTCGGTTGGGGGGTCTCTTCTAGTGGTGTCTAGGGTGCACAAAGGTGTTGAGTACACCTCATCCTCTTCTCCTTCCTCCAACCATAGCGGTAAGTCATGCTCTAAGGAGGGTTGGGCAGGAGGGTATAAGACTAGCTGCTTGGACATAGGACCATTTTTGATGGTCATGTTTCCTGCACGGCAACTTATGTAAGCATCTGCAGTGGCTAACCAAGGCCTTCCCAAAATAAGAGGATATCCAGTAAGCTTTGCCTTGGGTTGCAGAACCAAGAAATCTGCAGGGTATTCCCAAGAGTCGACAGAGACCAAGACATCCTCCACAATCCCTTCGGGAGTCACGGTGGAGCGATCTGTTAGTTGCAGGATTGTCGAGGTCTTCCTCAAGGAACCCTGAAGATTGAGTTTGAGCATGGTATCCCTGGTCATCACATTAATGGCAGCCCCCAAATCAATCAAGGTGTGAGGTATGACGGTGCCATTGATGTGGACATCTACTACCGGACTCCCAGGATCTAGATACTTTGGGCAGATGACTTGTCCTAACATAAGGTCAGACAATTGTCCTAAGACATTGATGGTTGAAGCATCTCTCATTCGCCTGCCTGGGTGTTTGAAACACCTTTCCTTAACCAGTTTGTTGTATATTGGCACATCCTTGATGGCTTGGAGAAGTGGTATTTTCACACACAACTGCTTGAGCTCTCCCAGAAGCTCATCCTCCTCTGGGTTGGGTTGTGTGGTGGCTGTTAGTCTCTCAGGAAAGGGTGGAATAGCCTTTGGTTCACTTTCCTGTTTGCCCTCCGCGTCCTTTGGAGGAGGAGGTTGGCGATCCGGAAGAGTCTTTCCAGATCGAAGATTGATCTCCTGGATCTCCACAGCATAGGTAGGGCATGATGTTTCCCCAGTGTATACCTGTTGGGCCTATCTATTGTTGGGGTTCGGGTTTGGTTGAGCAGGCATTTGAGGTTGCCTTGGAGGAGCAGGAGGTAATGGTTGAGGTTGAACTGGTGGTGGAGGCAAAATGGCGGGAGGAGTGTTGTACTGGGGCCTCCACCCCGACTGAGGTGCATTCCACTGAGGCTGTGGTTGGGCATGTGAATGATATGAATGAGTAGTGGGTTGAGTAGGGTACTGAGGTGGATAAGACCATGGAGGAGGCATAGACCAGGAAGGATGAGCAGGGGGACCCCAGGAAGGCATAGGAGTCGATTGGTTGGGGCTGTAATAAGCTTGAGGTGCCCCTTGCATCCCCTGCTGGTAAGGTCTAGGTCCTTGTGGCCTCCTTTGGTTGAGGAAATAGAGAGGTTCAGTGGGAGCTTCTGTCCCTTGGTACATAGCTTTAAGCCCAGGTAAGGTTGGACATTGATTTTTGGTATGGTCCTCCTCACAAAAGAAGCACACTTCAACCGAATGCAATGGGCATTCGTTCTTAGGGTGTCTCCTTGTACATCTAGGGCAGAAGATAGCCAAGGCCCTCTCAGCTTCTTCCTTCTTCTTCTGGATCCTGAATGTGT
The DNA here is from genome assembly GCA_031772625.1 of Pinus tabuliformis. Taxonomy (NCBI): domain Eukaryota; kingdom Viridiplantae; phylum Streptophyta; class Pinopsida; order Pinales; family Pinaceae; genus Pinus; species Pinus tabuliformis. Next base: position 1,954,887,900 of record CM062817.1, on the reverse strand, counting down.
CCAGTTGCATGGCGATGGTCTTTCTCACCTCACTCTTAAGATCTTCTAATTGATTTGCAAACTCATGCTTGGAGAAAGGGATACCAGCTGAGAGGAGGTTTCCTCTACCTTGTTTCCGGGCTGCCCTAGAGTGGTTTCTAAACACAGTCTTGATGTCCTCATAACGCAGTTGGTAAATATCTCCCCCAGCTAACATGTGAAGGGTATCTAAAAGGTCTTCAGGGACTCCTCGGAGCAGGACCAACTTGAGGGATTCAGGGTCAAGTGTGCACCTGGCCCGCTTATAGCTAAGTTGGAACCTCTCCTCATAATCCTCTAAGGACTCATCATTTCCCATGGTCATCCGAAAGATTTCTCCCTTGGTTTCCTTGGACCTACAGTAGTCCCGGTACTTGGTATTGAAAGCTTGCTGCATCTGAGCCCAAGTGGTGATACTATTCCCAGGTAGGCCCATGAACCAGTGTAATGCTGCATCCTTAAGAGTTGAAGGGAATAGTTTCAGCTTCTGCTCATCTTCAGTATAGTCATAGGTTCTACAAAGGACAGCAAACTCAAACAGGAAGGTATCAGGATCTTCAGTAGTCAGCCCATGGAAGTGAGGTAGAGCGGAGGGACTAATGTTTTTCATTTTCATGTCTCCATTGGTTTCTCGGATGGGGAAGGCACCTTCTATTCTCTCATCTTCTCCTCTATTGTCAGCCATAGATTCAGATGGGATGGTCTCTAATTCTTCTTCTGTTATAGGATCTTCGTATATCTCAGGAGGTTCACCTATAGGTTCTTCTAGATCACTGTCACCGAAGAAGAGAGAAGGGTGACTCAGTGATGTGGTGGGGGTGTTGGGTAGGAATTTGCCTGTTTTATCTCGATTCCTACGAGGCATGAAATGGAAAGACTTTTTTTTTTATTGCTTTTGTTTTTCTTTGGTACCTGCAAAACTGAAACAGATTGATCTACAACTAACTATCTTGCTGAAATAAAATGCAATATTGAAATGAAAGCAGGAAAGAACTAATCTACTTTGCTCAAATGGAATTGTAGGAATGGAAATGCTAGTCTATGCTTGCAGAATTGAAAGGCTAATCTATGCTTGCAAAATTGAAATTGCGGAATGGAAATGTTAGTCTATGAAAGCAGGAAATGTCTATGCTACTTTTGCAGAATGGAAATGAAATAAACTACTTGGCAGAAGGCGAGAGTAAGAAAACAGAAGAAAAGCAACAATTACTAATACTCTGACGCTTCCCCGGCAACGGCGCCAAAAAGATGGTGGGCTCCAGTATTGTAGCAATAATGCTACAACTCCTGGAGCTTCCTTCTCTAATTTTATCAACCCGGTAGTTCGTAACAAACTTGGAAGCGACGATGCTGTATGCACAAGTACTAGCTCTTGTCGCAGCTGTCACTTGGTAAGCTGGCACAAGTCCGCTAGGGCTCAAGCCAACTTCTATATGTTCTCAGAAGAAGCTTTCTAAATGATGAATGAAGGTTATCTCAAAGGAAATTAACCTACTTTGCAAGAATGAACTGAAAGCCAACCAAACATGGAAACCCTAGTAAACCCTAATCTGACCAGCTTAATCCTTACAATGCAATGATGGGAATGCAACTCCTAACAATGATGCCATTACTTCTAGTGAGATGAGATGCATGAATTTAAACTACTTCCATTGAAGAGAACACGTTTTTTATATTTTTGCTCAAGTGGTTGGAGTTATTATGATTGTGCTTCTTACTGGGTCTTGACTGTGCAGGGGTAGTTCAAAGGGGAGGAAGACTTGGGAAAGGTCAGGAGGACTCTGAGAGGTTCCAGGGGATCCCTAACATCATTCCATAGAAGTTCACAACATTCAGGTGCTTGGCAACCGTCTTTGCAGGCTTCTACAGGATGTCTGCAGGGGATCCTACAGGAAGCTCGGGATTTCTACAGGAAGTCTGCTAACTTCTACAAGATGTTCTGCAGTCGGAGTTTTGGGTGATGGAGGAGTGAAGGAGCTGTATGGGTGGATAGGTAAGATGAAAGGGGAGCTTGAGATGGCTCAGGGACAGAGAGATGAGATGGGGAGAGAGCGTATAAAGCTGGTTGGTCGATAGAAGGGTAGAGGCAATGGAAGGCCGAAAAGATGAGGCAACGTGGATAATAGAAGAGTTGGTGGGCAAAGGATCTAGCTGCGAGGTAAGGAGATGGCTTAGGGACGACTGAGGAGGATAAGGAAGTGTTGAAGTGGTGTTGCGCAGTGTAAATGGAACAAATCACCTCTGTCTTGCACAAAACCGAGAATTCATCAACCTATTCTAACTGTTGTATTAAACCAAAGAACAGCGATGGAAATTAAGATAGAAATCATGCATGGTGCTGAAACAAGGCTTTATTGCTCAAGATCTAAATGCATGGACACTTCTACCAATGGAAATATGACTTTAAAGCATGCATGAACATGTAAAACTGTGTTTTTTGGTGGTTGGCACGGTCTACACTCCCAATCTCTAAACAGAGGTGGAAGTGAGTGTACGATCAACCTTTTATTGGAACTCTGATGAATTCTAGTCCTCCTATTCTAATCTAAACTGCTGAAAGCATTTTATCCCTAAGACTAACCTACTTAATCACTTCAAGAAATTCAAATCAGCAGACTGTGTTTTCCAAATGCATGTCAAAGCAAAGAAACGAAATGCTGAAAGGAAAGACAAGTAACAATACAAAGAAAGGAGGCCTATTGCTCTCAGGTTGGGCCCTAACCTGAGAGCTATAGCTCCTCTAAGAACTCAGAATTGAATCCAAATCTGCCTGCCTTTTATTAAAAGATCATAATCATGAGTCTAACAACATGCCAAAATTGGCTTACAAAGAGCAAAAACAGAGCTACAGCTCGTGATTCAAAATCTACAACAAAGGTTCAAGAGTCTTTATCGAAGGCTACAGCCTCAATATTTATACATGATGAGGGCCAAGCTGGCCTCCTCAATTAGTGGGGCTTGGTTGTCCAACTAAAAGTAAATTGTTGTTCCTGTAGAATCCGTTGGCTGCCTTCTAGCTCGGTGGTGATAGTTGTTGGAGCTCGGAGTTGGGGTGGAGATCGCGAGGAAGGTCATTCAAGGCTGTGGACAACCTCCCTATAAACCCGCAATGCCACCTTGGCTGTCTCCTTGTCTCCATCTCCGTGGTCTTTGCTCCATTTAATGTCAAAAACCCTGAAATCATCATGTATTAGCCACATAGGCATAATGACTGCCCTTCTTCCTACAAATAACACGAATATACTAAGAAATGATGCATAAGTGATAAAAAATGAAGGGTTGAGCAAGGTAAGTAGGCCGAATGAGCCCAAATTGTTACCAAAAATTGGGGCTCATCACAAGTGTCCTCTGGATCATCCTTGGGCATGGGGTCTTCATGTAATCATCAGGTGCCACTCCAATGGTCAACAGGAAATATGGCCTCCGCTTAATAGGCTTCGCGTCCGTCATCAAGGTAATTTTCATCATGCCCAAGTCACCTATGATGCCTTTTAATTCGAAAATTTTGTAGGACAAAGATCCTGGTACTCACGGAGTAACTCAACAACTTTATCCACTGTGGCATCATCCCAGTAATCTCTAATCTTTGCAAATTTTGGTTTTGCTTCGGTACCAATGCTCACTTGCCGAGTTTTCAGCAGCGCGGTGATGTCCAGATTTTCTATCTGCGGGCCTTTGACCTTGTCGTGGCCTTTAGCCTCTTGGATATTAATATTTCTTGGATCTTCATCCTCCCCCTCAACAGTCACATTATAACATTCCAGTGCATGGCTCAACTGGGTGCTCCAATCTGGTTGAACCAAATCCAAAGGATCCTGCGGAATTTTGAAGATTGTCGCCTTAACCTCCTGCAGACGTTTATCAATGCTTTCAAACCCATCTTCAAAACTGAAGGCCATCGAGAATCCTTCCCTTAATATATCCCACTATGCGGTGCCATTGCGAAGCTTTGTTTCCAGGTACCAATTCATAGGGATTATCTCCAAAGTATGACAGAATAAGTGCACCCATTTTGGCTGCGGTTCTGTTCCGTAGACTTTAGTCCATTTCGCCTCCCATCATATTTTTCAGTTAATCGTACCTTTGGATGACCAAATCGCAACCTCTTCATCCTCCTGTAACCACGCCATTCATCAAAGTTGTCTTTGTGCGTACCCCACCACCATGCGGGCATAGCACACGGCGCCAAATCCAACGCTTGGAAGCGATGATCCTTTGGGACTTCTCTTTCAAAGGCATCCAAAAATTTATCTACATCAGTTAAACCGTCATAATAGGGTAAATTTCTTACCTTCGATGACACACAACGCAATGATTTAGTCATCATGTTACTGCACATCATAGATACTTCATGCAACTAATTTTTCCAATGCTCAAATTCTTCATCTGAATCCGAGGTACGGGAGCTTTCACGGTCCCATGCAATCTGTCCATCAGTTGTGGGATTAATCCAATCTTGGTCTCGCATTGTAATTTTGTAGTTTTGATCCAAATCGTCATACCTTTCTTCATAGTTGCGGAGCGGTTCAGTATAGCGCGGTCCTTCTGCAGGGTCCAATAGTACTACAACGTGGAGTGATTTCCTTTCAAACGACATTGTCTGCTTTTTCAAGTTGATGACTCCATTCATATCAATAGCCCAATTAGATCCAAGGAGCGTGGGGTACATATTGCTATCATCAACAATTTCTATAACCTCAAAATCAGCTATCGTGCTTGCACCTTCTATATCTATAGTGACTCCATGCAGTCGTCCCATAGGGATAATCTTTTGCTGGTTCACCATCCTTAGTTGAATCAAAGACCATTGCAGCACAGGCTTCCCCATCCTATCCCATGTTTGTTTAAGAAAAATGTTCGCATCAAATCCCAGATCCAAAATACTTGGTCCATCTCATAGTCTCCTATCTACATAGTGAGCCTCATTTCGTGCCCAGTTATTGCCTTATGTTTGCCAATCTTTCTGACTACACGGTGTCCATCAGGAGCATTTTCTTTACCAGCACACTTGTTTATCAATTCCTGTAAGCCCTTCATAGACTTACTATCGCGCAGAAGTTTCATACAGGTTTCCAGGAACTCGGTAAGTACAAACGGATCAACCTCTGTAGGCACGCTGGTGTCTGGTAGTTTGTCCTGACTTCGTGAGGTAGATGCCTTAGTGAAACTTTTCTTTGCTTCCATAAATGTCTCCTTCGCGCGTTCTAGATCAATGCTAACTTCTTTTTCAAGGGGCCTTGCCGACCCATCCATTCTCTTCAGGTTGTTTTCCCTTGTCATCCCCAGTCGCTACTCCGCTTCTCAGCACTATATTCACATTTGGATCCTCCTCGTGGGGCTCAACCCTCATCATTTGTAAGTTCTGTGTAGGGTGTTGAGGCTGCGTCTTCTTCTCCTGCATCTTGGCTATCAGCACAGGGCATTCTTCTATCGTATGGTCAAACTAAGTGCAGTATTGACATGACAGGCGTGTCTGATTTTGACACTCCTGCGCGTAGTGCCCTAGCATCCCGCAATTATAGCAAATAACCTGTCCATGTCCTCTACCAGGTCCTCCTCCTCCTCAGCCTCGTGCACGCCCTTGATATCCTTCGCGCGCTCCCCCAGTGCCCTGATCCGAAGGCCGAGTTTCCGCTTGCATTCGATAGGTAGGCTTTCTTTCCATCATCAATTCGTAGCTATGATAGTGGCGCTCATCGTGGCCCACCGATTTGCATAAATTACAGAACAATTATTGGGGTGTCTGCACAAACTCTTGCAGCAAATGATAATTCTCTGTTACATGTTTTTCGACCACCTGACAAATAGCGCACCATAGCGTGGGTCCCGTACTTGGTCCTGCTGGAGCTTCCTGTCTCAGGGGCATTGGTCCCCACCCCCCCCCGTCCCCCTTGATATAATTCATGAAGACAGGGCAATGATCTTTATCATGCCTCTGGCTCTTACACTTGAGGCACCAAACGTCCTTGCACACCTCTGACCTAGCCTCTTTTTCTTTTTTCAAGCTCTGCAGTTCCAAGCAGAGGTTTTGCAATTGTGAGTGAATTTTGTGAACTCCCAAATATGCACCCTGAATAGGCGTTTCATGCAATCGCGTCACAATTTCCAGGGCTTTTGCTTGAGTCCCTATCTTCTGTTGCCATAAAGCAATCCTCAGGTGGGGCAGGAGCGAGGCTATAAACCACTCACGATGCTGGCTATCTGTGAGCTGCATATTAGCTTCGCAGATCACACGCTTCAATCTTTGATCTAACTCCCAAGGCATTTCACCAGCCTTCATCGTGATTTCCTTGAATCCAACTATTGATTGTAAGTCAGACTTAGGCTTACTGAATTCCTTGTTCAAAGCGGCCTTAGTGTCTGCTAACGATGCCAAAGGATTATCAGTGCAGTACTTGATGTACCATGTCAGCGCGCAATCTTTTAGAGCGGTAACCAACTGCACCTTCTTCATATTATCATCCATAACTTGTTGCGTTGTCCACACAGCCTCCACAACAAACCAAAATTGATCCACATCCTCACTCCCTATACCCTTGAAAACTGGCAACTTCATTGTATTCTACATGTTGAACGGCGGTGGTGGTGGTGGCGGTGTGGGTGAAGTCATTTGTTGTGGAGGTGAAGGTGGAGGTGGAGTGGATGGATGATGAGTTCGTAGAAAGCCTTGTTTTATGAGCTACACTGCACTCTGCATTGGGGCCTGTACAACTCCTTCGTCGTCACTAAAAGGAGGTCCAATCAGCGGGCTATATTCAGGACCTATTCTCCCTCGATCTCTGAAATGCTTTCCACTTCACGTAGTTCCGAACATCAAGGTAATGGAATAACCCGTTTTTCATACAACAACATCTTAATCCAGGTACTCAAAGATCTATCTTAGGTACTTACCTCGTGGCCCTTTGAAGAATCGTCACTCTGCTTCGTTGTAGCTGATTGAGATATCAACCGTGAATTTTGTCACAAATCCTCCTATGACTCGATCAAGCCAGTGATCAACAGCGCACACGATCTTATCTTCAGAAGCCTCCAACCTTCGCACTAGTTCCAGAGTCCACACTATTGGACAGTCAAGTCTCCACCTTCCTTAGCCATCTACCAATTTAGCTATCCACTCGTATAGTTCGATTGGGAAGGTGCAGAAGAAAATTTCGTGTATTTCTGTGTACAAATATCTGTCCAACCATTGTTCTTTTGACAGGCGCGGATTCCTGTTTTCCTGCGCCGTGAATTCATGAATCTTTCTATCCAACCACTTCTCAATTTCCTTTTTGGTCTGATTATGCGACATCACACATCTCTTTAAGCAGATTCCGGTCCCAGCAACGGAACCATTTGTTGGCTTAGTGGGTCGTGACCCAGGTTCGGAGTTAGTTGTGCCAGACAAAACCCTACACTATTGGCCCTTTCGACATCAACCCGTGTAGCGCAAACTGAAGTCTCACCTCAAGCAGTATGGGGGGAATGCTGGAACCAAGTTTCCACATCCAGAGATCAGTGTGATGTTTTATGTCTTAGATCTGCCTTCACGCAGATCTCTAAGCCCTTAGGGCTTGGCACTGTAATTTCCTTCAAATGACCTTCAAACCTCCGTGAAGGTCTACGATCGGCTTCTGCAGACCTTTAATAGATATGTTATCTAATTATGTGCATCATAGACTAGTCTCAGATCGGAATCCACACATATTTACTTAAGTGCTTAATAAACTTAACAGAAAGTATTATAACCTTCACGTAAATACTTAGCATGCATTGCGTTTAATTAATAAGACTTATCCAGAAGATTCATGCATCAATACATCATTATTTCATAAAGACATTATCTCATCACGACATATATTGCAAACATAAACAGCATAAGGAAACAGATAAGACATATGAATTACTCCAACAGTCTTCTTTATTGATCTTCAGTACAATGTTACAGACTCGAAACTTCCCTGCAGACTCAGTTGCAGGAGTTCGCGCACTCAACTGCGGACTCTACTCTAGGTCTCTGCACACTCAGCTACAGAGGCTTTTTGCCCTCTAACACTTACTTCCCTGCGCTAACTCTGTAAGACTCCATTCGTTGTACCCATAGACAAAAGCATAGATCTGCCTTAGACTATCTAAGACACACCTATTTATACAATCCCATAGTGTGCGGACCAAGGGTAGATCTTAGAACTAACTCAATCTTTTACATAAATGAGGGTTAAAACCCTTTTTGACTCCTATCTACCTACGCGCTCTGCATCCACAATTTGCGGAGACTTTACATCTTTTTGTCAAAATTTACATAAAACTTGGGTTTTTAACCCAAAACTCACCCAAGGGACCTCATCCCAACAGGAGGGGCACTACTTGGGTAGCCTTGATTGAGATAGCGTGTGCCATCTACCCTTGTTCCATACTTACCACTTTCCATCTTACATTACAAGCCCTATATTCCACCTCCATTCTTTGGGTTCAACTAATCATTGGTTCTTTGGGATTTTGCACCCACACATCCCTATACCTGGGTAGGGCCAGGAACTTGGCCTTGGGAGGTTGACGCAATGAAAAGAAAAGGAAAAAGCATATATTGGACATAAGCAAAATAAAGAAAGAATATAAAAAATGAAAGGATATCCAAGACATACATATTAGCATGTGAACAATAACTTAGCATGAGCGCTACCTCACCCCTCATGGCCATCACCTGATTCTTGAGCACCATATTGCTCCTATACATTAATAAAAAGGAACCCTTGCACATCCCAACCCTTGATGGGAAATGAACTTCCTCATCATTAAGGGGGTAATAACTATTGAAATATGTAACTAGGTTCGATCTTCATATGTACTCTTGATTCTTATATATTGTAAAATGAAAAATAAATTATTATTATTATTATTTATAGCAGGGGTTTCATGCTCAAGGTCAATTTATTTTAGGCTAAAGCACCCATTGAGTGCTTCTAGGTTTTGTAACTGAGTCAAGAAGTCAAAGAGTCATTGTCATATGTAGAAGACCCCATTGCCATCTTGTAACATGTCAAAAGAACCATTTTTGAGTCAAAAATGTCAAAATACCCCTCTAAGACCAAGTCGGCTTGGCAGTGAAGAAGTCGGCCTAATTAGGGCATGTCGTCCTCCTTGAAAGCCTATATATAAGAGAGCATTCAACCTCCTATGGACTCACTCACTCATTCACTCAAGAAAGCAAGAAAGTAAGAAAGAGAACGAAGAAGGCAAGTGAAGGACTTGAAGGACAAAGTAAGACAATATTTTCGATCTCTCTCTCTCTACATCTCACATGTGCGAAAGGAAGGCTAGGGTTTTGCAGCAACTCGGTCGAAGTTTTCAAGAAGCTAGGGAGGGTCGAAATATAAGGAAAAATAGGCAATTTGATATCTCATAAGGCATTGAAGAAGATACACTCCAAGCGAAGGAAGGAGGAAGCTCTAGAAGCCCTAATTATCCCACACATGCGAAGCTGCAGTTTGTTGCAGGAGGCCAAAAATTTCAGGGTTGTAATGGGGGCCAAAAATCTAAAGCTGGGGGTCGAAGTTTTGTTGCTGGAAGAGATTTGACTTTGTTTGACTTGGATAGAAGAAACACATCATCAAGGTCTTACTTGGACTTGGAAGGGTATTAGTCTTGGTTTAGAGGTCTTGGAATTTGTCTTTTGAAGAATCTATAGGAAGAGAAGAAATTTGTGGGTTTTCCTCTCAAGAGGAGAGGTTTTGGCCCTGGCTAGTAGCGTACATTTTGTGACCTTGTGTACTATTGATATTCATGTTTTGGTAGCTGTTTGATGACAAAAACAACACAATAATAAGAAAAGAAGAAGTTAATAATCAAGAAAAGTAAAAGAACATCACAAGTAGTTATCAAGTGTAAGAGAAATCACCTCATTTGTAGCCCTATTGATCTCTCAACATGGTATCAGAGCTAAGGTTGACAAAGGGCATGATGAAGATCACTACATCCTTGAAGAAGTCATTGAAGTTCTCATTGAAACAATTTTCTATGATGGCAAGTCACCTCAAGCAAGGGATCAAAGCATTTAAGGATCTCCTATCATCTATCAAGAACTGTATGACGAAGACCTCCATTACAAAGGGCACAAGATTATTCTCAACACTTACGGGTACTTTTGAAGATGAAAATATATGGGTAATGGATAGTGGAGCTTCTAGACATATGACAGGTGAACATTGACAACTAAAGACCATATCAAGAGGAAAAAATTCTTATTCAATCAAACTTGGAGACAAAAGAGTTATACAGTAAAAGAAATTGGATCAACTGTGAAAATTTCTAACCCGAAATTCTACTGCAGCAACTGATTTATTTCACCTACTTATTTCTCACAATAAGTTATTTACGAAATCCCTTCAGCAAACATTAAAATAAATTCTACAGCAGTTATCACATAATTACATAGAGAAAATAACAAGCACAAGAACCAATCACATGAACACAGTTGTTTTTGGACAATTGTCCCCTGAAAAACCCAATGTGGGAAAACTGGTGCAGCATATGAGGGTTTTATTAATCTTCAGCAACAATTGCTTTACAAGGAATGATTTTACAGAGAAACTGAGACACTACTGAGACAAAACACCTGAGGCAAGGTTCATCCCTTTCCTGGAAACTTTCGGACACACTGGAGACCCTTCTCCCACTTATGCATCACTTCTGCGTCACTTTGCATGGTTCTGCATCCCTCTGCGTTAGCTTGCGTGAGGACTGCGTTTCCTGGGCTGTGTCTTCCCTCTGCACTGTCTTTCAATACCCCTGCGTCACCTCCTCCTCAGTCACTGACTGCTGCTGATGCCCTCCTCTTCCTCCACCCTGCAACTCTCCCTCTGAAATCGATCTTCTTCCCTTTGAGAATTGATTTTCCTTGGGATATTGAGTATCCACCGGTGTGTCTCCAAATGATCCTTAAGTCTTCTCCTATACTTTTTGTGTTGATGAATCAACGACCAAGATTAAGTCTCTAATCAATGACTAAGATTAAAACAGACTTGATACTCATCTCTTAGAAGCTTCTCACCCTTATCTTTATTAATACCCATTAATATTTTGATTTCCCTAAGTTTAGACTTAGGAACCCATTAAAAATATTAATTATTTTAATAACTCCTCATCTGAGTGGAATTTCTCCAAATGATTTCTGGGTCTTGGAGATCTCATGTATTCTAGCCCCTCCACAAAATTTTGGAGCTAGAGCAAATCCGATGATACCCAAAATCGACATCAACTTCGTTGGAGCTAGAAGATGGAGGAAACATACATCTCAACAACATTCTATTCATTCTAGGTTTGAAGAAAAAATTACTTTGCATTTCATGTTCAGAAGATAAAGGAGATAGAATTGCTTTTATATATGGGAAATTTATGGTGTGGGGTAAGGGCTCTAGCATCAACAATGCAAAAGTTACTGGGATTCGTGAGGGAAGGCTCTACAGATTACTTACACCTCTCTCTTAAGACTTAGTTCACATTGAAGTCATCCCATGTGAGGTTTGGCATAGAAGGTTTGGACACTTTCATTACAAAATCTTACCAACTTTAAATTCAATTGTGAATGGAATCCCTGAACTATAAGAGGATCATGAAGGAATTTGTAAGGGATGTGCGTTAGGTAAAAATGTAAAGAAATCATATTTTCTGCCCGAGCGATCGCCTGAGCTGCTGCGCACTCGGCCCTGCTCCGCGAGGTCCACACCCTGCAGATCTGATCCCTGTAGCTTCGTCCACTCCTGCATCCTTCGGCAGCTGCGAGTGGGTCCGCCTAGAGGCCCTCCTTCTGGCTGCGGTCGTCCAGAGATCGCCCGCTGAATTCCCTAGCTTCCAGCTGCGGCCGCCTAGGGTTAGAGCCGGATCTCCATGGAGGAGCCGGATCCCCCCCTGGGATCTTCCTCCCCTCCTCCATCCTCTGCTGCTGAGGCCTTCAGATCCTTGTTGGCCTCTCTTCCCAAGAAGAAAGCCATGGAAGTCGCCAAGTTCGTTAAAAGGCTCGAAGACATCCCTGAGATCGCTCTTCCCCCTGAAGGTCCAATCCAAGTAGCTCTTTCTTTATCGGAACACACCCTGGTGGGTCAGTTTCCAGGTCTCTGGCCCTCACCGAAATCAACAGAGAACTGGGTCTCCAGAAACTGGGCTCCGCTGATCAAGGGCAAGGTAACATCTTACTTCCTCGGAAGAGGATACTTCCTCTTTGAATTCTCAGAAAAAGAGGACAAGGACCTTATTTTCAGAAATGGACCCTACTTCATGGGGCCTCAAGGGTTGTACCTAAACAAATGGATGCCTGACTTCGACCCGACAATGGATGTACCTTTAGCAGTCCCAGTATGGGTAAGACTCCCCAATCTTCCGGTTCATTGCTGGAACTGGGATTCCCTGAAACACATCGGGAACACCCTTGGGAAATTCATAGACAGGGCCAACAATAGAGACCAGTATGACTGTGCCAGAATTTGCATGGAGGTGGATCTGGAGGTCGGTCTTCCAGAAGCTATCAAAATAAGGGTGGGTCCATGGACACATATTCAGAAACTGGACTATGAGTCGCTGTCGTTCAAATGTCGGAAGTGTCAAGTCTATGGTCATTTCGCTAGAGATTGCCCGTCCAAAGGGGTTGAAGAAAAAGGGAAGGAGGAAGGATGGAACCAGGCGAAGAGATCTAGAACTTCCTTCAGGAAGTCCGCAAATGCTAATACCAGAGCCCCCAAACGGGCCCTGCTCAGCAGCCACCCATGGAAAGTCAAGGGAATAGATTTGAGATCCTTGGATCAGAAACCATAATTACCCAGGAGACAAAAACCCCGAAAGAAGTCTCTCCACCTAAATCTAAAAGTGAGCCAGAGAGATCCAAAGGTAAGATGTCAGAGGACGAGGAAAAAACCCAAGAATCTGAGGAATCAGAGGAAGAAGGGGAAATAGGGGAATCGAAGTCCACCCCCAGAAGATCTACAAGAGGACGAATGTCAACAAAAGAAAAGAGGGAGCAAGAAACATACAAAGACAAGCTCCAGGGCAGCGAGCCTACGCTAGAGAAACTCCTAGCAAAAACTTCGAAGACGAAGAAGACGCAAACCCAGGGCTCCAAAGGAGCTCACCACAGCAAAAGTAAATAATGAAGATAGTCTCTTGGAATTGTAGGGGAATGGGATCCAAAGCCAAGGAAGAGGCGATGAGAAGTCTGATAATGCAGGAAACCCCGGATATCCTCCTCATCCAGGAGACTAAAATGGAGGATTCAACGTTCCTCCAAGCAAGTAGAAAGTTTTGGAAAAAAGATGGAGCACATGCAACCTCGGCCCAGGGAGCTTCAGGAGGACTTGGGTCACTTTGGAATCCAAATAAGTTCTCCCTCATCTCTAAGTCCCTGAATACTCATTGGATATTGTTAAAGTTGCAGCACTTAGAATCTAAAGAAATTATTAGTCTGGTCAATGTATATGCTCCTAATAATGCAGGTGAAAAGAAGCTATGCTGGGACTCCATCAAAAACCTGGCAGATCTGGAAGATTTGGGGAACATCATCATTGCAGGAGATTTCAACCTCACCCTCCTACCATCATAAAAGAGAGGAGGTAGTATTGTCAGAGACCCGACAAGAGAAACAGTAGAGGATCTCATGTAGGATTGGGATCTGATTGATATCAAGCCAACCACCGGCAAGTACACGTGGTCAAACAAAAGGGCTGGACCAGGACACATAGCTGCAAGACTGGACCGTTTCTTGGTGCAAAGTTCCTTCCTACTCATTGGATTAGAAGCTAGATCGTGCATCCTGCACAACAGTACATCAGACCACAAGCCTATCAGCTTGGAATTGCTGACCACTAAAGATCTGGGGCCTATTCCATTCAGATTCAGCTCTCTCTGGATCAGGGAGGCAGACTTCATGGATAAGGTCAGAGACTGCTGGAAAAACCCAGTCAAGGGTTCTGCCTTCTTTGTGTGGGAGGAAAAACTCAGAAGAGTGAAAGCCATGCTAAAAAATTGGGCCAAGACCTTGCCCAATCCAGCTGAGGAAAGGAAAAAAATTCAACTAGAACTGGAAAGGCAACATCTTCAACTTGAAACAACTGAAATTTGAAAGGAAGATCTGGAAAAGGAGGCCAAACTTCAGCAAAACTTCCACAAAGCATGCCTGGCTGAAGAAGAGTACTGGAGGCTCAAATCTAGAAGTCTTTGGCTTAAAGCTGGAGACAGGAATTCCTCCTTTTTTCACAAACAAGCTCAAGCTAGGAAAGGTCGGAACTCCATCATAGAAATAAAAGAAGAAAGCAGTGTCCTAAGGGACTTTGCAAACATAAAAAAGGCAGCCTCAGAGCATTTTGAGAAGCTGTACAGGGAAGATATCAGAGCAGACCAAAATAACAACCTTCTAGATGCTGTCCCTAAGCTCATCACCTCCAAAATAAATCAGGTTCTAGAAAGCAAAATCACGCTCAAAGAAACCAAGGAGGCTCTATTCGCCATGGACCCGGATAAAGCCCCGGGCCCGGACGGTTTCACTCCAAGATTCTTACAAACTTGTTGGCAGATAATTGAGAAGGAATTCCTCAAAATGATTTAGAAATCACAGGACTGTCAGAAGATTGGAGGCTGCACAAATTCGACATTTCTCGCCCTCATCCCTAAGGAAAAAGGGGCAAACACCTTCAGCAGATTTCGTCCAATTTCACTATGCAACATTGGATACAAAATGATAGCAAACAGGCTGAAAAGATTCCTCCCCAAAATCATCCCTGACAACCAAGGGGGATTCATCAAAGGCAGGCAACTAGTGGACAATTTCGTGCTGGTCCAGGAGGCAATCCATTCTAGCCAACATCAAAAGGAAAAAGGTATGGTCATCAAACTAGATCTAGCTAATGCCTTTGATCGTGTTAGTCATAATTTTTTGTTTGATGCAATGTTTAAAATGGGATTCGGGCAAGGCTTTATAAAGTGGATAAAAACCTGTATTTTAGAGCCTTGGATTGCTCCTCTGGTGAATGGAAGGGCCGCTGAATTTTTCAAAGCCTCTAGAGGACTGAGGCAGGGGTGCCCTCTTTCACCCCTCCTTTTCGTCATTCAGGCTTCTGTTCTTAGTTTCTATTTGAATAAAAAGCAGCAAGATCATGCTATCACCGGGCTGTGCATTGCAAGAGGGGTGAAGCGCATCAACCATGCCCTTTTTGCAGATGATACCCTTCTTCTGGGAGCTGCAACTCCACAATCAGCTATCAACTTCAAAGCAGTTTTGGATGACTTCTGTAAGACCTCAGGCAGTGAGCTAAACAAGGGGAAATGTCAGATATTTTGTTGGAATATCCCTGCTTCCACTGCAAATTCCATAGCTAGATGTCTGGGATTTGCAGCCTCCACTATTTGGTCCTCTTTCAAATATCTTGGGCTGCCAATCTTCAATAAGAGGGCGTCAAGCAAAGACTGGGCTCCTCTCTTAGACAAATTCAAAGCAAAGATGCAAGCCTGGGGATTCTCTTGGCTTAACATCGCTGGCAAAGCAATACTCATCAAGGCAGTTCTAAGCAGTCTTTCGATCTTCAAATTTGTTATTCTCCTGGCACCTGTGGGAATTATTAAGAAGATGGAAGAATTAATCAGGCATTTTTTTTGGAAAGGAGGCAAGCAAAATGACAAGAGATTCTCTCTAATTAGTTGGGAAACAGTCACAAAACCATATCTTGAAGGAGGATTGAACCCTCATAGACCTGAAGGCTCAAAATCTAGCTGTGGGATCCAAATTAGTATGGAAAATAATCGCTCCTAAACCAAACTGGGCTCAGATTGCATTATGGAGGAAATACTTTAGAGGTTCAAGGCTCAGGTGCTTAGATCACCCAAAAAATTCGCTCAGAACGCACTTCAGCAGCTTCATCAATAGAATAGCGCCGATGATAAAAAACCACGCTCATTGGATACCTGGAAATGGAAAGAGAATACAGTTATGGAATGACAGAATCATGGATCAATCTCCTCTGGAAGAAGCCGGAAAGTTTGCAGCGCTAAGAAGCTAGTTGGATGTAGCTCACGTCCACACTCTATAGGACATCTCGTTGTGGATAGAGAACTCTTGGACGGGTTGGAAACAATTATCGGTGCCCAGCGAACTGCAAAATGAATGGTCAGCGTTCAGAGCCCTTCTACATGGGCTGGCCCCTATCCACGCAAACAGGAAGGACGCGAGAGGCTGGGGGAAAAGTCGTTCAGGTTACACTATCAAGCAGGGATACTCCAAGTTTTAGAGCGCCCCCACGTTCCTCCCAATCCTGCTCCCTGGGCAGGGATATGGAACTTCCCATCCATTCCAAAAATTGACCACTTTTGTTGGATCCTCTGCCATCAAAAAATTCTTACTGAGGACAGACTTCAAAAAAGAGGATTCAATGGACCGTCCAGATGTATTCTCTGTAAGGCAAATTCTGAAACCGCCCTCCATATTATGATTGAATGCAACTACACAATCTCTGTCTGGCAGGAGCTGCTGGATACTTGGAACTTCGATCTCAATTTTCCCACCTCAGTCCAAGAGTTGTTCGCAGGCTGGATGGCTAGATATCCAGGTACTCAACCAAAAAACAAAAAGATCAGATCAACATGGAGTGCTCTACCAAAATTTACTAGCTGGCAGGTTTGGTTAGAAAGGAACAGGAGGATATTTCGTAACAAAGCCCAGGATCATAAAATAGTAGCCAATTCAGTGAAATGCCAATTAAACGAGTGGTTGGAAGGCATAGGTGACGATTCAAATCTTAGTCAGCAAGACAGAGAGCTGGGTACTGCCCTTAAGCTTAGCTTCCAAAAAACAAGAAGCTCACCCCTAGCTCTTGAAGTTTGGAAAATCAGGAAAAACGATATTGAATTTCAGGAATGGCTGTCCAAACAATTAATTCCATCTCTATTTTTTGATGGAGCAGCTAAAGGGAATCCAGGGAAGGCAGGGGCAGGAGGACACATTATTATGCCAGATAACACTTCTCCTCATAATTTTGCTTGGGGTCTAGGCCACACATCTAGCATGCAAGCGGAGGCGCTGGCCCTCTTGCAAGGGGTAATCTTCCTCAAGGAGCTGGGAATACGGGAAGCTAATATTCTTGGAGACTCCCAAGTAATCATAAGAGTTGTGGTGACCAACTCCAACCCAACTGATCTGCACCTAGCAAGGCTACTTACTAGAATCAAAAGCATTTCAAAATCCCTACACTTGACATATTTTCATGTACTGAGAACAAATAATAAAGCAGCAGACACCTAAGCAAACGTTGCAGTCCACTTAGACGCTGGAACTATTCTCAGAAACAAGGATTCTCTATGGGCTCCTATTCCGTGAAAAGACATGTTTTACTGTTTTCTTTTAAATCAGTTTATCTGCATCTTTCATCTAGGACAATCAACACCAAAAGAACATTTTGAAAATTGTAAAAAGAGGAAGTGGATAAGAGCAAAAGTCAATCCCCTCCTGGTAGAAAGGCATGCTGAAAATTGCTCCTCATTTTGTAACGGAATATGTGGCCATTTGCCAAGTAGATAATGAAACACTATAACCGTTCTTGTAAAAAGAAAAAAATGTAAAGAAACCATTTGGAAGTAGTGCTTCAAGATCTAAAGAAATCCTGGATCTCATTCACTCTAATGTCTGTGGTCTTATGTCTACAAAATATCTTAGAGGTCATCTATACTATGTGATTTTTATTGATGACACATCCAAGTCTTCCTTGAGTGGTCTGTGGTCATCAATACACATCAAAGTAACTCATAGCTTTCTTTAAGGAGTCTGGAATTAAGAGGGAGTTGATAGTTCCATATCTTGGAAGGGTATTGGTCTTGGTCTAGAGGTCTTGGAATTCGTCATTTGAAGAATCTATAAGAAGAGAATAGATCTGTGTGTTTTCCTCTCAAGAGGAGAGCTTTTGGCCTTGGCTAGCAACCTACATTTTTGTGTTCTTGTGTGCTATTGTTATTCATGTTTTGGTAGTTGCTTGATGATAAGAACAACACAATAATAAGAAAAGAAGAAGTTAATAATCAAGAAAAGTAAAATAACATCAGAAGCAGTTATCAAGTCTACGAGAAATCACCTCATTTGTAGCCCTATTGATTTCTCAACAATAACTGCTATACATCATACAAAGTAAGCTCGAACCCTTTGAGCTACGAGTAGTAATATAAAGAAAAAATCAAGAAAAGTAAAAGGCACACAAGAGGGGTGGAAAAACAAAAGCCAAGTTGGTAACTCATGCATCCAGGATTGCTCCCTCCTCACATCTAAGCACCTAGGATGTGGAACCCCACCATATTGGTCCCTTTGATCATGGTACTTGGCCATGAAGTCTTCTCCCCTTCGTTACCATTATTATTCACATAACACCTATTGATTGAAGGGTGGACAGAGGGAATGTCACTTCCCCTTTGGGGACTGGAAGCACCTAATAGGGTCATCCTTTAGTCACTCCTACCTAGGGAGGTAACACCATTGCGAGTTTGAAGCGCCAAAATTGGAAGGGAATCCTTGTTTGAAGCAGGGTTGCGGGGGAGCGCCCCTCCTCATGATCCCGCTCCCAATTCGCGCTCCGGTCAGGAGCGGGCTTTTGACAATTTTTTTTTCACTCCGGCCGCTCTAGGAGCAAACTTTCCAATCGGGGAGTGATTGTTTCCTATCGCCCCCCAGTTGGAAAATTCACTCATGACTGGCGGAAAGCGACGCCCGCGCGGCTGAGAGGGAGGCCTTTGTCACAAATTTCCTTGCTGTAGGTATGCTGTCAAGCACATTAAAGTCAATGTGAGAAGTAAGGTTGGGTATTGGTGCTAATTTTTTTTATCAGCGTCCAAGGAAATCATGTTCTGAACATTAAACAATACCCGCCACAAGCTTTCCAGAGCACAGGGCATGTAATAGCGAGTAGGGTTTCGAGAGTTTTCGTTTTGATTTCAGCACAGGTAACATTTTTCTTTCCATGAACATAATTTTAAATCAATCTGTAAAATTTAATATTATATTAAACATTTGAATAAATTTGCATGCCACTCAATGTTTATGTTTTGGAAATGTTTGTGGAGTATTTATACATTGATACCACCCTTTAAATATCTTGGTTATCATTGGCACTAAGTTGTTTAGTACATATTTTATTTAATGTGCTTTAATAGTGACATTTTATAAATACGGTTGCATTGGCGTTAAAATATCAAACATTAAATGAAATCATTCAAAAGGGCACTTCTACAGAAGCTCGCAGAAACTATAAAAGCTACTATAAAAACGCAACCATTCCGAGACTAAGCGTTCTGTGAGTTCTCCGTCAATTACACATGCATTCTCTCCATCACGGGTATTCTTCTCTATCTCGATTTTTTCACCCCTTTTAGAGAATAGTAAACTGTGAAACAATAGTATAATATTTCAGAGAATACAGAGAGGAATACTCCAGGGTTTTTAGCAAACGACTTCAACGGATATATGCAGACAGGCTTTATTAGTTCACAAGTTATCAACAGAGCCTGAATCTCAGTTGAATCTATATAGAACAGTTGGTCACTCCTTCCTCCTTCCCCTCCTTTCGCACTGTGGCGGTTGCAAGCGACTGTTCAGAGCATTTTGTTCTGCATCATAAAAGCCTTTGGTAGAGGGTCCAACTATTAGGCCCTTGCATTTCTAAGTTCCACACTTCCCTGCAGAGAATACAAAGAAGAATACGCCAGGGTTTTCAGCGGAAACGACTTCAACGGATATATACAGACAGACTTCATTAGTTCATAAGTTATCAAAGAATAATACAGAGAATACAACACTTCCCTGCAGAGAATACAAAGAAGAATACGCCAGGGTTTGCAGAGCAACACTTACCTACAGAGAAGAATACACTAGGGTTTTCAGCGCAAACGTTGAACTGTGCAAAGTATTAAAGTCCCAGCCTCAAAATGCCATACATTGAAGTTAAATTTCAGTATCAGTGCCCCTTATTCCGGCGAACCTTCACTTAAATTTACATCCCAAAATGGAAAACAATGGCAACACTGAAAACAATGGCAAGGAAATTTCAGATTTTGTGGAAACAAATCACTTAGGCCAAGCCAAAATTGCTTAGCAAACAAAACAGGGAAGGGGATTTGGGTAAATTCAAAACAATATTGGGGCATTTTAAAGCGCAAACTTGCTCGCTTTAAATGGGAACAAAGAAGAAGAAAACAGTCACATAAAAAGCAAACAAATACAAGCAGCAAAAATAAGAACATCAAAAATAAAAAAGAGTCAATCATTTACAGTCCCACATCTACACCTCTTACTTGGTCGTCAGATCTCTATGTCCAGGAACTAATGAAGGCCAGGGCAAGGCTAGAAATTTTGGAAACCAAAGAACAGGAAAGGGACCACAAAATTTCAGAGATTACACTTGCAAATCGATCTTTAATGGAAGGTAATAGGGTACTAAAAGAGCAAGTAACAATGCTACAAGAGGCTTTAGAGATAGGAAAACAAGAATGGGAAAGCATGAAGACAACATGGCAAACCATGAAAGAATCAATGGCAACAAACAAGGAAGTGATATTCTCTAAAGCAACTCAAGTGGATTCACAAATATCTCAACAGGTAGTCACTTTCGAAAAAAAGCAAAAGAGATCAAGAGGACAAACATTCCAAAAGAAATCAAAACCAAAGCTGAGGACACTAATGGTTACATAAGGGTGGAGGAAAAAGAAGTTGTAAGTGCTCGTAGAGCACATGAAAGAGAACACAGAGACAGAAAAGATAGGGAAACAAACTTTATTACAAGAGGAATAAGAGACTATGGAAAGAAGGGAAGCACTCTCAATTTGACAAGAGAATTTTTGAAAGAGAAATTACATTGGGGAGGGCAAATTTGTCAAGCAAGAAGGGTTGCAGGATTTAGTGGAAGGATTGCAGTCTCCCAGGTTGATGACTGTGATTGAAGAGGCTTCCTATTCAAATGGAGTAGACCGTCATGTAACAATATGATATACTAAGATAAGGAGACACTGAGAATTGTATAAGGACCATTCTAAATGACAAGATGTAGCAATGTTTGATGCTTCCGCAATATGGTTCAAACTATGATAAGAAATATGCTCTTAGAGAAAGAAGGCTATCCTAGCTCCTGTTGCTTGATGCCTTAGATGTATGTGAAGTGAGGCTCCTCTATGATGTACTTAAGGAAGAAACATATTTGCAGAACTTTGAGGTGCATGAGTAGAGGACTCATGATTGCAAATTAAAGAAAGCCCCACCTTGACTCTAGCAGGTTCCCTGGGCTTGGCAAGCTTGGAACGATGAACATTTGATGTGACCTCCGGTCTCTCTTATTGAAGGTATGCATTTGGTATTTGGTTTTATAAGATAACAAATTATTTTTGATGAGACCATGAACCACACTGGTTGGTTCGAAATGCGTCGGCCAAAAAATTTTGTTATGTGATTTCTATCGAAAGACTTTTCGTAATTCATTATGGATCAAAGAAGCCTGAATTCAGAGATTAAGATTATTTCAGCATTCAGTGCCAAAGGGAGTTAACCCTTAATGAACCGCTTCCTAAGACTAGAAGTGTAAAAGAGAGATGATAAGGACTTTCATGTCATGGGAAGCATGCTGTCAGAGATGGTTTACCCTGAAGTAGCCTAGAGAGCCTCCTTTTCAGATGTAGTTTTGATGGAATCCCATGATGAGCCGACAACTAGATGGATTCTTGATTTGCAGTATGTTCTTTGAGCCATACAAACCCTGGATATGTATATTAGAATGTTGCATAGATTGTGTTGGGATACCTAGACAATGTAGTCATTCATGAACTGAGACACACTGCCAGATACTTGAGACTTTGTGGATACATTGATGCTGAAAATTTTGTTGACTAGAAGAGCACATCCGAGTGCCGCCTTGGGTCTGGCCTGGTTCACTGGATGATTTTCTGGCGTAGAAATTTGTTGCTTTGAGAGTTAGTGTGCATTATTATTAGCACGGTTGGCTACGAAATAGTATGGTTGAGAAAGCTCTTTGGAGAACTATTTGAACATATGCTGGGCACGACTATGATAGACTGTGACATATTATGGGTTCCGACATGCAAAAAATCCTGTGTTCCATGACAGGTTCAAGCACATTGAGATTTGATATCACTATAGTCGGGATATGGTGCTGAAAGGAGCAATGGAACTCCTTCACATTTTGATTGATGAGCAAGCAAACAATTGTATCCTTGTTGTAGCATGTGAGCTTGTGGTTGACCCGATATTCTCTAGGTGTCATGCACTATGGCCAGGATTAACAACCATAAGCCTAGTGAAGCCACTAATGAAATAAAGGGGTCATGACTGATCGAGAACACTGAGCTATGCTTTTCCCCTCCCCCGTTTGAGCTCCTAGGGAGAGGAATGGAGTCAAAGAGCTCCTAAGGTTGAAAGATCTCTTGACAATAGGATGGTTGTGATCCTTACCCTTTGCAGTAAGTAGTGTCTCACCTATTGTCACTATAGGGTGTGTGTGATCCTTGTCATTTATGGCAAGTTGGGTATCTCCCCCTATCATGTTTTGGAATTGATAGAGTATACCCCAATATGCATCCTATCCACAAGTTGGGCTTGTGGGGAGTACCACTCATCTGGCCAATGAGTAGGGAAGAGTCTTAGGTTGGAGTAGCTTGACCCATGACGAACACATTTGGTAAACTGAGCTCCCTAAGTCTAGGATGCCTGGTGTTCCACCACTTGACTCTTGAGGGTCAAGGTGGGAGGATCAACGAACATTGGGATGGATGTGATCGTTACCTCTCATGACAAGTGGTATCTCGCCGATTGTTGCTAGACAGTAAGATGGTTGTGATCCTTGCTTGGTAAGTTGTATCTTGCCCATTGTCATTGGACGACAGGATGGATGTGATCCTTACCTCTTATGGCAAGTGGTATCTCGCCCTTTGTCATTAGAACAATAGGATGGTTGTGATCCTTGCCCTGTAAGTTGTATTTTGCCTATTGTCATTGGATATAGGGTAGTAGTTGAAGCTTCCCTATTATGATTTTTCTTCTTTAGACTAAGACATCATTGTTCAACTGATGATCAAACGAAACAAGTTGAGATGAGATGGTTGTCCTATTGATATAACTGAGATGAAGGTCATGGGATTTGACCTGGAGACTAGTTGGGTTTGGAGGATCAATCTCCCCCACCATTGATTGTGGATTCTTCTTCTTCTCTGAGACGAGTCTAGATACACTGATGATGCAACTGCCTGCCTTCTTATATTGAGATTTGTACATCCAAGATGAGATTTATGATACAAATGGAAATTCCTCCCTAACTAAGAGGGAGTGTTAAAATTAGGCAACTTCGGGATGGATTTCCCCGAAGGGAAACCCAAATCCCCCAAGGAAAAAATCAATCCAAGTGAAGCCCATCTATCCCAAAAAGAAGAAGGAAATGTTATTATTTAATGGCACAAAATTAATATGGGTAACTTATCTTTAAGGCTCATGGAAAATATATTTTACAAGCATATTTGAATTGTTAATCTTTCCCTCCAATATTTGAAGTCAGCCAGATCAGATGGTGTCCCTTCGCGCATGAAATCAATTATATATTGGCCATGATTCTCTTCTAGGAGACATAAATTCAATGCGCTCTAAGGCTTGATACATTTTATCCTAGCTCACATCTCTCTCATGATCAATGTGGCTCGCTTTAAGGTCTGCAATGGATCATTCATATTCTTCAGTGGCATTGCTCTCCGCGTTGTTGGCTCGTTTGTGATCGCATGGCTTGAGGTTCCCTTTGTAGCAATGGCTCATTGACATTACTCTCTGGCTTGTAATATTTTGCAAAGAGAGATTACAACCTTCTTTGGCTCGTAATCATTTGCAGAGAAGATTGAAAATTACTGTGGTTCGGTATTGCATCTCTATAGCTCAATTATAGTGGCTCTTAGTTTCTTAGTTGTTCACTTTAGTATCCCCGTGGCTTGCTCTCTCACATTGTTACAGTGGCACACTTTTGGATCTTTGTGGCTTGAATTAAAATACGGGCATCGTATGGCTCTGAATTGACATGAATCATTAATAGTGGCATCACTATGGCCCTCGCATGGTTTTCACATACACTATCGCTCTCACATCCACACAGTTTCTCTAACACACATTTGCAATAATCTCTGTATTGAAAGAATGTCATCACAACAAATTGCAGTGGCCTAAATACATAGTGGAATTGTTATAGTGATATCTCATGGTTTGTCCCTGGCATCGCTCAGACTTTGGAGGCATCGCATTTGTTTATACAGTGATCTGTGATTCATTTCATCAATATATATGTGTGGTTACATTGATTGATACGACTCGACCAGTGTTACTTGGGAGAGGGAGCGAAAACGGGAGCGGGAGCAACATTTTCAAAAGCTCCCGGTTTGGGAGCGAATCCCGGAGCGATTTTTATATTATATATATTTTTTATATTTTGATACATATATGTCAACAAAAACATGTAGAATGATGAATTAGATATAAAAAACATAAAAATACATGGATTGATTATTGAACCATATAACATCAATCATCTAGAAGTTATAATCTTCATCAACCACGTCCACAATTGAGTCTCGTGAATCATGATTCATCAATCTTAAAGTTTCAACTTCAAGCTTTCAAAATTGAAAATTCAATATATAACATTTATCATCATTGATCACCAAAGTTGTACTTGTAAGCTAAGTTTAACCATTACAAGAAATAATATCTAACTGTTAACAACTTAACATGAAATGAAATGTTATAAAATGAATTATGAAATGAAATGAAACAACTTTCACGAAGCATCATATTCATAATTCAGAATCATTACCAATGAGTTATAATTGCCAACTTCAAACTTCAAACTTTCATTGTCACGACTCACAGTCATATATTGTTTACAAAAAATATCATTATGATATGAAAGAGTCAAGAGTCAAGAGTCAAGACTCAATAGTTATGAAAACTAATAGAAACTAGAAAAGACAAGTAAACTGTAAATCTATTATCTGCTACTGCATATGGCCCTTGCCACGAGAGTCTAATATATGAGCAGGTCGTGGTGGTCTTCTAGGAGTCTCTAGCACAGATCGACGACCAGAACTAGAAGGCACATGCCCTCCACGTGAGGGTGTAGATGGAGGTGGCGACAACAAAGGAACAAGACTCGGAACTCGAGCACTGCTACTGGATGGTGGAGGTGGCATGGTTGCTGCTTCATCTTCCTCCCTTATAAGTTCCTCTTCCAGTTCTTCAAGATGTATAGTGCCATCCTCCAAATTGTCATCCTTTGGGTGGTTGTCCCAGATTTTATATGTTGGATCCTCATAAGCCCGATCACAGTAATGACTCAACAACCTCAAGTTGTAGTGCACATAAACCAAGCTTTCTGCCCGGTTTTCATTGAGTCTGTTTCTTTTCACATTATGTATGAAGCTGTAGGTGCTCCAACACCTCTCTGTAGAAGAAGTATTTACAACCTGTGATAGAACTTTTTTGCCAATTTTGGCAAAAGTCCATGGCCGCCATATGTTTCCCACCATGTGAGAGCATCAAATCTGTCTCTGTCTTCCATTGCATGGAAGGTACCAAACAAACCAGTGTTACTGAAGTATCTGCCTATTTCAAGGCGCACACTAGCACATTCCTCCCTGTCAGGGATCAACTTTTCTAATGCTTCCAAATATCCTTTAGATACCTCTTCATCTATATGGGGTTTGGTCCTAACCCCACCCTTGGTGCAGGTTGGCCCAACCAAGATGTAGAGTAGTGTTTTGGTGTAAGGATATATGCCAAGCAATGTAGTGGAAGGTTAAGTTTATTCCACCGTACAAACACAAAATCGTGAATCAATTTGTACAAGTTGGGATCATTGTTATGAACCATATTTTTTATTTGCCCCAACATGGTTTCCATCTGCTCATACACCTCGCCAATCACTGGTTTATCTGTATCTGCAAATTGAATCATGTGATAAATGGGCTTGGTGAAATCCAATACTTGCCTCACACGTGCCCAAAACATACCATCAAGAGCGGCCTCCTCCACCAGTTCAAAACCTTGCTTGTCAACGACATTTGTAGCCCTTTCCTTTAATACCTGCCAGCGTGGACTTGATACCATGCTAGCCAATGACTCTCTTACCTTCAAAAGGCACCTGAAGGTGAGGTAATAGCTACCAAATCTAGTCCTCGCAATCTTCTACAACTTCAATCTTGAGTGACTGCGGAAAAGGCCATGGGTATTGCTATGATTTGTAATAAATTTTATCATTTGTTTGCCTTTCTTGTACAAATCACCAATCCATATGTATTGTTCATTTTTGTTCTTAACAACATCATGCATCAAAAGGTTCAATGTGTGAACCAAACACCCAGACTAAAATATGTTGGGGTATTTATCCTCAATAATTGCTCTCGCTGCCTTACAATTAGGAGCATTATCAGTGATGACTTGGATGACATTGTATGGCCCAATACGGTCAATTGTTTCAAGTAATGCTTCTGCAATGTTGATGCCGGTCTTGAACTTGTCTGAGTAATCATATGCTGAAAGAAAGATGGCACCACTAACAGACACAGCAAGAACACTTATCAATGGCTTGCCTTTTACATTTGTCCATCCATCAGATACAATGGAGACCCCATGGCCAGTCCAAGAACTTGTCATTCTATTCAAAGAATGTGATATTTTTGCTTTTTCATGATCAAGTCCAATGGTTCTTGCCTTGTCATACCCAGGGCTCTTGTATCTTTTAGGGGCATCATTTATGGCAGAAACCATTTCGTGCCAATAAGGTGAGTGAAGAACATTGAATGGTATCCCACATGCATAGAGAAACCTGTAAAATTTTGAATCCACATCATTCCTACACCCTTCATCAAGGAAATCTGATATGCTTCTACGCCTTAAACTTGGTGACCCTGTGCCTCCGTATCCACTGCCTTGGGAGGATGCTGAAGGAGTTCACTGCCTTGGGAGGATGCTGAAGGAGTTCTTTGTGCTTGTGATTGTGAGCTTGGTTCAAAGAAACCCCTTGATTTTTTAGATTTGTATTTGGCTTCCTCCTCTTCCCTTATGTATTTGGCTCTATCTGCTGCTGACACACCTGCACAAGTTTTGATTCCTATTTGTTTATCTCCATCCCATGGCATTTTCCTGCAGAGGTGTTTTCTGGCACGGGTGTATGAACCTGTGTAATTATTGTTGCAATGGGGGCAATGAAATTTAGTGGTTCCACCCCCTTTCCCTGCTTCAGGCCTGTTAACATATTTCCACAATGGGGTTTGGTCTTGTTTAGTTTTTTGAGCTGAATCATGTTCACTCTCTTCCAGCTCCTCTTCACCGGGGTTTTCATCAAATCCACTTTGTCCCCCTTCTTCATCCCCTTCTTCATTTTGAACCCTCCTTTTCCTACTCTCTAGCACCATAATAACCAGAAAAGGAACCAAGAAGAAGAAAATGTCAAGAAATATAACCATGATGTTTGAAATTTGTAGTTTTGAATCTGCAAAATTTAATAAAATGGACTGGGAATGGCCCGATGGGAATGGGAAACCGAAATAGAAATTTATTTAGAAATTAGGAATAATTTGATAAACATTAAAAAAAAAAATGCTAAACATTCTATTTAACATTGTATAACGGTGAACCTACTTCAAATGCGTCCAATCTCCCCTTGCTCCTTGCTCTTTCCTTGCTCTCTCCTTGGCACCTTGCTCTCTCTCAGTCTCACTCTCTCCTTGCTCCTTAGTCCTCACTCTCACACTCTCAATCTCCCTTTCTCAAATGAGCCTCTCACTCAACTCTCACAGTCACAATGAAGCCTTTATGCCCCTCCCTCCCCCAATTTATAAAAAAAAATGATTTTTTTAATGGCGATTTTTGTTTGTTTGTTTGGTAGTCGTTAATGGTTTGGTTCGCCGATTCGCTCCCGCCCTTTGTGCGCATCGCTTCGGGAGCGGATTTTATAACCCGGGAGCAGTCGGGGAGCGTTTATAACCCGGGAGCAGTCGGGAGCGTTCGCTCCCTGACCACTCTCGGGTTATAAAATCCGCTCCGGGAGTGACGCTCTCGAATTCGCTCCCGAAATTAGCAAGTAGCGCAATTTTTTTTACCAAGAGTGCGCTCCCGACCCGCTCCCGAGTCGCTCCCACCCGGAGTGCGGATTGGGAGCGGGATCGGGGGGGGCTCTCCCGCAACACTGGACTCGACTATACAATGGCTTACATATGGCCCACTCTGAGGCATTAGTCGCTTTGTGGTTTGGTTCATATATATAATGCCTGCATTGACTATAATGACTCACTCTATGGTATGACCTACATTATATTTTTAATGAGACTTGTAGATTGATGAAAGGTAGTATAATGGTTAATGATGATCATAGAGATAAGGAACAATATAACATTGACTTAGATATAAGTCGATGACAACACCCTTGAGGCATATGTTCTTTTGATGTATATTTATAACAATAGCAGTGTCTGTGACTTTGTCTGACATAATAGAGACAACAACTTTATATGACAGTGACCTAAAGTTACATGTTCCTATGATTCACATGATACAGTG
This sequence comes from Pinus tabuliformis, assembly GCA_031772625.1. NCBI lineage: Eukaryota > Viridiplantae > Streptophyta > Pinopsida > Pinales > Pinaceae > Pinus > Pinus tabuliformis. Next base: position 1,954,859,300 of record CM062817.1, on the reverse strand, counting down.
ACCTAACTCTTGATGACCGTGTTTACATGATGGATGGAAAATGTGATATGGTAGAAGCATTCTTGGACTCATTTGGTTACCGGAAGTCAATTCACAAACGGAGTTGTGAACTGACTTGGATTGGCCCTAGGAGGCCTACTGTAATGATGTATCTCACTATGGATATACTTAGTATCTCAACTGAACAATTGATGAATATCTAATAGAAGAAGAATTTGGATGGGTTTTCCCTCTTGTGGGTTTTTTCCTTGGTCTATGACCGAAATCTCGGTGTCCCCTTTGTGCATGCTTTTCTTTTGTTGTTCCTTTATGTTCCGCTACAATATTGATGTTATTTTCTTTCTACATAATTGCTTATAATGTTAAGATGTTATGAGGTGAATGTGATATGTAAATGTTGAAAAGTTTAGAATGCAATTATCTACAACAAAGAACAATCTGGCCCTAAAAAAAATTAGCAAAATAGACCTCAGAAAAACTTTGGTCAACATTGGTCAAACTTTTAATCAGACTTCGGTCTTCTTCTCCTTCTCCTTCACATGCGTGAACAAAAGAATAGATGTTTTGTGATGATCTAAATTGATGCCAAATGAAGGAGGTTGAATGTGTACATTGTATATATAGTGGTCAAAGAAGGTGGGTTTTTGACCAAGGGTCACACCCATTCTCATGGTGGGGCTGACCTAACTTTCTAGAGCCTACATGAGCTCATAAATAATAATTTATTTCTATTAATTTGGACGACCTGTGTAGCTGGAGAATACCGATCACAACTTCCCAAAAATAAACATGTATTGGTGTTGTAATTTTTTCATGCTGTAAATTGTGCTGCTAGAAACCATAATTCATAACAACAATTGGTAATTTAAATGTATCATGTGTTTGGGAGCCTATTTGAGCCTCTTGAGTACTATTTGAGTCCTCTAGATTTAGTCACAGGGTCCTTTGAACTCATTACCTTGGAATTATTTCTAATCTCACTCATAGCCTTACTTTTTGAACATTATCTTTGGGTGAATTTATTAGTAGAACCCTTAGAAGGTATTTAACTTGGGAATATTTGGGTTATGTAATCTCTAAGATCTACTGGGAAGCATCCCTTGTGGAGATAATATCCAACGATACCATAACAAGGGAATAAGTGCTAAGGTGATAGTCATGAATAATCCCATTGCTGCCCTTATTCTAGAGTACTTACCGAGGCTTTGCACTAAGGTGCCAAATTTTGCGATAACATGCTCAACCCTTGTCAACCAGGATTTTGTGGTGTGGTATTTATAAGAAAGTTAATTAGTGACTTCCTAACCTTGCTCAATTTTAAGACATCATCATGGTTTAGTTTGTTAGGAAATTTCTCAATTTCTACCACTTCTCTTATGTGTCTTTTGCTCTAGTGATCCACTTTTGTGACAATCCTAGCACTCTTTAAGCTTATATGATGTTTATATTTTAGAGAATGCTTGGCAAATGCAGATTTTTTAATGAATTTGTAGGGTATTTGCACCATGCTCTTTCAATCATATTTTCATAGAACAATCATTTTTTTCGATATACATTTTTTCACTTCCACAAGGAATCAAGTAAACACCTCTTTGCTGCCTCAAATCTGTAGGATACTTAGTTGTGTTGAATGTGTTTCTTAAGGTGTTAAATAGGGGTGAAGGCTATGTTGATATGCTTTCTTCTAAGGATTATCACGATATTATTAGTTGTTCCTTGGATATGAAGTAACACATTATTTTAACTTTCACCTTTCTGGACGCTTATTATGATTGTTATGCTAGGCCTTCTTTTTGGCCTTTTTCCCGTGTCTTGTTGTAGCTGTTCTTTCCGAACACATTAGAGAGATGTTCATTTCCTGATTCAAGTGTTCTTATTAGAAATTCTAATAGCATTGGTTGCAAGGGTGTTGATGAAGCCTATCTTTTGTGTAGGAAGGTGGTGAGAGTTAGCCTGTAAGTATTTGTTAGTGTGAGTGTTTATAGTGGAGTTTTGTACTCCACAAGGTTTCTTTGCTATACATCGGATGTCTTTATGTGACGGTGTGCAATCTGCATGGCGATGCTACTTTCCTTGTGGCATTTTTATTCCAAATTTTAACACAGAACAAGTTGTGTAGATTCTAATAAACACATGGCACATTCCTCTATGGAGTCATGGTTGTATCACTTTGAATATATTATATAATCATAAGTAAGCAAGCATAAGCTAAAATGAGAGAAAGAGAAACCATTGTGTTACAAGATTGGTGAACCATTGATAGCAATGTTACTATGTCAATAATTTTTTTGCTATATTGTTATTATTCTTCACCTATTGATTCAACTTTCCAACTGCCCATTTTAGCAAAAGAATAGTTACAGATAGGGAAGGTATCAAAAATTCCTAATAAAACATAGTGTTTTTGCATGTTACAATTGCTAGACAGTTTGAATAAGTTAAATTTTCTTGTCAGGAACAGAATGAGATAGGAGATAGATAGAATTGAAAATGAGCTTCCCCACGAAGCTATTGTGCCTTTGCTCTATTTTTTCCATTATCTCGTTTTGTCATTAAAATTTAAAATACAAGAAGTTGTTTTTCAATAAAACATGATATCGATTTTTTCAGGAATCTTTCAAGTTTTCAAAGTTTTAGAATTTGGGAAAATGCTTATTATTTATTTTGAGAAAGCATGTGGGTTGTGAAGTTTGGTATCAGCGACTTTAGAAATCAAGAACTTTTTCTCTTATTAGATAAGTTCCTTAAACTCTTCTCTAAGTTTCACAAATGACTTGGAACAGGTCAATGCTTTCTGGTTCAGGAGTTTTATAAGTTCACTAATAGACACAATAAAAGCGGCACGAGCTGGTTTCTTAACTAGTAAAAACAAATGGCGGATTTGAAGCTACCAGATTTCTTCAATTACCCCCCTTACTTCACGTAATTTCTCTCTTCCTAACACTTGGTATTGTATATTTTGAAAAGTCTCTATTCCTGTGAGCAATATTAACTTTTGCATTTTACTTGGTTCTTTAATGTTCTTGGATTGATAAATATTATTTTAGAAGAACACAAACTACATTTATATAAAATGTGCTTTTTGGTATTTACAAAAATCTTGGTTTCCTATCTCAAAGTGAGGGTCTATATTGGACTATTTTAGGGGATAAATAAGCCATTTCAGAGATGTTACTAGCATGTATGTGGGTCTATATTGGACTATTTTATGGGATAAAGAACCATTTCAGAGATGATACTGGCATGTATGTGGAAAATTTATGATTTTTAAGATGTCCCTGCTTTGTACATAAATTAAATAGTTGTTCGTATATGTGTGAAGGCTGTAGATTCTAGCACTAGGCTTTTGATTCCTGAGAATAATGAAGCTTGTCTTGGCTATTCATTTATTTGGATCTCAAAAGGTAGTGTGATGATAAATGGAAAATCTAATTGTTGTATCTTTAGCAGCACATCTGTGTTTTAGGGTTTTAAATTCTTTGATATGTGATGGGTACATATGCATGTTTAAAGATGCTTTAAGACAAGCAATAACTTTGTGTATAGAATAATCCAGCTCATGAAATCAAAATGCCATTTGTAGGGCATCACTATAGACTAGCAATCTTGTAGGTTAGGCAAATAGTTCTTACGGGGATAAGACAATAACAAGGTTGAGTGTTCCTAGGTTTATGCATTCTTGACGATATGAAAACAATTTTTATTGCTTAGGATATGCTTTGTTATTTGCCAACAATCTCTAGCAATGAATCTTTCAATAATTCTTCATTGATGTGATATGTGAGATGAGAGTCTTGCACATTAAGAAACACATCAGGACTGCACTCCTTGTTATCTTTTAGACACTCCCTAGAGGAAAAGCCCTAACCTCATTAAGGGGGAAGCCCTAAGGATACTATCAACTGGTTACTGTTTGTCACTTAGTGACTCACTCCACTCTTTAGACTTGAGAATTCCAAGCCAAGGGGGGAAACCCTGTACTAATCCTAAGCCTATCATTGGTTTAGAGGAGCAATGTGGCATTCAGATTAATGTACTTAACTAACTCACGATAAAGGTGCTGGTCCTAAGTCTTGGAAACAAGGAATTTCTTGAAGGCAAGGTAAAGCCCCAATGGTGGCCTTGGTATGAATTGATGATTAAGGGTCTTGTTACCGCTCTTGTTAGCATGATTGTTGAAGATCTGTACAATATTGCTAGGCTAACACACAGAGGACAAAGGCCCACTGTCACCTCTGCCTAAGTCCCACTCTTTAAGCCCAACTCCTATAAAAAGGCTATGGAAAGGCTTCCCTAGGATGACTCCAGCCAACAAATAAAAGACCGGTGCCTTGTAATGGCATCAAATGGTTGAAGTGGAGGAGTTTGTAAAACTGTCTTGCTGATTTACTATGTAAAATCTGCATAAAATAAACTAAACCAACAGGCATACATCAAATACTAACAAGATGTGGTGAGTTGTCAAATTTCATGTACGAAAAATATACTATCCAAAAATGTAAATAATTTTATGAATAAACACTTGGTGAGGGGGGTTGCTGTGTAAAACAACTTGTTGTGCTATTTTCACATGTTTGTAATTTTTGTAAAATATGCAAAAAAAAGGTAAACCCTTGAGAATTCATCCAAAAGTGCCTAAATACTTCTAGATATTAGATTTAGGGGTGGGAAGGCTAGAAGGGAGAAGATTGGTCTATTTAGACCATTTCTAAGCCTTTAGACCTGCAATAAATTAAATTTCCAACAAGCTGAAAATTCACTTTATGAGGTCTTGGGGTCAACACCCCCGTGTACACAACCTAGAAAATTATTCTAGTGAATGGATACACTTTTAGAGGCTGGAAACTAATTTTTTCAGTTACAAATAAAATATAAAATTTATTGAAAACAAATTTGTAGCTAATACATGGTGAAATAAGGTATGTACTTGATAAAATGAACCTTGTAAAGTTGAAAATCTGTTGTAAGAAAGTCTGCTACAATTACAGTTTTAGGGGATATGCACAAATAAACTTGATATGCATGTGTAAGATACAAGAAAATATGCTCAAGAAAACAAATATATCAATTCCTTGGTTAAGATCTAAATTTATGCTCTTTTTTCTCCAACTATTATTCGCCATAAAAGATGAGAAATTTATAGCAAGCTAGTAGAAAATTAAAAAGGAAAAGGGTTGTTATAATTTAAAATATGAGATGGTTGAAGAGTGAGGTTACCTTTGTCTTTTACTGTTAAAATTGGCAGCTAGGGCCAAAATCCATGTGGGTCTATTTATTCATGATAGCTGATATTTTTCTTGGATTCCTCTCGTCGAGAGGTGTAGGATTGATCTAAAGATCATTCGATTCCGACATATATTCATGGAGATATGAATTTATTTGTGTTATGGGACAATTCGTCAAGGTCGGACAACAACCAAATTGCCCCTACTTATCCTCCACGTTTTAGTATAAATAGAAGAGGACTTTAAGTCATTTGTCACACACACTCTTGTGATCTCTCTTCATTCTGTTTTGGGTTTGATGAAGATGGGATCTAGAGAGAGTGCCCTAGGTTATACGCTGCCCTAATAGGAGATGCCCTAGAGGTTGTGATGGAGAAGGCTCTACGCTGTCATGGAGGACAACCCTTATCTCAGCCACAAAGAAGCCCTAATGTTGTCCTATGGAGAAGCCCTAACATAGCCTATGAAGAAGTCTAATACGCTGTCCTGAAGGGGTCATAGCCGCAGAGGAAGAATTTCTTTATTCACAGCTAAACCGCAGTCCAAAAGGGAGACCCTAGCCGCAGTAAGGAAGAACGTTAGCCGCAGAGCTCTGGCCGTTATCTTGGAGAAGAACCCTAGCCCTAAACGTTGTCCAGTAAGCTACAATGCACAGCCTAAAAGGATTCTCTAATCTGCAGTCTATGGGACACTGCTATCCGCTGTCAAGGAAGCCCTATCCATAGACAAGGGAAGGCTTACGCGCACAACTAGTCACAGTTAAAGGGAGCATAAAAGAACTCCTAATCCGCATTAAGAAACGGTCCTCAAAGATGTGATTCAGGTGTTGTCCTGTAGCCTTAATTGCTGTTCAAAAGGTGACCTCTATCCACTGTGAAGAGTGATTCAAGAAACCCTTATTCACTGTAATAAGGTGTCTCAAGCACACTGTCTCAATCTATGATCTCAGATGGACAGTGGAAGAGGTCAGTGTAATCACCGGAAAGATAAAGGACAACAAAGTTCTGTTTAGGACTAATATCAGTCAACACAAGCTCGAATTCATCTCTGATCTAATACAACGATAAGCGGATAAACTACAGTGAGATGTTTGATGTACAATACAAGTTCAGATGGCTTGTGGTGAACATGTATTTCGTCATGTGGGAACTCGGAATACTGTGATAAGAATTTCGATGCTGTTACAATGGTCTCATTTTGGTGACACTTGTTTGAAAGGGCTGACAGCTGTGTTAAGTTCTTATGATGCTTGGAGGCTGGTTGATACAGGATTGAAGGTTTGTCTTGTTGCTAGGCTAGGTCGTAGGCCATAGCCAACAACAAGGCTATTCTCAGGATTGCCTATCAGATGGACAGAGCTACTGTCATGGGTTAATATCTATGTTGAGGATTAGTCAGCGAACAAGAATGCAACACGGCGATAGTTGCAGTATGGTTGATGCAACACACTGAGGTGCAGCACAGTGAGGATGGGTGCAACACAGTGATGATGGGCATGGATGTATAGCAGAAACAAGTATATATTGCAGCAACATGATGATGATGTATTGTAGTGCAATGATGAGGTACAACTCAGTGATGGGAGAAGCATAGTGATTGAGTGCAACACAGTGATGGGTGCAGCATGGTGATGGAGTCACCTTGAAGGATCAGTTGAAGCAGTATGCCTTCACCTGAGTTCAGATTAACTACCTCATGTGTTATCTTCATAGAGAAGATCTCTGCTCTTATTTTGATAAGTCAAAATGTTGAATTATGATGTATATGTACTATCTCTCTCTCTGTTGAACTATTGAAGAACATAAGAAGAATTGATGAAGGGTTTCCCCACATTGGGGTTTGTCCCTGGCTGGCACCACATCTTGTGTCCTCTTGTCTTGGCTTGTTTTCTGTGATTTATGGTTATGTTCTATCTGCATTTTACTATCATGCTAAATGTGACTGCTAATTTGGAATTGATATTGAGCTAATATGGAAAATTGAAGTAAATTTGCTCTCAGCATAGAACATACCTAAAATTAACATTTACTTTACCAATTTGTAGAGTTGCAATCACAACTCTTCCTTTGTTAGCTTTCCCTTTTAAGACCAATGATAAGTGAGGAGTGTTACCCACCAAAAGTGGGTGACCCCATGGGAGAAAATTTTTCTCCCATCATCTCTTCCAGCCAGCTAGACAATAGCCCCTGCAGCCACCACTACCCAAAGATGATATGCCATTCATATCTCAACCCCCTGCATCAATCATGTCTTCTCACCCACCTCGCATGAGCACATGAACGGAGGTGGGCTTCCGATCAAAAAGTACTTTATTCATTTTGCAATCGGGTGCTTATGCTTGTTTGTATTTGTGCTTTTTGCATGGATTATGGGGTTACCTGGAAGAAGGAGGGGTTTTGACTGTGATCTTGTTCGCTCACCTTAAAATGGGGGGTTAATCTTCAATCCTAGGCCAATGGGACCTTCCCTAATGGCCCAATGGGTATAGGAGGGGCACTAGTTGGGAAGTCTTGATTGAGATAGCGTGTTCCATCTACCCCCATTCCATACCACTTTCCATCTTACATTACAAGCCCTATATTCCACCTCCATTCTTTGGGTTCAATTAACCATTAGTTCTTTGGGATTTTGCACCCACACATCCCTATACCAGCGAAAAGAAAAGGAAAAAGCATATATTGGCCATAAGCAAATTAAAGAAAGAAAATCAAAATGCAAGGATATCCAAGACATACACATTAGCACATGGGCAAAATCCTAGCATGAGCTCTACCTCACCCTTCATGGCCACCACCTGATTCTTGACACCATATTGCTCCTATACATTAATAAAAAGGAACCCTTGCATGTCCTAACCCTTGATGGGCAATGAACTTCCTCATCATTAAGGGGGTAATAACTGCTATACATCATACAAAGCAACTCTAACCCTTTGAGCTACAAGTGGTAATATAAAGAAAAAATCAAGAAAAGTAAAAGGTGCACAAGAAGGGTGGAAAAACAAAGGCCGAGTTGGCAACTCATGCATCCATGATTGCTCCCTCCTCACATCTATACACCCAGGATGTGGACCCCACCATGTTGGTCCCTTTGACCATGGCACTTGGCCATGAAGTCTTTTCCCCTTCATTACCATCATTATTCACATAACACCTATTGATTGAAGGGTGGAATGAGGAAATGTCACTTCCCCTTTGGGGACTAGAAACACCTAATAGGGTCATCCTAGAGCCACTCCTGCCTAGGGTGGTAACACCATTGCGAGTTCAAAGCACCAAAATTGGTAGGGGAACCTTGTTTGACGTGTCAAATATCCCATCACTTTCAAGCTTGATCCACTTAGATGCAAAAATGAATATTGTACCTGATGATTTGTTGCTTTCACTAGACTTTGTGATGTGATTGTTAGGTGGTTTCACAACCACGACCTGGCCACCTTAATTGGTACTAGTATCCTAGAGGAGCATATTGACATCCACAGGTGAGGCATTGAGAGTCATGGGACTCCAAGCAATAATAGAGCATCATATACACCCTTGGGAACCTCCAAGACCCACAATGTTTTGGCACTTTGCCTTACATTTGATGATTTTCAGGATGATGCACCTACCCAGCATGCTCCCCAACTAGCCTTAGCACTTTATGAGGGATAGAAGTTGATCCAGGGCCTAGATGAGGATGGTCTCACCCTGTGAGACATGGGAGGGCTAGCACCACCTTGGAAGCCTTGAACGTTGGAGAAGAGACAAGCACTATGCCATTTGGAGATCCGTGAGACCACACTTTGACCCCCAAGATGCAATTTGGGGGCCATGGTGAGATTTTGACATAGACCTAAGGACCAACCCTTAGGAGACGATTTTAGAGGTCTTCTACACATCACTTGGCACCCTAAGCCCTCAATGCATGCTCTAGAGAGGCTCACACATGGATGACGTCAACATAATTGGTGCTACGACTCACATGTGTTATGTTTTGTCTTGGCTACTAGGTCGAATTGTGATCTAACTTGTAGTTGTGACATTAATTTATCGTTTTAGGGGGCTTTAGGCTAAAATAGGCATTTGAACTCATAGAAATAGAAGAGATACTCATTTGTATCAAATCATCACACACTTGGAATTTCGACCTCTTGTGTAATTCAACCTTCTTGTCTTGTGGAGTAAATCGGATCTATGAATGCATTTTGATATTTGGAGCAAATTGTTTGTCTTTGGAGCTATTGTCTTGGATCAATGGATGGAATTTCATGGCATGTTATCTTGTAAGCAAGTTTATTATTGAATAATTATTTTCATCTCTAATGTATGGAATGTGATGAATCTAGGGTTTACTATTATGCCCTAATTTGTTGAAAATCAATTGAATGGTATCTAGACATCATTATTGCATGCATTACTCATGAATAACATGTGAATGAATATCTTAGTGGTGAACTTTAATTAGCTCTCCCATAAATATCCTTGATCCATTGCATAGGTAATTGTTAGGGTTTTTGGTTTTAGGGCATCAATAATTCTTTCTCCTTAACAACCCTTTGGTCATCCAATCAAATCATGGACTCCATTCTCCCAAGGAACAAGGCACTGGCCTCCTTGTTGGTGATCAAACTCATAAATTTTATCTCTCTTTCTCTAAACCTAATTTGGCTCCTTCAAGGCCAAGCTCTCAAACTAGGGCTTGGTGCGAATTCCTAGGCATGGTGAATTTTTGGTGTTGGAGGTTCTTAATCAAAGTTGCAGGAACTGTCGCCCTTGGTTCTGTGAGCATATTCGCGTTCTGTGTGGATCAACTGGCAAATTGCAGGCAAACCCCCGCTTTTGGCTGAAATTCACACTCCCTGGACATTTGGAACCATGACGATTTGAAATTTCGACTCAGTTCCGCAGGCGTGAACTGCGGTTTTCCACGGTTCCAGAAACCGCTCGCACAGTTCCAAGAGGCATTTCTTTTTTTTTGGAAATTTTGAACCATTATTCGAGGAACCATGCTTCCCAGACACTCCCAAGGTGCTCCCTTGATGCTTCGCAGATGCTTCCTAGATGCTCCCTAATGGTAATGTTGAATTCTAAAAATAAAAGTGACGTTCTCCTTTATCTTTCTTTTTCATCCTTTTACTTAAATTTTTAACATTACCATGAAATGACTCAAGATGTTTGAGAGTGGTTCCAACCTCATCAAACTTCATATGGAGAAAATAGAATTTCATATCCCATTCAAAATTCAGTGGATTTAACAGTTTTCAGGATTTCAATATCAATGGAATTGTGGCATTTCATTAGATTATATCATGTATGAGGGTATGTGATTAACATTTTATCAAGAGCATCGAGCCCTATATGTACCCCAATGTTGGTGGCATTGATTGTTGAACTGCTTTGTCGTGGCCTTAGCAAAAATGTACTCTTCACTCAAGTCAAAGTCGTTGATCAGGCACGTTAAGCTTTTTCTACCATATTATAAGATTAGGAAGTTTGATCAAAATTGGGCAATGTTGACTAATATCCCTAGAGAATAGAAGTAGAGGCAAAGGCTAGACAAGAAGAGAGGATTCTAGATGGTTGATGGCCGAATAATTAACCATTAATGTACTATGTGTTAGAAAATCAAAAGGCAAAAATATTTTCTTATGTTGACAATTACTTGTGATATTCTTGTATTCTTATTAACCTTCTTTATATTCTTCTTTTATCTTCTTCTCATCAAGCAATCATCAAATCAAAATCATGAAGATCAATAACACTAGATATATTCACTCAGCCAGGGCAAAACCCCTATGAAGGGGAAAACCAAGTCAAACTCTTCCACTAGTAGATGCAAATCAAATTAAGACAAACCAAGACCTTAGACCTAGACAAAGAACCTCCTTCTATCCACCAAGTCAGCCTCCCAAGATGAATAAACAAACTTCAATAGTCAACCCTAGTCAAACTGCTTCAATCCTATAACAACTCAGATTTCGGCCCTACTGTAGACTTGGAATTTCAAGGCTCCTGCAACAGTCTAGAAACTTGCACGTGTGGCAAAGGAGAGAGAATTACGGTTTGCTTTTGCTTGACAAGTGTCTCCTTCTTCTTCGCTGGTGTTTTCTTCTTCTTCTCTAGGTATTTTGCTCTTCTTTCTTCCTCTTGCAACTGCAGATCGGACTTGCTTGATTGATTGTCCAAATGAGGTCGAGTAGCTACTTATTTATAGTCCTTTTGTGTGGTCAAATGTCCTTAATGAGGATGACTTGGTGGAGGAGGCACAAATGACACTTTTTACACAAAAATACATTTCTTTCTTGATACACAAAGCCCAAGAAGGGTCTATTAAATGATGACAAGGACTAGGACTCATGACATAAACCCTAGAAGCCTACAATGGAGGCTTTTGATCTAGAAACAAATAAACAAAGCATGAAACCCATGCTTAATAATAATTTTCTTTTTATAAATAAAATTTCTTTTTATTTCTTTTTATAAATACGTTACATCATGGCTCAAATACAATTATGAAGACCGCCACTAGTTAGATTCTTCAACACTTCCTCTTAACTAGGGATAAGTACAAGGATGAACTCAAAATGATATGTTTTACGAAGAGTCATTGCATACACAATGCTAAAGATTAGATACTTGACCAATATATCTAATTGGTTGGGACTAAGGTGTTATTCAAGCTTCTGCCACTATAGGTACCATCAGGCTTCAGCTCTAACACCAACCCACAGGGATCTAGGTATCATATCTAGGGTTGGAGCTCCACAAGACCAATGATGCCCTCCTTCTTCGAGATTTGGACATCATCATAGGCCGACCAAATGTCCTCCCAAGCATTATATAGGCACACAATCCAAGATGCTTCATCTTTCCCTATAAACTAAATCAAATATTTCCACCAGTCCAAGCATGCTTCTAAAATGTTCAATCTTCTTATGGAGAGATCCACCTGTACAATCACAACCTCAATTAGTAATAAACTTTTAATATATAAATGTTAGCACAAACCTTTGGGGTCTTCATTATTCTGATGTTGCTTCATGTTGTTACAATATACAAACTTATCTCTATGGAAACTTCTTTCTTTAATTTCTTCAGCAACACCAACCTCAACTTGAACACTTTTTCCAAAAACATTCAAGTCAACTTTGAATAACCATCAATAGTGCTTGCATCTATTCTTCGATCTCAAACATCCTCATTGCCTTTTCATCATGTCATAAACTATGGAGGAGATTCATTTCTCTTCAAGCTCCCTCTCAACTAGGGAGATATACACTTTTCTTTATCCAAGTTCCTTCTCAACTAGGGGCCAAGTCCATTAACTATCTTATTCGTTCAGTCACACAGACTCGTTCTTTTGCATCATTATTTCATTGGAGAATTTTGACCTTTCAAAACTTCATTTCTTCAAGAACATCATTCTTTCTAACTTCACAAGGTCATCTTATCAATTTTAATGTCAATAAGATACTTACAGCTCCTTATTTCCATCATGCTCATCAAGTCATTATGAGATAGGTAGACATCTTCAACATGTACCTGCAAATCTTTAACGGCAAGTTTAACCAAGTACAAACATATAGGAGCATGAAATAAATTTTATCAATGTTAGCATATCATCACAATGGGAGCACCTTTGAACAAGAAATCGAATTTTAGACATCCAAAACCTAAACCTAGTTAGATTTACAAACAAGGGTTACATCTTTCATACCCTAGACTCTTATAACAATCCTTCACTAGGGTTTTATCGTAAACGCTAGATAAAAGCTTTTAGTATTAGATATACAATAACTCTACCAAACAAGGGTTTCAACCATATAGAAGCACATGCACCTAGGGTTTCATTCCTATGATCTTATATTAATTATTACAAGGGTTTGCCATAAACCCTAATTTAACAAACCTTAAAAATCTATTATTTCATCAAATAACCTAGACATCTACAACAAACCCTAAAAAGTTAGGGTTTTATATCAACAAACCTTAATCATCAAGAGATTAGGATTTCATTATATGTTCTAGACTTTATCAACAAACCCTAAGTAGGCTAAGGTTTCATCAAAACATCATCAAACCCTAAACATAAAAAGGGCTAGGGTTTTCATAGTGAACCTCTAAGATTAGGGTTTTGCCAAAAATGAACAAAAGGTAGATAGAATGATAAGGGTAGATTCAATCTAGAGATTAATCACACTAATGATATAGAATCCTAATGATTCTATAACAAACTCTAGACATGAAAGCGTTAGTAATATAAAGCAAATTTCAAATGAAGAAGGATCATACCTTCTTATATGAAGAAGATCTGCAACAAAACTTGTAATCTAAAACATACCTTTAGTTTTTCTTTAACAAACCTTGTAGAGTTTTCTTTATTTAAGACTTTTCTTTTGATGTCTCCTTCTGAATCTAGCCAGTCCTTATGTATTTTTGCAAGATTTCCTACCAAGGAAAATATAAAGAAAGAATAAGTATGCAATACAAACAAAGCTAGATGTATAGAGGAAATCAATCATCATAAAAGAAATGAAGAACAAGATACTTATTTTTTATAAAATGGCGGGGAAGCTCCCTCTTAACATCAATCTTTTCTTTGAGAGGGACTTCCTTAGAAAAAAACTCAAGAATGTTCTTATAAAACACGTTAGACCTATGAATACTAGAAATCAAAAGATAGACTAATCCGAGAATCCAAACATAAAAGAAAATAAAAAATAATAGTCTATACTATATGAGGATATGTAAGGGATAACATCCCTAGAGACTTAATAATATAGATCTTTGACTTCAGATTCTTCAGCGTTGTTCTTCTTAGGCGAAGCTTCATCTGCAACTGTAGCATGTTCTCTTTCTCTCTCCTTACTTTTAGGATTTTTAGGACATTGATTCTTGTACTGTCCCATCTTATGACAATGAAAACACTCTATTTTGGATAGGTCAATCTTCTTCTTTGGTCCTTTAAACTTCTCGTGTCCTACCTTTTTCTTGTATTGAGCAGATAATGCATTGGATGTGTTGTTCTCTTCATCTTCCTTCTTATTATTTGATAATGAGATGCGAACTTCTTCTTGACTGCATGCATTCCACATTTATTCAAAGGATGGTGTTTCTTTCCAATTGCTAATACCTGATGCAAAGGCACTCCATGATTTTGGTAGACCTAGTAATGCAACAATCACAAGCTATTTATCTGGTATAATTTCATCAATGGTTTGGAGGGCATCTCTTATTTGGGAGATCCTTACAAAATAAGAAGACACAATGTCATCTTTTGTCATTTTTATTGTTCTTAGTTGATTCTTGAGGCTCACTACTTGTTCTTGATGGTAAATTGTTTGGGGAGGGCATCATACATCCCTTTTGTAGTATCTATGTTAGATATGTAAGGAATTAAGTTATCCTTCACTCCATCTACAATTAGATTCATGGCCAAAATTTCTGTTTCCTTGTACTTTTCCTTTCTTGCATCATCTGAGGGTTCCTTGACTTTTTCTAGTACAAAATCCAATACTTTGTGCTTTGCAAGGATGAGATCTATCCTCTTCTTCCATGCTCTATAGTTGGTGGCTCCTTCTAGTTTGTTTTCTGTCTTCATCGAAGATGCCATAGATTTTACAGTATCTCCCTTGATATAGATAATAGGCCTTCCTCTTCAAAACTCTTATATGGTCCTTCTCCTTGTGGTCTTCCTTGAAACCTTTTCTTGACCCTTCAATATATCTTCGAGCTGCTTTTTTCTTTCTCCTCCTTTACCTTAGCTCTGATACCATGTTAGAAAATCAAGAGGCAGAAAGATTTTCTTTTGTTGACAATTACTTGTGATATTCTTGTATTCTTATTAACTTTCTTTATATTCTTCTTTTATCTTCTTCTCATCAAGCAATCATCAAATCAAAATCATCAAGATCAATAATGCTAGATATAAGCACTCAGCCAAGGCAAAACACCTATGAAGGGGAAAACCCAGTCAAACTCTTCCACTAGTAGATTCAAATCAAATTGAGACAAACCAAGACCTTAGTCCTAGACAAAGAACCTCCTTCTATCCACCAAGTCAGCCTCCCAAGATGAATAGATAAACTTCTATAGTCAACCCTAGTCAAGCTGCTTCAATCTTGCAACAACTCATATTTCAGCCCTTTCAGCTTCAGAATTTTGGCCCTACTGTAGACCTGCAATTTCGACCCTCCTACAACAGTCTAGAAACTCTCACATGTGGCAAAGGAGAGAGAATTTTGGCTTGCTTTTGCTTGACAAGTGTCTTCTTCTTTGCTAGGGTTTTCTTCTTCTTCTCAAGGTATTTCTCTCTTCTTTCTTCCTCTTGCAACTGCAAATCGAACTTGCTTGATTGTTTGTCCAAATGAGGTCAAGTAACTGCTTATTTATAGTCCTTCTGTGTGGTCGAATGTCCTTAATGAGGTCGACTTGTCTTATTTGAGGCCGACTTGGTGGAGGAGGCACAAATTGTTGATTTGGGGTAGCATCGGATGTGCTCTAGCCACGAAATTTGGTGGAGAGGTTGGGGCACATGAGATCTCCAATACCCAGAAAGGGTTTGGGCAGATTCTAAACAGATCAGGAGATATTAAAATAATTAATTACTTTTAATGGAGTCCCTAAGTCTAAACTCAGGGAAAATAAAATATTAATGTGTATTAATATGAATCGGTGTTAGAATGGTCCAAAAGACATGGATCAAGCTAGATCTAATCTTAGCTGTTGATTAGGGACTTAATCTCGGCCGTTGAGATGTCAACAGGAAAAATATGAGAGGAGGCTTGAGGGTCACTTGGAGAATACACCAGAGTGATCAGTCATTTTATTCTCTAGAGCGGGGTTTGCTAAGAGAGATAGAATCAGTGATCGAGAGAGTAGCTGAGGGGCATTGAATATAGAGAGACAAAGAGGTAGAGATAGTGCCAGGATAGCAGCAGAGCAGCCAGAGAGAGAGATGTAGGAGCAACCAGTGCTCATGTAGGGCCACACAGAGGTAGCTAAGTGCTGCGCAGAGCACTAGAGGGGCTAGTGTAGCTGACGCAGAGGTTCAGAGAGCTGACGCAAGGCCTCCTGGGGCTGACGCAGGGCCAACACCTGGCTAGGAGAGGCTGACGCAGAGGCTCAGAGAGCTGACGCAAGGCCCCCTGGGGCTGACGTAGGGCCAACACCTGGCTAGGAGAGGCTGACGCAGTCCAAATTGGGTAGACGTTGGGGTTTCAGGGGCAGATTGGTGCTGAGTAGCTGCTGGAAGGATTATCCGGTGTTTCAGCTAGTAGATTCGTCTGAAACGGAGAGGTATTACTGCTAAGGAAATTCTCTTTTGTGTAGGCTAGTTTTGGCACCCAGATTGTACTCTAATATTGCTTAATAAGAAAACCCTGAGATAGCTGCACCAGTTTTCCCGCATTGGGTTTTTTCGGGGACATTAGTTCAAAAATAATGGTGTCATATGGTGTGTTTGTTCTTGTTTCTTTTAGTTGCTGATCTATAATATGTTGAGCATGCACTAGTGTTTATTTTTAGTATTTACATTGTAAATAACTTGTTAAGGAAAATAACAAGTAGGTAGGAATAAATCAGATAAAGTGCATGGAGGGTTTCTAACTAAGTAAACTTAGAAACTTCAACACAAATGACACTTTTGACACAAATAAATTTCTTTCTTAATATACAAAGCCCAAGAAGGGTCTATTAAATGATGACAAGGATTGGGACTCATGACATAAACCCTAGAATCCTACATTGGAGGCTTTTGACCTAGAAACAAATAAATAAAGCATGAAAACCATGCTTGATAATGATTTTGTTTTTATAAATAAATTTATAAATAAATTTTCTTTTTCTTTCTTTTGACAAATACGTTACATCATGACTGAAATACAATTATGAAGACTGACACTAGTTACATTCTTCAACACTATGGATGCTATTTCTATCTTGATTTGTGTACAATATGCATGCTTTGATATATTCTACAACTAATTTGGCACTCTGGATGTTTTTTTGAATATATATATATATATATATATATGCTTTCAGGTGGGAGTAAGTTTTCCCAAGCAAAAACAAATGCCCCAACCAACATGGTGGCACAATGAGAGTCAACTTGGTTCCTACCTTCTGAAGATCCTAAGGAGGATAGTCCTTATGAAGAGGAAGACCAAGAACACTTGAATGTGGTAGATGAGACCCATGCATTAAACATTTTGCTTGGGAAAACTTACTCCCACCCTGAGCCTAGCAAAATCCAAGCCAACGTTGACTGAGCTGAACCTGTGCTAGTTGTGGATAGTAGTGGGAGATTCAATGTCCTTCAATATTCTAGGAAAAGCAAAGGTCAACCCCAAACAAGTTCTAATGTTGAAAACCTATCTCAAAGGAAGGACAATCCCTAGGGACAACTACAAACTTCAAAGCAAACCAAAGACCAAACCCAAGAATGATGAGGTTGAGCTTAATGTTGATATGGAGAATGCCTTGGGCGAAGTGACTGTGCTTGTTCCCCTTAAAGAGATGGCTAAACATCCTCCCCAGAGGAGGCAAATCAAGAAGGCTTTGGGTTTTGATGACGAATTGGATTACCCACTCGTCATATTACAAAATATGTATATTGATAAAAAAATGGGGGTCATGATCCATTATTGGTATCCTTAGTAATTAATATTTTTATTTTGCACAATTGCATGCTTGATTTAGGGGCATCGGCAAATGTCATGCCATTGAAAGTGATGCATCAATTGGAAATGGAAATTACTAGGCCATATAAGAATGTAGATTTGATTCTAAGTCTATTCATGTTTATGGTCTTATTAAAGATGTGAAGGTCTCTCTGGTAGCTAACAAGGACATTTCTGTATTAATGGATATTGTTGTCATTAATGTGCCTGATGCTTGGGGAATGCTTTTGTCAAGGAAATGGTCTGCTTCGATTGGTGGACAATTACAAATGGAATTATCATATGCCACAATTGTTGAGCGTGATGGGACCCCTTTTCTCCCCTATAGGGAACCCTAGTTACTCGAGCATTTTGATGATCTTGAACCATTCCCTTTACCACCCTCCAATGCCAGTAGAACCACTTCTAAAAGGGCTATGAATTACAACACTCATCATAAGACCCCAAATCTTACCTAGCCTCTCGCTTCCCAAGAGGTCTGCCAAATTAAAAGATCGAACACAAGGCCGACCATTCCTAAGAAGCAATGGGTCCAAAAACCAAAGAGGGACTACCAAGTAGGTGATCTTGTTTTGGTTGATAAGGACCTTATCCCTGTCAAGATCCATGGAAAAGTAGGTGTAGGTTACTTCTATATTGCTAAACTTGATGGTGAAATTTTACCTTCCTTGGTGAAAGGGAGTCGCCTCACCTTCTTTGATAGGAATTGACATTCACATGTTATGCATTGTAGTGTAGGTGCATTGCATATTGTGTGAGCATCACTAATAACATTCATATCATGTTTCATGTAGATTAGACTTCATTTAGAATAAATTTTCTTTTCGGTATGGATTATACTCTTGTATAAAACATGGGAGTACCCTACGCCTAGTGCACATGCTCCCAAACAAGTTTGTTGCAATGTGCAGGTTACAGGTTTGCAATGCCAGGGATTGCTAGAGTTCTCATGAACTACCTATTTGAGTACATGGATCATGCGCTCTATGATGAGCTCATGTCCTATTTGGAGCCAAATGTTACCCACCAAAAGTGTGTGACCCCATAGGAGAAAAAATTTATCCCATCATCTGTTCCAGCCAACCACCTAGCAGCCTTTGCAACCACCACTACCTAAAGACAATGTGTCATTCATATCTCTGCCATCTGCATCAGTCATATGTTTTTCCACCCACTTCGCATGAGCACATGAATAAAGATGGGCTTTCGATCAAACGGTACTTTATTCATTTTGCAATCGGGTGCTTATGCTTGTTTGTATTTGGGCTTTTGGCATGGATTATGGGGTGACTTGGAAGGAGGGGTTTTGACTGTGATCTTGTTCCCTCACCTTAAAATGGGGTGTTAATCTTCGATCCTATTCTATTGGACCTCCGCTAATGGCCCAATGGGTATAGGAGGTGTTGGCTTAGTGGGTTCTGACCTAGGTTCAGAGTTAGTTGTGCCAAACAAAACCCTACACTACTGGCCCTTTCGGCATCAACCCACATAGCGCGGACTGAAGTCTCACCCGAAGCAGTATGGGGGGATGCTAGAACCAAGTTTCCGCATCCAGAGATTAGTGTGATGTCCTTATGTCTTAGATCTGCCTTTGCGTAGATCTCTAAGCCCTTAGGGCTTAGCACTGTAATTTCCTTCAAATGGCCTCTAGACCTCCGCGAAGGTCTACGATCGGCTTCTGCGAACCTTTAACAGATAGGTTATCTAATTACGTGCATCATAGACTAGCCTCAAATCGGAATCCACACAAATTTGCTTAAGTGCTTAATAAACTTAACAGAAAGTATTATAACCTTCACGTAAATACTTAACATGCATTGCGTTCAATTAATAAGATTTATCCAGTAGATTCATGCATCAATACATCATTATTTCATAAAGACATTATATCATCACAACATATATTGCAAACATAAACAGCAGAAGGAAATAGATAAGACATATGAATTTCTCCAACAATCTTCTTTATTGATATTCAGTACAAGGTTATAAACTTGAAACTTCCTTGTGCACTCAGCTACAGGGGTCCGCGCACTCAGCTGCGGACTCTACTCTAGGCCTTTGCGCACTCAACTGTAGACTCTACTCTAGGCCTCTGCGCACTCAGCTGCAGAGCCTTTTCCCCCTCTAAGACTTACTTCCCTGCGGTAACTCTCTAAGACTCCCCCCTCTAAGACATACTTCCCTGCGCTAACTCTCTAAGACTCCATTCGTTGTACCCATAGACAAAAGCATAGATTTGCCTTAGACTCTCTAAGACACACCTATTTATACAATCCCATGGTCCGCGGACCAAGGCTAGATCTTAGAACCGACTCAATCTTTTACGTAAACGAGGGTAAAAATCCTTTTTGACTCCTATTTACCTACGCGCTCCGCATCCACAATTCGCAGAGGCTTTACATCTTTTTGTCAAAATTTACACAAAACTTGGTTTTTTAACCCAAAACTGACCCAAGGGACCCCATCCCAACAGGCCGCCAACACAAAGGTCGTGACTCGCCCTTGAGTCACTCAGCTGGTGTGGTGATATTACTGCGAAGATCCCCCAGCTCCACTTGCACAACTGCTACCTCAGCAGCGCTCTGTGTAGCTGCTTGCTTCACTTGTTTGACGAGCTGCTCCGTAGTTGGTCCTTCGCTAACCAACTTGATCTTTTGCTATGTGAGCTGCAAGTTCGTTAGCTTCTCCTGAATGTTGGTTGATACTTGGTAGGCTTCTTCCAACCAAGGACCCAACCTTGCCTTAAGCATTGCCTCCTTTTTCTGAGCTGCTTCCACCTGTGTGAGGAGCTGCTTCCCCTCCTGCAACTTGGTGAGGCGCTGCACTGTAGCAATTAAGCCACTGTCGCCCTAACCTCGTCATACTGCTTTTGGAGCTCGCGGATCTTTATACTCATGTAATATCCCTAACCCAGAATATTCCTCAAACCCCAGCGAAATCTCAACCAGTAGAACGTACAAGTGGTATAGTAGCCGAGAAAATCACAGAGATATAATAACAACAATGCAACAACAATAATGTATATATGAAATATAAACAGATACTCAAGAAATGCAGCGAGAAATACTAAGCCATTTTATTATACTGAGTAGAAGAATGAGTACAGGAGGTGATCAGGAAGATGGCACCTCAACTTGGACAAGGCAAGTGAAGAAATACCCTCAGAATAGCAAAGGAATGGCCCTCTCTAAACTGCGTCCAAGCTACTGGAGAACTGTCGTGCTGCTGCTGCTGCTAGAAATCAGATGAGGATTTGGGGCTACTCCCCTCCTCAGAAAAGGCTGAAACTCTGGAATCAGACTCTACTCAAGAAACCCAGAAAAGCCCAGAAAGCTTTTCTGAAATGGTCGACCCTCGAAAATCACCCCCTTGGGTTTCTTCGCAATCCCTTAATGCTCTGCACTGCCACTGAATGGAACCCTCCAGAAATCTGCCTGAAACCCCTGCCAAAACTCTCCAATATGCAAGGGTTGATCCCTTGCTCTATCTCTCAGCACAAATCCTACTGCAACCCTCAACCCAGAACTCCTGCAAAAGGAACTGCATCTCTCTCCTCCAAAATGCTGATGAAACTGCTGCTGAAATGCTGATGAAACTACTGCTTAAATGCCAATGGAAATACCTTGCCCGAGCAGGCACTCGAAGTCTCCCGGGGCTAAGGGTGAGATCTCCGAACAGAGACACTCAATGCACTAAACAGTGCTACAGACTAGCTAAACAGCCAGCGTGCTCTAAGTCGAAATGAATATCACAAATGCTCATAACAGAATCATCAAAATGCGGGGGCTCCTCTCTCCTTTATAGCCTTTGCCTCTCTCAATCCCAAGGCTCACCTCCTCCTGCATGATTCTTCTCTTGCCACGTGTTTCTTCTCTCCTGCGTAGTCCCTCCATGTGTCTGTGTAGGTTCCATTTCTGCGTCCCCCTTTGGCCCCCTTGGCTCCCCTTTAAGTCACAACGTTGTGCTACTAGGAAGTGACTTTTTATTCCAAAAGTGAGTTATGTCCCCCTTCCTCACTTTTTTATTTACAAAGAACTATAGAAGGCAAAAATTGAACAAAATTGAATATTCCAATTAGCCATGGCTAATTAGGAATATTACAGTCTCCCCCGGCAAAGTGTTGCTTGTCCTCAAGCAACTGAAGTGATGGATGCTACAAGATCTTCTCACTCTCCCAAGTGGCATCCTCATCCGGCAAATTCTTCCACCTCACCAAGAATTCCCGGACCGTCCTGCTCTACAGCTGCCTCTCCCTGGTGTCAATGATAGCCTCCAGCTGCAATACCAAATGCCCCTCATTATCCATGGGTGGTAGCTCATTTGTCGCTGTCACCTGCTGCCCCAATGCCTTTTTCAGGCATGATACATGAAAAATGTTATGAATCTTGTTGCCTTGGGGCAACTCCAACTCATATGCAACCTGTCCAACCCTGCGTATCACCCTGTATGGCCCATAAAAGCGGGGTTTGAGCTTCTCAGCCCCCTTCTGCTTCAGTGACGACTGTCGGTATGGCTGTAATCGTAGGTAGACCATGTCCCCTACCTTGAACTGTCTCTCCACCCGACCCTTGTCGGCATACAGCTTCTGCTAGCTCTGCATTGTAGCCCTGCTATCATTGAGAGCTCGGAGGATATCCAGACTCTCTTGGATCCAAATCTTGGCTCTAGGAGCCTTGCTATCACCAAACATCATGTCAACAAAAGATAAATGATGATACCCATTTAAGGCATAGAATGGTGACATACCAATGGTCATGTGATGTGAAGTATTGTAGCAGTACTCCCCCAGATGCAGCCACTTCAGCCATGCTCGCTGCTGCCCACTGACATAGTTACGCAAGTAGCCCTCCAGCCACTTGTTAACTATCTCTGTCTGCCCATCCATCTGTGGGTGATAACTGGTACTCGGTGTCAACTCCGTCTCCACCAACCGGAAAAGCTCCTGCCAAAACCCGCCCATGAAACGGTTGTCCCTATCACTGACGATGGTCTTAGGAAGACCATGTAGACTGAAGATCCCTCTGAAGGATAGCTCGGCCACTTGTGCTGCTGCATAGTGTGTGG
Organism: Pinus tabuliformis; assembly: GCA_031772625.1. Lineage (NCBI taxonomy): Eukaryota > Viridiplantae > Streptophyta > Pinopsida > Pinales > Pinaceae > Pinus > Pinus tabuliformis. Next base: position 1,954,836,347 of record CM062817.1, on the reverse strand, counting down.
ATATGGCAAAAAAATGTGCGTACTTCGTCAGTCGATCAACGACGACAAAGATACAATCCTTGCCCTGTACCATGGGCAACCCTGTGATGAAGTCCATCGAAATACTCTCCCATTTCCCCTTCGGAATGGGAAGAGGTTGCAATAAACCCGCGGGATGGCTTATCTCTCCCTTGTTCCTCTGGCAAACATCGCACTCACGGATGTGCTGGAGTACGTCCTCCTAGAGGCCCTTCCATGAGAACCTCTCTCTAATGGCCCTGTAGGTTTTGGTAAACCCCTGATGTCCTACCAATTGTGAATCATGTGATGCCTGGAGTATCTTCTTCTTGAGCTGAGACCCCTCAGTCAAGAAGATCCGGTCCCTGTAATAGATGATCTCATCAACCACCCTGTACCTGTCATCTGCCACCTGCCCATCCAGAACCTCACATGCAAACCTGTCCTTGGAGTACTCTACTAAGAGTCGAGCTCTCCAGTCTGTATCCAAGCTCATAAGAGACAACGTGGCTGGTCTATGTGAAAGGGCATCTGCTACCACATTGTTCTTACCCTTGACATACTTAATGTCAAAGTCATATGCTTGGATCTTACTGATCCACTTTTGCTGCCTCTTCTGTAGCTGCTTCTGCTCCAAAAAGAACTTGAGGCTGTTGTGATCAGTCCTCACCCTGAACCTGTTACCCACCAAATACTGCCGGTACTTAGCCAATGCATTCATGATGGCCAGCATCTCCTTGTCGTATATAGAATACAACCTCTCGTGCGGAAGGAGCTTCTGGCTCTCAAAGGCTATAGGGTGTCCTCCTTACATCAACACTGCGCCGATCCCCTCTCCCGACGCATCACACTCCAAAACAAATGGCTGCGTAAATCCTGGCAACGCAAGCACTGGGCATCTGCTCATAACCTCCTTGAGCTTGTCAAAGTCTCGCTGCGCTGTATCCGACCAACTGAATGCCCCCTTCCTCATCAAATCTGTCAGGGTTGTAGCAAGCTGTGAGAAACCTTTGACGAACTTTCGGTAGTAAGTACAAATGCCAATGACTCCTTGAAGTTCCGTCATGTTTCTCGGCTCCGACCATTCTCTGATGGCCCTAATCTTCTCCTCGTGGACTCTTACTCTGTCCACCCCTATGATGTGTCCTAGATACAACATCTCCATCAACCCAAACTCGCACTTGGAGAGTTTGGCATAGAACTGTTGCTCCTGTAAGATACGCAATACTGTCTCAATGTGCTGGAGATGCTCCTCCCAAGTCCTACTGTAAATGAGAATATCGTCAAAGAATACCAACACAAACTTCCTCAAGTGACTACGGAAGATGTGATTCATGCAGGACTGAAATGTAGCGGGGGCGTTGGTTAGCCCAAAAGGCATCACCAAGAACTCAAAGTGCCCATTGTGACACCTGAAGGCGGTCTTGGGAATGTCTTGCTCCCTCACGCGAATCTGATGGTACCCAGATCTCAAATCAATCTTTGAGAAGAAATGTGCTCCTCTCAACTCGTCCATCAACTCATTGATCCTGGGTATGGGGTACCTGTTCTTCAGGGTCTTCTTGTTCAGGGCCCTGTAGTCAATGCACATCCTCAATGTACCATCCTTCTTCACCAACACCACAGAAGAAGCAAAAGGACTCGTGCTCAGTCGAATGTGCCCAAGAGCCAACAACTCCTGGATAGCCCGCTCAATCTCATCCCGATAGGCCTTGGGGTGCCTATAGGGGGTGGTGATCACTTCCTGTATGCCCTGCTCAAGCTCAATGGTGTGCTCAAACCCCTGATCCGGTGGCTGTCCAGGTGGAATCTCCCCAAACACTATGGCATATCGACCAAGGATGGACTGTATCTCTGGATGTATCGTCCACCCTGTAGTCCTTGCCTCTGATGCACGCAGCTCCACTGTCCACTCTATGTCTCCCTTCCGGAAGAGTGCCTCCATCTGATGAGCCAAAACAGTCTGAGGCAGATATGTGTGCTGTCCCCGTATCTTATCATGCCTCCCCGTCTTCTCATCATCCCACTCCATCTCTAGGGTCTTCCCATCCGTCGTGACCTTCCCTAGAGTGATAAGCCACTGAACACCCAGTATCATGTTGTTGTCCAGAATATCGACCACGAAAAAGTGGTCAGTCAATGCGTAGGTGCCCATCGTCATTGAAAGCTCTGGAACATAATGAGCACACGTCATGGTCTGATCTCCTGGGACCAAGATTGAAAACCCATCAAAGCTCTCTGTCTGTATACCTCTCCGCTCAACCATCTATGCATCGATGAAGTTGTGGGTCGCCCCATTGTCAACCAAAACTGATACTCGCTGGCCACGTACTGTCCCTCGTACGCGTAGTGCCAGATACTTGGGAACTCCTTGCAAGGCTGCAAGGGCCCCTCCGGTGGGTGCAAAAGATGCACCACCCGCTGCTGGTGTTGGAGGTGGCAAAGGTCGCTGTACAGCATGGCTATCTCCTGCCTCCACATCATCCTCGTCATCCTCTTCTCTGCTGCTCTCAGAGAAGACCTCAATAAAATGTGCCTTGCCAGCAGCACATCTATGTCCTGGTGCCCACAGCTCCTGACATGTGAAGCACAATCGCTTCTTCTTCAGCTCCCTCCTGACATCGTCGTCCATCTGTACTCATCCTGGATTCCCCTTTGGAGGTGGAATCCGCACATCCTTCCCCTTAGATTGGAAAGTCTGTCTCTGGGAGTAAGGTGTCCGAGTCCTGGGTAAGACATCTTGTAAGTCCTGGGTCCTGCTGATAGCGTCCTAGAGTGTGGCTCGTCTAGTGGATCGGACTAGACCCCGAAGTGGCTCTGCTAACCCCTCAACATACATATAGACCCTCCGCGCTGTGGATAGGTCTGGCACCATCACGGAGACCCTCAAGAAATCTGCAATGTAGGTCTCTGGGCTCCCTGTCTGTTTGAGCCTTGTCAGTTTAACAAAATGCTGCTCTGGATCCCTTCGATCAAATCGCTCCATCAATCTCCTGGTAAACTCAACATATGTCGTCACTGTAGAGTGCCCGAGTGTAACCATCCCATGAAACCACCAATCCTGGGCCTTACCATCCAAATGCAATGTTGCCACCTTGATGGTCTCTATCTCCGACATCTGGTTAAGCTGGAAATAAATGTCCAGCTTCTCCACCCAAGATTTTGCCGAACTGTTTGATGAACCATCAAACGTAGGCAAGTGGAATCTACTCGCTGCACAGTGGGTGTCACCATCATGGTAATGCCAATACCCTTTGTGATGGTCGCGGGGTCTACTATCCTGCTGGAGCTGAACAAAATCTCTGAATGAGAGGGCTTCCTTGAACTCCTGCCCATAGGCCTGGTACTCTGCGAAATAATCGCCCATATGTCTGGGCTCTGCCTCTTGCTGGGCTACGACCCTCGTGTCTGCCCCTAAGAAAGTGGGCATGGTAGAGCGTGTAGGGGCATGTGAGGCCACCTGCTGCGCAGTATCACGCTGCTCTGGCAAATGGTGGGATGCGCCCGATCCCTCACCAACCTGGAAAACTCGTGGGCTCTCACGCTGTCTGGCCTCTACTGCCGTGAATCTCTGCCCCATCACCTCAATCTGCCTCGACAGATCCTGCACCGATTTGAGGAGCATATCCGCAAATCTCTTCCCGTCATCATCCGCCATCGGAGCCTTCTGCTCTGCGTCCACCACAGGCTCCTTCTGTTCTGCGTCCACCACAGGCTCCTCCTGGCTTGCGTCCACCACTGGAACACAGTCTCCCTCTCCGTAAGTGTTCTCCAACCTACGCCCAATGTCTTTGTATTTTCGACCTCTGTAACAGATTTAGGGTTTTTCCCCCAGTGTCATAGATTTCTAGCTCCACAGGCTGAGCCAGATTTATGCTCTGATACCACTGTAATATCCCTAACCAGGAATATTCCTCAAACCCTAACAAAATCTCAACCAACAAAACGTACAAGTGGTATAATAGCCGAGAAAATCACAGAGATATAATAACAACAATGCAACAACAATAATGTATATATGAAATATAAATAGATACTCAAGAAATGGAGCAAGAAATACTAAGCCATTTTATTATACTAAGTAGAAGAATGAGTACAGGAGGTGATCAGGAAGATGGCACCTCAACTTGCACAAGGCAAGTGAAGAAATACACTCAGAATAGCAAAGGAATGGTCCTCTCTGAACTGCGTCCAAGCTGCTGGAGAACTGTCGTGCTGCTGCTGCTGCTAGAAATCAGATGAGGATTTGGGGTTGCTCCCCTCCTCAGAAAAGGCTGAAACTCTGGAATCAGACTCTACACAAGAAACCCAGAAAAGCCCAGAAAGCTTTTCTGAAATGGTCGACCCCCGAAAATCACCCCCTTGGGGTTCTGTGCAGTGCCTCAATGCTCTGCACTGCCACTGAATGGAACCCTCCAGAAATCTGCCTGAAACACCTGCCAAAACTCTCCAATATGCAAGGGCTGATCCCCTGCTCTATCTCTCAGCACAAATCCTACTTCAACCCTCAACCCAGAACTCCTGCAAAAGGAACTGCGTCCCTCTCTCAGTGCTGTGCAGTCCTCCAAAACGCTGATGAAACTACTGCTGAAATGCTGATGAAACTACTGCTGAAATGCCAATGGAAATACCTTGCCCGAGTAGGCACTCGAAGTCCCCCGGGACTAAGGGTGAGATCTCCGAACGGAGACACTTAATGCACTAAACAGTGCCGCAGACTAGCTAAACAGCCAATGTGCTCTAAGTCGAAATGACTATCACAAATGCTCATAACAGAATCATCAAAATGAGGGGGCTCCTCTCTCCTTTATAGCCTTTGCCTCTCTCAATCCCAAGGCTCACCTCCTCCTGCATGATTTTTCTCTTGCCATGTGTCTCTTCCCTCTTGTGCAGTCCCTCCATGTGTCTGCATGGGCTCCATTTCTGCATCCCCCTTTGGCCCCCTTAGCTCCCCTTTAAGTCACAACGTTGTGGTACTAGGAAGTGATTTTTTATTCCAAAAGTGAGTTATGTCCCCCTTCCTCACTTTTTTATTTACAAATAACTATAGAAGGCAAAAATTGAACAAAATCGAATATTCCAATTAGCCATGGCTAATTAGGAATATTACAACTCAATGTTTGCAGGTTGGGATCTTCCTGCAGGTTCGTTACCAACTCCATTTGCCCGTTCAAACAAAGATGTGCAGTTAACGACTGCGGCATCGACGGTAGCCATACCTTCTTTGATGGCGGCTCCGCGTTGTTTCCTAACATCAGGCGGAGTCGAAGGCTGTGATTTGAGTTGCAGCTCTGTGATTTTCATGTTGAGTTCAAATTGAACTTTTGCCACCTTTGCTTTTGCACCGCGGACACTTGCAGCTAGTTTCCAGATCTTGGCCTCGGGTTGTGCGTCCTCAGGTATGTGCAACTCTGACACTGTTCTCCACTCCTCTGCAACCACAGCTGCCAGCTAGGAGCTTTGCGCCTGGATAGTATCCCTTTCCTTTAGGGCCTATGTCTTCTCGACGAACATTTATTCATTGTTCACCCGATACTCGCTTATTAAACTGAGAGCGTGTTGCTCCCGAGCTCTCAGTTCCACTGTCACTCCTGCCTATAGTGCATAAAGAAATTCATTGGGCAGTGCTGCAACATTGAGGCCAATTTTCTTTAGGGTACTTATGATGATCTTGTCATCGACCAATTCCATGCTCAGGGACCCTTTTGGCAGAGCAACTGTTCGAAGGTCCACTGTCCTTACCAGTTCTGCAGCCTGACTTGTCCTCGGTGCTAGGCTCGTCTGTTCGGTGCTCACTTGTTCTGCGCCCACTTGTATTCGGCTAGTTTGGATCTGCAGTTCGCGCAGATCCTTCTGGACATTTCCCAATGACTACATGTACTGTTGCTCGAATTGCTGCAATAGTTCGGTTGTAGTGTCGTGCACCTTGTCACCGATCTCATCGAGATTGACCAGGTATTTCAAGGTGGAATGATCTGTGTACATTTTGAAATGTCTGCCCAGCAGATAGTGTCTGAACTTTTGGAGTGCGTACACCATAGCCAATATTTCGCGCTCTGTCGTTGAGTAATTCTTCTTAGCCTTTGATAACTTCCTGCTCGCAAAGGCTATAGGGTGATCCATCTCTCCTTCATCGGCTTGTGTCAGCATTGCTCCCAACCCAATACATGAGGCATCAACGTGCACATGGAATTCCTTCTTCCTATCCGGGAAGACCAAGATCGGTGCGGAAACCATCTTTTCCTTTAATACATCCAGACTGCGCTGACATTCTCATCCCAACAGAATGTAGTGTCCTTCTTCAATAGCTTTTCCATAGGTGTGGTAATCTGAGCATAAGCCTTGATGAACTTTCGATAATATCCAGTATGGCCCAGTGTTGCGCGCAATTGTTTGACACTCCTCGTGGCCTTTAAATTGACGATTACTGCGATCTTGGCAGGGTCCACCACTAGTCCTTGGTTGCACACCACATGACCCAGCAAGATCCCAAAGGGGATGCAGAATAAACACTTCTTTAGGTTCAACGCGATTTGATATCTTCGGCACGTATCCAACATTAAGCGGAGACTGGCTACATGGCGTTTTACTAACCCAAACACTGTCCAGTCATCAAAATACAGCTCCAAAAATTTGTGAATGAACTCCTTGAACGCCGTGATGACTACGCGAGAGAATATCGTCGATGCATACTTAAGTCCAAACGGCATCACAGTATACTGGAAACAACCCCATTCCGTCGCGAAAGTTGTTTTACTCCTATCTTCCGGTGCGATCTTAATCTGATGGTATGCATAGACTCATCAGTGAATGAGTAGGCCTCTTGCCCTCTAACATTATCCAGTACCTCATCTGTAAATGGTGTCAGGAAATGATCATGGACACAAACGTCATTAAGCTTCCTCAGATCTACACAAATTCGTATTCCTCCCTTTTGTTTCTTTTCTTGGACCACCAGTGGGCTCACCCAATCAGATTCCTCCACAGGTTCGATAATGCTTGCCTCAAGTATCTTATCCAACTCCAAGCAGACTTTTTCCTTGTATTTGGGATTAAGGTGATGTTGACCCTGTTGCCTACACCTACCTACAAGTCAGTGAGAAAAACCTTCAACCCCACAAGGTGTGGTTGGTGGCAGGGAACTCAGAGAAGGGGCTGTCACACTAATCCCGACTCTCTCCGTTTGAGCTATCTGCCAGGTTAGCTAAGGGCGGTGGTCCCTAATGAAAAGTTAAGCTAAAAGATGTGAGTTTCTAGGAGAGTGTTATAGTGAAAATGGATTACTTTTAAGGATTTATGGGCAAATATGAAGTGAGCAACTTCAAATAACAATACCAGTCATTAATATGATTAAAAACCATAAAACCAATGCCTTATAAGGAATTTGCTCAACAATTTAAAGATATATTTGTTCAAAGTAAAATGCAATGCTCTCAATAGAGAAAACAAAGTAACCCTGAAATGTAGATAAGAATTGTTAGCACAAGATATGTAAGATACGAAATGCTTTTGAAAAAATCAACTTTATAAATCAAAACATGTGAAACATATCTTGCCAAAACCCAAAAATTAGTAACTAACTTGGAAATGTAAAAGAAAGGAAATGTTAAACCAAGACATCAATATGCAATTAGACTTGAAATATGAAAAGAAAACACTTGTTTGAAATGATTACAATACTTACTTTTGGAATAGACTTTGCATATGAAAACTCAAACCATCAAAAGACAAGTAAAGTAAATGTGATGGAAAGTGCTCTTGGTTAATTTTATTAATTAGCTCTACCACAAGAGTACAATTTAACTCTTCAATCCTCAGACTTCACCCTCGCCCAATGATATAGATCTCACAGTGAGGAGTCAATAGAAGAGTAAAAGATCTCTAAGATGTTTATTTCAACCAACTTATGTTGGAGGTAAAATTTTAATGAGGCTTGAGGCCTTCCTACACTAAAATGCCTAGATGAAATGCAAATTGTGTTAATTCCCCAAATTAAAATAATGATACATGCAAATGCTTCAAAGAGATTGATTTACAATTCTTGAAAATGAAATAGCGTTCAACATAAGTTGCAATTATAACTTCAATTGGAGGAATAAAATTAGCTTACAAGTGTTGCATGTGTTTCATCAATGAATTAAAATAATACAAGTAATTTGCTTGAAAGTAAAATTTGTTTCAAATAGACAATGACAATAAATTGCTCCAATATTCAAGATAACGATGTAGCATAAAATTGAAGCATGTATTCAAGTGCTCATGAAACAATTTACCAAGGTAAATGGAAACGAATCAAAGTTTGTTAAGAGTATAAAATGCTTGCATGTAAAGGATGAATTGCCCAAAGTAAAGTGTAAGCTTGTAGCTCCAAACAACAATGAGAAAGAAAATGCAAAGCTCAAATGAAATTGTAACAAACTTTAACTTAATGAAATGTGATAGTGAGGTCGTGTTAATTCCCAATTAAAACATGCATGTAAGTGAATGAAGTATGAAAGCTTAAACCATGCAAATGTCAATCCACCCAAGAGTAGCCTCCCTCTAAATGGGGAGATGGGATACCATGGGAGAAATCCCAAGCTCCCACAAGCAAGTTAGATCTTTTATTAATATTACAATGAGAAGAGGGCCCTTCAATGTTCTCAACTATACTTCAAGGAGAGTTCTCACAATAATTTCTTGAAACTTGAACACTAGTCCTCCTTTCTTGAAAAAGTAGTGACAAGATCTCACAAAACTTATACAAGGGAAACAAGGTGTGAGTTTCCTCCAAATGCCCACAGCTTAAAGAGGAAAATGGGCAGCCTTCTAGTGAACTCGACTTGACCAAAATAAGCGTAAAAAGGGCTCACGACATCCTTGGAAATCGAACCCCCAACACTTGCCAAAGGTCATGCAAACACTTGTTAGATGTTGCAGGAAGTTGCTCTTCAAAATCTGCCACACAAGGGTTATCAAACAATCCAAACAATCGCTGCAAAATAAGTTAAGTATTAATGGAAAAATCAGCAAGATAAAATGTATATGTACAATTATAATTTACAAAAGGCTAAGCTAAAGAGTGAGAGTAAACTCTCCTCTTTGCTTAGCCATCTTCAAGCTTTTAGATAGCAAATGAAAGAAATGAAGTACAATGGTTTTTTTTAAAAGAGATTTAAATTTAGAAGTTCTCGGCTTGTGTACAAGCTATGTGCCGAAATTCCTGCAAAACCACTTTGTAAAATAAAACTATGACGGTTCAAAGAACAAATGAGAGCTCCTTTAAGAATGTATTAAGAGTGGGTTGGTCTCTCCAAAGACTTCCCCTCACGCTTGATTCTGTAATCCCAACAAGATGTTTCTTCTACAAAACTTCAATCAAGAATTAGTTCCATATAAATTTAACAATAAAAAATGATAAGAAACTCAAGAGATTTATTTAAAACCAACTAGAGCATTCTATACCTAGAGCATACTTTTAAATCAAATGTCAATGCAAGATAGCTCTACATTAACAAATCTACAAGAACATTTGGAAGCAAATTAGATCAAAGCATGAGTAAAAAGAATTATACCAATGCTCAACAATTCATCACACTCGAAAATGAGGAACACCTCATGAATTAAACCCCAAAGTCTTTATTGATATTTTTGAAAGTGTACAAGGTAGTAGCGCTTCCGCAAGCACAATAGCTAGTAACAATATTATACAATGTGAGAGCCCATGGCTTTATTATATAGAGAGTTGGGAGCAAATCCTAATCAAGAATGACAATGACAAATGGCATTGGAGCCAATCCCAATGTAGAAGTGATTAAACAAGTGGCATGAGGTGACAATCCCAAAGAGAAATTCGAATTTGTTGAATGGAGCTCCAATGCCAAGTGTAAAAATCGAACTTTGGCAAGTGGACATCATTTTCTTCTTCCCTTATGTGCCAAATTCGGATTTTATGGTGGAATGGCAAGTGTATATGGGTGGTAACCCATGTGGAGACAATTTCCCACAAAAATCTCCACCAAATATTCTCCTAAATCCTCCCAGATGTGCATTAACTTCACAAATTCGAATTTCCAAACAGCGTTTTCATTTAATGCCAGAAATTCGATTTTATTTGAGCACATGTCATTTTCTTGATTTTAGGAGTCCACATCACTTTGAGACTTCACTTTAACCCCCCCATAATTTTCCACCTCATTTCCACAACATTTAGCATGTGTGGATATTTATTTTTCTCCATTTATTTAATTTTTGGCTTAATTAATTGCCAGATTTCCCACTATACTTAGGAAAAGTGGGTTTTGAGGGTCCAAAACAAATTATTAACCCCTCAAAGTGTTTTATAATAGAAAGTTGAGGGTGAGAGGTGTAATTTTGATTACTCATACCCCATACAACTTCTCCAGACTACACTTATCACAATTTAAATACAATTTTATTTGCAATTTTTGATCTGCCGGAAATCTAAAAAATTTAAAAATGACTATCTAGACTTAACCAAATTCCACGAATTTTTTTGTGTGATCTAATATGGTAATATACATAGACTCTAGACACTAAGATGTGTCAGGGGCTCAACCTTCAAACCATCACCCTGACTTTGGGGTAAAACGTGAGTGAAAAAACCCAGAAAATTATTTGCCTCTGAAAAAGAAGGGATAATTAACTAGATAACAAAAGCACTCCAAGGTGTACTCGTTTGCTAATCGAGTCCCAACATCCTAGGCGTGTTACAGACTCAAAACTCATCATTACTAGTGTCACTTATTACAATTCCCCGTAGGGTGTCGAATTTGGGTACAAGAAAGAGGATGAGAAGATAGAAGTAGAGTTAAAAAACTCTGTTGACTGATGATATCTGATGGTACAAGTGTCCTCTGGATCATCCTTGGGCATGGGGTCTTCATGTAATCATCAGGTGCCACTCCAGTGGTCAACAGGCGATATGGCCTCTGCTTACTAGGCTTCGCGTCCGTCATCAAGGTAATTTTCATCATGCCCAAGTCACCTATGATGCCTTTTAATTCGAAAATTTTGTAGGAAAAAGATCCTGGTACGCACGGAGTAATTCAACAACTTTATCCACTGTGGCATCATCCCAGTAATCTTTGATCTTTGCAAATTTTGGTTTTGCTTCGGTACCAATGCTCACTTGCTGGGTTTTCAGCAGCGCGGTGATGTCTAGATTTTCTATCTGCGGACCTTTGACCTCGCGGTGGCCTTTAGCCTCTGGGATATTAATATTTCTTGGATCTTCATTCTCCCCCTCAACAGTCACATTATAACATTCCAGCGCATGGCGCAACTGGGTGCTCCAATCTAGTTGAACCAACTCCAAAGGATCCTGCGGAATTCTGAAGATCGCCGCCTTAACCTCCTGTAGAGGTTTATCAATGCTTTCAAACCCATCTTCAAAACTGAAGGTCATCAGGAATCCTTCCCGTAATATATCCCATTCTGTGGTGCCATTGCGGAGCTCTGTTTCCAGGTACCAATTCATAGGGATTATATCCAAAGTATGACAGAATAAGTGCACTCATTTTGGCTGCGGTTCTGTTTCGTAGACTTTATTCCATTTCGCCTCCCATCATATTTTTCAGTTAATCGTACCTTTGGATGACCAAATCGCAACCTCATCATCCTCCTGTAGCCACGCCATTCATCAAAGCTGTCTTTGTGCATACCCCACCACCATGCGGGCGTAGCGCACGGCGCCAAATCCAGCGCTCGGAAGCGATGATCCTTAGGGACTTCTCTTTCAAAGGCATCCAAAAATTTATCTACATCAGTTAAACCGTCATAATAGGGTAAATTTCTTACCTTCGATGACACACAACACAACGATTTAGTCATCATGTTACAGCACATCGTAGATACTTCATGCAACCGATTTTGCCAATGCTCCAATTCTTCGTCTGAATCCGAGGTACAGGAGCTTTCGCAGTCCCATGCAATTCGTCCATCAACTATCGGATTAATCCAATCTTGGTCTCGCATTGTAATTTTGTAGTTTTGATCCAAATCATCATACCTTTCTTCATAGTCGCGGACCGGTTCAGTATAGCGCAGTCCTTCTGTAGGGTCCAATAGTACTACAACGTGGAGTGATTTCCTTTCAAATGACATTGTCCGCTTTTTCAAGTTGATGACTCCATTCATATCAATAGCCCAATCAGATCCAAGGAGCGTGGGGTACAGATTGCTGTCATCAACAATTTCTATCACTTCAAACTCAACTATCGCGCTTGCACCTTCTATATCTATAGTGACTCCATGCAGTCGTCCCATAGGAATAATCTTTTGCTGGTTCGCCATCCTTAGTTGAATCAGAGACCATTGCAGTGCAGGCTTCCCCATCCTCTCCCATGTTTGTTTAGGCAAAATGTTCGCATCAGATCCCAGATCCAAAATAACTTGGTCCATCTCATAGTCTCCTATCTACGTAGTGAGCCTCATTTCGCGCCCAGTTCTTGCCTTATGTTTGCCAATATTTCTGACTACGCAGTGTCCATCAGGAGCATTTTCTTTACCAGCACACTTGTTTATCAATTCCTGTAAGCCCTTCACAGCCTTACTATCGTGCAGAAGTTTCATGCAGGTTTCCAGGAACGCGGTAAGTACAGACGGATCAACCTCTGTAGGCAAGTTGGTGTCTGGTAGTTTGTCCTGACTTCCTGAGGTAGATGCCTCAGTGAAGCTTTTCTTTGCTTCCATAAATGTCTCCTTCGCGCATTCTAGATCGAAGCTAACTTCTTTTTCTGGAGCCTTGCTGACCCATCCTTTCTCTTAAGGCTGTTTTCCCTTGTCATTCCCAGTCGCTACTTCGCTTCTCAGCACTATATTCACATTTGGATCCTCCTCGTGGGCTCAACCCTCATCATTTGTAAGTTCTGTGTAGGGTGCTGAGGCTATGTCTTCTTCTCCTGCATCTTGGCTACTAGCACAGGGCATTCTTCTATCGTATGGTCAAACTAAGTGCAGTATTGACATGACGGGCGTGTCTGATTTTGACACTCCCGCGCGTAGTGCTCCGACGTCTCGCAATTATAGCAAATAACATGTCCACGTTCTCTACCAGGTCCTCCTCCTCGGCCTCGTCCGTGCCCTTGATATCCTCTGCGCGTTCCCCAGTGCCCTGATCCGAAGGCCGAGTTTTTGCTTGCATTCGATAGGTAGGCGTTCTTTCCATCATCAATTCGTAGCTATGACAATGGCGCTCATCGTGGCCCACCGATTTGCATAAATTGCAGAACAATTATTGGGGTGTCTGCACAAACTCTTGCAGCAAATGATAATTATCTGTTACATGTTTTTTGACCACCTGACAAATAACGCACCATAGCGCGGGTCCCGTACTTGGTCCTGCTGGAGCTTCCTGTCTTAGGGGCATTGGTCCCCCCCCGCCCCCCCCATGATATAATTCGTGAAGATAGGGCAATGATCTTTATCATGCCCCTGGCTCTTACACTTGAGGCACCAAACTTCCTTGCGCACCTCCGACCTAGCCTCTTTTTCTTTTTTCAAGCTCTGCAATTCCAAGCAGAGGTTTTGCAATTGCGAGTGAATTTGTTGAACTCCCAAAGACGCGTCTTGAATAGGCGTTTCATGCAATCTCATCGCAATTTCCAGGGCTTTCGCTTGAGTCCCTATCTTCTGTTGCGATAAAGCAATCCTCAGGTGGGGTAGGAGCGAGGCTATAAACCACTCGCGGTGCTGACTATCTGTGAGCTGCATATTAGCTTTGCGGATCACACACTTCAATCTTTGATCTAACTCCCAGGGCGTTTCACCAGCCTTCATCGTGATTTCCTTGAATCCAACTACTGATTGTGAGTCAGACTTAGGCTTATTGAATTCCTTGTTCAAAGCGGCCTTAGTGTCTGCTAACGATGCCAAAGGATTATCAGTGCAGTACTTGACGTACCATGTCAGCGCGCGATCTTGTAGAGCGGTAACCAACTGCACCTTCTTCATATTATCATCTGTAACTTGTTGCGCTGTCCACACAGCCTCCGCAACAAACCAAAATTGATCCGCATCCTCACTCCCTATACCCTTGAAAACTGGCAACTTCATTGTATTCGACATGTTGAACGGCGGCGGCGGTGGTGGCGGTGTGGGGCGGTGTGGGCGAAGTCGTATTTTGTGGAGGTGAAGGTGGAGGTGGAGTGGATGGATGATGAGTTCACGGAAAGCCTTGTTTTATCAGCTGCACTGCACTCTGCGTTGGGGCCTGTACAACTCCTTCATCGTCACTCGAAGGAGGTCCAATCAGTGGGCTATATTTAGGACCTGTTCTCCCTCGATCTTTGAAATGCTTTCCACTTCGCGTAGCTCCGAACATCAAGGCAATGGCATAACCCGTTTTTCACACAACAACATCTTAATCCAGGTACTCAAAGATCTATCTTAGGTACTTACCTCGTGGCTCTTTGAAGAATCGTTGCTTTGCTTCGTTGTAGCTGATTGAGATATCAACCGCGAATTTTGTCACAAATCCTCCTATGACTCGATCAAGCCAGTGATCAACAGTGCACACGATCTTATCTTCAGAAGCTTCCAACCTTCGCACTAGTTCCAGAGTCCACACTGTTGGACCATCAAGTCTCCACCTTCCTTGGCCGTCTACCAATTTAGCTATCCACTCGTATAGTTCGGTCGAGAAGGTGCAGAGGAAAATTTTGTGTATTTCTGAGTACAAATATATGTCCAACCATTGTTCTTTTGATAGGCGCGAATTCCTATTTTCCTGCGCCGCGAATTCATGAATCTTTCTGTCCAACCACTTCTCAATTTCCTTTTTGGTCAGATTATGCGACATCACACATCTCTAAGTAGATTCCGGTCCTAGTGACGGAACCATTTGTTGGCTTAGTGGGTTCTGATCCAGGTTCAGAGTTAGTTGTGCCTGACAAAGCCCTACACTACTGGCCCTTTCAGCATCAACCCGCGTAGCGCAGATTGAAGTCTCACCTCATGCAGTATGGGGGGAATGCTGGAACCAAGTTTCCGCATCCAGAGATCAGTGTGATGTTTTATGTCTTAGATTTGCCTTCGCGCAGATCTCTAAGCCCTTAGGGCTTGGCGCTGTAATTTCCTTCAAATGGCCTCCAAACCTCCGTGAAGGTCTACGATCGGCTTCTGCGGACCTTTAACAGATAGGTTATCTAATTATGCGCATCATAGACTAGTCTCAGATCGGAATCCACACATATTTACTTAAGTGCTTAATAAACTTAACAGAAAGTATTATAACCTTCGCGTAAATACTTAGCATGCATTGCGTTCAATTAATAAGACTAATCCAGTAGATTCATGCATCAATACATTATTATTTCATAAAGACATTATCTCATCACGACATATATTGCAAACATAAACAACAGAAGGAAACAGATAAGACATATGAATTACTCCAACAGTCTTCTTTATTGCTCTTCAGTACAATGTTACAGACTTGAAACTCTCCTGCAGACTCAGTTGCAGGAGTTCGCGCAGTCAACTGCGGACTCTACTCTAGGTCTCTGCGCACTCAGCTGCAAAGGCTTTTTGCCCTCTAAGACTTACTTCCCTGCGCTAACTCTGTAAGACTTCATTCGTTGTACCCATAGACAAAAGCATAGATCTGCCTTAGACTATCTAAGACACACCTATTTATACAATCCCATAGTCTGTGGACCAAGGGTAGATCTTAGAACTGACTCAATCTTTTACATAAATGAGGGTTAAAACCCTTTTTGACTCCAATCTACCTACGCGCTCTGCATCCACAATTTGCGGAGACTTTACATCTTTTTGTCAAAATTTACATAAAATCTTGGGTTTTTAACCCAAAACTCACCCAAGGGACCTCATCCCAACAGGAGGGGCACTACTTGGGTAGCTTTGATTGAGATAGCGTGTTCCATCTACCCTTGTTCCATACTTACCACTTTCCATCTTACATTACAAGCCCTATATTCCACCTCCATTCTTTGGGTTCAACTAATCATCATTTCTTTGGGATTTTGCACCCACACATCCCTATACCTGGGTAGGGCCAGGAACTTGGCCTTGGGAGGTTGATGCAATGAAAAGAAAAGTAAAAAGCATATATTGGCCATAAGAAAAATAAAGAAAGAATATAAAAAATGAAAGGATATCCAAGACATACACATTAGCATGTGGACAATAACTTAGCATGAGCGCTACCTCACCCCTCATGGCCATCACCTGATTCTTGAGCTCCATATTGCTCCTATACATTAATAAAAAGGAACCCTTGCACGTCCCAACCCTTGATGGGAAATGAACTTCCTCATCATTAAGGGGGTAATAACTGTTGAAATATGTAACTAGGTTCAGTCTTCATATGTACTCTTGATTCTTGTATATTGTAAAATGAAAAATAAATTATTATTATTATTTGTAGCAGGGGTTTCATGCTCAAGGTCAATTTATTTTAGGTTAAAGCACCCATTGAGTGCTTCTAGGTTTTGTAACTGAGTCAAGAAGTCAAAGAGTCATTGTCATATGTAGAAGGCCCCATTGGCCATCTTGTAACATGTCAAAAGAACCATTTTTGAGTAAAAAATGTCAAAATACCCCTCTAAGACCAAGTCGGCTTGGCAGTGAAGAAGTCGGCGTAATTAGCGCATGTCTTCCTCCTTGAAAGCCTATATATAAGAGAGCATTCAACCTCCTATGGACTCACTCACTCATTCACTCAAGAAAGCAAGAAAGTAAGAAAGAGAACGAAGAAGGCAAGTGAAGGACTTGAAGGACGAAGTAAGACAATATTTTTGATCTCTCTCTCTCTCTACATGTCACATGTGTGGAAGGAAGGCTAGGGTTTTGCAGTGACTCGGTTGAAGTTTTCAAGAAGTTAGGGAGGGTCGAAATATAAGGAAAAAGAGGCAATTTGATATCTCATAAGGCATTGAAGAAGAAACACTCCAAGTGAAGGAAGGAGGAAGCTCTAGAAGCCCTAATTATCCCACACGTGCGAAGCTGCAGTTTGTTGCAGGAGGCCGAAAATTTCAGGCTTGTAATGGGGGCCAAAAATCTGAAGCTGGGGGTCGAAGTTTTGTTGCTGGAAGAGATTTGACTTTGTTTGACTTGGATAGAAGAAACACATCATCAAGGTCTTACTTGGACTTGGAATGGTACTAGTCTTGGTCTATAGGTCTTGGAATTTGTCTTTTGAAGAATCTATAGGAAGAGAAGAAATTTGTGGGTTTTCCTCTCAAGAGGAGAGGTTTTGGCCCTGGCTAGTAGCGTACATTTTGTGTCCTTGTGTACTATTGATCTTCATGTTTTGGTAGCTGTTTGATGACGAAAACAACACAATAATAAGAAAAGAAGAAGTTAATAATCAAGAAAAGTAAAAGAACATCACAAGTAGTTATCAAGTGTAAGAGAAATCACCTCATTTGTAGCCCTATTGATCTCTCAACATGGTATCAGAGCTAAGGTTGACAAAGGGCATGATGAAGATCACTACATCCTTGAAGAAGTCATTGAAGTTCTCATTGAAACAATTTTCTATGATGGCAAGTCACCTAAAGCAAGGGATCAAAGCATTTAAGGATCTCCTATCATCTATCAAGAACTGTATGATGAAGACCTCCATTACAAAGGGCACAAGATTATTCTCGGCACTTACGGGTACTTTTGAAGATGAAAATATATGGGTAATTGATAGTGGAGCATCTAGACATATGACAGGTGAATATAGACAACTAAAAACCATATCAAGAGGAAAAAAATCTTATTCAATCAAACTTGGAGACAAAAGAACTATGCAGTAAAAGAAATTGGATCAACTGTGAAAATTTCTAACCCGAAATTCCACTGCAGCGTCTGACTTATTTCACCTACTTATTTCTCACAATAAGTTATTTACAAAATCCCTTCAGCAAACATTAAAATAAATTCTACAGTAGTTATCACATAATTTCATAGAGAAAATAACAAGCACAAGAACCAATCACATGAACACAGTTGTTTTTAGACAATTGTCCCCTGAAAAACCTAGTGTGGGACAAACCGGTACAGCATATGAGGGTTTTATTAATCTTCAGCAACAATTGCTTTACAAGGAATGATTTTACAGAGAAACTGAGACACTATTGAGAGAAAACACCTGAGGCATGGTTCATCCCTTTCCTGGAAACTTTCTGACACCCTGGAGACCCTTCTCCCACTAATGCATCACTTCTGCGTCACTTTGCGTGGTTCTGCATCCCTCTGCGTTAGCTTGTGTGAGGATTGCGTTTCCTGGGCTGCGTCTTCCCTCTGCACTGTCTTTTAATACCCCTGCGTCACCTCCTCCTCAGTCACTGACTGCTGCTGATGCCCTCCTTTTCCTCCACCCTGCAACTCTCCCTCTGAAATCGATCTTCTTCCCTTTGAGAATTGATTTTCCTTTGGATATTGAGTATCCACCGGTGTCTCCAAATGATCCTCAAGTCTTCTCTTATACTTTTCCTGTTGATGAATCAACAACCGAGATTAAGTCTCTAATCAACGACTAAGATTAAAACAGACTTGATACTCGTCTCTTAGAAGCTTCTCACCCTTATCTTTATTAATACTCATTAATATTTTGATTTCCCTAAGTTTAGACTTAGGGACCCATTAAAAATATTAATTATTTTAATAACGCCTCATCCGGGTGGAATTTCTCCAAACGATTTCTGAGTCTTGGAGATCTCATGTATTCTAGCCCCTCCACAAAATTTTGGAGCTAGAGCACATTTGATGCTACCCAAAATCAACATCAACTTCGTTGGAGCTAGAAGATGGAGGAAACATACATCTCAACAACATTCTATTCATTCTAGGTTTGAAGAAAAATTTACTTTCCATTTTATGTTCAAAAGATAAAGGAGATAGAATTGCTTTTATAGATGGAAAAGTTATGGTGTGGGGTAAGGGCTCTAGCATCAACAATGCAAAAGTTATTGGGATTCGTGAGGGAAGGCTCTACAGATTACTTACACCTCTCTCTCAAGACTTGGTTCACATTGAAGTCATCCCATGTGAGGTTTGGCATAGAAGGTTTGGACACTTTCATTACAAAATCTTACCAACTTTAAATTCAATGGTGAATGGCATCCCTGAACTATAAGAGGATCATGAAGGAATTTGTAAGGGATGTGCATTAGGTAAAAATGTAAAGAAACCATTTGGAAGCAGTGCTTCAAGATCTAAAGAAATCCTGGATCTCATTCACTCTAATGTCTGTGGTCCTATGTCTACAAAATATCTTGGAGGTCATCTATACTATGTGATTTTTATTGATGACACATCCAAGTCTTCCTTGAGTGGTCTGTGGTCATCAATACACATCAAAGTAACTCATAGCTTTCTGTAAGGAGTCTGGAATTAAGAGGGAGTTGATAGTTCCATATCTTGGAAGGGTATTGGTCTTGGTCTAGAGGTCTTGGAATTCGTCATTTGAAGAATCTATAAGAAGAGAAGAGATTTGTGTGTTTTCCTCTCAAGAGGAGAGCTTTTGGCCCTAGCTAGCAGCCTACATTTTTGTGTTCTTGTGTACTATTGTTATTCATGTTTTGGTAGTTGTTTGATGATAAGAACAACACAATAATAAGAAAAGAAGAAGTTAATAATCAAGAAAAGTAAAATAACATCACAAGCAGTTATCAGGTCTATACGAGAAATCACCTCATTTGTAGCCTTATTGATTTCTCAACAATAACTGCTATACATCATACAAAGTAAGCTCGAACCCTTTGAGCTACGAGTAGTAATACAAAGAAAAAATCAAGAAAAGTAAAAGGCACACAAGAGGGGTGGAAAAATAAAGGCCAAGTTGGTAACTCATGCATCCAGGATTGCTCCCTCCTCACATCTAAGCACCTAGGATGTGGATCTCCACCATATTGGTCCCTTTGACCATGGCACTTGGCCATGAAGTCTTCTCCCCTTTGTTACCATTATTATTCACATAACACCTATTGATTGAAGGGTGGACAGAGGAAATGTCACTTCCCCTTTGGGGACTGGAAGCACCTAATAGGGTCATCCTTTAGCCACTCCTACCTACGGAGGTAACACCATTGCGAGTTTGAAGCACCAAAATTGGAAGGGAATCCTTGTTTGAAGCAGGGTTGCGGGGGAGCGCCCCCCCTCACGATCCCGCTCCCAATTCGCGCTCCGGTTAGGAGCGGGCTTTCGACAAAAGAATTTCGCTCCCGCCGCTCTGGGAGCAAACTTTCCAATCGGGGAGCGATTGTTCCCTAGTGCTCCCCAGTTGGAAAATTCGCTCCCGACCAGCGGAAAGCGACGCCCGCGCGGCCGAGAGGGAGGCGACGACGGCTTAGAGAGAAGGGGAAAGGAAGGGAAAAGGGGAGAGAGGGGAAGGGGGGAGGGGAATAAATAGACCCTCTCCCCTCCCATTATTCACTTCATCCCATTGAGAGAGAAAGAGAGTTTGGAGAGAGTTTGAAGCAAGGAGAGGAACTTGGTGAGAGAAGAGCTTGGAGGAGTTTGAGGAGCTTGCAAGGGGAGATTGGAGCTTGCGATTGAAGGCCAAAGAGGTAGGATCTACACTGTAATCTAGCATTTTTTTTTATGTTCATTGCTAAATAGAAAAAAATAATTCACTATTTCCCATTCTCATTCCATTTTTTTGCAGGTTCAAAACTTCAAATTTCAAACATCATGGTGGTTATTATGGTGTTGGAGAGTAGAAAAAGGAGGGTTGAACATGAAGAAGAGGATGAAGAAGTGGGTTATAGTGGATTTGATGAAAACCCCGGAGAGGAGTACCTTGGTGAGGAGGAGGAGAGTGAACATGATTCAGCCCAAAAAACTAAACAAGACCAAACCCCATTGTGGAAATATGTTACTAGGCCTGAAGCAGGGAAAGGGGGTGGAACCACTAAATTTCACTGCCCCCATTGCAACAATAATTACACAGGTTCATACACCCGTGCCAGAAGGCACCTCTGTGAGAAAAGGCCATGGGATGGAGATAAACAAATAGGAATCAAAAGTTTACCGGTTTCTCTATGCATGTCGGATACCATTAAATGTTCTTCACTCACCTTATTGGCATGAAATGGTTTTTGCCATAAATGATGCCCCTAAAGGATACAAGAGACCTGGGTATGACAAGGCTAGAACCGTTGGACTTGATCATGAAAATGCAAAAATATCACATTCTTTGAGTAGAATGACAAATTCTTGGACTGACCATGGGGTGTCCATTGTATTTGATGGATGGACAAATGTAAAAGGCAAGCCATTATAAGTGTTCTTGCTATGTCTGTTAGTGGTGCCATCTTTCTTTCAACATATGATTACTCAGACAAGTTCAAGACCAACATCAACATTGCAGAACCATTACTTGAAACAATTGAAAGTATTGGGCCATACAATGTCATACAAGTCATCACTGATAATGCTACTAATTGTAAGGCAATGGGAGCAATTATTGAGGATAAATACCCCAACATATTTTGGTTTGGGTGTTTGGCTCACACAATGAACCTTTTAATGCATGATATTATTAAGAAGAAAAACCAACAATACAAATGGATTGGTGATTTGCACAAGAGAGGCAAACAATTGATAAAATTTATTACAAATCATAGCAATACCCATGGGATTTTCTGCAGTCACTCAAGATTGGAGCTGTTGAAGATTGCGAAGACTAGATTTGATAGCTATTACCTCACCTTCAGGTGCCTTTTGAAGGTAAGAGAGTCATTGGCTACCATGGTATCAAGTCCACATTGGCAGGTATTAAAGGAAAGGGCTACGAATGCAGTTGACAAGCAAGGTTTTGAACAGGTGGAGGAGACCGCTCTTAATTGTCAGTTTTGCACACATGTGAGGCAAGTGTTGGAATTCACCAAGCCCATTTATCACATGATTCGTTTTGCAGATACAAATAAACCAATGATTGGTGAGGTGTATCATCTTTGTGAACAATATCTTTGATTTGCGCCAACATGGTATCCATCTGCTCATACACCTCCCCAATCACTGGTTTATCTGTATCTGCAAAACGAATCATGTGATAAATGAGCTTGGTGAATTCCAATACTTACCTCACATGTGCCCAAAACTAACCATCGAGAGTGTTCTCCTCCACCTATTCAAAACCTTGCTTGTCAGCTGCATTTGTAGCCCTTTCCTTTAATACCTGCTAGTGTGGACTTGATACCATGCTAGCCAATGACTCTCTTACCTTCAAAAGGCGCCTTAAGGTGAGGTAATAGCTAGCAAATCTAGTCTTCGCAATCTTCAACAACTCCAATCTTGAGTGACTGCAGAAAAGCCCATGGGTATTGCTATGATTTGTAATAAATTTTATCATTTTTTTGCCTCTCTTGTACAAATCACCAATCCATTTGTATTGTTGGTTTTTGTTCTTAATAATATCATGCATCAAAAGGTTCATTGTGTGAACCAAACACCCAAACCAAAACATGTTGGGGTATTTATCCTCAATAATTGCTCCCGCTGCTTTAGAATTAGGAGCATTATCAATGATGACTTGGATGACATTGTATGGCCCAATACATTCAATTGTTTCAAGTAATGGTTCTGCAATGTTGATGTCGATCGTGAACTTTTATGAGTAATCATATGCTGAAAGAAAGATGGCACCACTAATAGACACAACAAGAACACTTATCAATGGCTTGCCTTTTACATTTGTCCATCCATCAAATACAATGGACACCCCATGGTCTGTCAAAGAATTTGTAATTCTACTCAAAGAATGTGATATTTTTGCTTTTTCATGATCAAGTCCAACGGTTCTAGCCTTGTCATACCCAGGGCTCTTGTATCCTTTAGGGGCATCATTTAGGGCAGGAACCATTTCATGCCAATAAGGTGAGTGAAGAACATTGAATAGTATCCCACATGCATAGAGAAACCAGTAAACTTTTGAATCCACATCATTCCTACACCATCAAGGAAATCTGATATGGTTCTACGCCTTAAAGAGATGTTTGGTGACCCTATGCATGCCATATCCACTGCCATGGGAGGATGCTGAAGGAGTTCTTTGTGCATGTGATTGTGAGCTCAGTTCAAAGAAACCCTTTGATTTTTTAGATTTGTTTTGGGCTTCCTCCTCTTCCTTTATGTATTTGCCTCTATTTGTTGCTGACACACTTGCACAAGTTTTGATTCCTATTTGTTTATCTCCATCCCATGGCCTTTTTCCATAGAGGTGCCCTCTGGCACGGGTGTATGAACTTGTGTAATTATTCTTGCAATGGGGGTAGTGAAATTTAGTGGTTCCACCCCCTTTCCCTGCTTCAGGCCTAGTAACATATTTCCACAATGGGGTTTGGTCTTGTTTAATTTTTTGGGCTAAATCATGTTCACTCTCCTCCTCCTCACCAGGGTAGTCCTCTCCGAGGTTTTCATCAAATCCACTATAACCAACTTCTTCATCCTCTTCTTCATGTTCAACCCTCCTTTTTCTACTCTCCAACACCATAATAACCAAAAAAGGAACCAAGAAGAAGAAAATACCAAGCCATATAACCATGATGTTTGAAATTTGAAGTTTTGAATCTGCAAAAAAATGGAATGGGAAATAGAGAATTTATTTATTTAGCAATGAACATACAAAAATATGCTAGATTAGAGTGTAGATCCTACCTCTTTGGCCTCCAATCCCAAGCTCCAATCTCCCCTTGCAAGCTCCTCAAACTCCTCCAAGCTCCTCTCCTTGCTTCAAACTCTCTCCAAACTCTCTTGCTCTTTCAATGGGATGAAGTGAAGGGTCTATTTATTCCTCGCCCCCCCTTCTCTCTCTCCCCTTTTCCCTCCCTTTCCCCCTCTAAGCCGTCGTCGCCTCCCTCTCGGCTGCGCGGGCTTTGCTTTCCACCGACCGGGAGCGAATTTTCCAACCAGGGAGTGGTCGGGAGTGATCGCTCCTCGACCGCTCCTCGGTTGAAAAATTCGCTCCCAGAGCGGCGGGAGCAACGCTCTTGACTTCGGTCCCGAAAAAGCCAGGGAGTGAATTTTTTGTCAGGTGCACGCTCCTGAAATGGCTCCCTATTCAGGAGCGTGCTCCCAACCCGCTCTCGACCGAAGCACGAATTAGGAGCGGGATCGTGGGGGGGGGGGAACTCCCCCACAACCCTGACATGGACTTTGGGGTGACCGCACCTTGTTTGGACTTTGAGCTTATTTAATGATTTATGGTGTAGGGTTTTGCTTGCACATTAAGTAAAAATTATTCCTGTCAATTATTTTCAAATTTCTATTTGGGCTAAAATGATTTATTTGCTAACTAGAGCTTGAATTTAATTGTGAATAGTGTAAATAATTTTGTAATAATCTTCTAACCCTTGTATATTATTTTTCTTCTTTTGTAAGTAATTTAGCGTTTTTATTTTAGAATTTTTTAGATCTTGTGGATCGACTCTATTTATTTGACTTGTAGGTGACAAGGCTCAAGAATTAAAAGGTAAATTCAAAGTTTGAGAGCTTAAGCCCCTACCTAGGTTTGCGCAGTCTTCAGCTTGAGAAGGGGCTGTCTAGCCCAAAGAAGGAGAGTGTTCAACCATAAAGGGTTGATTTAGGGTCTAGAGGCCCTAAGCTATAAGACCCAGGTGCCAAAATTGCAACGCCTAGCCTCTTTGAGGGAGCTGTTAGCCCTAGAGGGCTTGTTTACTGCAGAAATTGAGGTTTTCTCAAGTGTTGACATATGAAGTGGTTTTGCAGGTGGATTTTCTAAGGTTAGAGTCATTTTGAAGCTTGATCTTAACAAATTTTGCTTGCAAGAGGTGGCCGCAAGGGTTTGGAGGGCATTAAGCCTTGGTCCAAGCCTAATAGGCCTATTTTAGCGTAGTCGCAACCATCAAAGGGCCTACAAACCCTAGCCGTAGGCATATTTGGCCTCTAGGGCTAGGTCGCAACCTTTGGTAGCTTGGAAATATCATTGCAAATTGATTTTTGAAGGCAAATAATTTGTTTTGCAGGCCTAACATCATTTTTGCAGGGGTTTGAAGTGGGTTTTCACTGAATATTTGTCATTAATAAAAATGGTTTGAGTTTTCTTGGCTAACTAGTGGTTTTGCAAGGCTATAATCCATTTTGAAGAAGTCTAGTGAGCTCAAGCTTGCTTCTACGCCTAGCCGCAAGCTCCAAGAGGCTTAATAGGCCTAGCTGCTAGCACTAGAGGGCTTAATTCATTGCCAAAGGTGTTGTAGGGCTAAAAATCTTGTGGTTGCAGGTGTCTAGAAGAGTTTTCTCTCTTGTTCCAGGGCCAAAATCACATTTTTGGGGCATAAACTTGGTCATTTGTCTTAACCGCGGGCCTAAGAGGACATTCTAGCCCTAGCTACGGGGTTTGGAGGGCCTTCTCCATAGTTTTTTCAGGCTAACATTGGTTGTTGCAGATGTTAGAGAACCTACATTACACTTTCAAGGTCAAAACATCATCATTTTGGTCCCTCAAACATCCAAGACTGCCATCAAAGGAAGGCCGCTAGGCCTCAAGGGTTTGATTTCTCTAGCCTTCTCTCCTTTCTTGACTGTCATATCAATAACCAGATCTGAAGCTAATCAAGATCAATGGCTTAATATCACAATAATCACATTAAGAAGACCCTAAAACACTCTCTAATAAGCCTAAGAACCTAAAAGATTAACTCACATTAAGCAAAGGTTTGTTCATGATTGTTATTGGGTGATTTGTTGGGACTGTTTAACAATAACAAGTGGCTGATCTGATTTGCTTATGTCTAGTGCATCTTCTTAATAATCATTGAATGGTAAGAACATTGATGCATTGATATCTCTTGGGGTGTCGAGGATAAGATAACACTATTGCATATTGCCTCTCTGCATTCTTGCATCATTGCATTTTGTTTCTAGCATCCATTATTAGTTAGATGCATTTAATGTCATCATACATTGCATATCACTGTTAGCAATCTCATTTCTCCTTGTGCTTACCTATATTGGTGTTTATTACTATTGTGCTTGAGATTATCTAATTGGTTCATAATCTAAGTAATAAGTAGGTATTGTTCTCATCATCATGCTCTAAAGTTGTTCTTGTGCCTAACTGCTGAAGTAACTGTTAGCATCATGTTTACACCTTCATTTCAAGTCAATGCTGTTAGTCTATCTTTTTGCAAGTCATAATCATGTAAAGGGGGGTGTTGTATTCATTATAAGGTTTGCTAAGCCTAGGGAAATGTGTCATTAAAATTCTTTTACCTAACCCTAAGTCTATTCAAAATTTCGCTTAGTGATTTGACCTATAGTAAAAAAATTGGGGGGCACTACGAAATGTTTTCGTAGTGCTTTTCGAAAAAATTTAAAACTCACTTTCCAACCCGCTAATCTATCTTTTTGAGTGCTCAAGTGTCGATTCATAAAGTATTAGTCCTTCTTCATGATGTGACAACTGCTAGCGTTTTCATGCCCAATAGAGCCTTTAAAACGAAAACCCTAATTTGCCCTGTTTTCCCTAAAACAATGTTTTCCAACAAACCCAAATTTGTAGTATTACTGCACAGGAAACTTGTTGAATGTCTTACAGCCATCGGTTAGAGTGTTTCAAAGTTGATAGAAGTGTTTACAACACCAAAATCTTTGCAAGATGGGAAACTAAGGAAGAATCTAGTCACCTTCATGTTGAAAAACATGATGAAGCCTTGTGAAAGTACCAAAGATTAAATTTTATGAAAGGAAGACTAGAAGCCACCAGACAATTGTAGTGGAAGAAGAAGAAACGAAACAAAGAGCATCACAAAGCAAAAAGGGCAAGTAGAAAAAGACAGAGGAAAACATAGTACGTTGAGAAGAAGAAAACAAAAACCCTAAAAGTTGACAAAATTCCGCAAAAACTCACTAGAAGGATGACAAGGAGTCAAAACAAGCTGGACATCCTTGCTCAAGTATTAGAAGACATAGAGCAATGATCAGTTTACTTCATGGGGCAGAGTATTACACAAACCCTAGTTTTGTTGCACAAATCCTAATGGATATGCAACATTTTGGCTTACTCATGGTTAATCATCAACATTAATTATTTTTTAGTATACTTGGTCATATATCAAAGGTTCTTGTGGCTGAGGAAGTGCAGAGAATACAAGTCAACATAAGGAAAAAGAACCTTGAAGTAATAGGTTTACCAACACTCAGTTTTTTTTGTTTTAGTTACTATGTCCAAACAAATATTCCAAGCAGTTGGTAATGAATTTTAAAAAACCAAAGGAGGTTTTTGTTGTAAATGGGCTGATTTCAAAAAGCCTCTTTCAGATTTTACCCAGACCTCATGGTTTAGAAACTATAGAGGAATGCTTGAGGCCTAGTTTACAGATTTTGTAATTTTGTATTTTCCTGTTTTAGTCATTGTTTTCAAAAGCGGTTTCCGAGGAGATGGATATGAATTTGGGAAAACCACGAGATTTTTGGAGCTAATGGATCAATTACCAAAAATCTCCCTCCGTTTTCTAACAGGTGCCATGGTTTGGAAGATCTGAATGCACCTTTGGACCCTATTTTTAGGAATTTTCCAGATTTTTCGAAATTCTGTTTCCTATAAAAATGCCAAGTCAACAACTGAACAAATTCGACTTGGAGAGCAGACTAAAGATGGGTTTTCAGATCCATTTCTTTTGGATCTTGATGGTTATTGTAATTAATACTTTCCACAAATTGTGGATTTGAATCTCTATTGTATTTTCCTATATATTTCATCAAAAATATGGAGAAAGGGTTGGGTTTTTTTGAAAAATAGAGTCACTGTCTGTGTGTTTTTGAATGCTTTAATCATTTCATTTGCCAAGATCAGTAGATTCTAACCAGTGATATAAAGATCCATGAGATAGTTGGTTTTAGTATGTATCTCTGTGTTTTTTCAATTTCTCCTTTAATAATCTCATGAATGCATTCCTTCTAAATGTTTGGAAAAGATAAATTAGTTCAGAATTCATCTCTGCGTTTTGATGCTCTAAGTTAAGCTTTTCAAAGGTTCCCATCCTGATCTTCTAAAGCCACCATAGGATTCATTGTACATGCCCTATAGTGGTGGACTGTTCTTTTTCTTCATCCATCTACAACAAATGGCAAAGGTCTAGGATCTGCTATCAACCTTTCCTTTATCAATCTTGATTAGACAACCAATTATCTTGGTAAACCTATCTAAACCCTAGCTATTTGACTCCATCACCTAATGAGATATTGATTTCAGGCCCAACCAAACCATACATCAACACAACATATCCAACCAAACCATACATCAACACAACCTATCTAAAGATCTAGCCATAATGTAAAGGACAGAGAGAGCCCTCTTTGGATTGAAGGGGTTAGCCTTCAATCTATAAGTTGGATTGAAAAGGTTACCTTGGGAATTTCTCTCCTACAGCCAAGAGTAACTTTTTAAGTGCTAACAGTAACATCAACATAAGAGGATTTAAATGAGATTTAATTGACACATTGGGAAGCTCTAATAAGCATCTTGGGTAATTGATATTGCTAATTTTGTTTCATTGAGATGGAGTGTTCTCTGAAGTGCTTCATTTATTTGTTTTGAGAAGTAACATTATATACATCTCGACTTCAAGTGGTTTAACGTTGTCATATAGAAGCATTTCATATTTATAATCTCATTGAAGCAAATCTTGTCCTCATTGCATTTTCATTCTAAGATAGAAATGCACTTCTAAAATATACCTCCAAGCATAAGCTTGGTTGTAAGAGTGATAGGGCCACCTTCTTCACACAATTTGAGAAGTCTAGACCCTCATTCGCAGTTAACATAGGTGACCTTGCAGTTCTCTTGTGGGCAATCCCTTATAGGAACAGAGGCACTTAGATTGTTAGAACCCCACGGGAGGTATCATTAATGAGGCCTTAGCCTCCTTCCTTTGGGCTTATATCTACAACTTATGTTCGAGACTAGCTTCAAAATAATTGAGAAGAAAGATTCACCTAGACTAGGCATCTAATTAAAATTGACCAAAATCTCGCATCTCACCTAGATTAGGTCTTGCACATCATTTAGGATAGACTTTGCAGCAACTGCTCATCTGGTGACTTGGTGCATTAATATTTATTGTGCAAGTAACTAATCTTGAAGGCACTGGTCTCTCATTCATAATCTCAAGAAATCTATTCTTGTTGTGCTTAATAATCTTACTTGTCACCTAATTTTAAATCAAGTTGCTAGGCCATTTAGTTGTATCTCCTTAACGTGTTGGCTTCCAACGAGTTTCTCATCATCTCATCCATAGGTACCACCCCCCTTAGCTTGCATTGAGGAGATAACATAAATTGAGAGGGTAGGGATCATAGTGACAACCCCTGTGCTGAGCGTTGTCACTCATCATCTCATCCATAGGGACTACCCCCCTTAGCTTGCATTGAGGAGATAACATAAATGGAGAGGGCAGGGATCAGAGTGACAACCCCTGTGCTGAGCGTTGTCGCATAAAGGTGTACATTTTGAGCGACGTCAGGACCCTTACCCAGGAGGGTCACATCCATCAGTCTAAGCTGCTCTCTGAAGACCAAGAATTTCCCTTTCGGCAAAGCCTTGGTGAGTATATCTACTATCTTCTCATCAATGTGATGGAGTCTTACAACTCCTCTCCGCACCATGTCTCAAATATAGTGATACTTGATCTCAATATGCTTGGACTTGTCATGAAACACGAGATTCTCCGCCAATCAGATCCCACTTTTGTTGTCGTATCCAGAACCTGTTCAAATAACTCTCCAAAGAGCTTTTTCAACCATACGGCCTTGTAGCTATCCATGCTAGCAACAATATACTTTGCCTCGGCCGTGCTAAGGGAAACGAACTTTTGTTTCTTGCTTATCCAAGATATCATGGAAGAACCCAAACTAAAGCAACACCTTGATGTGTTCTTTCTGTTAATAACATTTCTGGCCCAATCAACATCAGTGTACCCATAAGTCTCACATCTCAGGTAGTATATCTCAAACTAAGATTAATCGTCCCATGCAAATATCTCAACACATGCTTGGCAACAACCCAATGTGCATGAAGAGGCTCAGTCATAAATTGACTCAAAGTGTTAACTGCAAAACATATGTTCGGACAGGTGTTCACAAGGAACATCAATGCCCCAATTAAATATCGATACTCAGAGGGATTCGCCAAGTAAGGGCCTGCAACATCTCCACATAGCTTCTTGAAGTTCATCTCCATCGATGTGGCCATGGACTTGCATTCTACCATTACAAGTCTTTCCAACAATTTCACCACATTGTTTCCTTGTAAAAAGAAAATCTCACCAAGCCTTCGCCACACCTCTAAGCCTAGGAAGTAATGCATCAATCCAAGGTCTTTTATTTCGAACTCAGAGGCTAACTCCCTCTTGCACTCGAGCATCAGAGGCTGACTACCTGTCAAGGATAAATCATCAACATATACAACCAAAATAAGGGGCATACCTTTGACTACTTTAAAGTAGAGGTTTGGGTCGACATTGCTTCTCGTAAATCCAATCTTCACCAGGTAGCTATCAATACGGGCATACCAGGCTCTAGGGGCTTGCTTCAAAACATATAGTGCCTTCTTCAGTTTGCAAACATGAGTCTTCCATGTACTTCAGAGCCTAGTGGTTGTTCAACATATGCTTCTTCATGTAGTATGCCATGAAGAAATACAATCTTCACATCCATTTGGTGAAGAGTCCATCCTTGACTACTAGCAAGGGAAACATAGTGGTATAGCGGGCAAAAGGTACAAATATATCATCATAGTCTTCTCTCTCTTTCTAGGAAAAACCTCTAGACACGAACCTTGCCTTATCTTTCTCAATACTCCCATCAACTTCATGCTTTATGGTGTACAATCACTTCAAAGTCATGACAAACTTCCCTTTAGCTCTCGAAACCACTTCCCACACATCATTCTTCATAATAGACTCATACTCTTTGGTCATAGCATCTTTCCAAACCTATTCTTTCATTGCTTCTTCAAAGGTGGGAGGCTCAGCTTGAATGATGGTGCTAATGGCTACAACATATCCTTGGTATTGGCATGGCTTCTTGCTTTCTCTAAAGGTTCCTATGGTTGAGACATGTTTTTCAACATCATGTAATGTATCACGAAACCAAAGCGGTTTGTTCCTGCAAGGGGGATCACATGGAGGAGGATCCAAGGGGTCTATAGGTTTTGTGGGATCATCAAAAACATCTTTCTTTGGCTTGGGCATAGAATGACCTTCTAGTAGGTCCATGTCATCATCCTTCTCAACAGGAGGAGGAGGAGGAATGTCCCTTGCTTTTCCAAGGGAAGCATCTTCATCGAAAGTCACATCCTTGCTAAACTCGATATTCCTTTGACTAGGCACATATATTCTAAAAGCTTTAGAATTATCACAATACCGAACAAACGTACCTTTCTTTCCAATGGTTTCCAGCTTGTTCCTCTTGTCCTTCGGCACATGAAAGTACATGGGGTAGCCAAAGATCCTCAAATGTCCAACATCAGGCTTCACACCTGTGAATACTTCTTCGGGAGTTTTGTCACCCAGGGCTTGATGAGGAGTCCTGTTTTGAACATAAACCACTGTATTAGTGGCTTCTCCCCAAAGGAACTTCGACATTTTTTGATCATGCAACATGGCTCAGGCAACTTCCATGATGGTGTTGTTTGTTCTTTTAGCCACACCATTCTGCTCAGGATTATAAGGTACATTGTTCTTCTTGATTCAAGCCTTCTTACAAAAGTCAACGAACTCATTATAAGTGTATTCTCCACCATTATCAGGCTTGAAGACCTTGATCCTTTTCCCTATTTGATTCTTTATGAGTGCCTTGAAATCTTGGAACATATCAAATGCTTCGTCCTCGTGCTTCAAGTAGAATATATATCGGCATGGGTCCACATAAATTAGAATGTATGAGTTGTAGAATATCATTGGTCCTACTTTTGTTAGAAGGGAATGGGCCCCTTGACTTCTTTCCACTAGCACATTGTAGACATACCCCATAATGCTTAGTTTGAACTTCAGGCATTCCATAAACCATCCTCCTTAGTTTAGGTAGGGCTTCATAGTGAAGATGAGCAAACCTTCAATGCCATAACTCACATTGATGCTTGCTATCATGTGCCAATGCTCGAATTGGTCTTCCATTGACTCTATAGAGTCCTTCAATTGTAGATCCCAAGGTGAATGAATCCCTCATGTGAGATTCCATATGCCAGGTGAGGATCTTTCTTATTATGAAGGCAACTCTCATCCCTTTGCCTTCAAGGCAGATATAGATACAAGATTTTTCTTCAATCCTGGTTGTTTTGGGAAGTTTTAGTGTCTACGGATAAACGCTTAAACCCTTAGACTAGTAGCTAAGTCTAGAACAACAATGCAAAGCATTCTCTACTTTTTCTATAACCAATAGATTAAATAAGACAATAAAGAAGGCTACCTGAAGCTTTCGCTTACTCCTTATCTCCCTTTGACCAATTCTGTCACTCCTTTCCGTACTTAATCCACTTGAAAAGTACTTGCAGACAGACAAAAGACAAAAACCGATCAAAGCATATGATAATGATCTATTGATTAAACATAAATGGAATCAAGTACATAATACACATATGAAAGCATCAATAAACAATACAAACATATGGAAAAAGCTTTGAACACTTTATTAGTAAAAGGAAGAGTTACAACCCAATTTGCTTGATTCAGTGTTACTCCTCTAGTTCAATCCCATCCTCTCCTCAGAATAAGCAAGACATTTTGACATCATTACAATACTTGAAACCAACTCAAGTCTCATACTAACAACATCTCCCTATAAGTCAATGATTTCCAGCCCCAAATCACTTAGATGAGTGGTCTTTTTATAGGTGAATGAAGGAAGTTATGCCATAAATGGTGATAATGAATGCCCTCCCAAACTTAGGATTTAGTTCCATGGAGGAAGGGATAAAGGGATTGATGTTCCTTAACTCCCTTCCTCATCCAATTTCGAGCCCAAAGGAGTGGATAGCCTTGGAAAACTTCTAGAGGCATCTTATGGATAAGAATATTCCAAACCCCAATGCATATTTTGCTCAAATTCGCCCAACGCAGGCCAAAGATGGCCCAAGTGTGCTGCAATGCACCTTGGTAGTATGCTGGGCTGCACTGCAGTGCACCCTGATAAAGGCCTGCCTGCGCTGATCTTCTTAGAGGCAGTTTTTGGATGATTTCAGTCATGGAATCTCTTGGGAAGGAGGCATTTTGATGGTTGACTTCATTTAGGGCATGTAACAACTGAATTAGGGTTTGATGGGCCCTAATAGTATTGATCTGTAAGTCGGGGTTGATGTGCCCAAATGGATCTGTAACAATTGCCCCCTAAAGCATGAAGTCGTAAATATGTATGTCGAGTGAAATGCTTTACTATGTGGAGAGGAGGTTTCGAAGTAGAAGGTGACCTACATCAATTACAATACATATATCATGATAATTGATTTTTTCATGAATTCGCTGAGGGAAGGCATACCCATGCTCAGCTTATAAACTTTCATTACATATAAAATATAGTCGTCTACAGATATATACCCATGAATGGATGACCATGAATGTAAGGACATTGTACATTTGATTTAGTACTCCTGAAAATATCGCAACCCGGATGGATGAAACTAGATCCAGGGTCTTCATTCTTGTTCAATATTTCGCTCAAGTACAAGTCTAACCATGTGAATACATGATCCGAAGTCGAACATGGGAAGACATCGTCTGATTACCAGCCAATGATGTAAGCCGTTAACATACGTGATAGGAATCATCGATAATGATGATGACCTTCAAGGTACTACAGTACATTTCGCATGGTGTGGATAAATGATTTAATGTCGAACACCATACAAAGTCTTTCGGTTGAAGGCCAGTGATGTTAACCTACTCGAAACAGTAATTATCCTCCTTAGGTACCTAACCTTACATTAATTATCCTCCCAAAGTACATTACACAGTTGCTACCTGAATTGAATTTACTCCAAGTGATATGTGAGAATACTCGCCACAAGCTTTCCAGAGCACAGGGCATGTAATAGCAAGTAGGGTTTCGAGAGTTTTCGTTTTGCTTTCAGCACAAGTAACATTTATTTTCAGTGTAGGTAACATTTATCTTTCCATGAACATAATTTTAAATCAATTTGTAAAATTTAATATTATATTAAACATTTGAATAAATTTGCATGCCACTTAAAATGCTAATGTTATGTTTTGGAAATGTTTCTCGAGTATTTATACATTGATACCACCCTTTAAATATCTTGGTTATCATTGACACTAAGTTGTTTAGTACATATTTTATTTAATGTGCTTTAATAGTGACATTTTATAAATACGGTTGCATTGGCGTTAAAATATCAAACATTAAATGAAATCATTCAAAAGGGCACTTCTACAGAAACTACAGAAGCTCGCAGAAACTATAGAAGCTACAAAAACTTTCTTACTGGCTCGTTTTATGAGCGTGTTACTCTAAAAACGCAACCATTCCGAGACTAAGCATTCTGTGAGTTCTCCGTCAATTGCACATGCATTCTCTCCATCACGGGTATTCTTCTCTATCTCGATTTTTTCACCCCTTTTAGAGAATAGTAAACTGTGAAACAATAGTATAATATTTCAGAGAATACAGAGAGGAATACTCCAGGGTTTTTTAGCAAACGACTTCAACGGATATATGCAGACAGGCTTTATTAGTTCACAAGTTATCAACAGAGCTTGAATCTCAGTTGAATCTATATACAACAGTTGGTCACTCCTTCCTCCTTCCCCTCCTTTCGCACTGTGGCGGTTGCAAGCGACTGTTCAGAGCATTTTGTTCTGCATCATAAAAGCCTTTGGTAGAGGGTCCAACTATTAGGCCCTTGCATTTCTAAGTTCCACACTTCCCTGCAGAGAATACAAAGAAGAATACGCCAGGGTTTTCAGCGGAAACGACTTCAACGGATATATACAGACAGACTTCATTAGTTCATAAGTTATCAAAGAATAATACAGAGAATACAACACTTCCCTACAGAGCAACACTTACCTACAGAGAAGAATACACTAGGGTTTTCAGCGCAAACGTCTTCAATGGATATATACAGTTCACAAGTGCAAAGTATTAAAGTCCCAGCCTCAAAATACCATACATTGAAGTTAAATTTCAGTATCAGTGCCCCTTATTCCGGCGAACCTTCACTTAAATTTACATCCCAAAATGGAAAACAATGGTAACACTGAAAACAATGGCAAGGAAATATCAGATTTTGTGGAAACAAATCACTTAGGCCAAGCCAAAATTGTTTAGCAAACAAAACAGGGAAGGGGATTTGGGTAAATGCAAAACAATATTGGGGCATTTTAAAGCGCAAACTTGCTCGCTTTAAATGGGAACAAAGAAGAAGAAAACAGTCACAGAAAAAGCAAACAAATAAGAGCAGCAAAAATAAGAGCATCAAAAATAAAAAAGAGTCAATCATTTACAGTCCCACATCTACACCTCTTACTTGGTCGTCAGATCTCTATGTCCAGGAATTGATGAAGGCCAGGGCAAGGCTGGAAATTTTGGAAACCAAAGAACAGGAAAGGGACCACAAAATTTCAGAGATTACACTTGCAAATCGATCTTTAATGGAAGGTAATAGGATTCTAAAAGAGCAAGTAACAATGCTACAAGAGGCTTTAGAGATAGGAAAACAAGAATGGGAAAACATGAAGACAACATGGCAAACCATGAAAGAATCAATGGCAGCAAACAAGGAAGTGATAATCTCTAAAGCAACTCAAGTGGATTCACAAATATCTCAACAGGTAGTCACTTTCGAAAAAAAAGGCAAAAGAGATCAAGAGGACAAACATTCCAAAAGAAATCAAAACCAAAGCTGAGGACACTAATGGTTACATAAGGGTGGAGGAAAAAGAAGATGTAAGTGCTCGTAGAGCACAGGAAAGAGAACACAGAAACAGAAAAGATAGGGAAACAAACTTTATTATAAGAGGAATAAGAGACTATGGAAAGAAGGAAAGCACTCTCAATTTGACAAGAGAATTTTTGAAAGAGAAATTACATTGGGGAGGGCAAATTTGTCAAGCAAGAAGGGTTGCAGGATTTAGTGGAAGGATTGCAGTCTCCCAAGTTGATGACTGTGATTGAAGAGGCTTCCTATTCAAATGGAGTAGACCGTCATGTAACAATATGATATACTAAGATAAGGAGACACTGAGAATTGTATAAGGACCATTCTAAATGACAAGATGTAGCAATGTTTGATGCTTCCACAATATGGTTCAAACTATGATAAGAAATATGCTCTTAGAGAAAGAAGGCTATCCTAGCTCCTGTTGCTTGATGCCTTAGATGTATGTGAAGTGAGCTTCCTCTATGATGTACTTAAGGAAGAAACATATTTGCAGAACTTTGAGGTGCATGAGTAGAGGACTCATGATTGTAGATTAAAGAAAGCCCCACCTTGACTCTAGCAGGTTCCTTGGGCTTGGTAGGCTTGGAACGATGAACATTTGATGTGACCTCCGGTCTCTCTTATTGAAGGTATGCATTTGGTATTTGGTTTTATAAGATAACAATTTATTTCTGATGAGACGATGAACCACACTGGTTGGTTCGAAACGCGTCGGCCAAAAAATTTTATTATGTGATTTCTATCGAAAGACTTTTTGTAATTCATTATGGATCAAAGAATCCTGAATTTAGAGATTAAGATTATTTCAGCATTCAGTGCCAAAGGGAGTTAACCCTTAATGAATCGCTTCTTAAGACTAGAAGTGTAAAAGAGAGATGATAAGGACTTTCTTGTCATGGGAAGCATGCTGTCAGAAATGGTTTACCCTGAAGTAGCCTAGAGAGCCTCCTCTTCAGATATAGTTTTGATGGAATCCCATGATGAGTCGACAACTAGATGGATTCTTGATTTGCAGTATGTTCTTTGAGCCATACAAAGCCTAGATATGTATATTAGAATGTTGCATAGATGGTGTTGGGATACCTAGACAATGTAGTCATTCATGAACTGAGACATACTGCCAGATACTTGAGACTTTGTGGATACATTGATGCTGAAAATTTTGTTGACTAGAAGAGCACATCCGAGTGCCGCCTTGGGTCTTCCCTGGTTCACTGGATGATTTTTTGGCGTAGAAATTTGTTGCTTTGAGAGTTAGTGTGCATTATTATTAGCATGGTTCGCTGCGAAATAGTATGGTTGAGAAATCTCCTTGGAGAACTATTTGAGCATATGCTAGGCACGACTATGATATACTGTGACATATTATGGGTTCCGACATGCAGAAGATCCTGTGTTCCATGACAGGTTCAAGCACATTGAGATTTGATATCACTATATTCGGGATATGGTGCAGAAAGGAGCAATGGGACTCCTTCACATTTTGATTGATGAGCAAGCAAACAATTGTATCCTTGTTGTAGCATGTGAGCTTGTGGTTGACCCAATATTCTCTAGGTGTCATGCACTATGCCTAGGATTAACAACCATAAGCCTAGTGAAGCCACTAATGAAATAAAGGGGTCATGACTGATCGAGAACACTGAGCTATGCTCTTCCCCTCCCACGTTTGAGCTCCTAGGGAGAGGCATGGAGTCAAAGAGCTCCTGAGGTTGAAAGATCTCTTGACAATAGGATGGTTGTGATCCTTACCCTTTGCGGTAAGTAGTATCTCACCTATTGTCACTATAGGGTGTGTGTGATCCTTGTCATTTATGGCAAGTTGGGTATCTCCCCTATCATGTTTTAGAATTGACAGAGTATACCCCAATATATATCCTATCCACATGCTGGGCTTGTGGGGAGTACCACTCATCTGGCCAATGAGTAGGGAAGAGTCTTAGGTTGGAGTAGCTTTACCCATGACGAACGCATTTGGTAAACTGAGCTCCCTAAGTCTAGGATGCCTGGTGTTCCACCCCTTGACTCTTGAGGGTCAAGGTGGGAAGATCAATGAACATTGGGATGGATGTGATCGTTACCTCTCATGACAAGTGGTATCTCGCCGATTTTTGCTAGACAGTAAGATGGTTGTGATCCTTGCTTGGTAAGTTATATCTTGCCCATTGTCATTGGACGACAGGATGGATGTGATCCTTACCTCTTATGGCAAGTGGTATCTCGCCTATGGTCATTAGAACAATAGGATGGTTGTGACCCTTGCCCTGTAAGTTGTATTTCGCCTATTGTCATTGGATATAGGGTAGAAGCTGAAGCTCCCCTATTATGATTTTTCTTCTTTAGACTAAGACATCATTGTTCAACTGATGATCAAACGAAACACGTTGAGATGAGATGTGATGAGATGGTTGTCCTATTGATATAACTGAGATGAAGGTCATGGGATTTGACCTGGAGACTAGTTGGGTTTGGAGGATCAATCTCCCCCACCATTGATTGTGGATTCTTCTTCTTCTATGAGACGAGTCTAGATACACTGATGATGCAACTGTCTGCCTTCTTATATTGAGATTTGTACATCCAAGATGAGATTTATGATACAAATGGAAATTCCTCCCTAACTGAGAGGGAGTGTTAAAATTAGGCAACTTCGGGATGGATTTTCCTGAAGGGAAACCCAATTTCCCCAAGGAAAAAATCAATCCAAATGAAGCCCATCCATCCCAAAAAGAAGAAGGAAATGTTATTATTTAATGGCACAAAATTAATATGGGTAACTTATCTTTAAGGCTCATGGAAAATATATTTTACAAGCATATTTGAATTGTTAATCTTTCCCTCCAATATTTGAAGTTAGCCAGATCAGATGGTGTCCCTTCACTCACGAAATCAATTATATATTGGCCATGATTCTCTTTTAGGAGACATAAATTCAATGCGCTCTAAGGCTTGATACATTTTATCCTAGGTCACTTCTCTCTCATGATCAATGTGGCTCGCTTTAAGGTCTGCAATGGATCATTCATATTCTTCAGTGGCATTGCTTTGCGCGTTGTTGGCTCGTTTGTGATCGCATGGCTTGAGGTTCCCTTTGTAACAATGGCTCATTGACATTACTCTCTGGCTTGTAATATTTTGCAGAGAGAGATTACAACCTTCTCTGGCTCGTAATCATTTGCAGAGAATATTGAAAATTATTGTGGTTTGGTATTGCATCTCTATAGCTCAATTATGGTGGCTCTTAGTTTCTTAGTTGTTCACTTTAGTATCCCCGTGGCTTGCTCTCTTGCATTGTTACAGTAGCACACTTTTGGATCTTTGTGGCTTGAATTAAAATACGGGCATCGTATGGCTTTGAATTGACGTGAATCATTAATAGTGGCATCACTATGGCCCTCGCATGGTTTTCACATACACTATCGCTCTCACATCCACACAGTTTCTCTAACACACATTTGCAATAATCTCTGTATTGAAAGAATGTCATCACAACAAATTGCAGTGGCATAAATACATAGTGGAATTGTTATAGTGATATCTCATGGTCCATCCCTGGCATCGCTCAGACTTTGGTGGCATCACATTTGTTTATATAGTGATCTGTGATTCATTTCATCGATATATATGTGTGGTTACATTGATTGATACGACTCGACCAGTGTTACTTGGGAGCGGGAGCGACATGTTCAAAAGCTCCCGGTTTGGGAGCGAATCCCGGAGCTATTTTTATATAATATATATATTTTTTATATTTTGATACATATATGTCAACAAAGACATGTAGAATGATGAATTATATATAAAAAACATAA
Organism: Pinus tabuliformis; assembly: GCA_031772625.1. Classification (NCBI taxonomy): domain Eukaryota; kingdom Viridiplantae; phylum Streptophyta; class Pinopsida; order Pinales; family Pinaceae; genus Pinus; species Pinus tabuliformis. The sequence continues at coordinate 1,954,796,669 of CM062817.1, read as the reverse complement.
AAATACATAGATTGATTATTGAACCATATAACATCAATCATCTAGAAGTTATAATCTTCATCAGCCACGTCCACAATTGAGTCTCGTGAATCATGATTCATCAATCTTAAAGTTTCAACTTCAAGCTTTCAAAATTGAAAATTCAATATATAACATTTATCATCATTGATCACCAAAGTTGTACTTGTAAGCTAAGTTTAACCATTACAAGAAATAATATCTAACTGTTAACAACTTAACATGAAATGAAATGTTATAAGATGAATTATGAAATGAAATGAAACAACTTTCACGAAGCATCATATTCATAATAGAGAATCAGTGTTGCGGGGGAGCGCCCCCCCCCTCCCCCCCTTCGAACCCGCTCCCGAAGCGCGCTCCGGGCGGGAGCGGCTCGGGACCGCGCTCCCAAAATCGCTCCCGTAAAAAAATTTACGCTCCCTGGTCTGTTAGGGAGCGACTCAGGGAGCGATCGCTCTCGTGCTCCCGGAGCATTTTTTAATGCCCGGGAGCAATCGGGGAGCGATCGCTCCCTGATCGCTCCCGGGCATTAAAAAACGCTCCGGGAGCGAATCGGGCTAGGCCGGGAGCGGTTCGGCGGAAAAAAAATCCGCCGGACCCGAAAATAATAAAAATTTTTGATTTTTTTTTTTTGTTTTATAAGGCCAATGGGCCAAAAAAACTTTCATTATCACTTCATTGAGCAATTTGGAGCTGGAGCAAGAGCATTGGAGCGAAGAGCAAGTGCTGAGGAGCGAGGAGCAACTGCCAAGGTGCGAGGAGCAAGCCTGCAGAGGTAAGTAACTTAGTAATCTAGTTAGTTTAGCTGGTTAGGTAGTTAATTTAGTTGATTTAATTTAGTTGTTTGAGTTTAACTGTTTAAAAATCATGTATTTAAATTAAATTAATAAATTAAATGAATTAATCCCAATAAACTAAATTAATTTGCAGATTCAAGACTCAAAACCCTACAAACATCAAACACCATGGACCTGGGGATATTTATTGGCATTTTCCTCTTCCTGGTCCCTTTTATGGTTATTATGGTGGTGGAGAGTAGGAAACGGAGGGGGCCTCAAACTGAAGAGGTGGATGAAGAAGCCAGAGGAAGTCAAATGGGTGAAAACCCCAGTGAGGAGGAGGTGGAGGAGGGTGAACATGACCCTCAAAAAACTAAACAAGACCAAACTCCATTGTGGAAATATGTTCACAGGGCTGAAACAGGGAGAGGGGGTGGAACCACTAAATTTCATTGCCCCCATTGCAACACTGATTACACAGGCTCATACACCCGTGCTAGAAGACACCTCTGCGGGAAAAGGCCATGGGATGGAGAGAAACAAATAGGAATCAAAACTTGTGCAGCGGTGTCAACAGCAGATAGAGCCAAATACATAAAGGAAGAGGAGGACGCCCAATACAGAACAAAAAGATCAAGGGGTTTCTTTGAACCAAGCTCACAATCACAAAGAACTCCTTCAGCATCCTCCCAAGGCAGTGGATATGGACATGGAGGCACGGGGTCATCATCTTTAAGGCATAGAACCATATCAAATTTCCTTGATGAGGGGTGTAGGAATGATGTGGATTCAAAAGTTTACAGGTTCCTCTATGCATGTGGGATACCATTCAATGTTCTACGCTCACCTTATTGGCACGAAATGGTTTCTGCCATAAATGATGCCCCTAAAGGATACAAGAGCCCTGGGTATGACAAGGCAAGAACTGTTGGCCTTGATCATGAAAAAGCAAAAATATCACATTCTTTGAATAAAATGACAAGTTCTTGGACTGACAATGGGGTGTCCATTGTATCTGATGGATGGACAAATGTAAAAGGCAAGCCATTGATAAGTGTTCTTGCTGTGTCTGTTAGTGGTCCCATCTTTCTAGCTGCACATGATTACTCAGACAAGTTCAAGACCGCTATCAACATTGCAGAAGCATTACTTGAAACAATTGAGATTGGCCCATACAATGTCATCCAAGTCATCACTGATAATGCTCCTAATTGTAAGGCAGCGGGAGCAATTATTGAGGATAAATACCCGAACATATTTTGGTCTGGATGTTTGGTTCACACATTGAACCTTCTGTTGCATGATATTGTAAAAAAAAAAATGAACAATACCAATGGATTGGTGATTTGTACAAGAAAGGAAAACAAATGATAAAATTTATTACAAATCATAGCAATACCCATGGCCTTTTCCGCAGTCACTCGAGATTGGAGTTGCTGAAGATTGCGAGGACTAGATTTGGTAGCTATTACCTCACCTTCAGGTGCCTTTTGAAGGTAAGAGAGGCATTAGCTAGCATGGTATCAAGTCCACATTGGCAGGTGTTAAAGGAAAGGGCTACAAATGTAGCTGACATGGCAGGTTTTGAAACGGTGGAGGAGGCTGCTCTTGATGGGCAGTTTTGGACAACTGTGAGGCAGGTATTGGATTTCACCAAGCCAATTTATCACATGATTCGGTTTGCAGATACAGACAAACCAGTGATTGGCGAGGTGTATGAGCAAATGGATACCATGTTGGGGGAAATAAAAGACATTGTTCATAATAAAGATCCCAACTTGTACAAACTGATTCATGATTGTGTGTGTGAACGGTGGAATAGGCTTAACCTTCCACTACATTGCTTGGCGTATATCCTTACGCCAAAATACTACTCTACATCCTGGTTGGGCCAACCTGCAGCAGGGGGTGGGGTTAGGACCAAACCCCATTTAGATCAAGAGGTAACTAAAGGATATCTGGAAGCATTAGAAAAGTTGGTGCCTGACAGGGAGGAATGTGCAGCTGTGCGCCTTGAAATAGGCAGATACTTCAATGGCACTGGTTTGTATGGTAACTTCCATGCAATGGACGACAAAGATAAATTTGATTCTCTCACATGGTGGGAAACATATGGCGGCCACGGACTTTTGCCAAAATTGGCAAAAAAAAGTTCTTTCACAGGTTGTAAATTCTTCTTCTGCAGAGAGGTGTTGGAGCACCTACAGTTATATACATAATGTGAAAAGAAACAGACTCAACGAAAACCGAGCAGAAGGCTTGGTTTATGTGCACTACAACTTGAGGTTGTTGAGCCATTACTGTGATCGGGCTAATGAAGATCCCACATATAAAATTTGGGACAATCACCCTGAGGACAACAATTTGGAGGATGGCATTGTACATATTGAAGAACTAGAAGAGGAGCTTGTAAGGGATGAAAATGAAGCAGCTGCAGCAACCATGCCACCTCCACCTCCACCATCCAGTAGCAGTGCTCGGGGCCCGAGTCTTGTTCCATTGCTGTCGCCACCTCCATCGACACCCTCGCGTGGAGGCTCTAGTTCTGGTCGTCGGTCTGTGCGGGAGACTCCTAGAAGACCACCACGACCTACTTATACTCCTGGAGACTCTCGTGGCAAGGGCCACTTGTAGATTTACAGTTTACTTGTCTTTTTTAGTTTCTATTAGACTTTAGTTTTCATAACTGTTGAGTTTTGAGTCCTTGACTCTTGACTCTTTCATATCATTATGACATTATGATATTTTTTGTAAACATTATATCACTGTGACAATGAAAATTTGAAGTTTGAAGTTGGGCCTTGGCAATTATAACTCATTGGTAATGATTGTGAATTATGAATATGATGCTTTGTGAAAGACTAAAGTTGTTTCATTTCATCTCATTATTCATGTTTCATTTTATAAATTTTTAACATTTCATATCATGTTAACAGTTAGAAGTTAGGACTTAGAAATATCTTCGATATTACTTCTTGTAATGGTTAAACTTGGCTTACAAGTACAACTTTGGTGATCAATGATGATAAATGTTATTGAATTTTCAATTCTGAAAGCTTGAAGTTGAAACTTTAATATTGAATTTGATGAATCATGATTTATAAGACTCAATATGTTGTAGTTGTAATATGTATTTTACTAACTTGTGGACATGGTTGATGACGATTATAATTTCTAGATGATTGATGTGATATGGTTCAATGATCAATTTATGTTTTTTTATGTTTTTTATGTCTATTTCATCATTCTACATGTTTTTGTTGACATATATGTATCAAAAATTAAAAAATATATAAAATATATATATTTTAAAAAATCGCTCCCGGATTCACTCCCAACCGGGAGCTTCTGAAAATGGTCGCTCCCGCTCCCGCTTCCGCTCCCGCTCTCCGCTCCCGCTCTCCGCTCCCGCTCCCGCCCCCAAGTAACATTGTTCAGAATCATTACCAATGAGTTATAATTGCCAACTTCAAACTTCAAACTTTCATTGTCACGACTCAGTCATATATTGTTTACGAAAAATATCATTATGATATGAAAGAGTCAAGAGTCAAGACTCAGCAGTTATGAAAACTAATAGAAACTAGAAAAGACAAGTAAACTGTAAATCTATTATCTGCTACTGCATGTGGCCCTTGCCACGAGAGTCTAATGTATGAGCAAGTTGTGGTGGTCTTCTAGGAGTCTTCTTGTAAATGAATCGTGTTACCTTGATTCAATTGAAGGGTAACATTCCCTACTCCCTTCACGGGATAGGTGGCATCATCTCCAAGAATAATCTCCAAGTTTGTCTCCTTCTCTATTAGATTAGAGAGAGCTTCCTTGTACTCGGTGAAGTGCCTTGAAGCACCACTATCAATTAGCCAATTCCCAAAGAGTCCGAAGGAGAGGTAGTGGAGAGGGCCGATATAAGATAGTATTCCTTTTGCTTATTGTTAACAACATTTGATTCTTCATGCCTGGAGTTGCTTGCTTTCTTGGAGGGTTGACCATTTCCATGATGTTCCGCATTCCTTTTTCCTTTGCCATTGAACCTGCCATTCCTTTTATTGTGGTTGTTGAAGTTTCCCTTGGAGTGATTATGATCATCATCATGTGGTGTGTTCCTTCTATTTGGACACTGCCTCGCATAGTGGCCAAAATTATTGCAAACAAAGCACCTTTCCTTCCTTCCACCCCTATATCCGGGCTTTCCATTGACATGACCTTTAGACCCTGCATTATTTCTCCTTTTGGCATGAGTGGAGAAAGCAGTGGGGTTGCCTCTATTTGAAGGCATTTCTTGCTCTACCATTCTTGTCTCTTCTTGAATGCATCTTGACATCAATTCTTCAAATCTCGGAATTCGATCATTATTGAGAATAGTGGTTCTAAATATATACCACTCGAGTGGGAGTCCTCCAAGGGTAGTGATAGTAAGTTCCCTATCAGGAATGACCTCTCTAATTGAAAGTAGATCATTCTTGATCTCAGTGATCCTTAAGAAGTAGGATTGAATATCCTCGTCCTTGCCCTTCTTAATGTCCTTCAACTTATTTTTGAGAAATAAAATTTGATTTCCATCACTAACCTTGAACATACTGACTAGCTTGTCGTAGATTTCCTTGGAGGTGTTTAGAGCGGAGATGTAGGCCACCAGACGCTTGTCAATGGAATCTTTGATAATCTTCTTCGCTTTGACTTCATCCTTGTTCTACTTGTTCTCTGTAGCAGCCGGTGCATTTGAAAGAGGCTTAGGGATTTTACCCCTCACATAGTCCAACACTTCTTGTTCTTCCAATGTCAGATCAAGAGACATCTTCCATCCATGATAGTCAAACTTTTCACGGAGCTTGTCTTTCGCGGGGAAGTGGAATGAGGAACCCATTGAACCTTTGTCCTCGTCCAATTGTCTTCGGTGATTGCTCTTTCACTCTTGCTTGGGCTTTGTCTTCACCTCAACTTTGATACCATGTTAAGTTTTGGTATGTTCTATGCTTAAGAGCAATTTACTTCAATTTCTTAATTAGCCCAATATCAATATCCAATTTAGCAATCACATCAGCGTGATAGTAAAATGCAGATAGAACATAAACATAAACAGTAGAAGACAAGCCAAGACAAGAGAACACAAGATGTGGCACCAGACAGGGACAAACCCCAACGTGGGGAAACCCAGGGACAAACGCCAATGTGGGGAAACCCTTGATCAATTCTTCTTATATTCTTCAATAGTTCAGCAGAGAGAGAGATAGTACAAATATACAAATCTGATATTTTATGACAACAACAACAAACCCTAACCAACAAAGTCAATGCTAGTCAAATAAGTCAGATTTGACCTCCAAATCAGCTCGGTCAAAGCTCAGTCAACTCGGCCTCCAACAGCAGGATGAAACAACCCAAAACAGTCCAAAAAATCAGTCAAACATTGGTCAACAAAAGTCAACATGCAGCTAGCAACTAGGGCAGTCAACGCTGGTCAAACCAGAGGTCAGATCACCTCGGTTTGTGTGCCCAAATCTGTGGCCTGCCAAGGAGAAGCAACCTCACCCATTCCACAGTCAACGAGAGGTCAATGCTGGTCAACACTGTCCAAAATAGTCTCCCTGCAGCTTCGGTCAAACTTGGTCAACACAACCCTAAACAGAAATCTGTCTCCTTCCTTCGCACGTGTGAGAGATGCTGCCCCAATCTGCATACCCAATCAAGTGAGGAGAGATAGATGAGAGAAGATGAGATGATGGAATAATGAGTTTAGGTCTCCTTTTATATGCAACGTTGAGGTTGAGTTAGGGGTGAAAATGCCTGTTTTGCTTGCTGGTTGACCTTGACAATTTGTCAATAATACAAATAAATTCATATCTCCATATATACATGTCGGAATCGAATGATCTTTAGATCAATCCTACACCTCTCGGAGAGAGGAATCAAAGAAAAATATCAGCTGCCATAAATAAGGTGACCCATATGGAGTTTGGCCCTAGTTGCCAATTTTAACAATAATTGAAATGTGGAATTGAGCATGTTTTAGTTTAATGTATGGGCCAATGTTATATGAATGAAATGTCCTAGAGATTATTTGTCTCGATAAGCTTGCATCATTTGCTTTGAAGTATAAATGCTTGAAGGTCACTTTTCTTGTCTTTCTCTCAACATTGGATGAAGTTGACTTTCTGGGCCTCCTTGATCAAGAAATCAAGTTCTTACTCATTATCATCTTTGACTCCATATCCCCAAGTGAATTAGGCATTGGTCCCTTAAAGGGGTGATCATTTTAACCTTCTCCTTACTATTTTCCCCCTTTTCCCCAAGTCTAGCCCCATTAGGTCACCTAGGGCATTAATTTCCCGAGATTTGACCCAAGGAAAAATTTCGATCTCCTCTAGGCTACTGCGCTTGTGGGTACCCTCTCTCTCCTCCAAATTTCATGCAATTATGACGGTGGAATCTCCGGGAATCCCTAGCCCTATCTCTAGTACCGAATTTTGCCTAGGCATCCCCAAGGCTAGACCTCAATAGGATCAATTCAACCTTTTGAAGTAAATATTCTTGTTTGGTCCTTTCCCCTCACCTTGTCTAGGATAGGAACATCATTTGCTGCTACATTATAACCCCGAACCTGGGCTGGGTCCACTTGGCTCCGTCTGGTCCCACTTCTCAATAAAGAGTATTTGTCAAATACCATTTGGGAATCAAAGTTTCCAAGGATTATAGGGATTGAGAAACTCCTTTATAAGCCTATCCTTTCTCCCTCAAACCTCCAATCCTCACTCCTTAAGCCTGGTGGACCAAGTCCCTTGCTTAAAGAGAAAGCAAGTTCCATTCATCACTCCATCCCGGGGAAAGGGTTTTTAGGGTCACTCCTCACATCTCCATTGACATCTACCTTACAAAGTGATCCCTACATTACTGTGACTTCTCCCATTGGTGAAAGTCCATTAAGAGCAGGGAGACTTAGCTGTGGTGACAGTGGGCTAAGCCTCCACCGTTTCCCTTGACCTAGCAGGTGCCCTCTTAGGAACCCCTTTTAGGTCCCCTGCTGGTTTGGGTGGTAACAGGTTGGAAAACATTGCCCCATGGGTTGATGAAGCTAAAAGAAAAATAAAAGCAGAGAAAGCCTCAATATATTCATATAAATGTAATATTCTAAGTATATGAATATATTTAGAAGTAATATTCCAAGTATATAAATATATTCAATGTGGCATGTCAAGTATGCATCATGTTGAACAAAATGAGCCCTTGTTGAATTTTTGCAGTCAAGACCCTGTGCATTGGGATCCATGCAGTGCCCCATAAGACATGGAATGCTATGAACTGTGATACTGCTATGTGGATGACTAAATTATATTATACCATGGCCAAACGAGATGCAAATGGACTCTATGACACATGACCATATGGAAAAGACATAGGTGTGCTCAAGACATGGGCCGGACAAGCCCTACATAATGCTATTACCCCTACAAAACCAATGCCTCCCCTAAATCATGTGTCCCAATATATTCATATTTAGGTCTCTAATCTTACCTAGGACAAAAGGAATTGAGAGTTGGGATTAAAGGGACTGGGCATGGCCGACCATAAGAGGCCTAGGAGATCATATACATAATTGTCACATGGCTTACGGGGCTCTGGGACTTGCATCTCATCGGACTTACAATGATGTTGTCTATGTAAAACATATGATGATGTTGTCTATGTAAAACATATGGTATCTCACAGGAGCTAACATGGCCCTTGGACTAGCCTGGCAGGCTGGTTTGGGATGATTCTGACCAACTAGTCCCCAACCTACAGAACCACTGGTGCAACTTGTTAGGGGAAAAAATCGAAAGATAAAGGAAAAGAAAATCAATTGTGACAAGTACTATTAGATTCTTAATTTTTTAACATTACCATTAATAATTAGAGGATGTTTGGGAGTTGTTCCAACCTCACCAGACTTCATACAAAGAAAGTAGAATTTCATTTCCCTTTGAGAATTCAGCAGACTTAACAGCTTTCAATATTTTAGCATTTCATGGCTGGCAGAATTGTAACATTTTAGAATTGGTTTCCATCATATATGAAGGTATGGGATTGATATTTAATCAAAAGCACCAAAGTCCTCTATGTACTCCAATGTTGGTGGTGGTACGAACTCATGACCTTGGTAAAAATTTCCCATTCACCCAAGCCCAATCTACTATTTGGGAATGTTAAGCATTTTGTCTCCTTTTCATGCTCAGACTAGTAACTATCATGAAATTGGAGGGTGTTGACTTGAGCAACAATAGGATGAATTTACTTGGATCCACAAGTCCACAAGTAGCACTGAGCACTGGTATTGATGTCCCTAGAGGATTGAGGTAAAGGCCAAAGGAGGAGGCAGAGGGTGCTATTGACGATGGGGATCTCATTATAGGCAATGTTTTTGATGATATGTAGTTGTTGTAGCATGATGTTTTTTGGACTAAAGAGGCCATTTAGAGCCTCAATGTTTTTGCATTTTTTTCAGATGTGTACTGTACTTAGTGCCATTTTCCTATATTCATCCTGACATGTGATATCTGTGAGCAAACCCTTCATATTCGATGAGCGCATGTGTGTGTAAAGTAATTTTTGCATGTTTTATGTATTTTTTAGTACACTGGTTCTTCAACCCAATTTTTTGGTTGTTCCAGCTGTGATAACTATGCTTGTAATCTTCTTGCAATAAATTGTCACATATCACTTGGAGTAAATTCAATTCAGGTAGCAACTGTGTAATGTACTTTGGGAGGATAATTAATGTAAGGTTAGGTACCTAAGGAGGATAATTACTGTATAATGGGCATACGCTTGGAATAAAGCCCACTAAGGAGTTGGTGTGAACTTATTAATTAATGTACTATAGTCCTGACCCCTATTCATTGAATAACGTTCGCTAAGTAGTTATTGGGTAATAAATGATATGATGGGGAGGTAGTTGGCATAGGCCCCTATGAATACTCTTGAGACAGTATTTTTGCACATACATAATTATCACTATATTCAGCATGTTGGATTTTGTATCATGACAAACATAGCTTGTGGAGTGATTTCTTCCATAAGGAGCGATTGTTGGTGTTAACCCACCTTGAGGGTTTTCTCTACAATCTTAAATTTTATTCTTTTGCCAATGCATTTCGTTATTCTGGGATCTAAGTGTCTTATCTTTCATCCTAAGTCATCACGTTTGCCGATTTTTAAGGATCAAATTCGAAATTCAGTGCATTTAGTCAACAGCCGTACAAATTTAATCTGATTCGGCTCATCTAGTTTGTTGTTCAACAAAGTCTTCATTAGTTAATTAATTTTTGTTGTATTTTTAATAATTGTTGATTATAGATATGCTCTTGAATGTTGTAAGTTCTTTAAATGTATGGTTGCCTTCAGAAATTTGAATATAGGTGCTCTTTCTTGGTGGAATGGTTTTCATTGCCATGATGCCTCTACGCACCAATATAGCTTGGAATGGTTGCTATCGTGCCAAAATGCTGCTTTGTGTGAGCAAATGCCTTGGTCTGGTTGTGTATTTGCCAATGGACACAATCTCTGTGAAGCCAGTTGATCATATATTGCAACAAGAACACCACATTCACTTCGCTAAAATAAAATGAGAAAGGAAGAAACAGAGAAATCCCTAATTACTACGCATTAAAAAATCCAATGAAAGACAGGCTGTTTTGTTTGTTATTCTTTGCAAAAATTTCTCTAATGTGTTTCCTTCTATCATAGGCATTTCTTGATGTTTTGTAGCTTGAGTTTGAACGTATTTGTTCTTTGCCTTGAAGATTGCATTGGAAATAATGGAATGAATTTTCTTTTATTCTTGAATGAGAATTTCTATTTAGTTTCTGTGCTTCATCTGCAGCTTGCAGCCTGTAAGGGATACTCGGGAAAAACAAGTGCAGGTGTGGAAGGAGCTGATACTAAACTATTGCAAGCATCATAAGATCTTTATCATTAGCTTAGAAGAAGAATTTCCTCTGTTTTCTAACCCAGCAATTGATAGTAAGTCCTCTCCAAGCTCAAAGAGTGATTTACAATTTTACATAAATGCAACACATAAGAGGGATGAGTTCTGATTATTTTGACTGGTGTTTGAGTTACAAATGTAGAATAAATACATTCATATTTTTTGTCATGGGAAAAGTAATGAAGCAATCTATTGAGCTTATTTTCAAGCTCTTTGAGTTTTGTTCAATCAAATGTTTCAGCTCTTAGAAAGGTTGCCTAATTTGCAGGAAGGGGAGAATTCAGCAAGTGGAAATAAAAAAGATATAGAGAAATGGAAAATGGTGAAATTAGCAACTATGGTCTTTGAAAGAAGGCAAATTATATCACCCTTTAGTTCTGAATGATCTTCAAATACAGCTAAGGTTTGAGTGTCAATACATCTAAATAGGTACAATTCTTAAGCACAAGATCTTTGGATGAACTTAGTAAGAGGGTTCAATAATTATCATCCAGTGGTATTTCTCTTGCAAACAATATTGAAATCCTTCAGAGCCTGATGTGTGCAGCTGTACAACACATGATATTTCACCTGTCATTCATCAATGAAAAGAAGACAGTGGTAGATAGCTGTAGGATATTATAGGAAGGGACATGCTGACTCTCCCTATAATGAAGGAAGGGGAGGAGCCCTGAAGGGTTGGGTAGCCCAGGACTTTGTAGATGGAGGAGGCATGGTACCTAGGTGTGAAGACCAGTAAAAGTAGCAATTGCTGAATAATAGGTACCAAAGTTCTAGAGGTTGGAATTGGACATGGAACTGACTGAGGTTCAAACCACTCTCCAATCAGACTTGGATCAGTATCAGCCAATGACTTGGTTTATGAGTTTACTTAAAAATACGTAAAATATTGAAATCTTATTGAAAAAAATATTTTAAAGATTCCAAACCACTAAAGACAAAATATGTGAAGTCTGCTCCTGTATATACCATATAAGGGTGAATATAGCAAAATGTTAGTGAGTGCAATATATACAAAAAAAAACATAAAGAACCGAGTCTCTAAATTGCCTCTAGAGTCCCAAAACCCAGCATGGTACACAAGCTACTATCCTATAACAGAATATGGAGTGTTCCCTAGTAAGGTTTTGTAGGATTACTTAAGCTTGGACTTCATCCTATGATTGCAGCTCTTTGAGGTTCAATTTTTTAAGACAATTTCATGTTTTCTTGATACGTGTTATAACAAGGCTTTGAATTAAATAATTCATAACTAGTAAGGATTACACAAATTTTGGAGGGACAATCCATTGATGGCCTACATAGCCACGTGGTGAGGGTGAACAAGGTGCTAGTCTTCTTCATTACTCTTGTTGTAGCCTGTAGGTGGAGTGAGTTGGAATCGGGGTTAGACCAATCCTTATAGGGGATAATTTCAACCAGGCAAAGATCTTTCCACCACATAGTCGATCTAAAGATTGGAGACGTTTCGCTGGAGGTTGCTCGTAGTTGGATTAGGAACGTTGTGGAGAGTTTTAGACACAGGTGGGGGTATACACTCTTCTCGGGTCCAAAGGCCATGTCATTGCCCAAAGTGCATGGTCAACTTAAATGTGATTCAGATTCACAACCCAACAATCTAGAAGGTATAGGTTGTGGCCAAGGTAAGCTATTTATCATCAACTAAAATTTATATTAACCCCAAATTTTCAATTTTCTGTTTTAGTTAGTTTATTTTACTGGCTTGCCTTTAAAGTATTATAATGATTTAGCTAGTAACCCTTGGGATTTTGAGCAATAAAATTAGATCCAAACAAAGGGATCAATATAATTTGATTTGAGCTGTCATACGCATCATCTTCACTGGTCTATTGAGTTACATATTGCTTATTTTCAGTAAATTACAACAATATCATATTCAAACTTTGCAGAAAATTCAAGGTACAAGGCTCCTTTCAAGTAAGTTCTATCATAAAGGCCTTGTAGTAAGTTCCCATTAGATTTTCCTGGTTAATATCTTTTATTTGAGGTTAAAATCAATCAATTCCAGCCATTAAAACTCTTATCTCTTTGCTGGCAATTATTTCTGGATTTTCACCCAATGGGGTTTGACCCTAAGGCCTCTGCAACTAAATTTCCAGCTTCCAGTAAATTAATTTCTGTTGTAGTTTGAGGTTTACGAGTGATTTAAGATCATCTACATTCGATCTTCTAACTTTCCCACCCCTAGATCTTCAATCTAGAGTGCTTATACATTATTGGGCGGCATTTTTAATGGGATGTTGCTGTTGTTCTCTGTGTTTTTCTATAGATTTTCTAATCTGTAGTCATAGGACAATAGGTAAATTTACACAGTAACCTCTCCAAACAAAGGTCTAAATCAAGAATAATTGATAGAATTGATTAGTATATTAAATTTACAATCACTTGGACTATTCACATGATTGCTGGTGTACTTTTTTTTTCTGCATATTTTACAATTTTAGATCATTGTAATAGCAAAACAATTAACTCCTCTCTTCACCCATGACCCCATACAAGGCACTAATCATTCTTTAGTTGAGTGAAGTCATTTTACGGGAATCATCCATAGCCTTTTAAGAGGGAGTTGCACGTAAAGAGTGGGGACTTGCGCTAAGGTGATAGTGGGCCCTTATACTGTGTGTGCCAATCTTTGCGGCTTGTAAGGACCTTGGCAACCTTGCCAGGTTGATTGGGAGCTGGACCGTTCATAGCTAATAGTGCATATCCATGTATAACATCTACAAATGTAAATTTCAGTTTTACTGTGGTTATCTGAGAATTAATTTTCTCCATTACACCGGGCTTTAGATTCTTATCTATTTTGATTTTGACATTTATTTAGTTTGGGAATTTAGTGTATATCCTGTGTTGTTGGGTATCATTATAATATTTTGATACTCAATATTCTCTCTCAATGGATCCTTATAGCTGGTGGAGAGTGCTGAAAACATGGATCATGCCATCTAGAGCCTTAGTAATCTTTGTCTTAACCCATCTGAGAAGAATATATTTATTGTAGTTGATGGTTTGATTCATTTAGATGGCTAGTTTGGTATGGAATTGACTGAACCAGCCAATTAAGACATGAAACCAGCTGGTTCAGTATGGAATTGGTGCTTGAACCAATTCAATGGCTGGTTCAATGTATCTGGAAGTCTGACCAATAGAATCAACAGGTTTTGGTTCTAGTTCGGTTGTTCGAAAGACATTATAAGGTACAATAACCAACCAAACATGGGAGTTAAAATTATTGTTGCGATCAACTATTATCCCCTATTACAAAAGCATATTACATAGCATAGATGAAAAAATTGCTGAAAAACCAATGACATCTTGATTTCAAACCTCAAACAAAAAATTGGCCTTAAAAATTGGAGAAATGAGGAAAATATATGGCAAAGATTTGTAGGACAATTTTGAGCCTCTTTAAAGTGCTGATTCTTTTTTATAAAGTCATTTGTCTTCACAGCCTTTGTGGAATGAGAGGGAAGGTGTTTACCATCATCAACAACCAATCCTAATAGGGCCTGTTACCCACCAAAAGTGGGTAACCCCTAGGAGAATTTTTCTCCTCATTTGACAACCAGCCAACCAGTAGCCCCATGATGATCAGCACATAACACCATGCTAGAGTTCTCCGCCCATTGCTCAGGTCAGATCTCTCTCCCATCTGACATTCTTCTTGACATTCTTCTTGAAGGAAGGTGGGTCTGTTCAGTTTTCAAGTGCAATAGATGCAAACACTGATTTCTGAAATACTGTTAATTACTTCAAATGATATAGATCTTCTTTTAACAATTCTAGTTTATCATTAAGCAATTACACTTTATAAATTCAACCATAAAACCATAAAGCCTTGACTTGAGTGGCGTGGACCAGGTATTGCTGAAATGTAACTAGTTTCAGTCTTCATAATTGTTGTTGTATTCATTTCAAAGAAAAGAAAAAGTTATTATTTTAAAGTATGGGTTTCATGCTTTTTATTGATGGTCTTCTAGGTAAAAGCATGTTGTTCATGCTTCTAGGGTTTGTTAGGTCATAGGATTTATTGTCATGAGTCAAGAGAGTCAACATCATGTTTATAAAACCCTTCTAGGCAAAATATATCTTGTAAAAGAAAATATTGAGTCTAGAAAGTCTTGGAAACCTCCAAAGTACAAGTCAGCCTTGGAAGCCTCAAGTCGGCCTAAAGGAGGGAATTCGACCCCTTGGAAAGGCTATATAAAGGAGCAGTTCGACCTCATTTGGCACTCACTCACTCTCAAGTTCTATTCCAAGAGAAGAAGTTCGATCTAAGGCTAGAAGAAGCAAGGAAGAAGGAGCGAAGGTCTAGAAGGCAAGAGGAAACCAAGAAGACTTGTTTGTGGGCTCTTTCTCTCTCTCACGTGTGAAGTTCTAGGGTTTTTGCAGCTACAAAGGGAGGCTGAAATTGCAGTAGGAGAAAGTGTAGTATCAAGTTGCTAGGAGAAGTAATATTCTGTCTTGACTTCGTTGACTTGGGGAGGATCTGTCTTGCTCAAGGAAGGACTCTTGAAGAAGTTGGATTAGGGTTTCTGTAGTCTACAAGGTCGAGGTTGCAAGACGAAGATTGCAGGACGAAGTTGCAAGGTTGAAGTTGCAGCTAGAAGCTGGTTGATGTAGGATTAAGTTGTGATAATCTAAAGGGCTGACTTGGTACTTGGAGGAGGTCTTGGTCTAGGGTTTGGGTTTTAACTTTTTGTTGTCTCATTTGAAGCAGTTTCTATAAGAAGAGAAGAGTTTTTGGGTTTTCCCCTTGGAGAGGTTTTGCCCTGGCTTGGAGCCTAACTTCTGTGTCCACTGCCTTTATTATTTTGCTATTGATATTTGTTTGATGAATAAGATCTTATAAAGAAACACAAGAAGAATAAAGTTCACAAACTAGTATTAAGGTTAAGGAAAACCAGAATTAATAGCTACCACATTGTATTTTCCAACATGGTATCAGAGCTAAGGTGAACAAGAAGGCAACTGGAAGGATCATCTTGTGGACACAAGAAGGGTTTGCTTGTTAAGGGGAAGGTGAAAAGAAAACCTATTGATCCAGAAGAAGTGTCTCATCAGGAAAAAGCTTGAAGAAGAAGACTACAAGAAAATTGTTGTCCTCTCTTGAGCAAAGGATCTAGTTGAAGGCTGATTTGTAGACCTCGCTGAAGCAAGCATCAAAAGATTTTGGTATAATTTCTTTTGGAAGCCAGTATTGAAGTCTCTTTGAAGATCTTGGAACCCTCAAGATAGTTGGAGACATCATCAGAAAAGGGAAGGCTCTTGATCATCAAGTAAGTACCATATTGTTACTCGATGTTTGAACCTACAGGTCATATGGGTACTTTCTGCAAGGAAAGCAATAAGCTCGTTGGCTCATTAAATCACTGAGCATGGAAGAAAATGATTGACCTGGCACTTACAGAACATGAAGTAATGAAATATGTTATTGGTAAAATCACTGAACCTAGCAAAGACAAGACTTAAGAACTAGAAAAGTTCAAGAAAGGAGAAGTAAGGGCACAAATGATCATCGTTGAATCCATTATGGATGCTCTTGTTCCATTTGTTGCAAATTTGAAAACTTCTAAGGTTATGTATGACAAGAGAGTGAATTTCTACTTTGTAAGTACATCAGGACAAAAGATGCCTTTGAGGAATAAGCTATATAGAATGTAGAAATCAAAGGATGAGGACATGGTATCCTTTCCAATGAAGATCTCTCAATTAAGAGATCATTTGCAGGGGCTTGGAGAGACGATTTCTGATTCGGGAATGACCATCTGTGTACTGAATGCATTGTGAGTAGAATGGAGCAGCTTTGCAACTGTTAGTTTTTGTAGCATCGGATGATGTTCTAGACTCAAAACTTTGTGGAGAGGCTAAGACACATGAGTTCTCCAAAACCCAGAAATTGTTTTTGGAAATTCCACCTAGAGATGGCTCAATTAAATTAATTGACCACAATTAAAAATTTCCTAAGTCTAACTTAGGAAAAATGGTTAATTAATAGAAATTAATTGAGAAAGGCGAGAATTCTCTAGAAACTCACACAAATCGACTTGGAGATGATCTCACCATCAATTAAGTTTTAATCGTGGCCGTTGGAGTCCCAACTAGAGATTATAAGAGGAGGTCGATGGGTAGATGGATAATATGCCAGTGCAAATACTCAGTGGTCAAGGTAGTTTGATTTTTCCAGTGCAAGTGATTCAGCGGAGAGATTGAGCTAGTGATTGAGTAGCAGGTGTCAGAGGGGCAGAGTAGCAGAGTCCAGAGGAAGTTTTCCAGTTACGAAGAGTTAGAAAGAGGAGGCCGAAATTATTCTCCAGGAAGCAGCGCAGGGACTACGTAGTTGCTTCAGCAGAGTAGTTCGATTGGGCTGAAGGGAAGGTCATTTTCGGTTCCAGAGGTCGGGAAGATTTTCTAGAGTGTCAGAGAGAGTTTCCCAGTTAGCAGTAGGCATGAAAACTTGATTTGTGGTAGTTTCAGGCTAAGCGTGTAGTAGACTGCACAGGGTTGATGCAGAGGCTGCGCAATGCAGGTTAGACGGCTTGCTCTTCAGAGGCAGTCAGGTGCTGGGATTGCTTAGAGAGAGGGTAAAATCCCTCAGTATATTTTTGCCAATATTTCCCTTGGGTAGAATTACTAGTTTGGCAACATTTTATTGCACTCGGAAATTCTGCTGCTACATAATAATAAAAACCCTCACTGCTGCATTGATTTTTCCACATTGAGGTTTTTCGGGGACAGTTGTCCAAAAGTAACGGTATCATAACTTTTGTGCGTGTGCTAGCATTTCTCAGTTTCCAACATTTTTTCTGCAGCATTTATTCTTTTTGTGAAGAAATTACAGTGAATATTTTGTTATTTTGCTGTTAACAAAATAAACTGCATGATTAATTTATCAGTTAGAAGAAATATTTCCAGTTGCTGCATTTCAAGGAATTTTTCACATGGTACTAGAGCATATTTGATGAACAGGAAGCTCAGAGGTGGAAGAGAAAGAAAATTTCGCTGTTCAGAGTGCGCAACAAGATGAATTTGCGAATTGCTGGACAACTAAGTCACCTGACACAGGGATTCGGAATTCGACGGATACGGGGATTCGACTGTCGGATACGAACACGTTGACCCCCTCGGAACAGGACACGTTTGGATACGTATATATATATATATATATATATATATATATATATATATATTAAAAATTACATATCTCTTACACAAATTCTCATTCATGATACAAATTCATTGATTTAAACATAGAGCTTCATCTGGATGTAAGTTTTACAAAGTAACATTATGCATACAAAAATTACAAATACAATTGTGACATAAGTGATAAATGATAAATGATAAACTATAATACATATTCAATTCATCAATGATCCAATAGGAGAAAGACAAGATAGTAAGATAAAGATAATGTAGTTTTCTCATTAAGTCATCAAAATCAAAATGTGTTACTGTTTACATAGGTAGTGCACTGCCAATGGCAAATAGAAATAGCAAATACAAAATAACTACAACTACAAGTCTACAAGTATACAAGCCTCAAGCCAGTAGGTAGCTCATGACTCATGAGTCATCAATTCTCATAGTCATCATCAAAATTAACATCACTGTCCTCATCATCATGGTCGCCACTTCTCTCCTCTGTTGCATTCTCCTCCTCTGTATCCAAAGTCATCTTTGCATTTGCTAGTGTGGTGGATGACCCTTCTACAGTATCACCATCATTAAATCTGACAGGCTCTAGCACTGGATCATTGAGATCGAAGTTGGCCAATGGCAACTCAACATTGCTGTCCAAACCCATATCGTCAGGAAAAAGATCCCACATCTTTGTCTTTCCTTTCAACCACTCATCCCTCTGCCTGTAAATAAGACGAAGGTTGGTGTGCACATACACCATTATCTCTGCCCTGGACTGCTCAAGCCTGCTCTTCTTGACACTATACAAATTCCCATATGTGCTCCAATTCCTCTTGCAACAAGAGGATGAAGTCACCTGAGAGAGGAGCCTTATGGCTAACTGCTGTAGAGGAGGGCTTGTTGCCCCATGATTTGCCCACCAAGAATAGGGATTCTTAGCCCCCCTTTCTCTAATCAGATCATATCCTGCAAATCGACTAGTGCCAGTGGAAAACTATGCAAAGGCATCCTCCACCTCATCAAGGGATGCTCGATCTTGAAAAACCTGCTTGAATGCATCTTTCCTCCGTTGTGAGATTTCACCATCCATGTGATGACGGAATTTGCGAGAAGGTCCACCATTCAGCCACTCACGGCTTTAGTATTTTGGGTTCAATGAGTGAGCCAAACAATGTAAAGGTGTGAAATTCTTGTCCCATTTGCTGACAAGAATATCTTGTATAGTGGTGAAGAAGGCCTCTGATGATGTTTCATACTCGGGGCACTCACTTTGTAAAATAATGCTCCTCACAGACTCAATCATGGAATCCCATCCCTCATAAACCTCTCCTAGGATGGGTTGGTCTATATATGCAAATCGAAGCAAAGAAATGATAAGGTCCATGATTTGAATAAGTAAATCTACCCTCTCCCACCAAGCATCATCTAACGCTGTGTCCTTCACTCTTTTAGAGGCTGCTTGATCTATGTTTCTCCAAAAAGACCAAAACTTTGAAATAACCATGGCCCCAAGAGAGGTCTTGACCTTTCTCAACCTCTTCAACATGATGAATGAAGAGGCAAATTAGGTATCTGCAATCTTCAACAATGATAGATTGTTGTACTCCTTGTAGATAGTGAGGGCATTTGCATGATTTTGTACGAAGTTATGGATATGTCGTGCATCCTCAATAATATTACCAATCCAAAGCACATTAGAAGCAATCGATTTTAGTGCCAAGTTCAATGAATGGACAATGCAAGGTGTCCAAAACAATTGTGGATATTTAGCTTCCACAATCATGCCAACAACCTTGCAAACAGGTGCATTATCTGCAATGATTTGCACACAAGAATCAACACCTACATCTTCAATAACTTTAATAAACAACTCACCCATATATTGTGCATCCTTGTATTGTCCAAGTGCATCCACTGCTTTGAAGTAAACTGGACCATTCAAGGAAGACATCATGAAGTTGATGAGTGGCTGCCGTGCTGGATCTGTCCATCCATCAGAAACAATGCGAGCCCCAGATGTTGGTCATGATGCTTTAATAAGCTCAAGCATTTTTTCCACCTCTTTTTTTGCCTTTGTCAACAATGTGGTTCTAAGCTTCTCTGACCCAGGAGGCACATACCTTGATGGAGCCCCTTGAGTTAGAGCTCAACACATCTCAATAAATAGAGCTGAGCTTGTAACGTTAAAGCATATGAAGTTTTGATAGAAAAAAAAGGCAATGGTGAGATCAAGCTCTTCTTGTTTCTCCTTCTGAAAAATCTTGTTCATTGGACCAAGTGAAATTGCCTTTCTTTTTGCTGCTTGTCCCCACCAGAACTCTCAAATGGGAATTTGTTGCTGCTTTTCCTCAAGAATGGAAGGGGGTCATCATTCTTGGTTTTTTTTTGATTTTACAGCCACATTTGCCATACCAACATTGGACTCTCTTAGCATTTCTTTCCTCTTTGGTAAAGGCACATTTGTACAAGCTCCAATTCCACAACCTGATAAAGCCAACAAATGACCTTTCACACAGAAATATGTGCTCGTGAAAGTATTCTGGCAATAGTTGCATTTTCAACTCACATTGCCTCCTCCCTTCACCTTGTTGGGTGGCCCTTGCTCTCTTGTGACATATTTCCACAAGGATATTTGTTACCTTGAGGAGGAAGTCTTCCCTCAACATTTGAAGCTGTTCTTGCAACCCCACTTGCAATAGAGGTAACACTTGTAGACCCTGATGAAATTGGGAGAGGAGGGACATCTCCAATGGGGACATTCATCCCCTTCCTTTGCCCCTTCCCTGTTGCCCTTGATTGAGCCATGAATGTTGTAAATAAATAAACAAAAAATGCACAAATTTGTAAAAGAAATGCACATGAAAACTGCTGTAAGAAAAATGCAAAAAAAGAGAGAGAGTGCAGTTGCTTGAATATCCTTGAAAATGCTCCCACACCCTTTGCTCCTTGCTCCCAAACACCCACAACAAACCCACAACAAACTAAACAAGTGAATGTGCAAATAGAAAGGCAAAAACTGCCTTTATAACGTTGCTCAGCATCCCTTTTTCCGGATTTGAATCCGAAAATCGGGATTCGTCGTGGCCGATCGGGACACGATCCGGATTCGATCATGTCCCCATCGGACATGACGAATCCCGATTTTCAGATTCGAATTTGCTCGAATCATGTCTGATTTGCTGGATTCGGGACACGACGGGCCTAGGGGACGAATCCGGTTTCATAGCTGGACAGGGGTTCGATTTCCAGCTGTAGGTGGCAGGAAAATTCAATTTGTCCATATTATTTTCACAGAGCAGATTTCTTGTCTAGGCACAGAGGGTTTGCAATAGTTTGCTAGAGCAGATTCAGTGTCGGGTGGAAGAGAAATTGCACACACAGCGGGAGATGTCTCTTAGAGGGTTTCTAGTTCAGAAATCCAAATTTCTAGTTGCAGAAGGCAGTAACAATAGACATATTTTCTCACTCCAGGAGAGAGTTTGAATAGTAGAGCAGGCAGCCAAGCAAGGAAGAGAGGGAGCTTCCTGATTTATTTCCCAGTTTTTGATGTTTGCAGATTGTGCTGTTTTCAAGAGAGGTCGTATGAGTTAGCCAAAATGGAGATCTGGGTAACATATCGACTTCCAGATTGGTGTAAGAGGAAGTATGAGTTATCCAATGTGAGTTGCAAAGCGAAGAAGGGTCCCAACCAGGGACTAGGCTTGAAAGGAGATAATGAGGCACCAGATCTAGAGTATGAAACTCAAGTGTGTCAAACAGGTAGGGTTCAATGCAGTTGCAAAAAGGAGATCAATTAGATTAGTTCCAGTTTGTTGTAGCGGGATCATCACCCTTGCTACAGGGGCCCACAGGATTCAGTAGCAGGAGGATCAATGTTAGTTGATGCAATTAGTTCTAGAGTGATTGTTGCAGATTAGCAACAGCTGGATACTAAGGAGTGCAAAGCAGTGTTGACAACAGAGCAGGAGGCTCAGTGCAGAGTCAACAACGACACAAATTTCTCAATAGACAGTGCAAAGGCTAGTTATAGTCGGATGCTCAAGAGACAGTTGCAGCACAAAGACACAAATGATTCAGTATTTTGGATGCTTCTCAGTTGCAGCAACAACAACTTGAGAGGGAGTGCAGTGCAGATGCAGAGTTGGCAGCAATACAGGTTGTACAATGTAGTGTGAGCAACAACACAGATGTAGCATGGTTCAGCGACAGTTAGTGGCAGATGACTCAGAGTTAGCGCACTAGTTGGTGGACAATGGAAAGTAACTACAATTGTCAGACATCAACAACATGGCTGGAGGATGTTGCAAAGACAGGGTGTTGTGATAGTTGTGCAACACTAGTTGTAGAGAACACCTTCCTCGCTAAGAGGGAGTGTTCGTTTTTGTAGCATCAGATGGTGTTCTAGTCTCAAAACTTTGTGGAGAGGCTAAAACACAAGATTTCTCCAAAAACTAGAAATCGTTTTTGGAAATTCCTCCTAGAGATGGGTCAATTAAATTAATTGACCACAATTACAATTTTCCTAAGTGTAACTTAGGAAAAATGGTTAATTAATAGTAATTAATTGAGAAAGGTGAGAATTATCTAGAAACTCACATGGATTGACTTGGAGATGATCTCAACCATCGATTAAGTTTTAATCGTGGCCGTTGGAGTCCCAACTGGAGATTATAGGAGGCGGCCGATGGGTAGATGGAGAATACACCAGTGTAGATATTCAGTGCTCAAGGCAGTTCGATTTTTCCAGTGCAGGTGATTTAGCAGAGAGATTGAGCCCGTGATTGAGTAGCAGGTGTCAGAGGGGCAAAGTAGCAGAGTTCAGAGGAAGTTTTCCAGTTCCAGAGAGTCAGAGAGAGGAGGTCGAAATATTTCCAGTTGTTGCATTTCAAGGAATTTTTCACAGCAACAAGCATCTAAGAAAGACTCAACTTCTTTTGATGAGTTGTGGGATCAATGCATCTTGGAAGAAACTAGGATCAAGGCAAAGGATGACATTGGATCAAATGAACAGTCTCAAGCCTTTATTGCTCGAATCAAGAAGCTGAAGAAGGGAAAGTTTGGAAATTCCAAGAAGAAAGATATGTCCAAGGTTCAATTCTTTAAGTGCAATTAGTATGGACACTTTAAGAGGGACTGTCCAAACCAACAAAACAACAAAAGGAAAGAGGCGAGGCTCACGTAGCTAAGGAAATGGGTGAACTTGAGAAGAAGCCGAAGAAAGAAGGTGTGAAAAATCTTTACTATTGAAGAAGGCACCCTATCTGTCAGTTTCTTTATGAAGATTGGTATTTCCTTTATAATAGTATGCATTGTTGCTTACTCTAGAAGAATCTTGATTTTGTATAGCATCATAGAGAAAAGAATGTAGCGTATTTAGATTTTACTTGGTTAAGTTGCTTTGTAGAAATCATCTAGCCTTTAAAGATAGAATAGATATACCATTTTGCATATTGTTCATCTAGGCATTTTCTAACATTATGTTGGAGGTAGTCATCTCGCTAAGGTGGATCATCATGATCTTGTAAGAACCATCATTTTGGAAGGTTCTTGGAAGAAGCATTACGACAACTTAGTATACATTCGATATAGTATGGAAGGATGAAGGAATGCAATGGGTCAGGTTGCAGGCTCGTTTTAGGGCATATGGCTACATGATTGAATGAAAGCATAGAATTGCATATTGGAAGTAAACTTTGGATAGGATTCATGTGTACAGAATCCTGTAAAAGAAAGTTGGTCATAAGATATGCTTAGTATATGGTTATATGATGTTTGACAGAAGAATTTGACTTACTCAAGGATGAATAAAGAATTAAGACTTTCTTTAGACTATGTAAGAATAATGATTAACAGGCAGTATAATATCTGGAAGAAAAGTTCTAACTTGGTAATCAAGTTTGATCCTTGGGCACTTTGATGCATGAAGGAAGATTTGAGTGGAGATGGTCCATGAGAATGTTGATGCTTGGATGAGAAGGTCATCATGGCGAGGTAAGTCTAATTTTAATTGTTTTTGGTTATCTATTAACATATTATTTTGCTGCCTGGAAGGATATTGCATGGATATATGAAGAATGTTGAGGCAACCTCAACATTGGATACCTGGCAATTATAAAGTCAATATATTCATCTTGGGATTGAAAGGTAGCAGTATGAGAAGATAACTTGAAGGTCAATAAGGGAGATCACTTTCATATAGAAGCTATGATCAACTTGAAGTTTGGCAAGGCTCAATATAATGCCTTCATCTGTGATGACAAGATGAAAGGGATGAACAAGAAAAATGACTTGGATTGTGCCACAAGATTGAAGAGTGAAGATGGCTCTATGATACCTAGAAAGAAAGCAAGCTCGATACAAGAGATGTGAAGAAAATAGGGAGATGTGTAGCTATGAAGAGGAGATAGTTGATACTCTTATAAAGACAAGCTATAAGGTTTGTGGTGTTGACTTTTAGAAATTGAAAGAAGTCTGGAATCTCCTCTAATTTTGAGGAGCAAAGGAGTCTCCTTGAGTAGGAACAAGCGTCTATTCTATAATCAAAAGGAGAATAGGAATATCCTCTCTGGTTGAGAGGGAGTGGTGTTGGACATCGCATGTGCATTCTCTTCTTCATGTGTCAAGCACTTGACCAAGACTAACAGTTGTAAAGTGAAGGCCTTGAAGAAAGAGTAGTGGAGGATTGGATAAGCATCTATGGTTTCCTTGAGGATAGAGCATCCAAGAAAGGAAAGGGACTGACACTTTTTGAGGATAGGACAAGTATCCAAGATAAGAGTGGTCGAAGAGGATCGATATTCTTTGAGGATCCAAGAATGGAAATCTAAGATAAGAATAGTCCTAAAAGGACATACCTTGGGAACATTCGGATGGGGTATGTGCCTTGTAGAGGTAGTGCAGTTTCAGACGTAAATCCTCCTAGCATAATGCTCTCGAATGAAGTTGAGCTTGTTTAGTTAGGCCTTAGAGACAATGCTGGTCATAATGATGATGCTTATAGTTGGCTTATCAATCTGACTCTTCTTATGAGAACTCTCCAATTTGAGAATGATGTTCTACTGATTGTACAATTATGAATACCTCTCTAGTTAAGAGGGAGTGTTGGAAATGTAACTAGTTTCGGTCTTCATAATTGTTGTTGTATTCATTTCAATATGTATCTTATGTAACAAACAAAAGAAGAAAAGAAAAGTTATTATTTTAAAGCATGGGTTTCATGCTCTTTATTGATGGTCTTCTAGGTAAAAGCATGTTCTTCATGCTTCTAGGATTTTTTAGGTCATAGGATTTATTGTTATGAGTCAAGAGAGTCAACATCATGTTTACAAGACCCTTCGGGCAAAATATATCTTGTAAAAGAATTTATTGAGTCTAGAAAGTCTTGGAAACCTCCAAAATACAAGTCAGCCTAAAGGAGGGAATTCGATCCCTTGGAAAGGCTATATAAAAGAGTAGTTTGACCTCACTTGACACTCTCTCACTCACTCACAAGTTCGATGTCAAGAGAAATTCGATCTAAGGCTAGAAGAGACAAGGAAGAAGGAGCGAAGGTCTAGAAGGCAAGAGGAATCCAAGAAGACTTGTTTTTGGGCTCTTTCTCTCTCACACGTTCGAACTTCTAGGGTTTTTGCAACTACAATAGGAGGCTGAAATTTGCAGGTCCGAGTTGCAATAGGATGAAGTGCCGTATCAAGTTGCTGGGAGAAGGAATATTTTGTCTTGACTTCGTTGACTTGGGAAGGATCTGTATTGCTCAAGGAAGGACTCTTGAAGAAGTTGGATTAGGGTTTCTGTAGCAACTACAAGGTCGGAGTTGCAAGACGATGATTGTAGGACGAAATTGCAGCGTCGGAGTTGCATCTAGAAGCTGGTTGATGCAGGATTAAGCTGTGATAATTTGAAGGGTTGACTTGGTACTTTGAGGAGGACTTGGTCTAGGGTTTGGGTCTTTGTTGTCTCATTTGAAGTAGATTCTATAAGAAGAGAAGAGTTTCTGGTTTTCCTCTTGGAGGGGTCTTGCCCTGGCTTGGAGCCTAACTTCTGTATCCACTGTCTTTATTATTTTGCTCTTGATATTTGTTTGATGAAGAAGATCTAATAAAGAAACACAAGAAGAATAATAAATTTCACAAACAAGGATTAAGGTTAAGGAAAATCATAATCAATAGCTGCCACATTGCATTTTCCAACAGGTTTGACCATGAGATTCATTGGTCAATTTGACCTCATAATTGACTCGCTGCATTAGATCTATCACTTGTTCAATTGAAGAATTTCCTACTGTCTTTATGGTTTTATGGTTGAATTTCTGAAGTGTAATTGCTTAATGATAAAGTGGAATTGTTAAAAGAAGATCTATATCATTTGAAGTAATTATTGGTACTTCAAAAATTAGTGCTTGTATCTATTGCACTTGAAAAATCAACATGGTATCAGAGCTTTGGTGACGAAAAGGACGTTGATATCACTCTTGAAGAAGCTTTGGTAAGAGATCACTCTTGAGGAAAATCCCTATATCTACAATCTATTTGCTTGTCTATGACTATGGGTTCCCATATGAAGGCAAAAAACAAATTAGAAGGAGCTACGAACTTTAGGGCTTGGAAAACACGGATTGATCATCTTCTTGCAAAAGAGGATCTCTTGGGCATTGTGAAAGGCAAGGTCACTAAACCTTAAAAAGATGAAGAGAAATTGTAATTTGAGAAATATGATATTACAACTAGAAGTATCATTGTAGATTCCATCATAGATCATTTGATCCCATATATCGCAAATCTTGACTCTTCCAAGAAAATGTATGATGCCCTAATTGGTTTGTATATGATCAATAATATTGGTGAAGCAATGAGTTTGAAAAATGAGCTTCGTGATGTTAGAATGACAAGGAATGATACTATAGCCTCATATTTCATGAGGATTTCTCAATTCATAGACCAACTTCAAGCAATTGATGAAATCATTCCCAAAAAGGAACTAGTAACTACAACACTTAATGGTTTACTTGAATCAAGGGATTCATTTACAACAGAAATATGTACCAGAAAAGATATGCCAAAGTTTGATGAACTATGGACTGCGTGTACTCAAGAAGAATCAAGACTCATACCAAGAGGAAAGATTCAAAGATCTGAAGAAGGTGACTCTCAGGCATATGCAACACGTTTCAAGAAGGGTAGAGGAAAAAATAAGTTTGGATTTCAAAGAAGAAATGGAGGAAAAAGAAATGAAGGAAGAAGACCTGCCCTCAAGGAAAGAGAGATATGTCAAAAGTACAATGCTATCAATGTCACAAATATGGTTAGACACGATTGTACTGAAAGATCGAATGATAGAAAGAGAAAAGGAAAGCAACATGCTTCTACATCAGATTTTGAAGAACTTCCAAAGAAACTTAAGAATGAAAATCCAGGTAATAAAGAATGTTTCTATTCTTTGCACTTACTAGTCTGTTGCAGATAGTGAAGACTTGTGGCTAGTAGATAGTGGTGCCTCAAGGCACATGAAAGGAGATTGAGAGAACCTCACAAGTCTAATGGAAAGAAGATTAGCACAAAAGGTGGAACTTGGGGACAATAATAGTTATGCAGTCAAAGACATTGGGAATACGTCCATTGAGCTAGAATCAGGTGATAATGCTCATCCTAGCAACCTATTATATATACCAGGTTTGAAGAAGAATTTGGTTTCTATTTGATGCTTGGAAGATAAAGGAGATAAAGTAGCATTCGTTGATGGCAAAATTTTTGTTTGTCCCAAAGGCTATAGTATAGATTTTGCTAGAGGAATTGGAGTTCGTGAAGGAAGATTGCATAAACTTTTGAAACAACCTACTCAAGCACTTGTACATAATGATATTAATCCATGTGAGCTTTGGCATAGAATATATTCTCACCTTCACCATAAAACTTTGCCAGCCTTAAAGCCGATTGTTGCAAGTATTGTAGATTTGCAGGAAGACCATGAAAGTGTATGCAAAGGATGTGCGTTTGGGAAGAATGTCAAGAAACCTTTTCCTTGTAGTGAAAGTAGATCTAAGGAAGGCCTAAATCTAGTTCATTTTGATGTATGTGGTCCGATGCCACTAAAGTCTCTTGGAGGATCTTTATTGATGATTTCTCTTTCAAGATGTGGATCTATTTCATGAAGATGAAAGATGAAGTCTGACAAATTCCAGGAATTCAAGGTTGGATTCCAAAACTTGAAGGGAAAGTAGATCAAGATCTTGAGATCTGATAATGGAGTAGAATATAACTACAAGGAGCTTGTTGCCTTTTGTAAAGAAGATGGGATTAAGAGGGAGTTGATAGTCCCTTACAATCCATAACAAAATGGAGTCGCTGAAAGAAAGAATAAATCTATCGAAGAATCCGTCAAGGCAATGATGCATGACCAAGAGTTGCCAATGTTCCTATGAAGTGAAGTGTTTATGACAATTGCCTACATTCAAAATAGAAGTCCTCATCGAATTTTGGAAGTCAAGACTCTTGAAAAAGTGTTCACCCTAAGTTGCATGAAATGTTGAAACGTTTCGAAGTTTCCGAAACGGGCATGTTTAGAAACATCACCTCCTAAAAATGGAAACAATAGTTGAAACGTCGAGTTTTACTTTTTATTACATGATGGTCGAGTCTCAGCCGAGTTTCGGGTACGGGTACGACCTGACACCAGGTTCCTAGAAGTTTCGTGCAACATAGCGTTCACCAGACAAAAACCTCAGGTTGGTCATTTGAGAATATTTGGTTGTCTTGTTTATATCCATGTACCTAAAGATAAGAGAAAGAAGCTAGAGCCTTCATGAAAGAAAGGAATATTCATTGGATACAATGAATCATCAAAGGCCTATAGAATCTATGTTCTAGGTCAAAGATAGGTTAAAGTTAGCAGGGATGGGACCTTTGATGAGAATATGGCTTATTGGAAATCTATAGAAGTATCCATGGAATTTGATGGTGCCAAAGAACACGAAGCTCCCAAGGAAGAAGTTATTGGTCCATCCAATATTGCAGAACATCTCAAAGATCATCTAGAAGAGCCAGAAGGGCCTAGCGAACCAGTGGATCCGATTGTTGTTCCTGAAGTCAAGAAAAGGCCAGCATGGCTTAGATCTACCTTGCAGGAAGCAAAAGGACATGCAACACCACGTGGCACCTTTAGGGAAAGTAAGGGACCAAAAAGGTATTTTTGTTATGCAACTTTGATGACGAATCTCATTGATGCTAAAACTTCCACTTTTGAAGAAGCAACTAGCCAACAAGTATGGAAGGATGCAATGTTAAAAGAATACCAATCGATTATGAAGAATGTTGTATGGGAGATTGTGCCTAGACCTGAAGGAAAACCAGTGGTGTCCTCCAAATGGGTATACAAGATCAAGCATGCAGTGGATGGAAACATTGACAAATACAAGGCGAGATTTGTGGCTAGAGGGTTCTCTCAGAAAGAGGGAGAAGACTATGATGAGACTTTTGCTCTGGTTAGCAGGTACACTACAATTAGATCCATTATTTTTTTGCTTCTTCTATGGGTTGGAATTTACATCAAATGGATGTGCGTTTCTTAATGGTGTGTTTGAAGAAGAAGTGTACATAGAGTGACCTCAAGGCATTGAGGTCCATTTTGGAGAGTCTCACGTTTGCAGGTTGAAGAAAGCCTTGTATGGACTTAAGCAAGCCCGAGAGCCCAATATACACGAATTGACAATTATCTGACATGACTTGGTTTCTCCAAAAGTGATGCTGATCCAAACCTGTACCTCAAGGTCGAGAAGAATGAACTTGTGATTCTATTATTGTACATTGATGACTTATTTTTGAGTCTTGATAGGTGTGGAGCATCTCATTATTCAAAGTAAGAGGGAGTTGGCCTTGGAATTTGATATGAAGGATCTTGGGTTGATGCACTACTATTTGGGGCTAGAAGTAAGAAAAAGCTCAACGAAATCTTTCTTGGTCAAGGAAAATATATCATCAAGATCCTGCAAAAGTTTGGAATGATGGACTATAAGTTGGTGCTGATTCCCATGGCTACAAATCTAAGAAAATTGAGAGACACCGAGTCTAATTTGGTAGATCCATCCTTGTACCTGAAGCTGATTGGTTCATTGATGTTTTTCGTTAATACCAGGGTTGACATTTGCTTTACAATGAACATGTTGAGCCAGTTCTAGGTGGAACTGAGACATCATCATTGAATAGCAGCAAAGCACATATTGAGATACTTGCGTGGTACAATTGACTTTAGTTTGAAATATGTCTCTGACGGTGATATACATCTGCAGGGTTATACAGATGTAGATTGAGTAGGGAGTGCTGAAGATAAAAAAAGTACATCTGGAGGTTGCTTCAGTTTGGGCTGCGCTATGATTTCATGGATGAGTAGGAAGAAGACATTTGTTGCACTCAGTACTGCCGAGGCAGAATATATTGCAGCTAGCTTGGTGAGTTGTGAAGCTGTGTGGCTTTGAAAGTTACTCGTGAGCCTGTTTGATCATGTGCTTGAGTTCACTGTGATATATTGTGATAATCAAAGTTGTGTAAAGATGACAAAGAATCTAGTTTTCCATGGCATGTCGAAGCACATCGAGATCAAGTACCACTTCATTCGTGACATGTTGGAGAAGGCAGCAATGAATCTCTAGTATGTCTCTACTAATGAGAAAATTGTTGATATTCTT
Source organism: Pinus tabuliformis (assembly GCA_031772625.1). NCBI lineage: Eukaryota > Viridiplantae > Streptophyta > Pinopsida > Pinales > Pinaceae > Pinus > Pinus tabuliformis. Next base: position 1,954,766,065 of record CM062817.1, on the reverse strand, counting down.
ACAAAGCTGTCATCCCGAACGAAGTTTGTAAACTTTAGAGACAAGCTTGGACTTGTTGAGAATGCCTCTCTCGTTGAGAGGGAGTGCTGATGAAATAACATTGTGGATTGACATTCTCCTTGTGTCAAGTACTTTGACCCGAATTGGGGAAATTATCCCTTTTTCAAGTACTATGACCTGAATTAGGGAGAATGGTTTGAGAGAGGATTGACATTCTTCCTTTGTCATATATGACTTGAATTAGGAAGAATGGTCCTAGATTGTCATGTTCATTTAGCATCGGGCTGTGGATTACACAACTAGTGTTTGGCCTTTGGCAATTCACCATGTGTCATTGTCTCGAATGATGGTGAACCAAGACTAGTTAGGATGCAATGTGTCATGTGTCAGGTATAGACCCGAATTATGGCGACTAGTTGTATGCTAAATGATTTCCCATGTGTTTGAAGTACCGACCCGAATTATGGTGAGCACACACCATAGCTTTGAAGTACTGACCCGAATGATGGGATTAATTGATGCAGTTGATTTACCATGTGTCTAAACCACTGACTCAAATTATGGTGAGGATATACCATAGGTCTGAAGTGCTAACCCGAATTATGGTAAATGGTTGATGTTATTGGATTACCATGTGTCACACTTGTGACCTGATTATGGTAATGATTTGTTATAACCTTTTCTTAGAGAAATTCGTTCACATGAAGAACATTTGTCTTATCATTATGAATACCTCCCTGCTAAAAGGGAGTGTTGAATTTTGTAGCTATAGTTGGTCTTCATAATTTATTTTTTAGCCCTTGTAATGTATAAAGAATTTTAAGACATGTTCTTCATGTCATTTCGATTATTTAGCCCTTGAAAGAATTTATATATGACATGTTCTTCATGGCGGATTTAAAAGAGAAAAATTTCAAAATTTGAAATTTGAATTTCTGGCTCCAAAATAGTCAAGTTGACCCTCCCTCAAGTCATGTTGGCTACAGTGAAGAGACACTGATTCGCAAAGGCAAAACACTATATAAAGGCATTCAACCTCCTCCATAAAGGCACCAATTGACCTCACACAAGAAATAAGTTTTTGGGCATCCAAGTGAAGGACAAGAAGGACAAAGAAGAAGAACGAAGATCTCTCTCTCTCTCTTTCTTTCTCTCTCTAGCTCGCATTTCTCTCTAGATCTTGCATGTGTGAATTCTGGATGGAGTTGCAGGGCCAAAGTTGTAGGGTAGTTTGAAGGCTTGACTTGAGGGTTGTGGACCAGGTTTGACCATAAGCTTTGTTGGTTAGTTTGATCTCATAATTGACTAACTGCATTAGATGTATGTCTTGTTGAACTGAAGAATTTCCTATTGTATTTATGGTTTTATGGTTGAATTTCTGAAGTGTAATTGCTTAATGATAAACTTGAATTGTTAAAAGAAGATCTATATCATTTGAAGTAATTATCAGTATTTTAGAAATTAGTGCTTGTATCTATTGCACTTGAAAACTCAACAAGGTCATCTATCGGTCGGTACTCTAATCATTATTGCAATCGTGTTCTTTCATTTAATGTTATGTGTATATTTATATGGATCATGTGGCAAACTAGATGATTAGCTGACCTCGATTATATCCTGGTTCCCACACTTCACTTGGGAGATTAGTCTTTGACTCTAGTCTAGTGGGACCTCCTCTGAGGCCTTAGGGTTTATGAAGGACACTACTAGGAAGGCATTGATTGATATAGCATGACCAAGGTAATCGATACTTACCACTTTCCATCTCTCTCGTTTATCCATCTCCATTCTTTGGGTTGATAGTCATTGATCATTGGGATTGGCACCCTATATCCACAACCTTGAGTAAGGGCCTGAAAACTTGGCCCCAAAGGTTGATTCAACTGAAAGAAAGTTAAAAACTTATGAAGCTACAATGAAAGAAAATGTAAAATGCAAAAGATAGTTGGGACAACGATTATCGTGTGGGAAAAATCCTAGCATGAGCTCTACCACCCTCATTAGCCATCACCCATTTTTTTAAAGCGTTATATCCTTCATCTAAATAATGGAACTCTTGGATATTCCAACCCCACTGAGTGAGAAACTGCTACATCTTAAGGGTATTGATAAAACATAAAGCAAGCTACCTAAGTTATGCACCAAATAAAAGAAAATTATTAAAGTAAAAGGCGCACCAGAGGGGTGGAAAAAGCATGCTGAGGAAAGGGGTAACTCATGCCCACCATGATTGCTCCCCCCTCACGTCATTACACTTAGGATGTTGGACCCCCATCAATTGGTCTCATGGCTATGGCACTTTCTTTGAAGCCTCTCCCATTCATCATCACACACACCTATGGATTGATGGGATGACCTAGGAAATGTCACTCCCCTGGGGGGTTGGAAGCACCTAATAGGGTTGTTGATGTAATGATCCATAACATAAGTGAGGTAACCTGTTTTCTAATCTTGATCTAGTTAGACATTTGAAGGTGTGTGAAATATTTTTGTGCCCCTTGTTGACCACTAGAGTGGCACGTCATGATTATATGAAGATTCCATGCCCAAGGATGATCCAGAGGACAATTGTACCATCAGATATCATTAGTCAACAGAGTTTTTTAACCCTACTTCTATCTTCTCATCATCTTTCTTGTACCTAGATTCCACACCTTGTGGGGAATTGTAATAAGTGATACTAGTAATGATGAATTTTTGAGTCCGTAACAGTTCGAGGATGTTGGGAATCGATCAACAAACGAGTACACCTTGGAGTGTTTTTTTTATCTGGTTAATTATCCATTTTTTTTAGAGGCGGATAATTTTCTAAGTTTTTTCACTCTCTTTTTACCCCAAAGCCGGGGTGACAGTTTGAAGGTTGAGCCCCTACCACATCTTAGTGTTTAGAGTCGATATATATTACCATAGTAGATCACACAAAATTTTTCGTGGAATTTGGTTAGGTCTAGGTGGTTATTTTTTAAATTTTCTGCACTACGAAAATTGCTAATAAAATTGTATTTGTAATGTAATAAGTGATGTCTGGAGAATTTGTATGGAGTATGAGTAATGAAATTTGCACCTTTCACCCTCAACTTTCTACTATGACACACGTTGAGAGGTTAAAAATGTGTTTTGAACTCTCAAAACTCACTTTTCTAAGTTTAGTGGGAAATCTGGCAGTTAATTAAGTTAGAAATTAAATAAATGGAGAAAACTAAATATCCAAAAATGCTAAATGTTGTGGAAATGAGGTGGAAAATTATGGAGGAGTTAAAGTGAAGTCTCGAGGTGATGTGGACTTCTAAAATCAAGGAAAAGACGTGCTCAAATAAAATCGAATTTCTGGCATTAAATGAGAACGCTGCTTACTTGGAAATTCGAATTTGTGAAGTTAATGCACATTTGGGAAGATTTGGGAGAATATTTGGTGGAGATTTTTGTGGGAAATTGTTCCCACATGGGTTACCACCCATATACACTTTGCCATTCCATCATAAAATTTGAATTTGGCACATAAAGGATGAAGAAGATGATGTCCACTTGCCAGAATTCGATTTTTACACTTGGCACTGAAGTTCCATTCAACAAATTCGAATTTCTCTTTGGGATTGTCATCTCATACCACTTGTTTAATCACTTATACATTGGAATTGGCTCCCATAGTTCTATTTAAATGAGCCTTTGGCTCTCATATTGTATCTTTAGAACGAGCTATTGAGCTTACAGAGACTATTAGATTTTGTATTCAACTTCATATAATAAAAAGACTTGCTAGTTATCATTTTGCCACTTGTTTGGATTAACATATCCAAGCTATATTGTATGGTTTTTGGGTTAGAAAAATACTCTAGGAAGAGGAGTACTATAAGGTTTTTGGTGAAATCTCCAATCTTCTCCATTGCATAATCTAATCCCTTTATGATTGCTGACATCTTTTTCCAAGTGTGTAGAGATCTTTAGATTTGGTTGAAGGATTTACTTGGGCGTGGGGTAAGTCTCCAATAGATGAACTAACTCCCAAGATCAAGAATAGAAAGACCCAATCGGTTTGCCTCAAGGATCTCATCAAATGATTTTGAAAGAGGGAGTTTCCTTTCCTCTAGCCTACTAAGATCACATAAATTTAAATTCAATATTTTTCTTGATAAATATCTTGTGTTTTTAAGGATTTTATTTGCTACCTAGAGCATGGTTTTAACTAGACAAGTATGGAGTTCTACTTGCATGTCTTGATTTAGTTCTTGTACACTAATTATAGATTATCATTTTGACTCTTTCATGTCATCTTTCCACTCATTTTGGATTTGTTTTGCAACCCTTTTTGAGCAGATTAGAGACGAAAATTCAAGGAGGTTGTGAGTATTTGAGGCATCATTTCTCGAAAGGCCTAGTTCTACTTTGAGGGCAACAAATTTCTCTCATTAGGTTGTGGGCTAGAGGAGGCTTAGCCTCTCTCCTTAGCGCTGAATACAACTCTCTTTGTGGCTGATTTGATTGCTGCAAATTTGTTTCTTGTATTTTCAGATTTTGTCAATGACTCTCTTGTAGTTGTTACTTGAAGAGATCTAGCCCTTGGAAGTGGCATGTTGTAAAAGACTCATTTGGTTTTCTTGGGAAGTCTTCTCAAAAGGCTTTTCTTTTCTCTCTTTGTAACCAATCTTTAATAAAAAAAATATTTTTTCTTGTGAGGGAGCTTGGGATCTTTCCCATGGTATCCTTTCGCCCCATTTAGAGGGAGGATCATTGCTTTTGGGTGGACTAATCTCTTAGTATAGTTACTCCATTTGTCTTTGTTAATCTCATTGCTAAGCTCATTTGTGCATGATTAGTTTCTTAACATAACACTCACATCCATTCTCATTTTAGCATACATTTGAGATTGGTTTATATTTGTGATTTCCATTTCTTGAATACTTGTATTGGGCAATCTACTACAACACACGCAATTTTTCTTTTGATGCAAGCAAGTATTTTATATTTACCGGGCAAGCTTAAACTAGTTTAATTTATCCATCTACTTTGGTTTCACAAGTCTATTGAACACATTGCTTTATCATTGTCAATTTATATTATGTGGCATTATCATTATTGTTGGGTCTTTGTTGTGTCACTCCATTGAAGCAATTTAACATTGATTTCATTTACTTGCAAATCAACATATTTGGAACTTGTGGAGCTACATTGAGCTAATTGTTTCACTTTCCCTTTCCATTGAAAGATATTGGTATTATTTATTTGAGCATTGTCTTTTATTCTGAGCACTAATATCAATACTTTTTTGGAAGCAATAACACTCGCTCATGCATTTCATCTAGGCATTTTAGTATAAGAAGGCTTCCAAGTGAGGCCCCAAGCCTCACTAAAATTAACCTTCAAGCATAAGCTTGGTTGATAGAATATATAGAGAAAAATACTTTCTTGGAAAGTTCTTCCATTTGGTACAAATAAGGTAAAAGCATGTGACCTTGCAGTCATGAAGGTGGCTTGTCCCCTTGTAGGAATGAAGGCACACGCTGGCTCGTAAGATTTAGGGGACAAGTATCATTAATGACACCTCCATGCCCTCGCCCCCTCTTTCTTACAATCACCCCAATTTTTACCCTTTGGTAAGAGCTCAAGAGGAGGACTTCTCATTTAGATTAAAAATAACCAAGACTAATTGCATTCAAATCTAGTATAGGTGCATCTCATGCTAATACATCTTATGATTTCACTTGCAATTGTCCATTTTACTTGTCATTATTGAATATTTTATGTTGGCAAGCATTGTTTCATTTTCCTTTTGCAAGTAGAACACTAATTGATTTTCCTTTTGCAAGATATCTCTATATGCTTTGATTTAGGCATTGATTATATTTTAAAAGCATTTTATATCTTGTATAAATTATCGTGCTAACATCTTTGTCTCCATTTCAGGATTGCTTTGCTTTCATTTTTTGAAGCATTTTACTTTTGTTTTGAGCAAATATATCTTTCATTCTTGTTGAGCAATTTATCTTAAGGCACTGGTTTTATGGTTTTAATATGTTAATGATTTTTATTGCTCATATCATATTTTGCTCATAATTCTTAAAAGTAATCCACTTTCACTTTAACATCTCTCTTAGAATCTCACATTTCTTTTATCTTAGTTTTCCATATTAGGGACCACCCCCCATAGCTAACCTAGGAGATCGCTTAAACAAAGAGGGGATTTAGTGTGACAACCCCTTCTCTTAGTTCCCTGCCACCAACCACATCTTGTGGGGTTGAAGGCTTTTTTCACTGACTTGTAGGTAGGTGTAGGCGGCAGGGTTAACACCCCTAATGTTAGATATGGTCCTCTATGATGCTTTTATGGTTTGATGTCCCTAATGAAGTTAATCTCACTTGATCTTGGAGGTTTTGTTTAGGTGATATCAAACATGCAGAAGAGATCCCTTGAGGGATAAGTCCATTCCACTTTAGTGCCTTCCAGTGGGTTCTTTGCCACTTTTTGAGAGCACACCTAACTTTGTGGCCCAAGCATTGGCCCTCTAGAGATGAGCGTTGGGCCTTGAGTAGCTTCCACATGATGCTAAGCCCTTTGATGTACCTCCAGATGTTGAAACGCTGAGCCCAAATGCTTGGGTGTTTGACAATTTGATGATGTTCCTAGATGGGCCTAGGACGTCCCTAAGCCGACCTTGACCCTGTTTGATGAACGATACCTTCTTTTAGAACCTAGAAGAGGATGTTTATCACTGCGATGACTTGGGAGGTCTATCACATCCCTCTTTGATGCCAAACCTTGCCATTAGAGGTGTCGCGTCACTCCCACATGATTGAAATAGGTGACGTAGAGCCTCTCTTGGATGATGTCATGGTGGAGGAGGCACCATTTGTAGATGTACACATGCACTTTGGGATTTTCTTGGAGTGAGCACTCTTGGACCCTTTTCTCAGTTCCTTGATGTTTTATTGCCTGTTTTGGAGGATGCCCATCGCGAAGACTACTTTTGTCCCACATGTGTGGGTTTGGTATTTTATTGTGTTTTAAAGCTATTTCAAGGTTTGATTGCGACTTCTGACCTAGTTGAACACTCATGTAAACTTTTTTAGGGGTTTTTCTTATAAAATTAATGAAATAAGGCTTGTTTATCCTCATATCAATAGAGGGGAGGCTTATTCACTTTCTATCATCATTCATTATCACACTTCTCCCTCTTTGGTAGTGCGCACTAGCTCTTTGTCTCTTTTCTACTTGGCTGCAATGTGATTTCTATGGTGCAAATTGCTTTTGGTGGGTGACTTTTGCTCGAAGTTGGTTTGTTGGGATTGATTGAAGATATTCTTGTGGAAATTTTGTAAGTTTGTTGCTTATCTTCTATATTTTGCATGCTATATTGTGTAAATTAGGGTTTCTAGATGTTGCATCGTTAAAATTGCTATTTTTATCTAGAAAACTTGATTCTCTGTGCTGTGCGAAATTGTTTGCTTTGAATTCTTCAAGAGAACTTTGAGTTGTGCATCCGTTGAATTTAAAATCTTCCTATTTGTTAGGATATTCCGACACATAGGAAATAGTTAAGTACAACTTGGTCTAGTACAGAGTTAGGTATAGAGTTAGGTAAAGTGTGTTTCTTTACCGTTGTACATTTTGTAACTTACAATCCGACGGTCACGATATGTAGTGATCCGACGGTTCATTCTCTCCTCGGTATTACCGACACTTGATTCGTGGCTTGACACCCGATTGGTCCATGATTTCTATTTAAAGCGCATGGAGGGTCATTTGTAGGGGAATCCATGCATGAGAGAAGCATATGTAAATTTTCATTCTTTTATTAATAAATTGCCTGAAGTGGCCGCGTTGGCTCAGGCCATGGACTGTTTCCCTCTTTGAGGGTTTTAACCACGTCAAAAATATTGGTGTACTGATCTGCGATGTGGTTGTGAGCGGTGTCCTTTGGTGTTCTGTCTGAGGAACTTACCCTGTAAATTCCTACATGGTATCCGAGCTATTTGAGGGCCGCGTCCGTTGGTGATCCAAATCTGAAGCCGGTAGAACTGCATCCGACTGCTGTTTCCTAGTTCTACTGTTTCTGACTGCTTTCGGGCCGATAGGACTGCTCTGTTGTGTTGGGAGCATCTGTTCCAGTGAGGAACCCCTTTCGTTTCATGCGAAAAGGTTTCCGGTAGCCCTAGCTGCGTCATTTTTAAGATCTGGAGGTATACAGTGTTTATTTGCAGTTTACAGTTATTTTCTCTTTGTTTATTTCGGTTTCAGTTTATTTAGCTTTTTTTATTACCGGATCTATACCTTTCATTTCTACGTATGCTCTTTGCCCTGCGACTCTGTGCGATCTGGGCAAATCAGAAACAGAAAGGAAGGATTTTTCTCATGCGTATGCTCTTTTCCCTGCACCGTAGTGTGATCTTGGAAAATCAGAAACATTGAGAAAAATATTTAGTTTCCGGCTAAAGCTAACTTTGAGCCGCAAGGTTCATTTTTGAAAATATTTAGTTTTTCGGCTAAAGCAAACTTCGAGCCGTAAGGTTCGTTTTCTTTGCATGTCCGTATTGGGTTTTGTGTTTTTTGTTTTGTAGGGAAAAAGAGCTTTCTCAAAGCAAGCATGCAACCCAAAGCACCCCCCCCCCCCCTCTCTCTCTCTCTCTCAAATTTTTTGTATAGCTCAATTGGTTCAAAGCTATTTTAAAAGAGTAGAGGTCTTGGGTTCAAGTCTCCATTTTGTGGGGGCGGAATTTTTCATTTCCGCACATTCTCGCACTTCGTCGGCAACTTCATCAACTTTTTTCAAAAAGCCATAACTTCTTCATCTGTAAGCCGTTTTCAGAGCCGTTTTTTTTAAACCAGCCTAATTTTTCGAGATCTATCCATTGGAACACTTATTTTCAGCATCTTTAGCTTCAGTTTCCGTTGAAATGGAAAGTCAATACCAAGTTACCCTTGACAGCACCAACTACTTCCAATGGTTGTCCTACATTGAGGATTTACTTAGAAGTAAAGGTCTCTACAGAATAGCCTCAGGTCAAGAAAAGAAACCGAAGGATGAAGATAAAGCTACTAAATGGGAAAATAGGCAAGATCAAGCACGTGGATTGATAGGGATGTCTATTTCTCCAGATCTTAGATTCCATATTGCAGAACTTGATACTCCTGATGAAGCAATGAAACAAATCAATAAAGTTTTTGGGATTAAAAATGAACTTAGAGCCCATCAACTTGAAAATGAGTTGCTTACATTGGACCCTAATAATTTTTCTTGCATTGAAGATTTCTTGTCCAAGTTCAAGACCCTTAGATATCTCTTGGAAGGTGTTAAAGTTAAGAAAAAAGATAGTAACCTTATCTATTCCATTCTTACAAAGTTGGGACCAGCCTACTCTGTGTTTGTTTCCACCTTCCATTCTACAAGAGAAGCCTTCATTTCTCAAGGAACAGACTACAAGTCCCCTTCCTTTGACTCTTTTTGTGATTCTTTAATAAGAGAACAAGAAAAACTCTTACACCTTGGTCTTCTTAATCTTGGAAACTCTTCCAAGAAAGCGTTAGCCGCCCAGCAGCAACCAAATTCAAAGAATCCTAAGAAGTCATATCCTAAGAACAATGGTCCTAAACCAAACAAGGGTCCTAAGCAATCTCAGCCTCAAAATGAAAAATCATTTCAACAAAATGATAAGACAAATAAAAACAAATGGAAGAAGACTGATAGACATTGCAACTTTTGTAATCGAGATGGCCACTTAGAATCCAAATGCTTTAAGAAGATGGAAGCCTTGGAAGCAGCGATGAAGAAACATAACATCCATGTGGAGCATTCTTCAACTTCAACTTCATCTTCAGGAATGGCACTTTCTGCATGTGGTTGTCAATCATCTCGGTCTGGTTATGCATTAAATGTATCTTCTTCTTCTCATTCTCATGAGTGGCTCATTGATTCTGGAGCTTCTTATTACATGGCCAAAAACAAAGCCATGTTTTCTTCTTTAAATGATTGTAACACCAAAAATATATATGTTGGTGATGATAGATCTCTTAGTGTTGTAGGGACTGGAACTGTTCATCTAGACAATGGTCAGTTTAATGATGTATTGTGTTCCAACCTTATCCTGCAACCTTCTATCTATATATCAGATAACTCATTCAGGTGAAGGTAAAATCGTTGAATTTTCACCTCATGATGTTGTAATCAAGGACCTAAGAGATCCTAAAAAGATTTTAGCTACTGGCATTGCTGATGATTCTACAAGGTTGTATAAGTTTCACAACTTTGGGTCATCAAATCTTCCCTCAGTATTTGTTGCTCATAACGATGAAGTGAGCAAACTTTGGCATGAGCGATTTGGTCACTTAAACTATCGCTCCCTTTAGCATCTATGTAAAGAAAATATGGTGACAGGTCTTCCTACGGTATCTTGCAGAGATGGTGTTTGTTCCGGATGTGTACTCGAAAACATCATTGGGAGAGTTTTGAAAAACGTGCCTCTTGGCATGCCTCAGCCCCTTTACAGCTTGTGCACAGTGATTTATGTGGTCCACTTCCAATTGTGTCATTCTCTGGCTGCAAGTATTTGTTAACTTTAATTGATGATTTCTCCAGCCGCACTTGGGTATACTTTTTAAAACTCAAGAATGAAGTATTTAACACATTTTTGGCCTTCAAGGCCTTTGTTGAAAAACAATCTGGACATCAAATTCTTAAGCTAAGTTTTGATAATGGCAGAGAATATGTTAAAAACACATTCACCAACTATTGCACTGAGAATGGAATTCAAATGCAACATACTGTTCCATATACTCCACAACAAAATGGTGTAGCTGAAAGGAAGAATCGCACCTTAAAGGAAATGGCTAATTGTATGCTACAATCTAAAGGACTTGGTCTTAGTTTTTGGGCAGAAGCAATTAACTGTGCAAATTACATAATAAATCGCACTCCTACTAAGGCTTTAAAGAATATCACTCCAGAAGAAGCATGGAGCTCAATCAAACCAGATGTAAGTCACTTTCGTGTTTTTGGAAGTGAAGCGTGGGCCCATATTCCAGATGAAAAGCATAAAGCTTTAGAACCTAAGAGTGAAAAATGTACTTTTGTTGGATATTCTGAAGATGTCAAAGGCTATAGACTTATTCCATTTAAGTCCAAAAATGTTATCATTAGAAGAGATGTAAAATTTGATGAAAATATATCGGCCTGCGAGCCTAGTCCGGCGGATGTGCCACCTCTTCCTATCTCTTCTACTTTTGAAAACATTTCTTCTTCAGATGATGAAAGTGAGGATGACAATCCTCCCCCACCATCTCAGGATCCTCCTTCAGCTCCTCAGCTTCCAAAATGGGTTCGTGCTACTCGAGATGCAGCAGGTGATCTTGCCGGTGATCCTACAGATCAGCGACGCACACGTTCTCAGTTTGACAGAGCCTCTTCTTTACTGGCTCAAGCTCCAGTAAATTATGATCCTGACACCTTTGCAGAAGCTTCAGGCCATCCAGATTGGGAAGCAGCTATGAATGAAGAATATCATTCATTATTGGCAAATGATACATGGGATCTTGTTCCTCTACCAAAGGGACGAAAACTTGTTAGATGCAAATGGGTTTACAGAACCAAGTATGGACCAGATGGGAAAGTTGATAAACATAAAGCTCGTCTTGTTGCTAAAGGTTTTTCACAGGTTGAAGGCATTGACTACACTGAAACCTTCTCCCCTGTTGCCAAAATGAAATCTATCCGTCTTGTTCTTTCCCTTGCTGCCTTGTTCAAATGGGAAGTCCATCAGATGGATGTTAAATCTGCCTTCTTGCATGGGGACTTGCATGAAGAAATCTACATGGAACAACCCATTGGCTTCATAAAAACAGACTCCAGCCTTGTATGTCGACTTAAGAAATCCCTTTATGGTCTCAAGCAAGCTCCTCGAGCTTGGTATGCCAAAATGGATAGCTTTCTTTTAGAATCTGGCTTTTCTAGGTGTCATTCTGACAATACTGTCTACACCAAGAAAGTGGGCAAGTCTCTTATCATTCTTGTTCTTTATGTTGATGATCTTATCCTTACCGGTAGTGATCCCAACCTTATAAACCATGTGAAGTCTAGCCTTAAAAGGAAGTTTGAAATGACAGACTTAGGACACTTACATTATTTTCTCGGTCTTCAAGTCTTGCAATCCAAGGAAGGTATTTCCCTTTCTCAGTCCAAGTATGCATGTGATATTCTACGCCACTTTCACATGGAAGACTGTAAGCCAACCCCTTCTCCCTTTCAGTCTGGAGTCAAACTTTCAGTCACTTGTACTTCTCCTGAAGTTGATGCTACCTTATACCGTCAACTTGTAGGAAAACTTTTGTATCTAACCCATACTCGTCCTGACCTTTCCTTTGCTGTTGGCCTTGTTGCTCGGTTTATGCAAAGCCCACGTGAAAGTCATTGGAAAGCAGCTAAAAGAATACTTCGTTATGTTCGAGGTACAGTTCAGTTTGGGATTCATTACAGTGCCGAAGTAGCTCCTCTATTGGTTGGTTTCACTGATTCTGATTGGGCTGGTGACCCTGATGATCGGAAGTCTACTACCGGTTATGTGTTCACTCTTGGTTCAGGACCTATTACATGGGCTTGTAAGAAACAAGCTGTCATTTCTCTTTCATCAGCAGAAGCAGAGTATCGTGGTGCCGTAGAAGCTAGTAAGGAAGCCTTGTGGCTTCGTCAGATCCTGTCAGAGTTTCGCTTTCAGCAGCAGCATCCGACTACACTTTGGTGTGATAATCAAAGTGCCATTCAGCTATGCAAAGATCCAGTCCAACATCAGCGCAGCAAACACATTGAACTGCACATGCACTTCATCAGAAAGCTCATTCATGACCATGTTCTTGAAGTGCAATATTGTTCAACAGATGATCAAGTTGCAGACATCTTTACAAAGGCTCTCACAGAGGCGAAGTTCACTAAACTTCGATTTATGGTTGGAGTTCAGGAAGTTGTCATTAAGGGGGGATAGGCTCTAGTGCCTCCTTCCTTCTCCTATTGTGTCATATTTGTAAATCCTTCAATCCTATCCCAAGTTGTTCTTAAGGGGGGATGTTAGGATATTCCGACACATAGGAAATAGTTAAGTACAACTTGGTCTAGTATAGAGTTAGGTAAAGTGTGTTTCTTTACCGTTGTACATTTTGTAACTTACAATCCGACGGTCACGATATGTAGTGATCCGACGGTTCATTCTCTCCTCGGTATTACTGACACTTGATCCGTGGCTTGACACCCGATTGGTCCATGATTTCTATTTAAAGCACATGGAGGGTCATTTGTAGGGGAATCCGTGCATGAGAGAAGCATATGTAAATTTTCATTCTTTTATTAATAAATTGCCTGAAGTGGCCGCGTCGGCTCAGGCCGTGGACTGTTTCCCTCTTTGAGGGTTTTAACCACGTCAAAAATACTGGTGTATTGATCTGCGATCTGGTTGTGAGCGGTGTCCTTTGGTGTTCTGTCTGAGGAACTTACCCTGTAAATTCCTACACTATTAAGGAAACCACTAGGGTTTGTAGGAAGAGTCCTTAGCACTCTCACCCTCTTCATCAATGCCATCCTCAATGAATTTGCCCTTGTAGAGTAGTGATCACTTCTATACTTTAACTATTCTCTCTCTCTCTTCTCTCCAACATTCTAGATGTCTAGCGTTGAACACTCATGTAAACTTTTTTAGGTGTTTTTCTTATAAAATTAATGAAATAAGGCTTGTTTATCCTCATATCAATAGAGGGGAGGCTTATTCACTTTCCATCATCATTCATCATCACACTTCTCCCTCTTTGGTATTGTGCACTGGCTCTTTGTCTCTTTTCTACTTGGCTGCAATGTGATTTCTATGGTGCGAATTGCTTTTGGTGGGTGATTTTTGCTCGAAGTTGGTTTGTTGGGATTGATTGAAGATATTCTTGTGGAAATTTTGTAAGTTTGTTTCTTATCTTCTATATTTTGCATGCTATATTGTGTAAATTAGGGTTTCTAGATGTTGCATCGTTAAAATTGCTATTTTTATCTAGAAAACTTGATTCTCTATGCCATGCAAAATTGTTTTCTTTGAATCCTTCAAGAGAACTTTGAGTTGTGCATCTATTGAATTTAAAATCTTCCTATTAAGGAAGCCACTAGGGTTTGTAGGAGGAGTCCTTAGCACCCTCACCCTCTTCATCAATGCCATCCTCATTGAATTTGCCCATGTAGAGTAGTGATCACTTCTCTACTTTAACTATTCTCTCTCTCTCTTCTCTCCAACATTCTAGATGTCTAGGGTTAGGGCTAGGGTTTCCTTGAAATATTGCTAAAAGGTAATTTTACTTGAAGTGTTATTGCCCTTTTGTAGGAATTGCATTTAAGAACTGGTAAAAAACAAATTATAGCTTTAATTGCATTGAAAACCTTAATGCAAGGGCCAACATCATCATTTGTATTACTGTGTTATGTATGTTTTAGCCATAAAAACTCTTTTGCAAACCCTAAACCTTGCATATCTAATTGATAACCTTACTCCTTTGTTAACCTATTATTGTAAGGCTATTTCTTCTAGTTGTTATGTGACATTGCATGCCATATCATTGAAAATCTATCAAACCCTTACTTATAACGACTTTCTAATTTACTTAAGTGGTCTAAGGATAGAGTGCTAGTACCCTATCCCAATCATTAGACTTTTTCATCAACTTGAACCCTTCTTGTTGAATATTTTTAAGTGATTTGTATATAGGGAAGTCTCCCTTGTTGTTTATTTTTCCACTTAATAATTGGTAAAACACTATTGAGGTGACAATGGTGGCCGATCTCTTGTTGCCATGAGGTCTGGATCTGCTTAGTGAGGCTTTGCATTGGGCTTGCTAGATTTTGCGGTAACATTTTTGGCGTCGTTGCTGGGGTGGAATTGAGCCCACCTCCTCATAATCTGAAGTCTATGCTTCAAGATTTATTGATGAGATCATCCCAAAGCCCATGTTGAATTCCTCATTTGGTGACTCCTAAAACCAATTCCTGCACTCAAGGCTCTAATAGTTGGTCAAAAGGAGTCATTCCTCCTAGAAAGAAGACTAATCGTAATACCAATACCATTTCTACCTCTATTATAACTTTTCCTCTCCTAAGATCAAATGCTTCTTTGGTAGTCCTATCTCAACCACAATGTCCAAGTCATGGCGAAACACTGCATACAAGCCCCTTGATATAAGTGGCATTCCAGATATCCCCATAAACTTCTTGAGAAGTACAAAAAGTGGATGCCCAAGTTCAATGGGATTGATGCGATCACGGGTGAAAAACATATGGATGAGTTCTACTAGTGTGTTGGTGGAAGGATGATTCTAGAGGAAGATGGTCAAAAGGAGCCATTCCATCTAGAAAGAAGACTAATCGTAATACCAATACCATTTCTACCTCTATTATAACTTTTCCTCTCCTAAGATCAAATGCCTCTTTGGTAGTCCTACCTCAACCACAATGTCGAAGTCATGGTGAAACATTGCATACAAGCCCCTTGATATAAGTGGCACTCCAGATATCCCCATAAAATTCTTGAGAAGTATGAAGAGTGGATGTCCAAGTTCAATGGGATTGATGCGATCACAGGTGAAAAACATATGGATGAGTTTTACTAGTGTGTTGGTGGAAGGATGATTCTAGAGGAAGATGTGGTTATGATGTTGTTTGCCCTTTCCTTGGAAGGAAATGCTAGGGATTGGCACCTAGATTTTCCCGCGAGGGTACTTAAAGACTGGGGTCAACTCCATGAAGCATTTACCAAAAGATGGGCCACTATCAAGGAAGGCATGCAACCCAAGTTCCAAAAAGCTAAGAAGAATGACAATGAGAATGTTAAGGACTTCACACGAAGGTTTGACGAATTACTCAAAGAAGTGCAATTCTTGTACAAACCTATTGACAAGACCATCCTTGCACTATACATTGATGCTTTCCCTCGACATATATCTTGTGCATTGAAGGACAAGGATTCTCAGAGCCTTGACCAAGCCAAGGGATTTGCTATAACCGTTAAATGCAATCTGACTACATTTAAGATTGATTTGCTTGCATACCTTCAAGCCAAAATGGAGGTCAAATCTAAGCCATTGGCCAAAGTTGATCCCACCTTGCAAGCCTTTGCCCAAAAGTTTGACAAGATTACTAATAAGCTAATGCAATGGAAAACGACCACAATGAACAAATTGACCATTTTAGATAGAGAGAGGGTCTCGTTAAGACTATCCTCCTAAGTCTCAATTAAGAATGATAGGACCCATAAATGAAATCCTAATAGTGGAAAGAATACCTATGAACAAGCTATCCCCTAATACCCTTTCCCCCACCAACATGATCAACCAAGAAGTTTTTCATTGGTGTCAAAAGTGTAATGAACTCCATAGTGAAGAAGAGTTCCCATATAATCAGGCTGAAGAGGAGGATAACCTAGAGCATTAGAAATTGATCAATGACTTTGGTCCTTTCACTGCTTTGCTTAATGATACTTCATCCCTTCCTCAACAATAGCATGAAGTACTAACCAAAGAACATGATAAATAACACGACGAGCATATTAATGTTGTTAAGCCAGGGATAGGTTCAAAGGGTTGCAACTTGCATTATACTAGGAAGAATAATGAGCCGAGTAACCCTGGAGCTAGTAGTGCTGCTCCCCAAAGAAATGCGACTGAAGCACTTGTTCCCACTAGTAAAAATATTCCCAAGGTTATTCCCTCTAATGTCAGCAATGGTGTATCATTAGATGTAGATGTGGGAATAGTTCTAACCAAGGTGAATGTGCCCATCCCAATCTTGGAGCTTGTGAAGCTTGGACTTCAGAAAGGTCAAGTTAGGAAGATTTTCAACCTTGATAAGGAACCTGAGGACCCTCCTGTGATATTACAAAACATGTATTACAATCAAAAGGGTGCACCTAATTTGTTTTCTCTAGTACTCAGTGACTTGCTATTGCACAATTGTATGGTCGACTCCAGAGCCTCTGCTAATTTTAGGCCTTTATGAATAATGAATCAGTTAGAGCTCCAATTTACTAGACCTTACTGGAATGTGTGCGATTTTGAATCAAAGTCTATTCTTATGCATGGTTTAAACTTTAATCGAAGATGTTAAGATTGCAGTGGTTGCTAATAAGGATATAATTGTGTTGATGGATATAGTGGTAATTGATGTTCTCAATGTTGAGAAACCAAGTAAAATGTGTACAAGTACTATTCGTGAACTTATAATAATTATTTGTGAATTATTAGGGCTTCTTTTAATCTTCTTCATCAAATTATTACACTTCAGAAACCCAACTAATAACAGAAAAAAGAAAGTAGAGATCCCTGTGCACAGTAGACAAGAGACACCAGAATTAGGCCAGTGGCCAAGGCAAAATCCACAAGGGGAAAACCCAACAAGTTTCTTTCCTTGGAGAATCAATCCAACATGAGATATCAAAGTCAAGTTATGGTCAACTTCACCAAGTGTCCAAGTCAACCCTCTATCACAATTGTTAACCATCGAAGTCACCACAAATTTTCTGTACGAGTTTGGATCTTCTGCTAGTCACCACAGACCATTTGTCCCAATTCGTATTTTTGTCATACAATATACCACAGATAGTTAGATCTTTGTCACAGACAATTCAAGTTTCTACACAGTTCGGATCTCTGTCACACCACAGAGAATCCAAATCACTGCCACACACAATATTGATATTCTATCACACCACAGACAAATTCGGATCACTGTCAAAGTATCACCATAGGTTTGGATGCTTCACAGACGTTATCACAGGTTTGAACTGCGCACAGAGTATCAACACAGGTTCTGATGCTTCATAGATTCTATCACAAGTTCAGACTGCTCATAGAGTATCCCCACAGGTTTAGATGCTTCACAGATGCTATCATAGGATCAGGCTGCTCACAGAGTATCACTACAGGTTCAGATGCTTCACAGATGCTATGACAGGTTCAGATTGCTCACTAACTTACTTCGCTTGAAAAAATATCATATTTGCCTCATCGAAGTTACTTTGGAGGAGAGCAAACATGCCAATTTATAGTTGTTCGTCCATGCCAAGGGGCACAACTCTTGGGCAGGCTGACTTGAAGAGAAGAGAGGCCGATTTAAACACTTGGGGATTCAAATAAATTTAGATCTGATCTTTAATAAATAAAAATAATTTTGAGCATGAAAATCATGCTTTCCATGTACATGAATGACAAATATATAATATGAAGACCAACTATAGCTACAAACTTCAACACTTCCTCTTCACTATGGAGGTATTCATAATGACTAACAAGAAAATCTCAGGTTGACAAAATTCTCTAAGGAGAGATCAAGACTAAGATAAGCATCGCCATCAATATTATTACCAACATCAACAACATTGTCGTAACTCAGTCAGTACCCTTGACGTATGGCACACAAGCTCACTCTAGAGAGATTAGAGCATGATGCTGGGAGGCTACAACCTCTGGGATTATTGCCACCTCGCTCACACACCTAAGTTAATGTGAGAAAAATCCTCAACCCCACTAGGTGCGGCCTTGGTGGCAAAGCTCAGAGAAGGGGCTGTTACCTAATCTCAACACTCTCCGTCTAGGTTCTCTCCTAGCTAAAGCCAAGGGGGGTGGACCCTAAGGAAGGATTCTAAAAGAAATCTTGTTAAACTAACAAGTTCTAGGAGATAGTTAGTACATCAGTTAGAACATTCACCATTCAACAACTTGAAATGATAACTTGAAGCAAATAAATGATTAAAAAGTACAAATAACTATGAGCATACACATATTGACAATGTAGATATAACAAATAGATTCAACAAGATAGATCCTGCAAGGAAAGTATATGTGAGTAGACCAGTGCCAATATAATATACTTGCAAGAAATATATGCTCAAAATGAAATCACAATACTTGCATGTAAAATACATCTTTCAAGATACAATAAGTTGCAAGAATGGAAAGCTGCAAAGCAAATGTTAGTGAATCAATGCAAAACCACACTATCTAAAGATTTGCTTACAACCTTGAAAGATGAGCAACTAGATAGAAAGTGAAACTTGCAAGTGAACACAATTTGTACTTGAAAATGAGAATTGCTCAAATATGATATAATGGCATCAAAGAAAACTTAACATGAGCATGGAATGAAATGGACAAATACATAAAGTAAAATGCTTGCAAGTAAAATAAATGTAGATGCTCACAATCCAACTTGTATGTGTTTGAGAAATAGCTCAAATGATAACCAATTACATGCAAGGTGAAACAAAGTTGTAGGTGAGTGTGTAAAACAAAGTCTCTTTGGTAAATTTAAATCTATGCCTATTCTAGGGTGATATCTTCCACTAAACTCCTTTAACTTGGTAAGTACTATGTGTGAGTTGCAAGAAGGCTAGGACGAGGAGGCACTAGTCCATCGTTACCGATACCCGCCTAGTTTCTCTTGCAATCCGCATGCCTTTGTTCCTACAAGGGGACTAAGCCACACGAGGACTGTGAGGTCATCGTTTTAACCTTTCATCCAAACTCAAATCAAGGAAGTTGAATGAAAATTAGGGAAGATTTGTGCTAAATGTCTATCAACCAAGCTTATGCTTGGAGGTTAATTTTAGTAGTGCAAGTTGTGATGCAATGATGTTTTACAAGTAAAGATAATATTCCAAAATGTGAAGTGTTGCAAGATGTCTCAAGGAAATATACTCATTCACAAATTTAAGAAATGAAATACTTGCATAAACCAATGAAGTGGAAACTCAAAGATGCTAGAATATGGCTGCAAATTAGGTGTTAAAATCAACAAATCAACATGGGATATGGATTGACATTACATGTAAATATGATCATGAAATTAAACCATGAACTTAAGAGCATGAAAGAAGGGATATATCATCAAGAAGAACAAGTTATATCAGCTGCAAAATCAGATTAGAATATGAATTGTTCAAATTAACCAAAGTGAGAGAGTGAAATGTTAGATCTATGGCATGTGAAAAATGAAGACAAAATTGCAAAAAAATAAATCAACTTAAGCAAAAAGAATAAGATCACACATGCAAGGATCCTCTCCTAAGAGAGAGGGGTGGGATGCCAAGAGGATGCTCCTCAAGCTCCCTCAAAGAATTTTTGTATTTTATTAAAATGACAAAGCCCTCTAATGAAAAGAGTACTTGGATTCTTTGAAGAGAGTTTACAAAGGGGCTCAAAGAGCAATTACTCTTCCTCAAGTAAACTAAATATAAAGAAAGAAACAATTACAAAGGGTTCCAACAAAGTATAATGAGAAGTCCCCAAATAGGACACTTTGCTTTCCTCAAGATGTATGATTTCTCAACCAATGGGTTCTCAAGGAAGGAAGCCCCTTGCAATAGAATATGATAGAAGGGAAGTAGTTTTTAAGAGAAAAATTTGGACGAGTAAGGCTCCAATAATATGCCCTTGATCTTCAAACAATACTCCTCAAAAGGAAGCCCTCCAATCCTCCTAGAGATTTACACAAGGGAAGAAATAGAAACAAGTTAGCTTCATGATTATTTTTCAAAGAAGTAATGTACAATATAGAACCATATTTACGAGAATCAGACCGGTCATTGAACCAATAGACCCCTCGGACCGGGAACCAGTCAGAACTGTACAAAAACCGGACCAAAAAACCGGTCAACCAAAAACACATAAAATATTCAAATTTTTAAGAAAAACATATATATTCATGTGCATCCATATGAACCCAAACCATTTATACACAAATAAGCAAAAGTTCTCATTTATATAACATGTAAGGGTGCACATAACCAAAATAGCTCTGAGTGCAATCCATCTCTAAACCGAAAATACATTAGCAAACAACCTCCACATGGCCTCTAGCATGCAAAACAAATTATGCTACAACAAATACCTACATATCATCAAAACCATTGCCTATATTGGGATCTTTGTCATCAATATCAACCTTTAAGCATTAGGTAGAAAAATCATAGCATGTCAAGTCAAGATTCTGTTTGAGTGATGGGTATTTTTTTAGTAGGTTCATGATAGAGGAGTTCAACAACCAATGCCACTAACATCAAGGTACATAGAGGGCTTGGTGCTCTTGATTAAATACTAGTTCCATACCCTCGTACATGAGAAAATCCAATGTAGCATTGCAATCCCCCCAATCTTGAAATCCTGTAAAACTGTTAAGTTTGCTGGATTTTGAGTGAGATCTAAAATTCTACTTTCTCCATATGAAATCCAATGAGGTCAAAACCACTCCATATGAAATCTAGTGAGGTCAAAACCACTCTTAAACATTCTGAGTTATTTCATGGTAATGTTAAAAATTTAAGTAAAATGATGAAATTGATAGATAAAGGAAAATGTCATTTTACTTTAAGAATTTAACATTACCATGAAATGCATAGCAATAGTAGGGCAATATACTTGAATATTAGGCACCTATTATGGGCTAGTGCCCAACTAATACAAACATTAAAAAGAAAAAAAGCAAAACAGGGTCCACTTGCTGCGTTCTACGTGGCTTTATTGCACCGAACCAGACAAAAACAGTTCAAGTCACCAGTTGAACTAGATTTTGCCTCAAAACGGTCGCACTGATTTGAATCGGCTGGTCCAGTTCGGTCCTTATAACACTGTATAGAAAAAATGCATGCAACAAGAGAGGATCTCTCTTGTGCAAGCAAGGAAAGGCTAAGCCTTTCCAAAAGCTCTCAAAAGCTAGATTAATCGACTAAAGTACATAACATTGATTAAGAAAGATTTTGAATTTAGATTTTTTGATCTTAGTAAGCTAAGGTAAGGAAAAATCCCTCTTTCGATTTCTTTTGATGAGACCTTTGAGAACAAATTGATTGGGTCCTTTTACTCTTCCTCTTTAGAGTGAGTTCGTCTATATGAAGAGTTACCCCACGCCCAAGCAATCCTTAAACAAATTCTTAAATTATACACACTCTGAAAGAGATGTTAGCACTCATAAATGGATTAGATTAGATATATTTTAATGACGTCCACGAGACCTAACAGTCTAAGGTGTTGAAAAGTCTAGGGCATGAATAGTTAAAAGATTTCTCTGCTTGATAATTGCTTGTGATATACTTTTACTTCTTAGCTTATAGTCTTTTCTTCGTTATGTTATTATTGTGTTCTTTTCATCAAGACAATTAACAATATGCACAATAAAAGACAAGTGACACGGTATGTAGGCTTGTCAGTTAGGGCCAAAACCTCTCACCTCTTGAGAGGAAAACCTGATCAAAATTCTTCTTCTAGATCTTCAATTGATGAGTACCAAGACCATGACAAAGACTCTTGACTCTAGTATCCTCCCAATAACCTTGTCACTAACCTTGATGCTTTACCTCTTCCCTTCCTCGACGTTCTTCTTGATCTCGAACCGCTTTCCTAGGCTCCTTCTAGAGAAACTCGGTCTCTATCCTTCACACTGCTTCTTCTTCGCTTCTCCTAGAGAATCTCGGCCTCTATGATCTTGATTTCTAGCTCGGTCACCCTGAACAACTATCCCATAAGAAACTCTCCTTTGCTGACCCCAGAAGAAACTCTCCTAGAATAAACTTCTCCTTCACTATGCCTAAAAGAGACTCTCCTTCGCTTGCCCCGAAGAAACTCTCCCTTTGTTATCCCTTCTTTGCACTTTTTCTTGGAGCCTCTTCTTCGCACTTTTGCTTGAAAAATGCTTGTCAAGTTGCTTGCCTCTAAGTGAGGGCGAGTGTGGCTATATATACACCTCAGCACATGTCCTGTAGGCCGACATGATTACTAGTGGTTAGGCTGACTTCTTCTGGCAAATTCTTCCATCGTTGTAGGCCGACTTGAAGAGGATAAGTGACAAGGTCTCGGAGGATACTTTACATAGACAATTTTAACCTTTTACAAATTGTAACATCACTTCATTACATGACAATGACTCTATATTTTATGACTAGATGAAAAATAATTCCTAAAGACTCTCAATGGGAGTCTTGACTCAAAAATAAAGTCTCTTGCTCATGAAACCCATGAAGCAAGCAATACAATACTTTTATTTTTCTTCTTTACATCTCATTACATAAAATCATAATTACATGTCATTATGAAGACCGAGCTTAGTTACACTTTTCAACACTCCCTCTTAACTAGGGAGGTATTCATAATGGTACTTGGACATTCTCAATCTGAAGAATTTATCATAAGAAGAATTTCAGATTGGTAACTCATTTGTATAGCATCATATCAACCAACATTGTTATATAGCAAGGCCTTGACTAACAATTGCATCTCTCCACAAGATCTGAGCTCAATGCTGACGAGACCAATAATTTATAGACACTCTCATCATTGTCTCTCTCGGAACATCCCCTACTCGGGTACTCAGGGTGTGTTCCATGAGGACTATTCTTATCTTGGACTCCTAGCCCTCAAAGAATATTGGTCCTCCATGACTACTCTTCTATTGGATGCCCTATCTCATCCTCAAAGAGTATCAGATGCCAAATAATTACCCAATCCTCCATTTTGTCTTCCTTGGGGAAGACCAAAATGGTGTTGTTTCCCCTGAAATTGTTGCTGTTGTGGTTGTTATAATCATGAGGTATATCCCTTCTATTAGGACACTGCCTAGCATAGTGGCCAAACTTGTTGCAAATGAAGCATCTTCCATTCCTTCCATTTTTGAAACTCGACCTTCCTTGACATTGCTTCTTTGAACCTACATTGTTCTTCTTTATAGCATAAGCAGAGAATGCAATAGGATCATTCCGATTTGAAGGCATATCTAGTTCCATCATCCTTGTTTCTTCTTGAGAACATCTAGTCAACTATTTTTTAAAACCTCGAATCTTGTCGTTGTTAAGAATAATGGTATTGAACACGTGCCATTCACGAGGGAGTCTTCCAAGGGCAATGAGAGTAAGCTCCCTATTAGCGATAGCTTCTCCAATTGAAAGATCATTTTTGATCTGAGTAATCCTCATGAAGTAGGATTGAATGTCTTCATTTCTTCCCTTATTTATATCCTTTAGCTTGTTTTTGAGAAAGAGAACTTGGTTTGCATTGCTAGATTTGAACATGCCAACCAACCTGTCATATATCTCCTTTGATGTGTTCAAATCGGAGATGTAAGCAACTAAATGCTTATGAATAGAATCCCTGATGATCTTCTTTGCTTTGATTTCATCCTTCTTGTACTTTGTCTTAGCAGCAGCCAGTGCATTTGAAGGAGGTTACGAAATATTTCCCTACACATAATCCATAACATCTTGCTCTTCTAAAGTCAAATCAAGAGACATCTTCCATGCATGACAATCAGACTTATCATGAAGCTTATCATCAGACTTGAAGTAGGATGTGGAGGCCATTGAATCTTGTCCTTGATCAATGATTGCTCCTCTTAGTGATTGCTCTTCTCACTCTTGCTTGGGCTTTGTCTTCACCTCAACTTTGATACCATGTTAATTTTAGATAACAATGATATGTTCTATGCTTAAGAGCAATTTTACTTCAATTTTCTTATTAGCCCAATATCAATATCTAGTTTAGCAATCACATCAACATGATAGTAAAATGCAGATAGAACATAATCAATAACAGTAAAAGACAAGTCAAGATAAGAGGACACAAGATATGGCACCAACCAGGGACAAACCCCAATGTGGGGAAACCCTTGATCAATTCTTCTATTAATTCTTCAAAAGTTCAGCAGAGAAAGAGAGAGAGTACAATATGCAATTTTCACCTGCCCAATCAAAGTGAAATCTGATCAGTCAAACAGCAGTAACAGAGAGCTCTAACCAGAAAGTCAACAATGGTCAACAGGGCAGATTTTGACCTCCAAAACAGATTGGTCAAACTCGGTCAACTCGGTCTCCAACAGCTAGTCAAATCAGCCCAAAAACAGTCCAAAAAAGTCCAGTAAAATCTGGTCAACGAAAGTCAATGCTGCAGCAAACCCTTTTGCAGTCAACGCTGGTCAAACAGCCCTGATTTTTGTGCCCAGAAATACAGCCTACCCAAACAGAGATCTCCCACGCAAAACTGCAGCCAAAACAGGTCAACGCTGGTCAACGAAAGTCAAAACAGCCCTTTTGCAATTTCGGTCAATGCTGGTCAATGCAGGGACAGAAAACCCTTCTCTTCTTCGCACGTGTGAAGAGCTGCCTCTGAAATTCGTACCCAATCAACGAAGGAGAGAGAAGAATGAGTGTGACATGAGATGACAAAATGAGGAGGAGGCTCCTTGTATTTATATGCAACGTTGTGGGTTTGAGGGTGCAAATTAGATGGCTGGCCGACCTTAACGATTTGTCCATAATCAAAATAAATTCATAATTCCATTTGTACATGTCAGAATGAGATGATCTTTAGATCAATTTTACACCTCTCGGAGAGAGGAATCCAATAAAAATATCAGCTGCATCATATGAGCTGTCCAAGGTGAAGTTTTGTCCTAGTTGCCAAATTTAATGATTACACTCGTGCTATTTTGTTTACATGCACCTTTACATGCTATATAAATAAGAACTTTTGCATATTTGTGTATAAATTGTTTGGATTCATATGGATGCACATGAATGCATATGTTTTTCTTTAAAATTTGAATATTTTATGTATTTTTTTGTTCGACTAGTTTTTTAGTCTGGTTTTTTAACCAGTTCCCGGTTTGTGGGGTCTACCGGTTCAATTATGATAATATTGGGTTTGACTCATGATGACAAGATATATTTATATATTTGATGTTGTTCGTGTTGGCTGTCCACTTTTGAGTCCTTGATTGGACAACTATCAGGGTTCGATATTCACAATCAACTTTGATTTATCATTTTTGATTTGGCATCCACTACATCATATATTGGTGATTTTTCCATATTTATGTGCCAATGTGTTTATTTTATTTTTTTGTTAGTTTATATGTTTTTTTTGTGTTTTTTTGTTTGTTGTCTAGAGGAATTGGCAACTGGGCTGGTTTCATACTCGCATGGCACGGGGTCAATTCCAATTGCTACCATCAGAACCTCTAGGTGCCTACGTATGCCCCTTCTGCAGACACAAGTGAATCATGGGGATTTGAACTTTGAACCTTCTCGCACATAACACTTCATTTTCATGGCCATCACCAATTGAGCTGCCTCCCGGGGGCTGTTGTTAGTTTATATGTTTAAAAAATTGGAAAAAGATGATTTTATTTTGGATTTCTTAATACTTGCTGCGGTTTGCCAATTTTGATGGTCTTTTTGCTGATATAGCCAAGAAATTGTTTTCTGGATCCTTTCCCAATTTTTTGTTAAAGCCAATTTTTGTTCAGATTCTAGTTTGGCTGTTCTAAAAGCAGTGTAAGGGTACAAGAACCGACCAAACATGAGAGTCAAAACTGTTGTTGCAATTAATCATTGTACCTTGTTACAAAAGCATACTACATATTCCAGCACACACTACAAAGGTAATATCTGTCATGGTCTGAATGTCAAACTAGTGATTGAATATTTTTCCTGGACAACCAATTCCACATGGGTACCGTTTTGGATAGGGGGCATCCAAGTGTCCCAAAACCAGGTTTCCGAGACCTTCCTGTTTCTAGTGGGAGATATAAGTCTTCATCCTAGTGATTTTCCCTTCTGAATGAGGACTTCCACCTGCAGAGTCCTAGTCCCCAAGTGTAAGGACCTGCAGTCCTTGGCACGCCCACCCGATGTGCGACCGAGCTTGGTGTTGAACAAGCGAAGGTGGAAAAGGCGAAGTGCGAGCTCTACGACCAAGTGCGCGTGAGAACATGGTTATAATGCGCATGAGAAGTGGAGGGCGAGCATATTTATATGGTGGATAGCATGGGCATTCACTTGTCAAGCCGACGGTGGAAGAATAGTTGCGTTTGGGGTGTTGGCAATGGGCCGACCGAATGATGAAGCAAACAAAGGGCGTCAGTTGGGAGAATAACGCAGGTCGGTCGTGGAGATGGCTCACCATGCGTGCAGCATATATATTAGCGTGTTAGAGACTCATTTGGACATCGACGAACATCGCTCAAGGCACTCAAGCAAGAAGGAGAAGTGCGTAGTTCAAGAGTGAAGCCACAACTTGAAAAGTGAGGCACAGTTCTATGCGCCCAGCTTTGGGCAAGGCCGCACAGAGGTGAAACGCACGAGTCTTTAGTCTTGGGTGAGAGCGCGGGTAGGAGCACCCGTCGTTCGGACGAAGGAGCGCGAGTGAGACTTGGTGAAGTCGCCCGATGTGTAAACATAAAACGGTGGAGTTTTGGTGAAGTTGTGCGAAAGTGAAACGAGGGTGTCTTGGTGACTTGGTGAAGTCGCCCGCCCATCGTGCACAAGGTTCGGTTGTGAAGTGTGGAAGGCAGCTCGTGTGAGGGTGCGCTCGCCCGACTTGGGCAAAGAATCTTGGTTATCACACAGAGGTGTGAGAAGTTGTAATTTTGGCTAAGTATGAAACTTGGTGTTTCCAAGTATACTTGTAAAGCTTTGTAATATTGGAAAGTTGGATAATATAACATATTCGGGCAGACTCATTGTTCAGGGTGTTGCCTCTCCCTTTATACTGCGCAATTGTGTTCTCTTGTATAATTGCTGATGATAATGAATGTGTATGGGTGTTCATTGGTATAAAGGAAACTTAATAATTACTTGGTTGAGAAACACAAACTAAGTAGGACAAGTGGTTAGGCGTAGTCCATGAACATAAGTATTGGTGAAAAGAAAGTGTTCGGTGGTGCCGCACCTTGCCAAGTACGGTTGAAAGACTATCGTAGGCCTGGGGGCGTGACAGTTGGTATCAGAGCTCGGTGAAGGGCTGATCAGAGCAGGGTTTCTTGTGACGAAGTGCAGGTGTGCATACACTTGGAAGTTGGTGACAATGAAGTAGGTACTTGCTGGTGAAGGAAGTTGGGTTCACATACAAATGGAACAAGAACTCGTTCAGGTCGCAGGAACTTGGTGAAGCTGGTGAATGTGGTGAAGGCTGAAATGGAAAAGATGGTGGATGAACCTATGGAAGGCGAATCTAGCCACAATGCAGGTGAAGTCTTCTGGTACAAAGTGTTCGAACAGATGAGTATATGGAGTTCTGACTAGGTTTCGATGAAGGCTGAGAATATGAAGATTCGGGAAAGCTGTTCGAAGCTGAGGAAGGAACTTGAAGAACTCAAGTTTCAATGCGGAAGTATGATAGATGGTGAACTCAGGGAACTTGACAAGGAGATCCAACATAATGGACTTGATCTTCAAGAGCTCTTGGATGAAAGAGCCCGGTTGAGGAAGGAAAGTGCCATGGTGGAGACTGAAATCAAGCAGCTTGAGGATGAAATGAAGAAGAAGCTTCTTGATAAGAAGGTTGTTGTAATTGAGCAGGATGAGCTCGACTACATTGACAGGCTGGGGACTTACTACCGAGACAATCCAGAGGATGTTCGAAAGCTTAGTTCCATGAAGGTAGTCAATGGGCACTTGGTTGGTGCACTTGAGCAGAATGCGATGGAGGACAAGCTTGAAGGAAGTCAAGCTGGACCAAGATCGAATTGCTTAGAAGAGCCAAGCAAGGAAGTGAAGTACCTTAGGAGGAATGTCAAATTGGAGCACAAGCCAATGGACACTTCTGAGGCCGAGTTTTTGAAGAAGGTTGTTGATGTGAGACACAAGATAAAGCCGACAGAAGGAGGTGATGCCTTGAAGCTGAGTTTTGTGTAGGTGACCGTGAAGGGCAAGAGATTTGCAGCTTTGGTGGATACGGGGGCTACTCATAGCTTCTTGAGTAGGAAGGCAACAAAGTCTTTTGGGAAGAAAGCTGAAATGGAGAGGGAGTGGAGTGCTTTCAAAGCAGTCAACTCTACCATGAAAGCTGTTACTGGTGTGATGGAGAACACTCAGGTGAGAGTGGGCTCGTGGTTTGGAAAGTTGGACTTGAGGATTGTGGACATGGATGATCATTCTATAGTCTTGGGCAAGATTTCATGAAGCTTGCACAAGCCATACCAATGGTGGACCGGGACATTCTCTTGATCACAGCTGGAGGAAGAACTATGTTGGTTCCGATGAATAGAAGGAGTTGCTTGGGATATAGACCGAGGATGAATTCTATGACTTTGTATCCCAAAGATCCGAATGTGAAGCATGAGGATGTGGAGCAAAGAGGACTTGGGAGTATGACTCAAACAATGAAGGAAGGGAAGTTGATTGACTTTGTTGCAAGAGCGAGGAAGAAGGAAGGAAGTGAGAGGACAATCTCACAGATTATGGAGCACTTGACAGAGACATCTTGTTAGGCCCCTATACTACTAGTGTAACCCCTTATTGTTATTAGTACAACCCACTTATTATATTGATGTACCCATGTAGTGCCCATATTGTTACTATTGTGCCACATAGAAGCCCACTATTGTTATTGTTGTGCCCTACAATATTATTGTTATGTAGGCTTTGATTGTATTGGGACCACTTAGACTCCTATATATAGAAAGGAGGTATTTTCATTTGTATCATCCAAGAATTGTTCATTTATGTAATGTAAAGGAGGTTGCCCCCTCGAAGAGGCTGAATTCTAAGGCGTGGATCTCTCTTTTCTATCTTTTTGTGAGCTGGTTTCATAACATTTGGTATCAGAGCTTTGGATTCTAGGGTTTCGCTGCTCCAAACAGGTCATCGTGGAATTTTCGCTATAACTTTTTTTCTGCGATGTTTTAGAAGTCGCAAAAAAAACCCATTTGAGAAGAAATCGCGCTGAACCTTGGGTCTGAATTTCAGATCTTTTCGCGCGATATTTGCGGAGATATGCTCTGAGGAAGTTGGTCTTTTTTCCGACTCCTGAATTACACTAAAAACCGGTGACCTGGGGAAAATCGTCATAACCTTCTTTCTGAGCATAGGATTGAAATTTTTTAAGAAGGTACAGAAAGAGGACAGACTGTAGTTTTTGTTTATATATTTTTCAGATCCAAAGGTTCAAACAGTGACACGTGGCACTTCATACAATTTCGCTCTTTTGGAAAGGTCTATAATCAGGTCATCTTGGGAGATTGTGCATAACGCTTTCTTAGAGAATCCAATTTGGATCAGACTGGTGGCATTGGAAAGAGAACATAGAGGGCTACTACAGGTAGCAATTTTAGAACTTAAATATCCGAAATTACAGAGTTACAGTCGTTGCAAGATCGAGATCCTAAAATCAAGAAAAAGCAAGATGAGGAAGTTTGATGGCAAGGATCCGGTAAATTGGATACTTCAGATGGAGCAATATTTTGATCTACATGGGGTACCACTGTTACAAAAGGTATGTATTGCATCTTCATATTTAGAACCAGATAAATTTTTATGGTATAAAGGGCTTTGTTCTCGTAAACAACTTGTTACGTGGTCAATTCTCACGGAGGAAATGATAGCACATTATGAGGATACAAAGAACAACACCTTCTTTAGAGCAACACCACAACAATTGGAAAGAGTAAAAGGGCTTTGTGACATACTGGAAAGTAAAATTATGGCAACAAGGAAGTCTACTCCTCACAACTATAAAGATGGAAGTGTTGTTTCTCCAAGCCTTCCAGAACCTACAAGGGTTACACCACAACAATTGGAAGAAAAAAGAGAAAAAGGGATTTGTTACAATTGTGATAGCAAATGCACTAAAGGTCATAAGTGTGCCGAGAAGAAATTATTTTACATAGAGTATGAAGAGGAGGAAGAAAATGATCAAGAAACATCAAAAGAAGAGGATATATGCCAGGACTCAACCCCAGAGAAAGAAGAAAAGAATCAGACCATATCTTGCAAACTATTAGCAAGAAAGACCACTCCTCAAACTCTCAAGATAGAAGGACATACCAAGAAGAAAAAGGTGAAAGAAGTGAAAGATCAATTCAAAAAAGAAGAAATGAATCCAACCATATCTTGTAATTCATTGGTCAGAATTACCACTCCTCAAACTATCAAGCTAGAAGGACATATCAAGAAGAAAAATGTTCAAGAAGTGAAAGATCACATCGAGCATCAAGAAATGAATCTGACCATATCTTGTAAAGGATTGGAAGAACTTACCACTCCTCAAACTCTAAATATAGAAGGACATATCAAGAAGAAAAAGGTTCAAGCAGTGAAAGATCACATCAAGCATCAACAACAAGTTCTCCAACTTTTAAAGGATAACGCCACTTTGGTGCAAAATCAAATGAAACAACAGGTAGATCAACATCATAGTGAAAAATGTTTTGATGTAGGTGATTGGGTATTTTTGCTGCTACATATAAATAAAACTATTTATGAGAAGGAAATGTGGGCAATACTACATGCACTTAACAAATGGC
This sequence comes from Pinus tabuliformis, assembly GCA_031772625.1. Lineage (NCBI taxonomy): Eukaryota > Viridiplantae > Streptophyta > Pinopsida > Pinales > Pinaceae > Pinus > Pinus tabuliformis. The sequence continues at coordinate 1,954,734,785 of CM062817.1, read as the reverse complement.
GACCTTACCGAATGGGAAGACTCTTCAAGGATGAGGATATGGAAGCATTGTTTTGTGCTATTTCTATTATCCAACCAGATTGGATAAACGAAGCAAGGGATGAATGGAAGAAGGACAAAGAAGTATGGCCACTTATTCAAAAGTTGCAAAAGATTCCAATGCAAACAATATTGCCAGAAATTGAAGAGGAAGGAAAAATCATATTGGAACCTGGAGTAGTCACAGAGACAAGAACCCGACAGCTACGAAATCGATCAATTTCAGAGTATCTCATCAAGTGGAAGAACTTACCTGCTGAAGATTCCACATGGGAGGACAAGAATTTTATACAGAAGCATCAAGAACTACTCAAGCGTTGAGGACAACGCTTTTTGAAGGAGAGGGGCATGTTAGGCCCCTATACTACTAGTGTAACCCCTTATTGTTATTAGTACAACCCACTTATTATATTGATGTACCCATGTAGTGCCCATATTGTTACTATTGTGCCACATAGAAGCCCACTATTGTTATTGTTGTGCCCTACAATATTATTGTTATGTAGGCTTTGATTGTATTGGGACCACTTAGACTCCTATATATAGAAAGGAGCTATTTTCATTTGTATCATCCAAGAATTGTTCATTTATGTAATGTAAAGGAGGTTGCCCCCTCGAAGAGGCTGAATTCTAAGGCGTGGATCTCTCTTTTCTATCTTTTTGTGAGCTGGTTTCATAACACATCTTCTACTGATGATCTTCACAATGGAGTTACAAATGAAGGGAGTCCAAGTACTACTTCAGAAGCAGTGGTTGGAGAGGATTATGCAGGTAGAGATCTGGTTGGTATAGTGGAGTTTTGTAGATATGTTATGGGCATATATGACTTTCAGTTGACAAAGGACAAGCTAGGTAAGCTTGGATGTACATGTGAGGAGGTTGAGGCTGTGCATAGATATTTAAGGACACAGTATCAATCTGATACATGGGTGGATGAGAGTCAGGGAGGAAACTTCCTGGCCCTCCTTTCTCTATAGACAACCTTGGGGAAGGGTTGGTGTAGGGACCTTGTTTGGGAGGGGCTACACCAACTTAGCAAGGGGCCTTGGAAGAGGCTTCTTTATGACCGATTGCAGACTTGGATGCGGATGGCCAAATGTTGGGATGAGACCACTTGGTTGGGCATCATGGACAACTAGAGTCATGGACATCAGGTTGGAGACATGGAGCATGAGTATGCAGGGACATGATGCATGAGCATGTATAGAAATGTCACTCATGGACATTCTATGGAATGCCGAGGCAGAGATGTTGTGTAGATGCTGATGTGACATGGAGATGTTTGTATGATCCGATGGAGAGGCTGTACACTCCTTGTATAACAAGGCCATGTACCGATCATGTTGCAGATGGGATGGAGTTTCCATGGACTTGAGCATGGGATTGAGCAGACTTGATGAGTCCAGGATGTAGCAGAAGTCAGGAAAGACTGATGGGGACATAAGGATGTGCATTCTTGTGGTTTGGGCATAGGGTTGGATTAGCTACCCAACTAGTTCGAGTCATGAGGGGTACTAGTGTATAGAGAGATGTTGCTGTTGAGTCGACATGTTGGCACATGACAGAAGTGTGTTGGCATCTGCTGAAAGACTATAGGATAAGGACGAAACATGATGGAGATGGTAGTTCTACATATGTTGCAGGGATGTTTGTAGTATGTGGGAGGAGTTGATATCATGGATAAGACTGTTCAGATATAAAATCTTGATCTTGGTGGATGGCTACCAGGATGGGATGTTGTCGAGGACGACAACGATTTCAGGTGGAGGAGGATGTAAGGACCTGCGGTCCTTGGCACGCCCACCCGATGTGCGACTGAGCTTGGTGTTGAACGAGCGAAGGTGGAAAAGGCGAAGTGCGAGCTCTACGACCAAGTGCGCGTGAGAACATGGTTATAATGCGCATGAGAAGTGGAGGGCGAGCATATTTACACGGTGGATAGCGTGGGCATTCACTTGTCAAGCCGACGGTGGAAGAATAGTTGCGTTTGGGGTGTTGGCAATGGGCCGACTGAACGATGAAGCAAACGAAGGGCGTCGGTCGGGAGAATAACGTAGGTCGGCTGTGGAGATGCTCACCATGTGTGCAGCATATATATTAGCGCGTTAGAGACTCATTTGGACATCAAAGAACATCGCTCAAGGCACTCAAGCAAGAAGGAGAAGTGCGCAGTTCAAGAGTGAAGCCGTTGCTTGAAAAGTGAGGCGCAGTTCTATGTGCCCAGCTTTGGGCAAGGCCGCATAGAGGTGAAACGCACGAGTCTTTAGTCTTGGGTGAGAGTGCGGGTAGGAGCACCCGTCGTTCGGACGAAGGAGCGTGGGTGAGACTTGGTGAAGTCGCCCGGCGTGTAAACATAAAACGGTGGAGTTTTGGTGAAGCCGTGCGAAGGTGAAACGAGGCTGTCTTGGTGACTTGGTGAAGTTGCCCACCCATCGTGCACAAGATTCGGTTGTGAAGTGCGAAAGGCAGCGCGTGTGAGGGTGCACCCGCCCGACTTGGGCAAAGAATCTTGGTTATCACACAGAGGAGTGAGAAGTTGTAATTTTGGCTAAGTATGAAACTTGGTGTTTCCCAGTATACTTGTAAAGCTTTGTAATATTGGAAAGTTGGATAATATAACATATTCGGGCAGACTCATTGTTCAGGGAGTTGCCCCTCCCTTTATATTGCGCAATTGTGTTCTCTTGTATAATTGCTGATGATAATGAATGTGTATGGGTGTTCATTGGTATAAAGGAAACTTAATAATTACTTGGTTGAGAAACAAAAACTAAGTAGGAGAAGTGGTTAGGCGTAGTCCATGAACATAAGTATTGGTGAAAAGAAAGTGTTCGGTGGTGCTGCACCTCGCCAAGTACGGTTGAAAGACTACTGTAGGCCTGGGGGCGTGACACCAAGGATGGGGAAAGTGTCCCTGATGAGTGGGGATGGGTTCCTCCTGTGCAACATGGGTGAGGCTTAGTTTTTATCTTATGTTTCAAAATTTAATATTTGCCTCGACTCCCACCTAGAAATTCACAAGATAGCCCAACTGCAAACACTTTTCCTAATTGTCAGAAAGTTTTGAGAAATTTTATGGTGATAAATGAGGTGAGAACATCGTTGACAGCTGCATGGCAAGCTGTGGCATATTCCACCTAGTGCCACAACTGATTTTTCTATGCATAGTTTATGATATTTGTAATATCTTAGTTAGTCAGTCAAGCCTAAGGCACTCCCTTGAGGTACTGTTCTTGATGTATTTATTAGTCTCAATTGTCTGCAGTTTATCCATATATTGATGTATTTAGTTTTTATTCCATGCGTGGTAGTGGTATAGATTACAATATGCATTAATAATGGTAAACATGAAGGTTGCTAATATGACGAACTATAATTTTATTAACTTTGAATGTTATTCTGGTATCATGATTTCTATTAGCATCATCACTGGTTTTGTTGTGTCAGGTTGTTCTATGTATTAAGTTGTTCATCATCTATCAAAAGCTAGTGACCAGTAGTGATATTTCTTTACTGTTTCAAAGATTCTAGAAGTTAAAAAGTAAAGGGAATGAGAGCTATCTGGAAAAAGTTTGAAGTTCATGTGAAGTGTGCAACGGTGTGACCTGATCATAATTATGTTTTATTTTCTTTAGTGCATGTCATATCTTCCTTCTGAGACAGTCCAATTGAGGAGACAAGCTTAGAAGACGAAGCATGTATTTAATTTTCATATCCTAGTTCTAAAGCCCTCTTTCCTGTTTTGCTTTGATGGTTTTGTTGAACAGGAAAATTGAGCTATGAAGCTAAGAAGGTCTTCCTTTCAGCATTAGTTTCTGAAGGTTGTTCCTTTGAGGTGTTCCCCACAACAGCTTTGCATCGTTCTTATGTCTTCAACAAGGTCGTAAATAAACCTTGAAATGTTGTTATTTTGCACACAGGTCGAGCTGAATGGCTAGATAAAGGACAGAAAAAATGTTTAATTCTTTGGCGTCGAATCCAGGATTGGGCTGAGTACATATTGAAGTTTGTAAGTTGATACATCTATCACTTTAAAAACTAAAGGAGCACATATTTTATAGGGAAAAAAACTGCAATTGCCATTTTTTAAGGTTATTGAACTCTTATAGTATGGCATTTTGATACAAGCATGCTATGAAGTCATGAATTGTGTTCTCCTTTACTGATTGTATTCCAATAATTTCTCTCCATTTTTTTAGTTATTAATTTTCCAGAGGTAAGCATTGGATGGATTTCATATGGATCCATGTTGTCTATCAACATACTTATAACCATAGTCGCACATTTTTGAGAAATGACAAAATTTGTCGACTTTGTGATCTATGTAGAAAGATTTCATTCATTAAACCTGATATGCAAATTGCTTATATGCAATCTTGCTAGGAAAAATCTCTGTATATAACAAAACACTTGATGAAACTTTTCTTTGTGAGAGATGAAAATACTGTTCCTTTTATGGAAAGAACTAGTAATCATGCAGGGATGTGTTGTGCATTCTTTAATATGTGAGTGGTTTCCTAAATTATTCAGTTAAGTTATTAAATAAGTACATTCTGAAATCCTTTTGTAAATGTCAGGTTCATGAGAATGGCCTCGAAGATGGTGTTATGACTCTTGAAGAAATTCGATCTGGTGTTGAGTCAAGAGGGACAGGTTTGTACTCGGCAACATGTTCAAGGATCACAAAAACTGTTATTTTATTTTCCTTTGTTGTATTGGTGGGCAACAGCTTACTATTTAATTAAATGGCTACAGAGCTTGCTGGCATTGATCGCATAATTTTAATCCGGGCTCTTAAGTTGCTAGAGCAACGTGGGAAAGCTGTGATTTTTAAAGGAACATCCACAGATGATGAAGGTGTCAAATTTTCTGCTTAGGGCTCAGCTTCAAGAGTGCTGTGTTGTGAGAATAATAATCTGAAACTTCATGTTCTATGGTTTCTATTGAAAGAATAAAATCGATTTTGAAGTGTGGTTTTGACCTTGAGCCATCGAACATTTCTGATATCCACTCATATTGTGAATGAAGTACAAGCAGTCATTCTCAGCGTGCCTACAAGATTCACCATGTATTTGTTAACCATTATTATCGAAGTTTTAATATTAATTACTTAGTTTTCCTTTCTTTCATTTAATAACCATAGAAAATTTGACGAAATTCTAAATTTTATACATCTACATTTTGTTAAGTGGCTTTTGATGTTGATCAAAATGTAAGTAAACTGGAAGTTCCAGAGAGCTATTTTGTGGCAAAAGCCGTTATGCATGCTATGCAGTTGAATATTTTGCTACAACACAATTTTCTTTATTACAGCGTAGTTAAAAATGATAGGATCAGCAGGTATCATACGAAAAATTAAGACCTAGTGACTGCAATGCAGCCAGTTTAAACAAGCCCTGGTTTACTGGTAAATTTAAATATGTTCTGATTGGAGTTTTGTAACCAGTTTATCTCATGCCTTTACTATTGGCTGGGATGAACTAGGCAATGCCGCATAAGGTTTACTGGTAAATTTAAATATGTTTGACTGATTGGAGTTTTGTAACAAGTTATGTGATATATTCATACATACAAGTTTGTTGACAAACATTTTCTTAGGTAAGAGACCAACAGTTCTCGCGCTCGTGGAATATGATCTCTTGGGGCAAGTTACTTTCTAGAAGCTCCTGATATTTGCATATGTAGGGTTGCAAATTGGATAAAGATGAAATGAAATTCTATGAGAAATGTTTAAATTATATTTTAACTTATCTAAATAAGTGGATTGGTTTTTCGTCTTGTAACGAAAAATCGATTCTTAAACATATAGTTAAGAAAAGTGTGCATTTATACTTTTAGAATTTTTAGCTAAAAAAAATATTATTAGTTCGAAGCATTTGTTGCCATCACTATAACCTATCTAGTGCCCTTTGTGTTGTTGCCATCACTATAACCTATCTAGTGCCGTTTGTGCTTTGTTGAGGATATGGGACACTTAAACTACCAAATTTCACTCTAATTGGTTTATTTGACATCATATTTTTTATTGGTTTGTTTTTATGTTTTTTTCTTATTGTCATGTTAATAGCTAATTAATAGATGTAGGTCTTGTTATTGCTCAGATTCTCTCTAAAGAAAAAGTCCTAAACTCAGAAAGGGGAGAACCTAAAAAAACTGTCAGGCAAGGTACCCAATGTCACCTTGGCAACCTTCCCTTTCACTTTAGGTTTGGGTATGATTTCCTATCCCAAGGGGGATTCCCTACATTGGAATCTAATCCGAAGTTTGTCGTTTAGTGTTAGTGAGAGCATGACTTCGGTTAGATGTTGGTTTGTTTGAAATGACATGGTGTAATGATTATTAACCAATTATGAGTGCAAATTAATAATTGTTAATAACACATCAACCATATAATTTAGTCAAATGCACATCCAGCTTGATAAAAGAAACATTCATGAACATTTAATTCAATTCCACAATTACAGAGTAGATGCTTGATTAAGTAACACAAATTAACATTTAAGAATTTCTAAGCAAAAAATGATTTGTAGAATGGGTGTGCCTGGTGTTGTAGCTCTTATATATACCTATGTGAGGCCAATACGAGAGATTAATCTTTTCAAATGCTATTTTTGATGCACTATTATTCACAGACATGCAAATGACTGGTTTTAGGAGACCTAGGGGGACTTTTGATATACTCGAGGTACATATAAGTGATGTCTCTGTTCAGTTGTCTAATGAAATACAACTCAAATGGGTGCCAATGGGGGTAAATTGGACCTCCAACAAGGCGAGCCTTAAGTTAAATGAGTAGCCTCTTGAAGTCATGTGGTTTCCTTGCATGCATGATTCCCAAGCCGCATTTTTACTTGTCTAACGACATTTTCTGTTGTTATTTATAGATGCTAGAATGTGTCACTAGCCTAAATCTTTTAAGGGTATTTCTTGCTCATAAGTATGTGTGAGACCATGTAATTTTGTTTTCCACATATATTGCTATCACCCTTCGTTCCATTTAGATGTATAATTGCTCGAATCAAATAATAAATGATGTCTTAAGTGGATTTTCAAAGTAGCCTATTAGTCATTCAACTGTGCGCAAGTTAAATTAATTGGGACATTGCATAAACATATCACCATAAATCAACTATTCCAATTTAGGTAACATCACATGAATTTATGCACCAAGTCTTTTGACTGTGTTAGGCATTTTTGTGTTTGTAAATGGTTGATGCTATTGTACTGCCATTCAAATGTAGATTTCAAGACCAAAGAGTCATTTAAACATGCACTATAACACATATTTATGCAAACACAATGAGGCCATTCAATGGGCAATGGCACCATAATTTATAGATGCACGCTTCAACATGAAAGTAGAATTGAAAAAACTTGAAACTAATTCAATTGATAACTAAACCATAATAATTCAACAATTACACAAGTAAATTATGAATATTTAATCTTTTTGGAAATCATCCACCAACTAACCATAGCAGACGGATGTTCCACTTAATCATAGGCTCTATGTTACACTTAATTTCTCTGCAACAAATATCACCTCCAAGTTGAGGCTATGAGTCCATAAGGATGAATATACCCATGACTAGATTTAATTATCTTAACACAACTCAATTTTCAAGTTCATAATCAATTTCCCATCTACAACAGTCTAAATTCACAATGCTCTTTCCCCAATAGTCTACACAACTCAAAGAATGAGTTTCTCTTCTTTGTGAAGTAGTTCCTTAATTTATCATGCTTCTGTCTAGAGCTCTAGAGTAGGCTAGCTATGAATGTCACTATGAGGAGTACAATGTTTCTTTGTTGTACTTCAAATTTCTCTCAATAACAACAATTACTCTTGGTCATTATTTCTTCATAGTTCATGGCTTTAACCTAGCATAGTTTGATTATAGCAAGTCGTTGATAGTTTGCTCAAAGTGGTCTTTTTTGAGTTTTTCAATTGAACGATAGTTTGAATTCTCTTTACATATACACATTTTGTAGATTATCTTTGCATGTCATGTACTCTCCACATGTTTCATGAGAAGTATATAATTCACCTTTCTATATTCCAAGTCCATGTACCTCCATGTAATTAATCCAAAAGATTAGAATAAAATAAAACATGAAATAATAATACTATTAAGCGTTAATAATAAAAGGTTCCATGGCTTAGGTTATGTTAGTAGCCAAGGTCTTTCCCCATTTATAAGTCTCGTTGCTTCTTGTGGAATTGTAGCACCATAATGTTCTCCTTCCTTTTTTGCGACCTATAAGATACTTATATTAACACTCAATATCTAGTTAAATTACAATTGTCCAACTCTTAGCCATTCATGATATATAATTACATTACTAGTATGGGGACCAAACCTAGAGTATTACATATGTCCTAGATTTTGCATTATCCTTGGTGCACATTATTACTATATACAATAACAATGCATTTTTACATAAAAAATTTCAAAATAAATGTGGATATGCTTCCAACACAATGGCCTCTTGCTTCCAGGTTGCTTATTTAGGGTTGTAATACGTCCATTGGACCTTTGCTTTCCCCATGACTTTGTTTCTTAGCACAATAACCTTCTTATCCAGTATACATACTAGCTAGATCTAGAAGTCTTCTTTTGGTTCAACTTAGATCAAAGTCCAATCAACAACATAGGGAGGAACATGCACATACTTTTTCAACAATGACATGAAAAACATTATGAGTTTTTATGGTAATAGGCCAATCAACAACATAAGGAGGAACATGCACATACTTTTTCAACAATGACATATGAAAAACATTACGAGTTTTTATGGTAATAGGCAATACAAGCATATATACAACGGACTTTATCATATCCAAGATTTCAAATGCACCACAATATCTCATTGCTAGCTTAGTGCAATTGCCCAACTTCATGGAACAATAACACATGTTAACCAATTTTTTGTTTGTCCCATATTGTTTTTAAATTCCACTTGAATTTAATCATTTGCTCTTCCATTTTTTTGAATAACTCTAGCCCAACTACTACTATCTGTTGGATTATCCCAACTAATATGAGTATCACACTTCTTGCTATACAATGCTCCAAATGGACCCATTTTAAATGAAGCTTGAATTCCATTATTGTAGGAAAATTTATCAAATGCAAACAATTCTCCCACTTGGATGATTTATCCATTGCATGTAATCTTAACGTTTTCATTCAATTGATTGATTTTCTCTATTTACCCAAATGTTTGTGGACGATAAACTATACTAAAATTCATAGTTGTATAACCTTTGAATAATTATTTCAAATGCTAGATATTTGATTGAAACAAGATTGATTTACAATCAGCGTGCCTTCCATAACAAAATTTTATGACAACAATTCAAAATATGTTTTTAAAAATAAATAAATTTGAAGATTAATTCATAAATGATGAATGTATATACCACTTAATAAATATATATCACATTTTAATTAAAATTTGATTTTGTATAATATAATGATATAATTTTATTATAACTTTATAAATTATTATTGTAATTTATTTTTGGCAGCTTGATATATGGTGAATTTGAACCTTGACTCTCATGGTTTACATAATACTGCATAACACAATCATCGCCAATTGAGGTGTCCCAATGGACCATAAAGTATATGTATGTACAAATATTATTAATATTAATATTTTCTTTTTGTTAAGCTTGGTAGATCCTTTTTTTTCATTATAATATATGCAAGCAGGTTACAACCACTTAGCTTGGTTAAGTGGTCTCAACTTGCCCGGTGGGAAACCAGGTTTGTTGACCACCTAACTGCATTATACGCCATCCAATAGAAAAAAATATTTAGTCTATGTATCCAAGCTATATAAGCTTGATTATCATGTCCACAACCATAAGCTGTTTGTCTATATATATAAACTACCACAAACTAGAAAGTAAATGCTATCCGCATATAAACTTAAGCAAAAAAGACTATGACTTCCTCCTTCTAGTTCTCCTGATTGGTCAAGGCCGAGGTAAACGGGGCCGATTCTTTCGCACTAGATCCAGGCAGCTCGGTCGGCAAGAACATGCATGAGAATTTGTTCTCGATTGGACCCAGGCGGCCATCCTGTTTCTGCAGTTGGAACTGTATCTTTTGAAAGTCCTGCTTATAGTTCGGAAAGTCCTTAATGGCGGTCATCTGGATTTATTCCATCGCCTTACCTAGGTTGCATTTCAGCAGCCAATATAGGTATAGAGTCTGTTTATATTGTGTTTCTCTGCCGTGAGTGTGTCCCGGATTAGGAACCAGGACCTTCCACTCTTCCACGTCCATTGCCCCGCGTTTGTTTGTTTGTTGATATCCTCCTCCCACTTGGCAATGAGCCGTTGAATCTCCTCTCTGGTGCCACCCGCATATGCAACCATTGCTTCTTGGATCAGTCTGGCCATTGGTTTCCTCCCATGACATTTTCGAACATTGCTCGGCTCAGCCTTTGCCTTGCTCTCTCGCAGTCTCTTGCCTCTGCCCTTGCCTTTCACTGCATGAGCCATTGCTGTACTATCCTGGGGCCTTCTAGCTTGTCGCTGACGATAGCCCGAAACTAGCTTCAATGCTCTCTTCCTCCAAGGGGAGTTACCTGCTTCAGGAGAAATAAACCAAGAATTCCAAGCCATTATTTTCATAATCTTCGTCAACCAATGGCTCTGCTCATCTAGCATTTCTTCCCCCATGCAGCTTGTTCAAAGCCCTTGAGTGCAAGAAACGCCCACACAAGACGCCCTGGACACCCCTGCATGTCCCATGCCCTGTGCCAATAATGACCACGATTTTGGTCAAATTGCATGGCCGCCCAGAGGCCCAGAAGCCCAGTCTAAAGGAGCCCCGCTCCTTCTCCCCAGTGCCCCTGGTTGGCTGACCTTGTCCCCTGTCCCCTTGACTTTGTCTCTGCAATTCTTGCCGCTACTCATCTCGACCTCCCGTCTTTTGAGCCCCTTCCTCTACCAGGTATCCCTCCCATACCTTATGAACAATCCTTGCTCTCGTCGCCCGCTGAACCCTGACTGTCTGGCTTTTCCAGCTTGCCAATTCCCCAGTTCTGAAGGACTCCTACCTTATTAATATTAAAGTTTTATTCTTAATAATTGATCAGATAAAAAAATTATATATATTTTTAATATAAAAAATAAACTAGAAAAACATTCATCTTTATTTTATTTATATATACAAAGTTTTAAGTTATAATAACAAATATTTTTTAAAATATCACATTCAATTTTAGTATAGGTGCAATTTTAGTTATAAATTTTAATGTTATACTTATTATTATTATTATTATTTTTTATCAAATTGAAATTATATATATATATATATATATATATATATATATATATATATGATCCAGAAAGATGGAGAAAGCGTCAGAGGGTTTAGAGCGCGCGCGCCGAGAGAGGAGCTACCAATCGCCATCCATGGAGGCCACCGCCCAATAGTTTCTGCACAGGTTTTCTCCAGCCAATAGCCTTGCGTCCAACTCAGAAGGGTCATTATCGCTACACGCCGCTCTACATGAACACAGCTGTTGCCACCTTCCGCCTGCTCGCTTTCCTCCCCGCCGGTATCCGTCGACAAGCGGCGTCCGGGTGTCTTTCGGCCTTGCATGGCCACCGCCTCTGTCCCCATCTAGAAGACGCTTGTTATTTTACGTGGAGCCCCTACACCTACAGCCGCATGCAAGTTCCCCTGGTCCCTCTTCCTATATATTGACCTCCCAACGCTCATTATCGGGTTTCTCCTCCAGTCCCTGCGGGCTGGAGGCTCTCTGTTTCTTTTTTCGGCTCTCACAGGGCGTCGCTCCTGGCTTGGTTGATAGCTTCCTGCTCCTGGCGTTTCTGCGCGGCTCCAGGTACGTTTCTCTGCCTTCCGGGGTTTTCTTGCATAAACTCCTCTTTGTCGTTTTTGATATAAATCCTTTCAGCTCAATGAAGGTGTTTCTTAGCAATTTTGAGGTTTTAGGGATGGGTTTAGCTCTCTAGTTTTCACAGTTATAGTTCTCTTCTGAGCTGAATGTCAGTGGACTTTACTTTCATAGTTCTTAGATACTGTTTTTAAGGGAAAATCTGTGTGAACGAGGGATTGTCATAGTAAGGATATGACTCTACTTTCATAATCCTTACCAACTGTTTCCCCGGGTTTAGCTTTCCGAATGGGGAAATCTGTGCAGCACGGGTTTCTGTTATAGTATATGGCTATAGTATAAGATGTCTCCTTCAGCCGCCTTCCCTTTTTAGACTCTCCACTCCTCTGTTCAGTATTCAAGACTCCCTCTTCTGCAAGACTAAAATGCTATGCGCCATCATCAATAAGATTAGAGCCTCTTTCTTCATATATCGGTCGTGCCAAGATTTCCGCATTCGAATTGGGAAATGGTGGCTTGTTTTCCAGTGTGTCTGTTGTTGTTTCGACTGTAATCAGTCGTCCTGAAGCTTAATTCTTCACAGGCATTCATCCAGTTTCTCGGCCACCAGTAATTCTTCCGGCCTTTTTCTCCCGGATTTTTATTTCAAATCCTTTTCCGGCTGCTCCCATCGCATCTTTCTGCCCCTCTCTGCAACTTAATTAATTGGCCATTTAAGACCCTCCCTCTCTTTTTTGCCTTAGTGACTTATCGGCGGCGTACGTCTACCTTTCCCCAGGGCAATTCTAGAGTCTTCGTTCTGCAGGGTCTGTAATATCCTGTACTTCCATCGGTCCTTGCTTCGCAGATCTTCTAATCTCCAGGTTACATTCTCTAAAGGTCTCTCTCCTAGGGATCTTCCAAAGTACGGGGGATCCTTTCTTGGATCTCCCTCCTGCCTGTTTTCGGTTTCCAAGATGGCAGAAGACAGTGACTCCCCTGCCACGAAAGCGCTCTTTGCCGCTGCCATCGAGGCTGACTCAGCTCGGAATCACCCTCCTAAAGACTCCAGATGGCACAGCACGCTGGCGGACTTTATGCCGCCGGGATTGAGGGACCCTCCTCTCCTGGGGAATATTCCACATCACATAACAAAGGGGCGCCACAAGCAAAAAGGGCCGATCAGGACAGCCCCCCCCCCAAAGGCGGTTTCTATTTCTGGTCCCTCTCTGGTTGACCGTGTCGACAGTCTACAAAAGTATGCACTGGTGGGGAAATGGTATTTCCCAGAGTTGGATGACGCACAGATGAGGTGCTGGGTCAAAAAAACGTGGTCCCCCCTTATCGGATATACCCCTCTCATCTCCCGCCTTATGAAAGACTGGCTTTCTTTCCACTTTCAAAAGGAGTCCGATTTGGAGTTGATCCTAAGCAAACCATGGGTCTCGGGTAGAAGCTTTCTGGCCCTGTCGAAATGGTTCCTGGGATTCGATCCCCTTAAAAACACCCCCTCTCACAGCATGATTTGGGTAAAACTCCCAAACCTGCCTCTTCAGCTATGGACGCCGGAGATTCTTGCTACCATCGGTGATGCTATTGGAAAGTTTATTTACGTGGACCCTTGGGTCCGGGGGGAGAAGGACAAAAGAATCGCCTGGATTCTTATAGAAAGAACATACAAAGGAGGGTATCCGGAACACATTGAGATTCGCTGGGAAGACTCAGCGATAATCCAGAGGCTAGATTTTTGGGGTGTCCCGTTCCGCTGTTCTTTCTGTCATCGCACGGGCCATCTCCAAAAGGACTGCAGATTTCGGCGACACAGGTTACACTCCAACTTGCCATCCAAGTTGGCCAAAGACGACTCTGACTCCAAGTCTGAAAAGGTCTCCCCCCGGGGGGAAAATTTCTCTTTTATCTCTACAGATCTTCGAAGCACACAGGAAGATTCTATGTTCAGACCAGACTCTCCTAATTTTGCAGCCTTCAGAAGTTCCCCGGGTTTGGTGACCCACAAAGAAGCAGATTCCCTTTTTTTCAGCCCCCCGATCCCTGCACAGGTTGAGGAGGATGCGGTCCCCCCCCCTCCGGCCATGAACGCATCCGACTTTCTAGTGGGGTCTCATCCAATTCTCATCTCTTCCTCCCCGTCCTCTCCTTCCAGATCCCCGTCTGCCCTCCAAAAAGGGAAAGATGCACAGACGACCCCTACCCCAAACAACTCCCCTTCGGAATCCCCGATCAACAAATGTGACAGTGACATTGAACAGCTCCTCCACTGTCACCCGTCGCTTCTGGAACCCCTCACAATCCATAAGCCGTCCTTCCCCTCCATCAGCCCAAACTCTGCCAAGAACATCACGGTCAGAAAGAAACAGAGGGGGGGTAGCCGTCACTTCAGAGGCCGAACCATCGCCACTGACCTTGGAATCACCAACCTCCCGCTCATTGATGTCCCTATATTTGAATCATCCTCTTCCCAGCCCCTTAGAGCAAACTTGGCTGGACAACCTTCCAAATGACTTTTCTAATATCCTACAATATCAGGGGCCTTGGAGCTGGGCCCAAATTTTTGGCTCTTCGAGACACTTTTCTCTCCGCTCGGCCACATATTATCTTCATTCAGGAAACGATGCACCACAGCTCGGTGTCCTTGGCATATTTCAGAAAAATGTTCCCTCAATGGCATATGGCCGCCACCAATGCAGACGGGCAGTCTGGGGGGTTGCTCACAATGTGGGATCCACATTTCATCAAAGCGAAAGCATTCAAATGCCCTGCTGGCATCCTTATCTCTGCCTCAGTCAGAGGCCGACCAAATCTTCTCAACATGCTGAATATATATGCGCCATATAGTCACAGGAACATCTTCTGGGATTCCTTATTAAATTCGCATATTTTAGACATTAATTCCTTGCTTGTGGCAGGTGATTTTAATCTCACACTCTCATCGGATGAATGCTGGGGTCTTTGTCGGCCATCAGATAACTTCGCAGATCGTATGAGAGCTGCATTCCTACAGCGGGACCTGGTCGACATCATCCCCGAAAATATGGCTCCCACTTGGGAAAATGGCAGGTTGGGTTCTGCCTATATAGGAAAAAGAATCGACCGTTTTCTTCTTCATTCCAGTTTAATCCGGCAATGGGGAATGCCGTCGGCTTCTACGGGAGGGGCTTTCACATCTGATCATAAGCCTATCATCCTTAAATGGGGTCTTTCGGAGAGGCGATTGGGATACTCTTTCAAGTTTAACTCCACCCATTTACAGGATGAATCTTTTAATACTTTCATCAAATCTAGCTGGCAGGAGATAAATCACGCTGAGGATGCATGCTTTCTCACATTTCGGGAAAAAATCCAGCGGCTCAAGGACAAAACGAAAGCATGGCAGATCGACAAAAAGCGCAGAGACTCACAAGACTTATTCAACATCAATGCACAACTAAGCAATCTTGCAGTAACAATTCAACAAAAAGGCATGTCTTTGGAATCGGCCTCCCTCTTATGCTCCCTCGAAAGAAAGAAAAAGGATCTTCTATTGAAAGAGGAAGCCTCATGGAGGCTTAAAAGCCGTGCAATTTGGCTCCAGGAGGGGGACAGGAACACCAGATTCTTTCATAATTTTGCAAATGGACGCAGATTAAAGAATGCCATATGGAAAATCCAGAAGGCTGAGGGGGAATTTATCTACACCCAACAAGAAATCTCAGAAGAAGCGACTAGATTTTTCAAGGAACAATATCAGAGGCAACAAAATGATCTAGCTGATTCACTATGGGCAGTGGAACATCTCCCGACCATGTTCGATGAGACAGCAAATGATGTTTTTTACAGACCAGTCACGGAGGAGGAGCTTTCAGAAACTATCAGGGGTTTCAAAAAAGACAAGAGTCCCGGTCCAGACGGTATGCCGGTGGAATTTTTCTCCCACTTCTTCGATCTGTTCAAGCATGACCTGTTAAGTATGGTAGATGCTTCTCGTCTTTCAGGCAGCATAAATAGTGCTCTCTCGGCCTCTTTCATCGCGCTGATCCCAAAACAAGCAAACCCCACTACTTTTGGCGATTTCAGGCCGATTGCTTTATGCAACTCGCTGTACAAGATAATATCCAAAATTATCGCTGAAAGATTAAAGAAAGTTCTAAATTCCCACATCTCACGGGATCAGCATGCTTTTCTGAAGGACCGCCTCATCATGGATGCTGTCGCAATGACACAGGAATGTTTCTCCGCTATTCTCTCGAGGAACATCGACGCTGCTGCTCTAAAAATTGATCTCAAAAAGGCATTTGATTGCGTTGATTGGAGCTTCCTCAGAATTCTTCTCGCCAAGATCGGTTTGAGGCCTCTAGCTATCAGCTGGATAATGTCATGTGTAGAAAGCGCACATTTCTCTGTAATCATAAATGGAATCCCATCCACCTTCTTTCGGGCTGAGAGAGGTCTCCGCCAGGGGTGTCCCCTCTCTCCCTTACTATTTATATTAGTTATGAATTGCCTTAGTTCGCGCATCAATCTGGCTGTTCTGGAGGGTCGATGTAAGCCGGTAAAGATTTGCAGAGATGTTTTCCTTTCCCACAATCTTTTCGTGGACGACATTCTCATTTTTGCTATCCTGTGTAAATCTTCTTGGATCTGCCTCTACTTGATCTTCTCGAGATTCCAAGGTGCCACTGGTCTTAAAATCAACTGTGCGAAATCTGTATTATATCATAATGATACAAATTCATCTTTGGCCATATGGATTGCTGATAGGTTTCACATCAATTTGCGCTTGTTAAAGGATGGTTTCTCTTATTTGGGTTTTCGACTAAAGGCCTCGTCATACAGATGCCATGATTGGGCCTGGCTGGTCGATCGTTTCTACAGCAAGATCTCCTCATGGGAATTCCGCCTTCTATCCCTTGCTGGTCGTTACATCTTAGTCCGGGCGGTTCTCTCTCAGCTGGCGGTATACTGGAGCCACCTCTATATGCTCCCCTCCTCGGTTATCAAGAAGATGAAATCTATTGCCTCAAATTTCTTATGGGGCGGACACTCCTTCTACTCAAAGATCCATTTAGTCAGCATGGATACCATTTCGCGTCCAAAAGAAAAAGGTGGGTGGGGTCTTCTCAACATGAAGATCTTCGGAGAAGCACTCATTTGCAAATCCCTCCACAGGGGAATTTTTGGACGCTGTCCTTGGAGCTCCCTAATCAACAAGAAGTACCTGAAAGGTAGGAGCCTGGTGTACTGGCTCAGAAGATCTACTCTTGGAATCAGGAGTGGATCCCCCATTTGGCTTAGTTTCAAAAAGATCCATCCCTTCTTCCTCAAAAATCTCAAATGGACTCTGTTTTCTGGCTCCTCTGTTCTCATTGGCATTGACCCCACTCTCCACAATCTTGAGTCCATGATCCCTCCGCCGCTTCTTTCCTTCTTTCACTCTAGAGGGCTCTTTACCTGGAACCACCTCATTCTCTCTTGGTCCTCCCATGAGCCTGTCTGGAAATCTGATCTCCAGCTTGCCATCCCCCCCCCTCTCCGTCCATTATGGTCTTCCTTTACATCTAGATTCTCTCGCGGGGGGGTTCTCCAACTTGGCACCAAGGATGAACTTATTTGGTCCACCAGCACCGCCATCCGCCCCATCACTGTCCGGAACCTGTACTCTGTCTTATCTGCTGCCCTCCCCCCTCTCCCCTCCGTCTTCCCTCTCGTTCTTTGGAAGGCCCCCTGCCCCCTCAAATCCATTCTCTTCTCATGGCTCCTTTTCTCAAACAAGAATCTCATATGGGACGTCCTTCAGCGGAAAGGTTGGTGTGGGCCTGGTCGATGTCATCTCTGTCTCGCTGCACTGGAAACAAATCTACACACGTTCTTTCAGTGCCCGGTTTCCTCGGCTCTCTGGTATGAACTCTCTTGTAAATATGATTTTCCACACAAGCAGTTCTCTTTGATACAGGATGCTTTCTCCTGGTGGGCCTCCCAAGGCTCTTCTCGGCAGGCGCTCTTCATTCTCTCGTGTTGGAACATTTGGAAGTGGCGGAACCGCCGCATTTTCCAGGGCTGCTCCCTTCCGTTTCTTTCAATTCTTCCTATCATTCAGGGGTCTTTACCCGACCTCTCTTAGTTTGCTCTACAAGGCAGAGGTTTTTTGGTTTATTTTGGTTATCGCTCTCTCATTAAGAAGATTTTGATCATCTCCACATATTTTTCTGCAACATGTCTCGACCAATATCTGCTGACTGATGTCTGTCTTTTCTCATAGAATGTCATAGAATTTCATGAGGCTACATGGCCCGATGTTTTGGGACCATGCTTCATATCTTGAATGTGGCTTCTCGCCCATTTGTACCTTGATTTCCATATCTTGATATCAAATATATTATGCTTTTTTCTTCTGAAATATATATATATATATATATATATATATATATATATATATATATCCAATCAAAATTGACTATAGAGTCCAAAAGCTAATTTAAATATTCCAGTAAGCTAGTAACTATTCGGTTGAGCTAATTTGTTAAGACTTAATATATAATTTAATATTTAATAAAAATAATAATAAAATTTAATACATAATGATGTATCATAAAATGCTATGAAATTGTGTACAAAGTTGGACAATAATGTGTACAGAACTGAACAATAATTTGTCAAAACATAATAAAGATATTTTTATTTATTTTTTTCATATTGAAAAATACCATGGATAGCTAGACAACAATTTGCGAAAAAAATAATAAGAATTTTCAATTTTTTAATATTGATACCATATATTACATGTTAAAACATACCTTATATTACATTTTGAAAAATTGGCCAGAATAATAAAAATTTTAGTTAGACAACAATTTGTGAAAAATTAATAATTTTTTTATAAGATACTATGAACTTGTGTTCAGAGCAGGACAACAATGTGTACAAAGCTGGATAATAATTTGTGAACAAATAATAAAGATGTTTTTTCTCTATTCATATTGATATTATGTATTGCACGTGAAAAATACCATGGATAGGTGGACAACAATTTGCCAAAAAAATAAAAAAAATTTCATTTTTTTATATTAATATTATGTATTACATTTTGAAACATACCTATGTATTACACTTTGAACAATTTGCCCAAAAAAAAACTAACTTTTTCTTACCATTACCCAAAAAAAAATATAATTTTTCATTTTTTCATATTAATACCATGTATACACGTTAAAATGTACTATGTAATGGCTAACAAATACATCAATAATTCATTTATATTTAGCTCAGTTGAATTTAATATATAGAATAAATTATATATTTATATAATTAAAACATGTAATTTAAATATATTTAATAATAAAATTAATTTAACCATTAATTTAAATTTAATTTATTAATTTAATTTATGATAGCTAAAGGACAATATTGTTAGTGGCAAGTGGGTTTAATAGTTTTTTTATTTGGGTTTTAGTATGTTGAAAATCGTGATCAATAATTTTTATAAAATAGAAGAGTAATAAAATTTGAATATCTTGATATTGAGATGAATAGATTGAAATTGTCAAGAATAATCTTCCAAAATTACTTATCCATTTAATATTCTGGATATTTTTTACTAAAATTATTAACATATTTTTAAAATTTATAATAAATTAAATAGATAATTAAAATTACTGCACTATATTTCATAATATTAAAAATCATTAAATTTATTACTCAATCAACAAACAAATAAATACAATTTAGAAAAAAATAATAAAATTACTTTTTTTAAGACAATATTTTGAATCGGCATTCAACGGTGAACTGATTGCTATATACCACGCAACGTCATGTATAATAACTTATTCCCACATCGCTGGAATCATCGCACACAACAATAACAACCAGCCAACTATACGAGCATCCCAAACATAGGTACACATACTGTTGGTATTTCTACTACATAGGTACTACATAGGTACACATACTGTTGGTATTTCTACTATTTGGATCATACAGCTTTTATATGCTGTTTTTTTGTATCATCTGAACTTATATTCTCTTAATAGAGTTTATATAATGCTTTTTCTTTTTGAAAAAACAACCAGCCAACTTAATGAGCAATTTCTCAAATTCCAGAGAGTGGATTCGGGCAAAAATAATTTAGTGGATGGTTGTTGGTACCTTGTAACACACCATAACAAAACCAGGGTTAAGAGGGGTTGAGGGATACTTGGATTTGTACATAATGTTGATTATGGATCCCCATAGTTAAGATGAATAGATGTGTTGTGAATAGATGGATATGCAAAAGGTGTTGATTATGGATCCCCTATTTGGGCTCTAAAATTGACAACATTAAGCCGTGTGAAGTCATAATAAAATTTAAATTTAGAAAAAAAAATAACAAACATCAAATGCAAGGTAATATGTTAGATAAACATCAAAATCATCCTATAATATTAGAAAACAAGCATATTAAAGAAAAAAACATCACATGCAGGGTAATAAACAGGTAAATATAAAAAAATAAGCTTAAAATATCAGAAATCAAGCATATTTTAAGTTCATAGAAAGAGATAACAGATAAATATAAAAAATTCATCTTAAAATATCAGAAATCAAGCCTATTTTGAGTTCATAGAAAGAGGTTAACGTTAAAATAATGTGTACAAGTATCCAACCATCTGTATGACAAGTTTGCATAACTTAGGGGATTAACTGTTAAGAAAGCAAAGTGATGTTGAACTTTGAGTCTCCCCCTGTCAAGTTCAAAATTAAAGCAAAACACAATATCATTTTTAAAGAAATGAAGAAGACATTAGAATGTAATTCAAACACCCTATAAAATTCTTTTACCCTCATCATTACAAACCTGGCCCTATGTAGCCATAAAACTTGGTAATTGCAGTCATAGAATAACTTACCTTGCCAAATTCTAGCAACACCAAAAGTTGCATCATAGGCCCCATAATCAACATCCAACAAAATATTATTGAATTTCATGTCTAAACAATGGGTGGTTCACAATGATGATGAAGATATGCCAACCCCTAAGCTACTTGTTGGCTAGTCAAGAACACTAGACTTAGTCAAGAACACTAGACTTAGGCCATGAAGCAGATCCCCTAGGCTCCTATTCATTTAACCCAAACTGTGAAATGAAGTCAGCATCCGTGAAGGTTGGTTAACATACTTTTTCTTCTTTGCATTTCCAAAGCTTTCCTACCTTTTGTAGGACAACACAAGTCAAAGGATGAAAATAATGAAAGACAGCGAAAACAAGCAACGAAGCAGCCCCTCCACCAAGTCCTGCACTAAGCTCTTTCACAGCGTTCTTTAAAACTCCATGCCGTTAAAGGTCTCCTAGCTACACAACTCAGGATTTACCAAACCAACATTTTTCATAGACCGGACTCTCAAACGCCAAAGGAACTGTACTGGACAAACGGTTGTTCGAGACATTGAAGGTACTTTTTTTTATGTTTATTTTAACTTCTCATGAAAGGGAAGTAAAATACTCAACGTCTGGAATATTATCTCAAGAGATATCAAATGCTGAGTTTCTTGTTACACATTGTTTAGTGATTATTAGATAACAAGGAAGAAATACACTTTAAGGTTGTGAATATTATCTTAAGAGATGTTAGAGAGTTCAGAGAGTTCGTCTGTAACATGCTGTGTAACATGCTGTTTAGTGATAATGACATTGATTTTAGGAATAACAAAGAGTGTGTTGGCAACAAATAAATTTAGGAGGATGTATGATATTTTACAATAAGACATTAAATTTATTAACTAATCAGCTATTAAATATATAAAATTTAAATATTTATGAAAATCATAAAATTAATATTTTTACAAACATTTGCACATACCATATTTTTTAATTTGGGTTAACAATCTTAAGAATGAGTGTTAGCAATTTCTTTAATAGTTGAATGTTTTTGTTTTTTTTTGTTTGAGTGTTCACTCAAATTTAATTCTCTTTTCTAAACATGTAATGGGATGAAGACTTTTAGAGAATCTTTTTAAATATTTTATAGTATTTATTGAATCTTATGAACAACCTAATCATTGTTAGCTTTTTAGATGTAGGCCACCTTTTACTATCATTCTTACTTTAATGATGATGTGTTCCAAGTAATGAATTTACTTTTGATAAAATGAACATTTACTTATCATACAAATGATGTTGGTGGTACTAACCTCAAATGCTCTTCACACTCCTTTTCTAATTTGAATAAATAAGAATGTCATTGAGAAATATCATGTCAAACTTATCCAAGTAATTCCGATATATTCCATTTATTAAGCACATGAAGATCATTTGTGTATTTGTTAATTTGAATGGTACCACTGTAAATGAAAGATTTAAAGAAGTTACAATATATTATATACATTCCAAATCATTCATAAACCCCCAAGCTTCTTTCTATTGATAAAATAAGTCATTATTCTTAGTAGAGGATATATACTCCTCATAGTGACTTTGATCATTTGTTTAAAATAGATACACAACCATTAAGTCTCATCTTTCTTTACAAAGAGTTCTGGTGCTTCCCAAGGAGATACACCTGAGAATATATACCCATTCTTTAATAATTCTTCTAACTGCATTTGCAAGTCCTTCAATTCAAGTGTACTGATTCTATACATATTCTTTGATACTAGAGAAGCTTTGGGCATCAAATTAATAGAAAAATAAATATCCCCTTTGGTGGTAAACCATACTAATTCCCAAAACACATCTGCATACTTCTGCAACACTAAAAAGTCTTCAATATATGGGCTTATTCACTTTGTTGGCTCTTCCACATGACCTACATAGAGCGAACACCCTTTCCTAAAACATCTATTCAATTGTAAAGATGAAATCTCCCTTATAGAAATGGGGATGAGAATGCCTTTAATTTCCCTCAACTTTCCTTCTTCATCAACTAAAGTAAAAGTCTTATTATCACAATCTAGGACAACATACCACACATCCAGTCAATGCATTCCAATAAAAACATCATATGAACCAAGTGGTATTATGTTCAAGGTTGCTATCGTGTAAATACAATTCATATTTAATGGGAAACATTTGACAATCTCATTAATTTTCCTTTTAATCATAGTAGCAAATTCAACCAACCTTGATTTCTTATGTTTACTTCTCTTTAAATGAAATATTTCAACTTAATTAGGGGAAATGTAACTATAAATTGCTCCTAAATCAATTAAAATTGCAATAATTTGATTGGCAATCCCATATTCAACGTTAATCATACTTGACTGATGATCCATTTTTCGATTATCTAAGATTTCATATATTCTTGGGTCACTCCTACCCACATTTTCATTGTAGTTTCCTCCCAGATATGGTGCACATTCCTTATTTTTTTTTCCCTTTTGAGGGAAATCTTAATATAAATGGTCTTCCTCACATCCCTAGCATTTGATTGGTTGCTTTGTCATTTCTCCCAAAGTTTCTACCATCTTAGGTACACTTTGAGCCAAATGACTTTACCAATATGTATTAGCACTATTCTTAAAGAAAGGAGGCATCTCACCTCATACTGTATGAGGTTTCACACTGTAATTTTCATCACCTTGATGGAGATTTGTAGCTGATACTTTTCAAGCATTGGATCAACTTAGGGGGATACATCTTCATGGAGCCCCTTCTCTTCATGACATTGAATTATTTGATGGAAGTATTTGGTTGGGAGAGTCTCACTTCTTTGTTGTTGGATGATTATGCTTGTTGGCTCGGTGGCCTTCTCAAATGTGTTTGCCTTGCTAGTTACCCCTTTGTTGCACATATGATGGTTATGGAGCATGTTATCTCATATTGGTGTGGTTTTGGTATACTTGCTAATCTTGAATGTGATACATCTTTTTCATGGATGATGGTTCTATCCTCCCAAGGGGTTAGATGATGTTGTTAGGAGTTATATATTTCATGATGTTGTTGGAGTTTCCTAGCAACTATATGTGAGGATGTTGTACTATTTGTGTCAGTAGAAGGGGTGTTCTAAATGGTCCTCTTGTGTTAGATTCCTAGTGGTGATCAATAAATGGTAGGCGTATGACTTGTCTATTTTAATAACATGGATATAATACAAGATAAAATTAAATGAAACATCTACAATTAAAAATAGGTTAAGATCATTCTTCTTCACCTATTGTTTTTTAGTTGATTACAATTCTTAGTTCAAAAATCCAAAAAAAATTTAGGCTAGTTGAATGGTAACGAATGGAAAGAAAGTTTACTTTCTTTCATATTTGGTTCACTGCTAAGTTTCTTGTAATTGTAATTTTACATAGCATTCTACAACTCTACCAATGATAAAATGAAGTAGGACTTTCTGGTTTTCTTTCAATGTGCAAGACAAATTCTTTATTAACCACAAATTTGTTGAGCAAAAGAAAGAAAAAAAAACTTTGCTTATAGGAGAGAGGGATGACCTAGGGAAAAGGGAAAATTCCCAACAATGATAGAAACCCCACAAACCCATCAAAATCAATTAAACCAATTTGGATTATTCCAATATAAATGCAATGTCTCTAAGATGAAAAACGTTGATCCTCAATCTCTAAATATAATGGATGGAAAATAATTAAGAGCTATTGGCAAACATCTAATACTAATGGAAATTGGTTTCTAAGTGAATTAAGAGAATGAGACTCTTTATCATAACCATGTGTGCAAAAAAATAATACAACACCATAAATGACAACAATAATCTCATCCCCAAAACTTTATATAATATTAAAACAAATACAAAGATATCAAGATGTTCTTGGAACCTAGTTGGAAAGAAAACTAGGTTGTTTGAGGATTTTATTAAGTAGGAAATTGATTACAAAAGGGTGAGATATACATAGATTTAGTGTATTCCTACTCATTAGCAGGGAAATTTCAAATTTTCATGGCTCAACAACAATCTTCACTTATCGTGAATATAATCAATAACTTCTCCTCCTCTAATAATCAATTATATTATTTCTTTGAGTTATCATCTTTGCTACTACCCTTCTTCATTTCCCCCTCTTTGTTGAAATCCATGCCCTTCCACATCACAACCTTCATTTGTAATGGGATACTTTGGAAGGCCAACCATGACAATTGTTCATTTTAACTTCCAAAGGAATGTTGGACATTGTCTCAACTTTTGCCTAAAACAATTTAATGTTTATTACAAAGTTACAAAGAGTTTGTTATTTTTTGTTGTTGACAAGTATCCAAATCATATAAAATCTCACCTTTTGCAAGATTTTGGTCCCCAAAAGCTTCAACTCCCTTCAGTCTTATTTTTCTATACAATGGTGTGTCTACCTCCTCTATTTTTTTTTAACATGATCGGGTACTTATATATTATAAAAACTGCTAGGAGCCAAGTCCTGTTACATATGTAAGGAGAAATAGATAAGGAGAAGTCCAAAAAGGGTTCGCAGACCCCGACTTCTTATAGGAAAACTTGAGAAGAACAGATTGAAAAAGAAAACGGCTATATAGCCTTACAAATAGACCTGCGAGAAGACAAAATTTACAAGTCATTAGGCAGAGTGCTAAAGCTGATTGACAGAGTCATCAATCTGAGGTTCTTTCTTAACACTGGCTCTGGTTGAGGTCTCAGCTTGCATACTCTGAGTGATAGATTTGATATGAGCGATTGCTTCCTCCATGTGGTTACATTTTTCCTTTAGGCTTTCTATCTCTGCTTTTTGTTTTTCCAACTTCTTTCTCTTTGTTCTGCTATCTGCTTGAAAGTCCTCTTTGAGCTCATTGAAATGCTTGACGAGCCTTGCTATCATAAAGCAATGGGGTTTACATAACGTGCAGCTGCTGTTTGCAATCACTCTGTCCAGAGGATTCTCGGGTTGCTCTCTGTTTTTCGGATTCTCAGCTTGCTCTCTGTTTTCCGGAATCTCAGCCATATCAGGGGAGCTATTGGGGAAGGGGATGCAATGCAGGGACAGGGATAAGGGACTGGGGTAGTAAATAAGGAGAGGGAGACCGGAAGGAAATGAGGAGAATGCCAAGAGGAGGGAACAGACTAGAGAAGAAACCACACATAAGAAGAAGGACCGAGCTCTGAGATTTACTAAACGATCGTGCATATGAAGAACAACCGAGTAGATGAAGAACGACCAAGCTTGGAGATTGCTGAAGAAACCCCTGGAAGCTTTAGTAGGCGGTCTCACGACTATGTTGGACTGTTGGCGGCCTCGCTTGCTGCAGAACTTCTGGAGCTGATTACCAAATACAAGACCTTTACTCTCCTGTGAGAATAAGAGCAAGTTTCTGATGTGCTTGTAGAGAGAGAGGTTCATGGATATATAAAGCAGAGAGGTAGGTTGAGCTAGTAGAGAGGACGACATAAACTCGATGATCTGGCCGGGCTTGGGATTGGACTTAAAATCTTTGTAGCAGTCTATGGAGATTTTGAAAAGACTCCTACATAAATTCTGCGTGAGAGAGTCATGAGAAGACTGGGAGATCGAGATCCTGTTATCGGTCCAAAATGATTGAGTGGCAAACATGAAGAAGGGAGGATCGGAGTCCGAGACATGACAGACTGCGTGCGACTTGACTGAATTTGGCCAGAGAGCACAAGAGGAAATATAGAGAATGATGAGACATGAGATCGAGAATATACTGATATGACTAGTCAGAGGGTTTGAAAGGCAGCTAAGCCAACTATGGGATTGGTTTTTCATAGATGGAATCATTTTCCCTAACTTGACCGATTTGTCTGTTGGATGCCTTAGTGGCATAGTGATCCGCTTCTGTGTTGTTGTCTCTAAGGACATGTTTGAAGGTCGTGTCCCCCATATCTCTGATGTTGTCCGCAATCCTGAGCTTTACATTATTGAGGGCATCTTTTTTAAATTCTGTCCCCGACACCATAGCTGCAATAACGATGGCCGAGTCTCCCAGTATGATTGGATTCCTAATTCTCAGCCGATTCAGGATGATGGTGCCTAAGTAAAGGCTGTAAGCTTCTGCCATATTATTGGACATTTGGCCCAATCCCCATTCATAGCTTACAAGAATTTTGCCTTGACTGTCCTTTATAATGCCCCCTGCTCCAGCTTCCCCCGGGTTACTTTTAGAGGCACCGTCGAAATGCAGAGCGGGGCGATTCTGGTCTGAAATCCATTGACTTACTTCTTCCTTTGTGCCTCTGAGCTTCCAGTGAATTCTTCTCGTGCATGCTTTGGGGTGAGCTAGATGGTTGTTGCTGTAGTTGATGCAGAATTTGTTGTACCATTCCATCTCTTCTTTATGCCAGCTTGATTGATCTGGGGGAGCGACCAAGTTTGCACTTATTGTTTCAGAGATGAGCGCTGTAGTTTTTGCCAGTATACGGGTAGGGTTGGGCTTCTTGTTATTGAAAATACAGTTATTCCTAGCTAGCCAGATTTGCCAACTAAGAGTAGCTGGGATGCATTTCCACAAACGGATGATGTTGTTTTTACCTTTCTTAGGAAAAGGGTAACATTTTGCCCAGTTTTTTTGGAGAGAGGATAGCTGGTCAAAAGTCTCTTCAATTTCCATTGGTCTGACAATCTGGGTCCAGCAGCTTTGGGCGAGAGGGCATTGGAAGAAAAGATGATGACTACTCTCCTCCTCAGCACGACAGAAGCAACATATTGAGGGCCCCAAGATCCCTCTTTTCCTTAGGTTTTCAGCTGTGAGAACCTTTCCTTTGAGGAGAGTCCAATTGAAATGTTTGACCTTTGGTATGCACTCTGATTTCCAAATAGTTGTGTAGAGGTTCCATTTGGCTGTTGAAGTGGATTCCTGGAGAAATTTATAACCCTCCTTGACAGTGAAGTTTCCTCCGCTTGGCTCCCAAATGTACCTGTCTTCAGCCCCTATGTTGGTGGGAGCGGCGCCTGTGAGAGAGACCTTAAGATTGGGCCATAGATCTCTGAGTTCGTTGGGAATTTGGAGGTCCTTCCAGCCCTGTCAGATGTTTTGGTCCCATATTGAAATATCATACAAGGAGATTAAATTTTTAGCTTCCATCCAAATTTGCAGAGGCCTGAGGTTTTGGAGGAGGTTTCTTGGTTTGGTGCCCATGATTCTATCAGTCCAAATATTGACCTCCTTGCCATTTCCAGGCACTTTGGAAATGTTCTCTCTGAATTGTGGGAGGACTTTTTTAATGAGCTTCCAAACAGGGGTGCAAGATCTTTCAGCTATTGTTTCGGAAAGGAGATTAGAGTTTGGTCCATTAAGATATTTCCTTTTCAAAACCTCCACCCACCAAGAGCCTTTGCCGATGAGGATTCTCCAAATCAGTTTAAAGCCCATAGCACGGTTGGAGAGGCTCGGGATTTTAATGGCTAGTCCACCCTTTTCATAGGGAAGAATAACTTGATCCCATTTGACAAGGCTGAATTTTTTAGACTCTTGCTTTCCCCCCTGCCAGAGGAAGCTTCTCATTAATAGTTCCATGTGCTTATGTATACTGGCGGGAGCCAAGGTGACCGCATACTTGTAGATGGGGAGAGCAGAGAGGATAGCCTTTATAAGGGTCGTTCTTCTAGCCAGATTTAGCCAAGAAACTCCCCAACTTTGAAGGAGACCTCTCATCTTTTCTATATGTTTGGCCCAAATCTTAGCCTTGACTGTTTCTTTGGCTAAAGGCAGACCTAGATAAGAGAAGTAACTCCAATTCCTTTGCATTGGGATGTCCAGTATCAAGGAGCTTCTTTGCCTGATTTGGTCAGAGACATTCCATGTATAAATCTTGCATTTTTTTATTATTCAGCATCCCTCCTGAGGCTGCTAGGAAGGCGTCCAAGACTTTCTTGAATCTTTTTGCCATTAGACTTGAGGCTCCCCCAATGAGAAGGGTATCATCCGCAAAGAGCGAATGGTTAATTTCGTTAGTCCCTCTTTCTATGCCAATTCTAGTGATCTCTTTTTGCTTGCGGAGATTTTCTAAGTGAATGCTCAAAGTTTCTGCCATAATGATGTATAAGAAGGGAGAGAGAGGGCAGCCTTGCCTCAATCCCCTGGTGCTTCTAAAGTACCTGATTGGATGACCATTAATCAGGGGAGCAGTCCAGGGATTGGAGATGCTTCTAGTGATGATGCTTGTAAAATTTTTTGAGATCCCGAATTTTTTGAGGACTGCTGTTAGGAAGTGGTGGTCAACTCTATCAAATGCGTTTGCCATGTCGAGTTTGATTATCATGCCTCTTTCCTTCCTGCTGATGCTGCTGTGGATTGCCTCTTGAATCAATATGACATTATCTGTGATTTGCCTGTGGGGAACAAATCCCCCTTGGTTCTCTGAGATTAAATGAGGAAGGAGCTTTTTGAGCCTATTAGCAATAATTTTGGTGACGATCTTGTAAGAGACGTTACAAAGGGAGATTGGCCGGAAGCGGTCAAAGGAACGAGGGTTAACGTCCTTAGGGATGAGAGCGAGGTGTGAGGATTTGATGTTTTCTCCCATCTTGTGATTTTTAAAGACATTCTTAACCATCCGCACAAAGTCTTTTTTGATTGTATCCCAATGATTTCGGTAAAAGGCCACCGTGAATCCATCAGGGCCCGGGGCCTTATCCTATTGCATACTGAAAGTTGCCGATCTGATTTCCTCTTCTGTGACATCCTGGTCCAGATCTCTATTTTGAGAGTCTAAGATTTTACTCTCAACAGTGCTGAGAAAGTCAGAGCTGTCCGACTGCTGAGGGACTGCTGTAAGAAGAGACTTAAAATGATTGAAAGCTGCCTCTTTAATTTCTTCTTGGTCACTGATCTCTTTCCCTTCTGCCTCTATTTTATCTATCTGATTTCCGGCACGCCTGAGCTTTATGTTGTTATGGAAGAAAGAGGTATTTTTGTCTCCAGCCCTCAACCACATGCACCTCGATTTCTGCCTTTGTTCCTCTTCCTCAGCTCTATTTTGTCTGTATAACTCCCTGTACATTTCATTTTCATGGATTATATCTTCATTTGTGAATTGGCTGTTCTCCTTTTCCTTATTCCACTGCTACATCTGCATATAAAGATCTGTTTTTTTCCTCTTCTCCGTTGCTGCGTTTTCCTTAGCCCACTGTTTGATGACTACTCTTAGAGATTTTAATTTGGTTTCCCAGATGTAATGAGGTGATCCCAATACTTCCTTGGCCCACTGTTTTTGTATGAGGGAACGAAAATCTTCTTTAAAATCCCAGATTTTATTGTATTTGAAGGGGAGAGGCCCCAAGTTTCTCCCTTTTTCCAAATTCATCACCACAGGTTTGTGATCAGAAGCCGAAGCTTGAATAATTTTGCTCTTAATAGATGAGAAGCTTGCTGCGATTCTTTCCTGCACGAGAAATCTATCTAACCTCTCTTTGATATTGTGGCAGCCGGTTCTTTTGTTACTCCATGTATATTTCCCGTTGAAGGGGGGTATGTCAATGAGATTATAGGTATGGATTATGGCCTCCAACGCCTCTCTTGAAGGATCCACATGGAAGTTTCCTCCAAGATTTTCATCCAAATTTCTTATTAGATTCAAGTCTCCTCCCAGAATTATGCTCCTGTCATGAGAGGACTATAAATCTAAGGATAATGAGTCCCAACAGGTTGCTTTATCCCGATAATGGTTTGGAGCGTAGATGTTGTATATGTTGAAGACTTCTTGAGAGACTTTGTTTTTGAGATATGTTCTTATCCACCAATTACAAGATTGGAGGTTGATGTGATCCCATTTATTCTTGTTCCAGAGTGTTCCTATGCCTCCTGAGGCACCTTCTGAACCTATTGAGTAACCTTCAAAATTTTTGAATCTTTTGACTTGTTTTTGAAAATCTTGGTCTGAGATTTTGGTCTCCTAGATAAGGACAAAGTTTGGCTGCTCCTGATTTATTAAGTCACGGATTGCATTTATTTTTGAGGAGGATCCCATCCCCCTACAGTTCCAAGAGACCAGATTCATCATTTACCAGATTTTGGATGAGTCCCGCTCCTCTCCTTTGTTTTTTCCCCGCTTCCTTTTTTCCTGTCTAGATAGGAATCCATTGGTTGTTGTGCTCCAGTAGCCATCTCTTTCACCGCTGCCTCATATATGAGTTCTTTATTTGACTTTCTACCTTCCTTTCTTGGGGTATCTGAGGGAAGGCTGGTTTCTTTCAGTTTATTTCTGGTGAGTATTCTCTCTATTGTTGGTGGAGGAGAGGGCAGAGGAATCGAGGGGGAGGAGATGACAGCTAATGAGTTGTCACGGGGGGAAGGGGAAGGGGAAGAGGGGTCTTCAACTTCCAGAGATTCAAAGGGGTTGGAGGTGGAGGGAAAGGAGGGAGCTGAGCTAGTGGGAGGAGGAGGGGGAGGGGGGAGGGTTTCCGGGGAGGGCTTAGAGCTAGGCCCTTGAGAGGAGGAAGGTTTTTTCTTTTTTACTTGTTCCCAGGGGCCGTCCGGAGATTCTTCATTTTCAACGGGTTCATTTAATTTTGACTTGCTACATCTATTTGCGAAATGTCCATATTTGTGACATACCTTGCATTTGAAGGATCGTTGCTCGTAGTCCAACTGTTGGATGTGCGTCCATTAATCGACCTTGATCTTGATAGCTTCCGGCAGCCCTTTCCCGAGATCTACTTCTACGCAAATCCTGGCGCACGCATGCATGTTCTCCCTTGGCTCAGATCTGTCGCTGTATTTGCCGACTGCGTTCCCTATTGCCTTTACTGATTCATCCCCCTAGCAATGGAGCGACTATTGTGAGTGGCGGACCCAGACCGGAACTGCATTTGGGATGTCCATTTCCGGGTCGAAGTCTGGTGTGCATCTGTTCAGATAGAGACCTCTTGAATCCATAAAATAAGGGCCATTTCTGAATATGAGATTCCTGTCCTCTTTTGTTTCAAAAAGAAATGTGTAATAGCCCCTTCCACAAAATCTGATGGCTATTTTCCCTTGAGTCATTGCGTTCCAGTTGTGTTCCACCCATTTTTGAACTGATCTTGGAGAAGGCCAAAGACCAGTGAACTGTCCTACGAGACCTCTTTCAGCGAGGGTGATTGCTGATTTCCTTGGCAGGGATGGAGGGAGAGAAACCTCGGGGATTTCATCCAGTTTCTTGACAAACTTAGAGACTGAGGGGCGAGTTCTTGAAGAAGCATTGTCAGGGATCAACGAAGCGAACAGTTCTTTGTGGTTCTCTGGATCTAGAGGGGGGGGGTTCCCAACCATTCAAGACTGAGAAGCCAGCGCAAAAGGGATGAGAGCAAAGGTATGGGCCCCAGCGTGGGACCAGGCAGGAGGCCCGAGGGTGAAAGCAGAGCGCGCGGGAGAGAGAGTGGCAACGGGCTGGTGGCAGCCCTGCTAGGCAGGGCTTGGAGAGCAGAACCAGGCAAGCGCGGGAGGAGTTTTTTGAAAATCGCCTCCAGAGCTCGATCAGGGTTGGTCCAACATCTTTGAAAATAGTTCGTGTCTACCTCCTCTATTACCATTAAGAAATCTCTACGAAATCTCCAAGAAATAGTGCCTCTAATATGGGATGGAATATAAGTATTGAATAGGAGATGTCTTTGACATAAGCCTGCTATCTATCTCATGGTTAGATATGACATTATCTATTGCAATAGGTCATTGGACAACTACTACTCTATGGACTATAAATGCAAGCAACTCGTATTTCCCCTTGATCGTGACTTTCCAAGCTATCTTCTTGGTTGTTTTATTCTTAGGATGGAGTTCCACATGGAGTCTCTATAATTTGGAATCCTAATGTCCAATCAATCAATAATATTGACAATAGTTCTTGCATGCCAAGTTTCTTGGCCTTCTAGAGTGCCAATAATTCCTAGCCTTATGATCCCTTTTCTTGCAATGAAAAGAAACAAAAACTATTATTCCATACCTTTTTGGTTTATGATGATGCTTGCTATCTTGGTTACTTGGTCCCCCAAAGGTTGGAGTAGATATAGTTGGAGAAATCAGCTCTTTTATACCCTCTTCTAGACCTCTACAAGAAAATTTGAGTAGCTCATTGTACACTCCTTTTCTGCTTGCCTTTCCCTCCATGGGAATGGATTATTTTTCGTTCCTCATGCATTGATGTAGGTGGCTGAGATGAAATCATGTTGGATTCTTTTCCATTGAATCCTAGGCCTTCATTCTTGGGCCTTTGTTGAGATACAATGGGGATCATAATCACGTTGCCCTCCTTGCTTATCCCTTGGTCATCATATCCCATTTGGTTTATGAGCTTGAAACTTATTCCTTTAGTGCAATTTCCAAAGTTAGTGAAGGTCTTTTGAGGAAGAGCCTTGGAAAATGAGTTTACCATGTTTGACTCCAACGTGGTGATAACTCCCATAGTGGCAATGGGATGGGCTTTATTGGTCTATTGGAAAACTACTTGTAGCTTCTTCAAGGCCTCTTCCTTCATTTCCAAATCATGGTATAATTGAATAGTCACTTCGTTGAACCTCTCCTCTTATTAATTATCTAATCGAGTGAATTTCTCCTCTAATTGCAAGAGTTGCAATATATATTTGGCAAACTCTTTTTTTTTAGCTAATCCACTTTCTACCTCCAATAATGACTTTTCTCTTGGATATTTTTGTTGAAGTCACTCGACTCTTCTACCATGTTCCTCTTTAAGGCCTTTGATGAACCTACTATAATTCCATATGATTTGTAAATAGTACGCCTATTGCTTGTCCATTTTACCAACACATGTACTATGTAGACTAAAATTAATGATGTATCCATGAATATAAATGGGTTGATACAATGCCTCTTCACATGTCATTTGTTAACTGGCTACAATGCTCAATGAAAAAATCTAGTAAACAAAAAATGGGCTAGTTGAATGCCAACTAATGGGAAGCAAGTGTACTTTGTTTTAGATTTGGTTCACTACTCAGTTGCTCGCAATCTTGATTTCCCATAGCATATATAGATATATAAACGATGAAATGGAGAAGGACTCTATTGTGTTCTTTTAATATGCAAACAAAACACTTGATTAGCCATGAATTTGTCAAACAATAATTAAAAAAGAAAACAAGAAGAGAAAAATTGGTCAAAGGAGAGGGGAATGACCTAAGAAAAAATAAAAATTCCTAGCAATGCTAAAAATGTCCAACAAACCACCATACTCAATTAAACCAATTTGGAAACCTCATATAGAAATGCAACAACTTTGAGATGACAACATTTGATTTCCAATCTCTAAATATAATGGAAAGATGAGAATAGAGCACTATTGACATTTATTAAATACTAATGGAAATTGGTTTCTAATTGAATTAAGAGAATTACAAGATGGAAATTTTTATTGTAACCATATGTGCAACCAACACTAAAAATACAATAGAGATAAAAGAAATAATCACACCTAAATCACTCTATATAACATTAAAACACACACAAAAATATCAAGATGTTCCTAGAAACACAACTAGGAAGAAAAATAGGTTGATTGGGGATTTAATTAAGCAAGAAATTGATTAAAGAGGGTGAGCCATCCATATATTTAGTGTATTGTTACTAATTTATATGAATTTTACAGGCCATGGCTCAAAAATAATTTTCACTCATCATGAGACATGCTAAATGTCTTCTTCTCCTTCGATAACCAACTAACTTGATCCAAGTGGATATTGGTGGCCACCTGCCAAGTCCACCTGGACCCCCACCATTGTCTTTCTCAGCAGTTTCAGTTTCCTTAATTGTAGCACAGTTTACTATTTTTAGCAGTTTTTCGGGTCCTGAACTTCCAGAGCCGTTTTGAGGCCCTAAACGACGTTTTTTTGGGAATCTGGGGAAACATGGGTCCATGGACCGATGTTGCCTCCCAAAGTGGTAGTACTCAGATAGATCTTTCTAACGAGCTATCGTACGCGTCAAACGGAGATCGTATGCCAAAGTTACGACCCCGGGAAATTGATGTACCAATTTACCCAAACGGGGCCCACAATTTGGCGTTTCATCTTCTAGGGTTAGGTTTGGGGATGTGAAGGGTTTTCCATTGTCTCTCAACAATAAATAGGCCTTCGAGCCTCATTGTAACACAGTTGAGAACAGTTCAGAGGCATGTAGCCATCACATCTCTTCTCAGAGATAAGCTACCATCGCCCTAGCTGGTTTATTTCCATTTCTGGTTGTAAGCATATTTTAGTATTTTCCATTAATGAAATGAAGTATTATTTCTGCTACATCTCTGTGTATATGGTTATCTCTGTAATTTGTTGCGTTCCTGTTTAAATCCGGATCAGTGGTATCAGAGCGGTCTGCTTTTTCTCTGTTTTTCTTTGCATGTCCCCAACAAGGTCGGGATATAAGGAGTTAGGGCTTGAACTGGTTGAACCTTTGCAAGACCAGCCTCGCAAATCCCGACGGCCTCCCATGGCGGACGAGAAGAAAGACGAGGGGGCAGGAGATCCCATCAAAATCTTGCTCGAAGAAGCCCTCGAGCGACAACGGAACGCGATGATGGACAGCTTTGCCCAGATCCTTCAGCGGCTACCCAGAAGCAACGCATCGGCTTCCAGCAGCTACTCTGGAAACGCCACACCCTTTAAGGTACAAGTTAATTTTGAAATCCCCATATTCGAGGGTCAGATAGATGCAGATGCCGTAGATAAATGGTTAAATCTACTAGAAGGTTATTTTTCTGTTCATGAATTTTCGAGTCGGGAAAAGATTGTTTTTGCTCTTCTCAAAGCAGCCCCCCACGTCAAGGATTGGTGGGAAACCTACTGCGAGCAGAAGGATGAAAGTACTGGCTCACTATTTTCAGCCGCACCCACCTGGGATTCGTTCCGGGATGCCATCAAGGAGCAGTACTACCCTGTCGGAAGCTATGAGGATGAATACATAAAGTGGACCACGCTGCGGCAGGGAAGGGACCAAGACGTGCCAGAGTTCACTAATCTTTTCCATACCCTTCGCACAAAGTTGGGTATCAAGGATTCAGAGCAACATTTGATACTCAAATACCGTGGCTGCCTGCACAAGTACATCCAGGAAGAAATACAGTTCCTAAACATCCCCTCGCTCGGCGCAACATACCGATATGTCGTCAAGGTCGAGCAGAAGTTTAAACAAAAGAAGCGAGACTTTGGATCTACGAATCCAAAGCAGGGGAAAGGTGCCCCTAAACCACAAAACAAAGGACAAAGCCAAGGCGGGACAACCCAAGACAACCAGCTGAAGCTGCAAGCAAAGAACAACGCCGCGAAGCCGAGAAAGGAAACTGGAAAATGGTGCGAGTTCCATAAGAGCTCCACTCACAACACAAGTGAGTGTCGGGCCAAACAATCACTGGTGGCTGAGCTAAAGGTTTCAGAATTAGATGCATGTTCCGACTCTGAGTCAGAACCCGATAAGGGGTATGAAAAAGGGAAGCAGATCATTGATGTGGATCCCAGCGCCACTATTGCTACCGCAAAGATCCAGAAAAATGATCCCGAAGATCCAGAGGAGGAGGAGCGTCTCTTCCACTTCCAGATGTGGGTAAAGGGCTCCCCGATACAGTTCATTGTTGATAGCGGGAGTCAAAAGAACCTCATTTCGGCAGAGGTCGTAAAGCGGTTGGGCTTACCGACCACAGCACATCCACAACCATACACCATCGGGTGGCTTCACCAAGGACGAGATCTTCGCGTGAGCCAGCAGTGTCGCCTTCCATACAACATCAAGCCCTTCACGGATGAGGTATTGTGTGACATTGCTCCCCTTGAAGTTTGTGATGTATTACTAGGACAACCATACTTGTGGAAGCGACATGCTATGTATGAATCAAGGCCCCGTGCTGTTATTATTACATTGGGAAATAAGTTGTTCAGGATACCAGAGGTAGCACCACCTGCCGCCATCTCTTTGATTACTGCAAAACAATGCAGTAAGATCATTTCCAAAACCAGGAAATTTGTTTTCCTGATGATACGCCCTCAAGGAAAGAAGAAGACAGTGGCCGCGGCCTCCAAACGGGGTCCCTCTGCACGACAACTACAGATGGACAAGGTTGTGGAGGAGTACGAGGACATCTTCACCTCCCCGGCAGGGGTTCCTCTGCACTGTCAAGTCAAGCACTCCATCGATCTGACCCCAGGTGCGCCGCTACCCAATGGAACAATTTATCGGCGCTCCGTTCTAGAAAACGATGAAATCAAGAGGCATATTCAGGAGCTCCTGCAGAAAGGTCACATCCGTCCGAGTTCATCGCCCTGTGGGAGCCCGATCGTGTTGGTACAGAAGAAGGATGGGACGTGGAGACTCTGTATTGACTATCGGGCGCTGAACAAGATCACTGTCCGTAATAGGTACCCGATCCCGGGGATTGATGACCCCCTAGACCAACTAAAGGGGGCGAAATATTTCAGCAAGATCGATCTGAAGTCAGGATATCACCAGGTACCAATCGAACCCTCCGATGTGTGGAAGACTGCCTTCAAATCCAAGGAGGGCCTCTTCAAATAGTTGGTCATGCCTTTCGGATTGACGAATGCTCCTGCAACCTTTATGAGGTTAATGGATGACATCTTGCGGCCATTCACCAACTCCTTTGTAGTAGTATACTTGGATGACATTCTGATCTTCAGCCAGAGTTGGGAAGAGCACCTCCACCACATCCGACAGGTTCTCCAAACACTGCGGCAACACAAGCTATGTGCCAATTTGGAGAAATGCACTTTTGGCATGACCCAGGTTCAGTATCTAGGATACATCATTGATGAACAGGGGGTGCATGTCGATCCAGCCAAGATCCAAGTCATTCGGGATTGGCCCTCTCCAACCACTCTAACAGAGCTCCGCAGCTTTCTAGGTCTTGCCAACTTCTACCGCAGGTTTGTGTTGGGGTTTTCTCATATTTCTTGGCCCTTGAGTCAAGTCACCAAGGGCGGGGTGAAAGCAAAATTCTTTTGGTCTGAATCTCAACAGAAGGCATTCAGGGAGTTGAAAGATCGCCTCTGCACGGCACCAGTGCTCGCGTTACCAGATTTACAACAACCATTTGAGGTCGAGACAGATGCCTCTGACTATGCTATTGGGGCAGTCCTTACTCAACATGGACATCCAGTGGCATATCACAGTGAAACACTTTCAGACACAGTCCGGAAGTACCCCACTTATGATAAAGAGATGTATTCCATTGTACAGGCCTGCCGACAATGGAAGCATTACATTTTGGGGAAGGAAACGGTCATCCACACAGACCACCGACCTCTGCAGTTCATACAGACCCAAGGGAAATTGCAGAATGATCGCCATCAGAAGTGGTCTACATACCTGCAACAGTTTCACTTGAACATCAAGTATAAAAAGGGCAGCACCAATAATGTTGCAGATTGCCTCAGTCGGCCACCGATCATGGCGCTAACCACCGTGCTCAACTCTTGTGGGCACGAGACTTCTGATTGACCACGTCTCTACAAAAGTGACCCAGAATTCGGCCACACATACCAGACACTCTTGGGGGGTCGGCATGTTGCAGATTTTCACCTCCAGGATGCCCTATTATGCCACCTGGGTCACCTTTGTGTTCCTTCAAGCGAGCGTGCCAAGATGATTTGGGAAGCACACTACAGTCGGGCTGCTGGGCATTTCGGGGTCGAGAAAACAGTGGCAGTACTGCAAAATTATTTCTATTGGCCGAATCTTCGACAGGATGTTGGGAAGTACATCCGATCATGTACTGCCTGTGCCATTGCCAAACCGACCATTAAGAAGAACGACCTCTATACCCCGTTGCCTACCCCTATTCGACCTTGGGAATCCATCTCCATGGATTACATGTCAGGCCTTCCTTCCACTAAGCATGGAAATGACTGTGTTTTTGTGGTCGTCGACAGGTTCTCGAAGATGGCCATTATGATGGCCTGCAAGAAGAATATCACAGCAGAAGCCACTGCTAAACTCTTCTTTGAACGAGTGTGGGTGCACTTTGGGATCCCACAGTCTATCATCTCAGATCGGGACAGTCGGTTTCTCAGTACATTTTGGTCCAGTCTCTGGTCAATGCTGGACACCAAACTCACGAAGTCCACAACCTTCCATCCTCAAACTGATGGCCAGACAGAGGTTGTCAACATGATGATTGTGCACATTCTGCGCATGTATAACTCAAAGCATCCACGCACATGGGACGAGAGCCTCCCCTATGTTCAGCACAGCTACAACCGAGCTCTTCACAGCTCCACTGGCCATAACCCTTTTCAGGTGGGTTTGGGATTCCAGCCACTATGCCCCATTGATGTGGCCATGCCACTTGCAGCTACTCACATGAATTCAGCTCATGTCCAGTCCGAAACAGATAAGGCCACCAGCTTCATTGAGCGCATCCAACATATTCGCCAACAGGTCCATGACATTCTTGAGAAATCAAATGCCAAGTACAAGCAGCGACATGATCAACACCGGGTGCCACACAAGTTTCAGGTGGGCGACAAAGTCTGGTTGCATTTGTAAAAGGAACGCCTTACTGGAGCCTATCGGAAATTGAGACCACTCCGATATGGTCCTTACACCATTACTAAGGTGATGGGAGACAATGCATTTGAGCTGAGCATTCCCCCATTCCTTGGCCTGCACCCAGTGTTCAATGTGGACCGCCTTCGGCCATACTTTCCACCATTGCTAGACACATCCGACATTGCAGAACAACTCAAACCCACAGAATTAAATCCAGATTGCATGGAACAAGCTGCAACTGATCGGATCATGGACACACAGATCAAGAAAACTCGCCAACAGAATATCCAACTGTATCGAGTTGTCAAAGCAGGCCAACTCCTTCAGCAGGGCAAGTGGCTCACCAGGGAACAAGTTCAGCAGAAGTTTCCTCATCTCATGGAGGAGCTCAACGCAATGGGGACCATTGCTTCCTAAGGGGGGAGGAATGATCCAGGTGGATATTGGTGGCCACCTGCCAAGTCCACCTGGACCCCCACCATTGTCTTTCTTAGCAGTTTCAGTTTCCTTAATTGTAGCACAGTTTACTAATTTTAGCAGTTTTTCGGGTCCTGAACTTCCAGAGCCGTTTTGAGGCCCTAAACGACGTTTTTTTGGGAATCTGGGTCAACATGGGTCCATGGACCGATGTTGCCTCCCAAAGTGGTAGTACTCAGATAGATATTTCTAATGAGCTATCGTACGTGTCAAACGGAGATCGTATGCCAAAGTTACGACCCCGGGAAATTGATGTACCAATTTACCCAAACGGGGCCCACAATTTGGCGTTTCATCTTCTAGGGTTAGGTTTCGGGATGTGAAGGGTTTTCCATTGTTTCTCAACAATAAATAGGCCTTCGAGCCTCATTGTAACACAGTTGAGAACAGTTCAGAGGCATGTAGCCATCACATCTCTTCTCAGAGATAAGCTACCATCGCCCTAGCTGGTTTATTTCCATTTCTGGTTGTAAGCATATTTCAGTATTTTCCATTAACGAAATGAAGTATTATTTCTGCTGCATCTCTGTGTATATGGTTATCTCTGTAATTTGTTGCGTTCCTGTTTAAATCCGGATCATAACTACATTTTTGAGCTCTCATCTTTCTTTGTTGAATTTCATGTCCTTTTACATCACAACCTTCATTTTTAATGGATTGCCTTTGAAGGTCAACCATCAAAATAGTTCATTCAACTTTGAAGAGAAATTTGGACATTTTCTCAACTTTAGAAAAAATAATTCAATGTTTATTACAAAGTTTACAAAGAGTTTTTGTTTTGTTTTGTTTTTGTTTTTAGTTTGATTTTGTTTTTGTTTTTATTTATTTTTTATTTAATTTATCTTATGGTGATGATACAAATCAAACCAAATGGGGACATATTCGACGATTAGATGGGTTAACATTTTCTATTGTCCTTATGTCTTATGATGTGGATGTGGTAGTGTTTCTTTCCTTGATGAGATTTCCCTAAGTGATATGACTGAACATTGTAACATTTACTAGGTATCACCAAAGTGGAAATGCATTTGATGATGTTAGTACCCTTGTGAATATATTTTTTTCCTAAGTTTGAGTTAGAGTAGTTTCCACTACTATGTACATCTTTGGTGATCAAACCTTTTCCTAAGGTTTGATGAAGTATAATCATGTTGTAGTTCCTTTGTTGGAGGGCCCTAGGTTCAAATGTAGGTTGAGATTCTATTTTATCATTGCACTATTATCATGGTGGGTTTATTGCTAGGAAGAATAACTTATTTACATGCTACAACACTTGTTGGAGTATAAGCCCCTTTACCAACACATAAGTTCATGTTGATCTAATTAGTTGGTGACTATTGAGAGGTTGGACTATGGTGTTATTAGAGCATTAGCCTTTATGCAGACATGTTGAGGTTGGATTAATTGCTTGAGCACCTCACTTCACTTGGTAGCTATTCGAACATGGAGGGGAATATTTGGAGGAGACATAGGGTTTTGGATGTATCACTCATCTCTTAGGCATTGTTGTTATGGATTGTATGCACTATTTTATCATTAATGGAGAGGTTGACACACACTTTCTTTGGTTGATCGGACATCTTTATGAGTATATGCAGTATTTAAGAATTTTATTAATGAGGCTGAAACACTTCTCAAGGTCACCTTCCTCTTTTGCACATGGTTTTGGGAAATTAGTTAATGGTATTGGAAAACAACACATGGTTTTGGATATTTGTTATTGTGTTTTTTGAAATATATATATAAAACTATTTTTAAGGGTTAAATTGTGCTTTATATATAATTTTTTGGTTTTTTGGGTTTATATATAATTTTGTGGGTTAAATGTTATTTTAATTTTAATATTTTTCATTTATTTCTACTTTTTAAATTGTTTTTTTGTTAATATACATACATACATACATACATACATACATACATACATACATACATACATACATACATACATACATACATACATACATACATACATACATACATACATACATACATACATATATATATATATATATATATATATATATATATATAGATATACACACGTGTCTTTCATTTCATTTTTATTTATTTCTTATTTTTTGTAATAGTATTGTGCTTTTGGGCCATGGTGTCTCATACATTGTAATTTTGAATCCCCAAAAAGAGAGTGCTACTGATAGCACTCCATTTTGATTCAGGGTTTGGCCTTACGATTTTGGTTCACATAGTATTAGTTGTCAAGGCCATAATTTCAAAAAACTTGTCATTTTATTCTTAAAAAGGGTGAGGGTAGTAGGCAATATGACTATACTAAGGGGGGAGGGGGTGAATAGCTATAATTATTGATTTTAATTGGAATAAAAACAATTCAATGTACAATGTCAATTGTCTAAGTAACATAAGAATACACTAGATATGTTTGAAACTTCTTTTATTATAAATGATATTTTATAAGCACCAACCAGAAGGAGGTGCCAATCCCCTGAAATTATTCATTGGCATGAAATAGAAGGAGACGCCAATCTCTTGAAATGTTTTACTGGCACCAACCAAAAGGAGACACCAATCCTTTGAAATGATTTACTAGCACCAACTACAAGGAGACACCAATCCCCTGATATGTTTTTATTGGTACCAACAATAAGGAGACACCAATACCCTAAATGTTTTACTGGGACCAACCAAATGGAGACACTATTCCCATGATAATCGTAAGAACCAACTTGAGTTTCCTATCAAGCCTCTTTTTCATACATTTTCAAAATCAGATCCATAAGTTTTTCCAATCATACAGATTAATTGATTTTAATTTCAATTTTCCTTAAAGACTATTATGCTTCTACATATCACTCCTTGCTCTACATCTTCAATTATATTTCATCCAAAGTCCTTATATGATTGTCCTCTATTCTGCATATCACTCCCTACTCTGTACCTCCATATATTAATGGCTTGTCTATTCAGACCTCATTCTCATTTTCTTCCTTGATCACACATATTTCATTGATTTCATTCTCAAACTTCTTCTCTCATTCGGTGACACAAATTTCATTCAGAATTTTTTTCTTTCTCACTCTTCACACACTAGATCCATAATTGTATCCATGTGACACACTTATAAAATCACTTATTCATACTTTAAAACTTCTCTGGCATATTTATATAACATTGGTTCAACAGAATCATGGCAGGCTAACAAACCATCAAACAAATTTCAAAAATATTGGATAATTATTTTAATTTCATGGCTATAAATTTGATTCATATGACCTAGATAAAACTAATTTTAATGGTTCCTTGGCTCCTTAGGGACTTAAATTTAGTTCCATGAAACCACACAATATGACTGGTTCAAACAAGAATTTCAATAAATCTAGATCTAGATCCACTTAGAGCTTTAACATGTTAGTTCGCTCCACACTTGGAGGCTAGAATAGCCATATGAGCTTTTTAAGTTCAAGGTTCCTTGGTTCTCTTTTCCAAATTCCAATTTTTCCATAGAACTAGGAGTTATGACCCAACACAAATTGTATGAGACTTTATTTCATATAGCTCCTAGGGTTGGGCCTTTTCTCTCTTTGATGACCAACTGTTGCGTCCATAGCCTTAAATATTTGATCCCGATATTCGGGAGCCCAGGCATTTCTTAAGTCACATACTTGTTTGAGGCTTGGATGAGAGAGAGGCCAGCCATAATTCAATTTCTTCTACATGGACCCATTACCACATAACACTAATTAAACTTATTTTTCATTGTATCTAGATATGCGTAAGGTCTTTCCACTTCGCCCATTAATCTTTGAACTAGACCCGACTATGGCCTTTACCATCAGATGCCAAAATATTTTAAGATTGTGAAGCCTTACAAAACTACCCCCTAGCATGAATCCCAAGGCCTCTTGTTTTCCATGTCAATCCATGTTAGACCAACAATGAGAACCATGTGTTCCTTTTTCCACCTCACCACTTCCACATGTACACTACCATGTCATACCAAATCTGACCTGGAATTTTTGAACCAAACTACACTCCATTGCTCGAGGGCCTGATACTTGGGTGTGGGACCCATCAACATTACATCACTTTCCATGTCATTTGACAAGTTAGCACACTGCCACATGTCATTCCTTGATACTGCCATGTGTCTAGGTACGTGCAATGTGTCACTTTCCACATGTACAATTGGCCACAACAAAATGTTAAAAATGAGAGCCACGTGTCATCACCTTCGGTTGCCAAGTCATTGACCTCTGTCACCTAGCACAACCTGTCATGCCACATAGTCTTGCCATATCATAGCAATACAATGTCATGCCACCTAGTCTCGCCACGTCATAGTGGTACCATGTTATGCCAACCCAATCTTAGCTTTTAGAAAAAAACTACACTCCAGTTCCCTAG
The DNA here is from genome assembly GCA_031772625.1 of Pinus tabuliformis. NCBI lineage: Eukaryota > Viridiplantae > Streptophyta > Pinopsida > Pinales > Pinaceae > Pinus > Pinus tabuliformis. The sequence goes on along the minus strand of CM062817.1, from coordinate 1,954,690,649 downwards.
GGCCTAGTATAATTAATCCATGCTTAATCCTGCATTAAAAGTGGATTAAGGACAATTGTTAAGGCCATATGAGTTCACAGTAAAACATGAATTTCACATTATATAAAAATTAGGCCTTATTTTATTTTCATACCAGACCACTCTATGAGGGCTTATACCAATTCTCGGCCTAACAGAGGCCCTTCTACTGGGCCATGCCTATGGGTTCTTTTACTAGGTCAGGCTCATACAAGTCCCCATTTCCTAGGAAAGTCCCCCCCCGCCACCCCCTCCCGACCTCATACTAGTCCCCACTTCCCAGGGATGTCTATACTAGCTCAGGCTCCAAACTACGATAGGAAACTTTAACTAGGAAAGAACCTTACTTGATCTGCCTCACTTTAAATTCATTTTTCTCCTAGTTCCTTTAGAGTTAGAAGAAGTGCATATACCGTTGGAAAGGTATTTGAGAAAGCTAGGAAATTTTACACTTTACATTCTTATTTTCCCCAAGGAATTGAAGAATAAATTCCATTAAATATAGGATACCTAAACTGCAACCTTCATTTGATCCCTCATGTTGCTTTTGCTACTTGATCTTTCTTTGGCTCCCCTTGAGCTTCCTTGTGCATCAGTGACATTGCAGACCTGCATAACAATTCCTTTGACATTTTACTTGACATTACTGACAATGAAAACATAATTCTAACAATACCCCCCTTTGGCATTGATGGAAACATCACCAAACATCTTCTAGTCATTGATGGTCTTGGGATAAACTTCCCCTATCTACTTGCTGACTATTCTTCTCCCGATGTATGCTTATTTCTGCCCTTTTAGTTCAAAGGAAAAGGGCATATACTCCCAATGTGTTGATGAAAATTATTTTCTTGGATTGCCCCTATGTTAAAGCATACTCTTTCCTTGAGCTCCCCCTATCACCAATATGATTCTTCGCTTAAATAAATGGACTATTTATCCTTGTAAAGAAGAAATTAAACCCATATTTTTTCTAATATATTCAAAACTATCTCTAGGAAGGGGTTTGATAAATAAGTTTGCAATATTTCCTTGGGTTTTCATAATCTCCCCCTTTTATGAATGAGAAAATGTTTGTTTTTACTTATAGTTGCAATCCCCCCCCCCCAAAAAAAAACCTTTACCTGCTCTAATTTCTCATTTGTCCTATTTGTAGATAGAGAGTTCAGATTTTCTAGAGTAGTATTCAAAATTTTTCGACGTTTCGAATCCCAGAGAGGATCCATCATCAAGACAATGCTTGACAATCCTTAAGAAATTGAAGGTCCGATGTTCTTTTTTTAATGTTTATCCTTGATTTCTTGAGTGAACAGATCCCATTCCATGTATCCCCTCCATACAGGGAAACAATCTTAGATTTTAGACTTCTGTGGTTTTCTTTTGTAGTTAGAGAGTTCAAAATTTCCACAGTAGTATTCGAAACTAGTTGACGTTTTGAATCCCAAAAAGGATCCATCATTAGGATCCAACATTATCATGAGATGGATCCAATTTTGGATTCAAAATGTTGATGAATTTCAAACACTATTGTGGAAAATCCAAATTCTCTATCTACAAAAGAAAACCACAAAATCTGAAATCTAACATTATTCCGTTGTACGGAAGAGATACATGGAATGAGATTTGTTCACTCAAGAAATCAGGATAAAGATCAAAAGAAGAACAACATACCTTCAAGCATCATCACGACGATGGATCCTCTTTGGGATTCAATGTTGAAAATGGCAACAAGAAATGCTAAAAATAGCAATGCTATAAATAGATTTTTGGGTACAAGTGTTGGACATAACAACAAGGAATGAAAAGTGGAAGTGCTAAAAATAGCATTGCTATAAATAGTATTTCAGGATACCTTCCTATTTTAGTTAGTTCCTAAACTAAAATAGAGAAGTAAAATTCAAATTTTTTCTTAGTAGCTATTTGATTAATAATTAATTAATTCATCTTGAGTTAATTAGTTGTAGAAAATCAAACATGAAGTCTATGTGGGGACATGCAACAGTTTCTCCATTGATTGAGGAATTTATCCATCAGTTAAAGAGATAAGGATGAGTTGTAATATTGAGTTGTAATTAGTTGGCTCAGTTAACTGAGTCAAGTCCAGTTAGAATAGTTCAAATAGTTTGTTGAACTAATTGTGAGTTCAGTTAGTTAATGTTTGCATGCATGTAACCATTTCTCTTTAGATAACTGAATATTCTCTCATAAATAGCTCATGCATGTTAGTTCAGTTAGAGACCCAGTTGAGATTAGAGGAAGGGACAATGTACTATCAGTTGGAGGATTTTTCCTATATAGGAAACTCATCCATGCGGAAGGAATTATCTCCTTCAGTATTGCATAGTTACTACTGAGCCAAGTGAGTAGTGTGAGGTGGGATTTCACATAAGTGGAAGCACTGGACCCCAGGAAAAAATGCGCAAGGAAATAGGAGGCTTGGAGGGTAGAGGAGAAGGTTTGTGAGAAGCCTTTGACTGTTTTCGAGCGGCAGAGGGATTGTACTGAGAGTTGGATAGCTTATGAGCTAAAGATCTGTGTAATCCGAACATATTTCCACTTGTACGATAATACAGAAATCAGGGTTTTTAGTTGAGGTTTTCCCCAGAGTATTCTTCTGTGTTTCATGTGATTGATTTCTTCTTCTCTGTTATATGTGTTCTGATTGATCTAGCTCAAATTGATTAAGCTTCCACAAGTTTGTTTGTAGAAGTAGATCAAGTATTTTGCTTTAGTATATTACATTATTAGGTGATCTACAGTGGGAAATTCTACATGGTATCAGAGAAAAGGTGATCAAAGCAGAGAACAATATACACGAAGAAGAGAATTCGAAGTAAAAAAACATTGGGCCGCGAGTTTTCAGAGAAGATATGAAAATTTTTGTGCAAAATTTTCAGAAAAAAATAGTAGATCTGGATTCCTTGCAGAAAAATACCCAAATTCGAAAAAAAAATCGTCTGAATCGGAGTTTGGATGAGGGAGATATCGTTGATTTAAAATCAGCTATTTTTCCATAAAATTTTGTGACGGCGGAAAAGATGAAACAGATTGGTGTGCTAGCCAAGAACCTGTATGCATTTGAGGTACACGATGCATGAAAATCCTTGAGGAGCAAGGCAACTGATGGAGACTTGGTGATTGAGAGGGAGAGTACATTACCTCTCAACATGCAGTGCCAGAAGAAGTCTCAGACAATTGTGGAGGAGCCACAATTGGTGAAGTAGCTTCAGGAGGTTGTGGAGCAGCCACAAATAGAGAAGACGAGAGGAGACTGAGTGGAGGCATCCACTCATGTAGAGACCTCCAGTAGGGGGAAATTTTGAGCCAAGTGGGCAGAGGGATCACATGCATCCATACCTCTAGGTCGGAGGTGGGGCGATGTGGAGTGACAGTCCCAAGAAGGCTGGAATAGGGGCAGGATCATTGAGGTACCCAACCTCTTTGATTAGACCTTGCTACGGGAGCCCCGATGAGGAGTAGCAGGACTGGCTGAGTGGGTAGAGATAGATGTGGATGGAGCGGCAGAGAGAGCTACAGTGCAGGAATCCCAAGACAGCGCAGAGCTAGCAGGCTACAACAATGCGAGAGGCACAAGAGTGTTGCACCAGTGCAGGATGGCACAAAGATGTGTGCAACAGTGTGAGATGCATGGAGTGTTGTAGCAGTTTAGAGGTCACAGAGGGAGCACTTGTTAGCGACAGAGGGAGCTTCAACATCAGAGGGTGTTTCTAGCCCAACAAGGAGGTCAGTTGGGAGATTTCTTTGTTTCTAGAGTTGTTGGAGAAATAACACTTAGGAGAAGTGTTGCATGTAGAACATTCCAAAGGTTTAGGATCGGGTTCGAGTTGAATTCCTTTCTTGTTGAGAGGGAGTGTTGAAAATGGCAACAAGAAATGCTAAAAATATCATTGCTATAAATAGTAGTTTGGTTACCAGTGTTGGACATAGCAACAAGGAATGAAAAATGGAAGTGCTAAAAATAGCATTTCAGGATACCTTCCGCTTTTAGTTAGTCCCTGAACTAAAATAGAGAAGTAAAATTCGAATTTGTTCTTAGCAGCTATTTGATTAATAATTAATTAATTCATCTTGAGTTAATTAGTTGTAGAAAATCAAACATGAAGTCTATGTGGGGACATGCAAAAGTTTCTCCATTGATTGAGGAATTTATCCATCAGTTAAAGAGATAAGGATGAGTTGTAATATTGAGTTGTAATTAGTTGGCTCAGTTAACTGAGTCAAGTCTAGTTAGATTAGTTCAAATAGTTTGTTGAACTAATTGTGAGTTCAGTTAGTTAATGCTTGCATGCATGTAACTGTTGCTCTCCAGATAACTGAATATTCTCTCATAAATAACTCATGCATGTCAGTTCAGTCAGAGACCCAGTTGAGATCAGAGGAAGGGACAATGTATTGCCAGTTGGAGGATTTTTCCTATATAAGAAACTCATCCATGCAGAAAGAATCATCTCCTTCAGGATTGCGCAGTTACTATTGAGCCAAGTGAGCAGTGTGAGGTGGGAATTCACACAAGTGGAAGCACTGGACCCCAGGAAAAAATGTGCAAGGAAATAGGAGGCTTGGAGGGTATAGGAGAAGGTTTGTGAGAAGCCTTTGACTGTCTATGAGTAGAAGAGGGATTGTACTAAGAGCTGGATAGCTTGTGAGCTAAAGCTTTGTGTAATCCAGACATATTTCCACTTGTATGATAATACAGAGATTGGGTTTTTAGCTGAGGCTTTCCCCAGAGTATTCTTTTGCGTTTCATGTGATTGATTTCTTCTTCTTTGTTATATGTGTTCTGATTGATCTAGCTCAAATTGATTAAGCTTCCGCAAGTTTGTTTGTAGAAGTGGATCAAGTATTTTTCTTTAGTATATTACATTATCAGGTGATCTACAGTGGGAAATTCTACATTCAAAACATCGACAAATTTCAAATACTACTATGGAAAATTAAAACTCTCTATCTACAAAAGAAAACCACATAATTATGAAATGTAATACTTTTCCTATTTTTGCAACCATGCTCCCCTTGTTAAGATTGCATGTATCCTTGCATTCTATAGTTTCTCTTCTATAGCTATTCTCTTGAGACTACTCCCCCTGTGCTTTTGATTCCTTATGACCTAACAATCAAAGGGATGCTCCCCCTAAAGTGATGCTTCTCCTTATTTGCAATTCTCCTTGTCACTTGAATTTCAAATTTTAATTCATACATGTCAATGATATTATTCCAATTGATTAGTTGTAATGGCCTTGTATTCAATATGTGCAACAACGTGCATGTTTCCTAGCCATCCTCCATTATTTTTTCTTGATGCAAATACAACCCTTTGTTTTACTTTCCTTCATTTTGGGTCTGCATGCCTCTCTTTTGTAGCCTTCATTGTAACAACTTCAATTTTAGGGGTTGTATTCTCTGCCATTGCTTGTACTACTGCTATGTTTGAATCATCATCCTTCTTATGTAACTCATAAAGAAAGAAGTCATCTTCTTTCTTTTTTTATAGATGAGATGTGGTAGTCTCTCACTTGTCATTTATAGATAAGTGAGATAACAATTTTCTTCTTTACCTTCATTAAGGACATATACATTTTCAGAATTATTGTTTTCCTTTTCCACTAATTTTCTAGATCTTTCTTTTCTTATTTCACATCCTTTAGAATTGAATATGACCTCATATCCTTTATCAACGACTTTACTTGCACTTAAAATATTGTGCTTCAAACCTTCAACAAACATGACATCTTCAACTTTAGCTCTTTCATTACCAAGGCTAATCGTACCTTTCCCATTATCATGACTAATGAATTATTTACAAGAGTGACACTTGATGAGCCTAATTATTGAGTAATTATATGGGCCTTAATTGGCCTTAATTCACCTCCTAGCTTAGTCAAACCAACTATTCTCACAACTTATTGCATAATTTTGATTATATTTTGTTTATGAAATGAGTTAGAGTTGGATATTTGGCTTTGTGGTATAATGTGCATGTAATGTAGGAATAAGGGATGAATGCAAGGAACTATGGCAAATATAAAGAATAAGGGATGAATGCAAGGAACTATGGCAAAGATAAAGGATAAAAGGATAAATGCAAGGAACTATGGCAAAGACCTTGGGTAAGACTAGAATGGGATAAGCAAGAGTAACTATACGAGGTAAATCCTCCTCATTTACTACCCCTCCATTCAGATATTCCACCATCAGCTTGGAGTGCACACAACCATCACTTTGAAGACTAGAAGACAACCGAGCATGTGAAAAGGACAGAAAACAGTGTATCTTAAGTTGGGAGGCAAGCCTCCCTAATGGGAAGGAAGTTGTTAGAGACTTTAGATGTATAAATAGAGAGGCTTAGAACCTCATTATTTTTTGGACTTCTATTGTAAAACTCTGTTTTATTTCTGCGTTGCAAAGACTTGGGACAATTTTCTCTGTAATCCATAGTTTCTACAATAAGAATGAGTTCTGTTTAAGCCAGATTTGAGTTAACTTCGAGGGCTGAAGCTCTTGGGTTAGGGCCCGACCCAAGCAGCCACAACTCCTCTTTAATGTACATTTATGCTAGCATAGAGTTATGTTCTATTCATTTGTTTAAGTAGCTTCCTGGTTCTATTTACTTGCTTAAATAGCTTTCTGGTTTACTTGTTCATTTGCTTAAATAGATTCATGGTTTTTCATTAGTTATTTGCTAAAGTAGCTTTCTGGTTCTGTTCATTTTCACTGTGCTTCAGTTTACTTTCATTTATTCCTTCTTTCAGTTCACAGGTTAGTTAAAGGAAAAATACCATTATCAGGTTGTGCACAGGTGTCTCGACCTCATCTCCTCCCTCTGGGACCATGACTCGAGGAAGGGACCCTCTAGAAACCCCCAAAACACAGTCTCTGGTTCTCGCATGGGCTATGAAGTTCGCTGTTTAAATCAATTTTTTGTTCACCCGCACTGGTTCTCTTTGTCATTTTCATTTGGAACTGCCTCCAGCACATTCCTCATCCATCGCTTCATCACCGTCCGATCACCAACAAACCTTCAAAATCACCATCCGATTCACTATTTTCTCCAACTGTTGCATCATGTGGAGTCCACCACTCACTTTATGAACTTTAAGTCCCCATCGCTGATCTGCCTTGCTTGATCTGACGACCATCGCTTCACCTGATCACCAACTAGCTTGGTTTATCTCCACCGTTAATTAGCCCCGCCTGATCCAACGACTATCGCGCAATATTGTGTGGATTTCTGTCTGATTGTTATCTTCCCAAGGGCACGCGATGAGAGTGGTTTCTCCGTGCTACGTGTCGCCTAGTTAAGCTAATCGCGCAAAATTTTAGAAAACCACTTATAGCTTTGAGGGCCAGTGATAAACAACTTACCGCCCTCTAAACCCGCTCCATCATTTCCGCATGTTTCTTTTGCCCGTGATCTAATCTCTACTATCCATCTGCCGATTAATCTTGTCCATCCATCTCTTGACTTAGCCTCCATGATATAATCTCAGTCGTCCATCTCCGGTTAACCCTGTTCATCTATTCACTCAACTGCCGCGATATAATCTCCATCGTTCATTTGCCTTTCACCCAACTGATCCAACGGTTCTTATGCACTGTTGCTCCCTCACATCCTCCTTTCATTGATTTCGACCTCCGATTGCTTTTTCTGCTTGAAACCCGATTTAGCCTAAGTTTCATTGTTACACCCTAGTCTAGTTTTGATGCTCTTTACTTCTGCAACTTAGATAATTAGCTTTAGTTTAATGTTGATTTAGCAATTCTTCTTAGAAAATTTGTTTAATTGGTTAGTTAGGTTATGGTGTAAGTTTAGCATTTCATGCTGTTTTCTTCATTACTGCAGTAGAGTAGCTCTCTCTTAGAATAAGTTTGCTCCCCTTCCATCAAAGAATTAAGCTTCTTATAGCTCTATGGAAGTTTGGCTTGGGACCCTTGGGGTCTCTTGCCTGGAAAATAGTGACAACAGGCAGGACCTTCACTTCTACTTGTGCATATAGCACTGTCACCTCCAAGTTTGTACGAATCCCTGGTTGATAAGTAAAGTTGGTAGCCCTGGGAGTTGCAGCATTATTGTTGCAATACCTAGGCTCATCACTTTTTGGCACCATTGCCGGGGAGGTGTCTAAGTAGAAGTAATTACTACTTTCTTCTATTTCTAGTCTCCAAACTTTCTTTTCTTCTACTTCTAGTCTTCAACTTTCTTCCATTACTTTATTTATGCAAAAGTAGTCTAGTTTCTTTCTTTCTTTCTATTGTCATTATCTGCTTTCCTTTCTATTATGCAAGTACTTTCTAGCTTTAGAAAAATCGTACAAAAACCTACCCAAAAACATTTCCTTTTATGCCTCGTAGGATTAGGGACAATTTAGGGAAATTCTTGGAAAATACCCCCACTGCATCCAACAGGCAACCTTCTCTCTTCTTCAGTGACGTTGAATTGGAAGACCCTTTAGGTGAGAAAACTTACCTATTTGAGGAACCTATAGAAGAATAAGAAGAGGAAGAAACCATTCCTACTGAACCAATGTTTGGAAACCAAAATGACAGGGGAGATAGAGAGAGAATTGAAAGTGCCTTCCCTATCAGGGAAAGCAATGGGGACACTAAGATGAAGAATATAAACCCCTCTGCTCTACCTCATTTCTATGGCCTGACCACAGAGGACCCTAACACTTTCTTATTTGAGTTTGTTGTTATATGCCAAACCTATGACTATACATATGATGAGCAAAAGTTAAAACTATTCCCATCTACCCTCAAGGATGCAGCATTATGCTAGTTCATGGGTTTACTTGGAGATAACATCACAACTTGGGCTCAGATGCAACAAACTTTTAACAAAAAATATAGGTACTACTGTAGGTCAAAGGATACTAAAGAAGGGATTTTTTGGATGACCATAGGCCAGGATGAATCCCTAGAAGACTATGAAAAACGATTCCAGCTTAGTTACAAAAGGGCCAGGTGCACACTTGACCCTGAGTCACTAAAGTTGGTCCTGCTTAGAGGAGTAAGGGAAGATCTTTTGGATACCTTACATATGATAGTAGGAGGATATGTCTACCAATTACCCTATGAGGATATCAAGACTGTCTTTAGAAACCATTCTAGGTCAGCCAGGAAGAAAGGTAGGGGTAGTCAACCTATGGCCAGTACATCATCCTCTAACTTATCCATCAAGGGTGAAATTGGAAATATGCTGGAAGACTTCAAAAGTGATATGCTGCAAACCCTTTCCTTGCAATTAGACACCATGAACATCAAAAGGAATCAAGAGGAAGCAGAGAGAGCCTTGGCCATATTTTTTCCTAGATGCACCAGGAGGCATCCTAGGAATGAATGTCCATTGAATTATATTAAGATTTGCTCAGTTTGTGAAGAAAACCACTCCACAGACAAGTGCCCTTCTTTACCTGGACTCAAAGCTGTATATCAAGGCGCTGAAGGGGTCACTGAGAAACTTTTCTACATTAACCAAAGGAGACCTCCTGGGCCTAGACCATACCAGCAGGGTATGCAAGGGCCATCCCATGCATACTACAACCCCAACCAAGCCACAACTATACCTTCTTGGGGACCCCCTACTCATCCTTCCTGGTCTACACCCCCTCCTTGGCCTTATGCATCTCAAAATCAATCCTAGCTAGCCAACCGGTCATTTCAACCTTATGTTCATCCATAACATCAGTGGAATACCCCACCCTAGGGGTGGAGGCCCCAATTCAATAATGTTCCAGCCCTGTTGACTCCACCACCTAACCAACCACAACTCCTACACTCTACTCCACCTAATCAACCCCAGATGCCTGCCCAGCCAAATTTGAACCCAAACAATAGGCAGGCTCAATAAGCATACAATGGAGAAACATCATACCCAGCTTATGCTTTAGACCCTGGAAGCCCTGTAGTAGATGTGCACATCAATGACACCATTTTCCCACACACTCTGATTGATCTTGGGGCTTCCATTAATGTGATGAATAAGGAAACCATGCTCAAGCTCAACTTCCAAGGGTCATTAAGGAAGACCACAATAGTTCTGCAACTTGTAGACCGTTCCATAGCCACCCTGAGGGAATTGTGGAGGATGTGATGGTCTCCATTGACTCTTGGGAGTACCCTACAGATTTCCTAGTTCTCCAGCCTAAGGCTAAGCTCAATGGTTACCCTCTCATCTTGGGGAGGCCATGGTTGGCCACAACTAATGCTTACATTAGCTGCAGAGTTGGGAATATGACCATCAGGAATGGGCATATGTCCAAACAATTAGTCCTATACCCTCCCGCTCAACCTTCTTTAGAGCATGATTTACCTTTATGGTTGGAGGAGGAGGAAGAGGATGAGGTTTATTCTGCCCAACTTTATACTTTAGAAGCAATCATAGGAGGAGAACAACAAGATGAGGATGATTTAATTGAACACCTGCTCCAAAGTCCAACTCCTAGTTCACTACCATTAGAGGAAGAAGTAAGGGAAATCTGAAAGAATCATCCAATTGACTTATGCTTAGCCAATTCCAATGCACTTTGTGTCAAAACCATAGAATTTGTCCCAGAGAAGACTTTGAACATTAACCCATCTCTTTCTGCTTTAGAAGAGGAAAATCTATGCCACATGTTGATAGAGAACCCAGAAGCCTTCGCCTGGAGTTATAAAGAAATGAAGGGAGTACACCCCTCAGTGTGTAATCACCACATATACATCAAAGAAGGTTGTAGGCCAGTTAGGAAATCACAAAGGAGGATGAATCTAGCTCTGAAAGACATAATCAAAGAAGAACTGCAAAAACTACTAGAGGCAGGATTCATTTACCCTATCTTAGATAGTGAGTTGGTCTCTCCTTTAGTGTTAGTTCCCAAGAAGAATGGGAAGTGGAGGATTTGTGTTGATTATAGGTGATCCAAAAATGGATCCTGGATAAACCTCTAAGTCTAAAAGGCTTCATGCAAGAGGTAAAAGGTGCCAAATGGCAAAAATCCTTTGTAAATCAGAGGAAAATGAAAGTGGCAGGCTACTCTCAGAAATAGTCTCATTGTAGAGATATCCTCGTTCTGAAACTAATGCAAGTTGAATGGGTGAAAATGGACTCCATATGAAGGAGTTATTGTAAAATGAAAATTGCCCAATGTCCTTAGAAAAGGAGGCAATTTCATTAAATTCTAAACTATATTGAAAATTTTGGTTTTAGTATAGGCTCATGGGCCAACACAGGCCACGTGGCCAGGGTTGGGCCATGTAGCCTTGTTTGATTGGTCTAAGAGGAACTATCACATTGCAATTATTTATAAGGGAAGGACCTTGGGCCATCAGTGATTGCCGCTTTATCACATCCCACAGATTCATGGGAGGACTTAACAAAGGCCGAGGCTAATGCAACATGCGACTGTGATCACCGATATCGGTGGATTGCTGTCGGTGATCCCAAAAGGGAATGACCCCTGGCCGATGCGACTTGCGATCGCCGATATTGGTGGATCACTGTTGGCGATCCCAAAAGGGAAGGACCCCGGGCCACGCGACTTGCGACTATGATCGGAACTAGACCCGAAAGGGTTCTGAAATATAAATACATAATATTTCAGATCCGGACCAAAGCCATTTCCACAGGTTTTTGCGATATTGTCCATGTTTTAATATATTTACAAAATACAAAGGGGCAGGTCTTAGAGCCATTTCAACTTACGATAGTGACCTACGGGCGGACCTGATAGGAAAATAAAGCACAATTATGGGAATTTCAAGCCCAGAATTGTGTTTTTATGTGGATTGTCCCTTGTTTTTATAGCATTCTCTGTGTAAATAGAGAACGACTATTTCAAAAGAATTTAAAGCGCTTAATTCCCTTCCGTGCAAAGAAAATGGCCACCATGCCTTGGGATGTTATCAATGACTGTTAAATACTCCAGAAGGAAGGTGAAGGGAAAACAACGAGGAGTCAGAGAGCTTGAGAGCTGAAACAAACAGACAAGCGCCGATGGGTTTAAAAAGCCATTCCATAACAGAAACAGAGTTGGCTTGTTGGGTCCCTATAATACTAGTGATTACCCCATTACTATTGTAGTTATACCCCTTATTAATATTGTTGTGGCCCTATTGCCCCCATATTGTTATTACTGTGCCCCATAGAATCCCTCTATTGTTATTTTTGTGGCTTTGTATTATTATTGTTAGGTCGTCTGGATTATATTGTGACTCCTTAGACTCCTATATATGGAAAGGAGGTTTTGTCATTTGTATCATCCAAGAATTTTTCATTTATGTAATGTAAAGGAGGTTTCCCCCTCGAAGAGGCTGAATTCTAAGACGTTGATCTATCTTTTCTATCTTTTCTTGAGCTGGTTTCATAACATTTGGTATCAGAGCTTTGAATTCTAGGGTTTCACTGCCTCAAACAGGTCATCATGGAATTTTCGCTATAACTTTTCTTTTGCGACGTTTAAGAAGTTAAAAAAAAAACCCATTTGAGAAGAAATCGTGCCGAACCTCGGGTTCGAATTTCAGAGCTTTTCGCGGTATATTGGCGGAGATATGATTTGAGGAAGTTGGTCTTTTTGCAAACTCCTGAATTACATTCCAAACAGGTGACCTGGGGAAAATCGTTCTAACTTTCTCTCTGGGGATCAGATTGAAATTTTGTAAGAAGGTATAGAAAGAGGATAGACTATAGTTTCTTTTATGAATTTTTTAGATCCAAAGGTCGAAACAATGACTCGTGGCACATCGGACATGTTGTGTGTGGAGCATGATTGTTCAGAGGTCTTTGTTTCAGCCAGATGTATACCCCAGGAAGTTTGTACACCCCTCCACGCGGGGGGGACATGTCCCCCCCGCAGGGGTTCGGGGGGGCCGATCCCCCCCGGCTGGGGGTCCGGGGGCCAGTGGTCCCTTGACGGGGGCTCGGGGCAGTGCCCCCGAAGCTAAAAACAAATGTAAAATTGCCTTGTAAAAGTATAGTAATTTCTAGTCAATCTGGGCCATTCATTAGGCGAATGATTTGATGGTAGAACTTATGTTTAGTTTAGGGTTTTTTTCCCTAGAAGGCAACCCCTTTCTTTGTATGAGGGTATTGTATTTGAGGCTGTGAATATAGATGTGTATTCTGTGAGCGAGAAACGGAGAGGTGAGACTGTGAGAGAAAACAGAGGATATTACAGCGGATTTGCTGTAGGTTGTGTCTCTTCATTTTGCTGGATAATAGAAAGGAAGGACTGGCTGTTTGGGGTGGACGTAGCCCAAACTGGGTGAACCACGTATATCTGTGTCTCTCTTGTTTTGTGCGTTTTCTGTGTTTATATTTCTGCAATATTTTATGTGTTCCATCGCTTCGTAATATATAATTTTCTAACAACTAGTATCAGAGCCGAAGGTCTATTTGGCTGATAAACTCGCAGGAAAGAAGGGTTCCTGGTTCGAGTGGGAGAAATGGCGGAAGATGGTAAGTTTAGGGTCGAGAAATTTAACGGCCAAAACTTCTCGCTGTGGAAGATGTAGATGGAAGATTATTTGTATCAGAAAGATCTATACCTACCATTGGGCGGAAAAACAAAGATGCCGACGGGTATGAAAGACGAAGAATGGAACCTTCTCGATAGAAAGGCACTCGGAACAATACGGTTGTTCCTTGCTGCGTCAGTCGCCTTCAACATTTCGAAGGAAACCACGACAAAGGGTTTGATGCAGGCGTTGTCGAAACTATATGAAAAACCCTTGGCCTCAAACAAGGTATTTCTTATGAAACGGTTATTTAATATGAATATGTCGGAAGGTGGATCTGTTGCAAACCATTTAAATGATTTTAATACAGTTACAAGTCAGTTAAGTTCTGTAGGGGTAAACTTTGATGATGAAGTTAGAGCTCTGTTATTCTTGTGCTCATTACCAGAAAGTTGGAATGGTTTGGTAATGGCCATTAGTAACTCCGTTTTTGGATCTAGTACTTTAAAGTTTGATGATGTTGTCGGTGCTATCCTTAGTGAGGAAATGCGACGGAAAAGCTTCGGTGAGACATCGGGAAATTCTTTGAGTGCAGAGTCTAGAGGAAGAAAAATGGAAAGAGGAAAGAGCTCAGGATATCGCAGTAAATCAAGGAAAGGCAGATCCAAGTCCAGATCGGGGATAGTGTGCTAGAAATGTGGAAAGAAAGGACACCTAAAGAAAGACTGTAGATCTCGGAAGGGAAAAGAAGGAGATGCACAACAAGAAAACAATCATGAAGCACATGTGACAGGTGAGGTGTTACAAGATGCTTTGATTCTTTCTTTCAAAAATATTACTGATTCCTGGGTGGTAGATTCAGGGGCCTCATTCCATGCCACACCTGATAAGAAATACTGTCATGACTATGTTCAAGGAGATTTTGGACAAGTTCGTTTGGGTGATGATAAACCCTGTAAAATTGTTGGAATGGGTAAGGTTCTTGTAAAACAACAGAATGGAAACCAATGGCTACTGAATGTGGTAAGGCATGTTCCATATCTAAAGAAAAATCGTATTTCAATAGGGAAGCTAGGCGGTGAAGGTTGTGTGACAACTTTCACAGATAAAGCTTGGAAGGTCACCAAAGGAGCCCTGGTAATAGCAAAAGGCGAAAAGGTTGGTACATTGTATTTATGCAATGGTGTTTCTAACTCTGTTAATGCTTTAACTTCCAAAGGAGCAGATGCAGCATTATGGCATCATAGGCTCGGACACATGAGTGAAAAGGGGATGAAGGTTCTTCACTCAAGGAATTTGTTGCCGGGTTTGAAGAATGTTGATTTGGATTTCTGTGAGAATTGTATTTATGGAAAATATAAGAGAGTCAGATTTCTCAGAGTTGGGAAAGAAAAGAAGAGTGAAAAATTAGAGCTTGTGCATACAGATGTATGGGGACCTGCTCAGGTATCATCTCTTGGTGGCTCTCGTTATTATGTTACTTTTATTGATGATGCAACTAGAAAAACTTGGACTTATTGTATTAAGAGTAAATCTGATGTATTTGATACTTTCAAGAAATGGAAAGCTTTGGTTGAGATTGAGACAGGAAAGAAATTGAAGTGTCTTAGATCAGACAATGGAGGTGAATATTGTAGCAAAGAGTTTGATAGGTACTGTTCAGAACATGGAATTCACAGAGAGAAGACAGTTCCAAGAACACCACAAGAAAATGGTGTGTTAGAAAGGATGAACAGAACAATCATGGAGCGTGCAAGGTGCATGAGATTGCATGCAGGATTGCCTTTACAGTTTTGGGCAGATGCTGTAGATACTGCTGTTTATCTAATAAATAGAGGGCCTTCAAGTTCCTTGGATGGTGGTGTTCCGGAGGAAGCATGGACAGGTAAAAAGGTAAACTACTCTTTTTTAAAGCCTTTTGGTTATGAGGCCTTTGTCCATATTGATAAAGAAAATAGAACAAAGCTTGAGGCAAAGTCAAAGAAATGTACCTTTATTGGATATGGTGTTAATGATTTTGGTTATCGCTTATATGATTACGAAAATCACAAAATAATTAGGAGCAGAGATGTAATATTCAATGAAAAGGTCTTGTATAAGAATCAATTGCAGGAAAAGAAACAGGAAAAAGAAAACAAGGAATACGTAGTTCTTGATGAAATCACTGAAAAGGTAAAGGTGCCTGAAAATAATAATAATCAACAACAGCAACCACCACAACAGCAACAGACACCCCAAACACCTGAAAGTGCTATTAGAAGATCTACTAGGATAAGTAGACCCCCTGAACGATACTCTCCTTCATTATATTATTTATTGTTGAC
The DNA here is from genome assembly GCA_031772625.1 of Pinus tabuliformis. Lineage (NCBI taxonomy): Eukaryota > Viridiplantae > Streptophyta > Pinopsida > Pinales > Pinaceae > Pinus > Pinus tabuliformis. Next base: position 1,954,674,855 of record CM062817.1, on the reverse strand, counting down.
TAATTCTGGTGAACCCGAATATTATGAAGAAGCAATGCAGGTTGAAAGAAGGAAGAAGTGGGAGGTAGCCATGGAAGAATAGATGGACTCCTTAATGCATAACCAGACTTGGGATTTAGTCAGGTTACCTGCAGGAAAAAATACATTGAAGAATAAATGGGTTTACAGGCTGAAGGAAGAAGATGGAGGAAAACAGAGGTACAAAGCTAGACTTTTGGTGAAGGGGTTTGCACAGAAGAAAGGTATTGATTTTGATGAAATATTTTCTCCTATTGTTAAAATGACTTCAATAAGAACTATTTTAAGTCTTGTAGCAGCTGAAGATTTGCATCTTGAGCAGTTAGATGTAAAGACAACCTTTCTCCATGGGGATTTGGAGGAAGAGATATATATGCAGCAGCCACAAGGATATGAGGTGAAAGGGAAGGAGAAAATAGTGTGCAGGTTGAAGAAGAGCTTGTATGGCTTAAAACAGGCTCCAAGGCAGTGGTATCTAAAATTTGACAAGTTTATGTCTGAAAAAGGTTATACTAGATGTCACTCTGATCATCGTGTTTATCTGAAAAAGCAAAATGATGGCAGCTATATTATATTGTTATTGTATGTGGATGACATGCTTGTTGCATGATCTAACATGCAGGAAATAAATGTACTCAAAAGAAAATTGGCAAATTCATTTGTAATGAAGGATTTGGGAGCTGCAAAACAAATCCTTGGTATGAGAATCACTAGAGACAGGAAAAATCGCAAATTAACATTGTCTCAGAATGAGTACATACAAAAGGTGTTGAAAAGATTTAATATGCACAATGCAAAACCAGTTAATACACCTTTTTCTAGCCATTTCAAACTTAGTAAGGAAATGTGCCCAAAGACCCAAGAAGACATGGATTATATGTCTAAAGTTCCATATGCATCAGCAGTTGGAAGCTTAATGTATGCAATGGTATGCACAAGGCCTGATATTTCACATGCAATGGGAGTTGTAAGCAGGTACATGAACAATCCAGGAAAGGAACATTGGATGGCAGTGAAATGGATTCTCAGATATTTGAAAGGTACCACAAATCAAGCATTATGCTTTGGTGGTGCAAATATTTCTCTACAGGGATATGTTGATGCAGATATGGCAGGTGACAGGGATAACAGGAGGAGCACTATAGGATATGTATTTACTGTTGTTGGAACAACTGTCAGTTGGATTTCAAAAATCCAAAGTGTTGTTGCACTTTCAACAACAGAAGAAGAGTATGTTGCTGCTACAGAGGCTAGTAAAGAAATGATTTGGTTACAAAGGTTTATGGGTGAATTGGGCAAGGAGCATGATATGGGCACGTTATGTAGTGATAGCCAAAGTGCCATTCATCTTGCAAAGAACTCAGCATTTCATTCTAGGACTAAAAACATACAGCTCAAGTACCATTTCATACGATCAGTGTTGGAAGATGGAGAGTTGAAGCTGGAAAAGATACACACTAGCCAGAATCCTGCAGATATGCTAACAAAAGTTGTAACAGGGAGAAACTGAGAATATGCTAAGCTTCAATTGGTCTTCAAGGATGAAAATGAAGATGAGAAACAGCTAGGTCCAAAGAGGAGTCATTGTCTAGCAAATGAAGCAGCGGTGGAGTTTCTACAATCATTCTCCAAGTGGGAGATTGTTGTGTGTGGAGCATGATTGTTGAGAGGTCTTTGTTTCAGCCGGATGTATACCCTAGGAAGTTTGTACACCCCTCCACGTGGGGGGGACTTGTCCCCCCCCGCGGGGGTCCATGGGGCCAATCCCCCCCGGCTGGGGGGTCTGGGGGCTCAGGGGGAACGCCCCCGAAGCTAAAAACAAATGTAAAATTACCTTGTAAAAGTATAGTAATTTCTAGTCAATCTGGGCCGTTCATTAGGCGGATGATCTGACGGTAGAACTTATGTTTAGTTTAGGGTTTTTTGCCCTAGAAGGAAACCCCTCTCTTTGTATGAGGGTATTGTATTTGAGGCTGTGAATATAGATGTGTATTCTGTGAGCGAGAAATAGAGAGGTGAGACTGTGAGAGAAAACAGAGGATATTACAACGGATTTGCTGTAGGTTGTATCTCTTCATTTTGCTGGATAATAGAAAGTAAGGACTGGCTGTTCCGGGTGGACGTAGCCCAAACTGGGTGAACCACGTATATCTGTGTCTTTCTTTTTTTGTGCGTTTTCTGTGTTTATATTTTTGCAATATTTTATGTGTTCCATTGCTCTGTAATATATAATTTTCTAACAGTACAAGTTCGCTCTACTGAAATAGTCTATAATCAAGTCACTGTGAGAGATTTCACATAACTCTTCCTTGGAGAATCCAATTTGGGTTAGACTTGTGGCATTGGAAAGAGGACACAGAAGGCTACTACAGGTCGCAATTTTAGAATTGGAGGATATGAAATTACAAAGATACATCAGATTCAATATCAGGCTTCTACAAAGTGAAAAAATGTGTGTAGTTTTTTTTTAAATTTTTGCGTAAGCTTGGTTTGAAGGAATTCAAAGGGCATAGTAAAGAATTATTATCGGTAACTGATGCCTCGAGGAAAGAAAATGCAAACACCTAGTAAGGAACCTGAAAGCTCTAGCATGACTCATGAAGAAGAGGAAGAAATGCTACATGATATATCAAAATTACAAGAACAAGTGCAACAAATGTCACGCTCACAAAAGCTAACAGAAGCTAAGATAAATGGCGTGGAATCTAAGATACATGGCGTGGAATCTAAGATAAAGGGCATGGAAGCTAAGATGGATGATTCGAAGATAGATTTGAAGAGAGATATGGCAGATTTGAAGACAGACATGGCAGATTTGAAGACAGATTTGACAAATTTTCTACAAGAAATACTTACTAATGGTGAAAAGGTTGTAAAGGAAACTCATGATGTGAACAAAAGAAATGTTAATCATGATTCCATAGACTAATGTTGGATCGAAGACCCACCATATTCCAAAAATCGATATGAGGAAGTTTGATGGCAAGGATCCCGCCACATGGATATTACAGATGGAGCAATTCTTCGATCTCAATAATGTGCAAAACACACAAAAGGTACGTATGGCAACTTTATATTTGGAACCAAATCAGTTTGTATGGTATCAATGGCTTTGCTCTCGTAAACAATTTATCACTTGGGCAATTTTTACGGAAGAATTGATAGCACATTATGAGGATACAAAAAGCAACACTTTTTTTAGCCAATTGATAAGTCTCAAACAAAAGGGTTCAATAATGGAGCACATTGAGGAGTTCCAAAAATTGAACATAAGGGTAAAAGATATTCCAGAGGAGCATAGGATTGATGTGTTCATAGGGTCTTTAAAGGATAATATCCAACATGATGTTCGCCTTTGGGAACCTGATTCATTAGAGAAGGCATTCAGGTTAGCAAGAAAAATGGAAAGCAAAATTATGGCAACCAGGAAGCATACCACTCACAACTATAAAGACGGAAGTGTTGTTGCCCCTAGTCTTCCACAACCTATAAGGTTGACACCACAACAATTGGAAGAAAAAAGAGCAAAAGGGCTTTGTTACAGTTGTGATAGCAAATACACTAAAGGTCATAAGTGTGCTGAGAAGAAATTATTCTACATAGATTGTGAAGAGGAAGAAGAAAAGGAGCAAGAAAGGTCAAAAGAAGAGGATATACTCCAGGAACAAAGCCTAGATGAAGAACAAATAAATCCGACCATATCTTGTAATGCATTGGCGGGAATTACCACTCCTCAAACCATCAAGATAGAAGGACAAATCAAGAAGAAAAAGGTAATAGTGTTGATTGATTCAGGAAGCACCCACAATTTTATTCATTGTAAGGTAGCAAAAGAATTGAATTGCTTCCTATATCCAGCACCAGAGTGTCAAGTGATGATTGCAAATGGAGGAACAATAAATTGCTCTGGAAAGTGCCATAATATCAAGCTATCCATGGGAGAATATGTATTGACTAGCCCAATGCTTTCCATTCCAATGGGAGGTGCTGATGTTGTACTAGGAGTCCAATGGCTACAATCCTTGGGTACAATAGCTTTTAATTTTCAAGAACTTTTCATCAAATTTTCTACGGAAGGAAAGGAAGTTGAATTAAGGGGTATTGCAGGGAAACCAGGAAAGATAATCAGCTCTAATGGTATGACAAAGCTTCTAAAAAAGGAGCAAAGAGGTGTAATTGCACAATTATGTTCGCTAGATGTTTCCACATTGGAATCATCTATTTCTCCAGATCTCCAAAAAGTCCTGGACAATCATTCCAAGGTATTTGAGACTCCCAAAGGTCTCCCACCTATGCGTGATCATGATCATGCTATTCATCTGATTCCAGGAAGTGTTCCTCCAAACATCAGGCCGTACAGATATCCCTATGTCCAAAAGAGTGAAATTGAACGTATGGTTGCAGAAATGCTAGAGGCTGGTATAATTCAACCGAGTCAAAGTTCTTTCTCTGCTCCAGTAGTATTGGTGCACAAGAAGGATGGATCATGGCGCATGTGTCCGATTATAGGGAGCTCAACAAGCTCACTATTAAAGATAAGTTCCCCATTCCTGTCATTGATGAATTACTGGATGAATTGCATGGATCAATTTACTTCACCAAGTTGGATCTTCGTTCAGGATATCATCAAATCAGAATGAAGATTGAAGACATTCCGAAAATAGGATTTAGAACTCATGAGGGTCATTATGAATTTTTGGTCATGCCTTTTGGCCTTACCAATGCACCTTCAACATTTCAAGGTTTGATGAATTCAATTTTCAAACCATTCCTTAGAAAATTTGTGTTAGTATTTTTTGATGATATACTAATCTACAAAAAGTCTTGGAAGGATCATGTTGAACATGTTGACAGGGTGCTACAACTATTGGAGGAGAAACAATTATATGCAAAAAGATCCAAATGTTTCTTTGGAGTCCAGGAGGTGGAATATTTGGGTCATATTGTATCTCATGAAGGAGTTAAGGTAGACCCTAGCAAAATTAAAGCCATTAAGGAATGGAAAATCCCCACATCCATAAAGCATCTGCGAGGATTTCTTGGGTTGACAGGGTATTATCGCAAGTTTGTTAAGAATTATGGGAGAATAGCAGCACCTCTAACAACATTATTGAAGAAAGATGCATTTTCATGGACTCCGGAAGCAACAAAGGCCTTTGAACATCTTAAAGAGGCAATGTGCCAAGCACCGGTCTTAGCTACACCGGACTTCACAAAAACCTTTATTGTGGAATGTGATGCTTCAGGAAATGGAATTGGTGCTGTTCTAATGCAAGATGAAAGACCCATTGCTTTTGAAAGTCGTCCAATCAAGGGAAAGTTTTTAAGAAAAGCTATTTATGAGAAGGAAATGTTGGCAATACTCCATGCACTTAAGAAATGGCGACCCTACCTAATGGGAAGACACTTCAAGGTAAAAACGGATCATGATAGCCTTAAATACTTTTTAGAACAAAGATTATCCTCTGAAGAGCAACAAAAGTGGGTCACAAAGATGTTGGGTTATGACTTTGAAATCATCTACAAAAAAGGGAAGCAAAATGTGGTGGCAGATGCACTCTCAAGAAAGGATGAGGATGTGGAAGCATTGTTGTGCGCCATTTCTATTATCCAACCAGATTGGATAAACGAAGCAAGGGAGGAATGGAAGAATGACGAAGAAGTGTGGGCACTTATTCGAAAATTACAACAAGATTCCAGTACGTCTGATACATTTAGCTGGAAAAATGATTCGTTATGGTACAAAGATCGCTTATACCTCTGTAAGAATTCCCAGCTAAAACAAAAGATTCTTATGGAATTGCACACTTCTCCCTTAGGAGGGCACTCAGGATTTTTAAAAACTTACCACAGGGTTAAGAAGGAATTTTTTTGGGATGGCCTTAAATCAGATATTCAAAAGTTTGTGGTGGAATGTTTGGTTTGCCAACAAAATAAAGTTGAAACAATTAAGACACCGGGTCTATTACAACCTTTATCCATTCCAAGCCAACGTTGGGAGGAGGTTTCAATGGATTTTATCACAGGTTTACCCAAGTCTGAGGGAAAGAGTGTCATCCGTTGACAGACTTACCAAGTATGCACACTTTTGTGCATTATCACATCCATTTAAAGCCAATACAATTTCTACTACATTTATGGAAACAATTCAAAAACATGGAAACCCAAAGATTATTGTAAGTGACAGAGATCCCATTTTCACGGGAAATTTTTGAACAGAATTATTTTGTTGTCTTGGTACTCAGTTAGCTCATAGCTCATCTTATCATCCTCAATCTGATGGGAAACTGAGATAGTAAACAAATGTTTGGAAGGATATCTTCGTTGCTTTGTATCTGATAAACAGACACAATGGGTCAAATGGTTGCCTCTGGCTGAATGGTGGTATAACACTTCCTTCCATACAACAACAAAAATGACCCCATTTATGGCACTTTATGGGTATCAACCACCATCCATCACATCATATTTAAGAGAAAATTCTAAGGTTCAGGCAGTGGAACATCACATCGAACATCAACAACAAGTCCTCCAACTCTTAAAGGATAACCTCGTGTTGGCACAAAATAGAATGAAACAACAGGCAGATCAACATCGCAGTGAAAGAAGTTTTGATGTAGGTGATTGGGTATTCCTACGGCTACAACCATATAAGCAAATGTCCCTCAAGCAAGCTAAGAAGGATAATAAATTATCACCAAAGTATTATGGTCCGTACAAGGTGTTGCAAAAGATTGGTACTATGGCATACAAATTGGAGCTTCCTGCAGCTTCTCGATTGCACCCAGTTTTCCATGTTTCATGTTTAAAGAAGGTTATAGGCGACAAGCTCCCAGTTCAAACAATATTGCCAGAACTTGACGAGGAAGGAAAAATTATATTGGAACCGGAAGCAGTCACAGAAACAAGAACTCGACAGCTACGAAATCGATCAATTTCAGAGTATCTTATCAAGTGGAAGAACTTATCCGCTGAAGATTCCACATGGGAGGATGAGAATTTTATGCAGAAGTATCCAGAACTACTCAAGCGTTGAGGACAACACTTTTTTGAAGGAGAGGGGCATGTTGGGTCCCTATAATACTAGTGATTACCCCATTACTATTGTAGTTATACCTCTTATTAATATTGTTGTGCCCCTATTGCCCCCATATTGTTATTACTGTGCCCCATAGAATCCCTCTATTGTTATTTTTGTGGCTTTATATTATTATTGTTAGGTCGGCTGGATTATATTGTGACTCCTTAGACTCCTATATATAGAAAGGAGGTTTTTTCATTTGTATCATCCAAGAATTGTTCATTTATGTAATGTAAAGGAGGTTGCCCCCTCGAAGAGGCTGAATTCTAAGGCGTTGATCTATCTTTTCTATCTTTTCTTGAGCTGGTTTCATAACATGGCTGAGTCGGAGAGCACAATTGATTCATTTTCTTGGAGGTAGAGTGAAGCACTGATAACACAGAGAGTGGTGAATTCTCATTCGTGGAGGCAGTATGATGCTCAGGAGGAGTTCCGAGAAGCTCATGGAGGCTCGTAATGCTCAGTGAATGTGTGGGCAGAGTTGGAGCACTGAGGAACCCATTGGGAGGCTCAGTGTACCAGAGTGCTTAACAGAGCGAAGCCCCTAGAAGTTGGAGGCAATACATAAATACTTTAGTTAAGTATCAGACAACAAAGAAACCGACTGCTCGAGCTATTGCTGGTGTTGTTTGAGTTGAAGACAGAAGAAGGATTCTAGAGATAGTAAACAATTCTGAGGGAGTCAGAGAAGCCAGAAGCTCAAAGGAGTCTCAGAGCACTGACTGAAAGAATTAGTCCAAAGAAGCCTAGAAATGTTTGTAGCTAAAGGACAGCCAGGGGTAAGATGGTATTTTGAGCCCATTGGTTCATTTGTAAACCATATGGAGTTGAGTCAAGGACTTGTAAAAAGAATTCAACCATAATCCCAAAGAGTCTAATCGAGTTGATTAGAGCTCAGGGAGACGTAGCCTAATATATCAGGGTGAACTCCGTATTACATTGTTTTCTTATGTGTTTGCTTCTTTGCTACATTATTCACTGTTATATGCATTTATGTATATGTTCAAGCACATTTAAATATCAACATACACAACAAATTTTAAAGCACATAAACAACCAACAATAAATACAAGCATATACCTATACTTTCAAGAATTTCTTAATTCTGCATTGGTTAATAATTAAAGACTTGGGAATATTCATGTTTTGGAAGTGGGAGAGGTTCTTGTAAGCTAGACAAGAAGCCTAAGAGCCCCATTTTCAGATCAATAGAGAGTTGAAAAAAGCCACAAAGAAGGATCATTTTCCCCTACCCTTCATTGACCAAGTGCTAGATGGCCTGGAAGGGAAGAAATTCTTTTCTTTCCTAGATGGATTCAGTGGGTATAAACAAATTCAAATCTTTCCATAAGACCAGGATAAGACCACATTCACCTGTCCTTGGGGTACTTTTGCCTATAGGGTCCTTACTTTTAGCCTATGCAATGCTCCTGCCACTTTCCAGAGAGCAGTCTTGAGTATTTTTGCTGAATTAGTACATGATGAAGTAGAAATCTATATGGATGAATTTACACCTTATGGCTGTGATTTCCAAGAAGCCCTGCCTAACCTAGGCAAAGTATTACACAAATGCATTGAAATGAATTTGTCTCTCAGTTTAGAGAAGTGTGAATTCTTAATGACTGAAGGGACTGTGCTAGGCCATTCAATATCTCAGCAAGGACTGTAGGTGGACCCAAACAAAATAGCAATCATCCAAAGGGTCCCACCTCCACAAAAGCAGAGAGATGTCAGAAGCTTCTTAGGATTGGCTGGATACTACCAAAGATTCATAAAGGACTTCAACAAGTTGGCCTCTCCTTTGTTTGGATTGTTGGCCAAATATTTTGAGTTTATATGGTCAAAGAGCTATCAAGAGGCCTTAGACATTCTAAAGCATAAGTTAACCATTTCACCAATCCTTAGAGGCCCAAACTGGGCTCTCCCTTTTCATATTCATGCTGATGTCTCACACAAAGCCATAGGAGCAGCCTTAGGTCGGGAAGATGAGAAATTGCCCTATGGCATCTATTTTATTAGTAAAAACCTATCAAAGGCTGAGCTAAACTATATTGTGACCGAAAAGGAACTCCTAGCTATGTTGAAAATGCAACAAGATGATGGAGCTTAGTGAAAAAGAGTCGCCTTCACTAAGTGGGCCCGCAGGATATTTTTGGCGCAAAGTCTATTTTTAGACTATGTCTATTTTTAGACATATGGATCATGGTCTATGAGTTGTAGGATGATATTTGTGGATGATTGGTCATGTTGGTAAAAATAGATGGACTTCTATTTTTAGACATATGGGCAGAGTCTATTTTTAGACTGTCAGGCTAAAAATAGAACAGTCGAATATTATTAGCTCTTAATAATATTTTGACTATAAACATTATCTTATCCTCTTGGGGCACTTTAGTTCAAGCTACGGATGTGGCACATGCAACTTCCAGAAGGAAATACGCTTTTCTTATGGATCAGTTGAGCTATTGCATGATGGACTTTAGTTAGAACTCAAGTGATTGAGTTTGGTGGAGTTGATTGAGGAGTTGATGGAGTTGTGTTCAGTTTGACTTAGTTGAACTAGTTGTGTTTAGTATAACTGAAGAATACACTAGTGATGAGTGATGTGAATTAATTATTAATTAATTCACTAATTATTAACTCATAAATCAACTAAAGAATACATCAGTTAACTCAGTGCATGGACAGTTTAGTGGAGAAAGGTGTTAGAGGTGGAGACTACTATCAGTTGTAACTATAGCTGCGTGTGAGATTTGCACAATCATTGATGGAGATTGCCAATGAGGATCACGTGCTACAAGTTAAGGGAAAATGAGTTTGGATCAGATCTATTCTCACATTCTCACATTGGATTGCGCAGTAGAGGCAGACAAACAACAGAGGAGATTTGAACCTGTGACTTGATTCAGATCTGAGCTAGTTTGTGTGTAGCAGGTGTAGATAGTACTAAGTACTTGTGAGGAGTATTGTACTATGTATTGTTACATGTTCTCTATCATTATAATATACAGGTAGTTGGGGGTTTTCAACTGTATGCTTTCATCGGTTACATACTGTGTTAATGTGCGCATGCGATTGATGTTTCATTGTTTTTAATTCCGCAAAATTGATGATCAACGTAGAGGAGGTTATGTATTATGAATGCATTCCACAATAGTGTATAATTAGGATAATCTCTGTAAATAAGTGTTATATTATTCAAAATCTCTACATGGTATCAGAGGGAGGTTGATCATCAGATCTATTATTCAGAAAGTGATTACATTTTATTTCTTCAGGCAGAGTCTGTAATCAGGCCAGGTAGCCTCTGGATTCATCCTTCTTTTGGAAGGTGAGATATCCGGTAAAAGCCCATACAATCAATATCTGTATGAGAAATAATTTGTTCTCATGAATTTTAGATAGAAGCAGTTGAGTTTTGAGCAGGTGGAATTCAAATTTGCAGCAGTGTTTTCTTGGTGTCAAAGTTGGAATGTCTTTCAACGGATTGTGATTGGAGTATGCTCTTGAAGGCAGCTCGAATTATATTACATGGAAAGACAGGATGGAGGAAATGTTAGATGAAAATGGGTTGAAGGAGTTCATAGAGGCTGAGGTCCCAAAGCCTACTGATGCTGCTCATGTTGAGGTTTGGAAAAATAAGACAACAAAGTGTCGAAGGATTCTGTTGGAGGGTGTGAAGGATCACATTGTATCCAGCCTGCATGGAAAGGCTTCTCCATACTTGATGTGGAAAGCGTTGACATATTTATTCCAAAGAAAGAGTGACCAAAGGAAGTTGGCACTCAAGGATAAACTCAGAAACATTAAGTGTGAGAATGGGGACAGTATGCCCAGGTATCTCACGAAGTTCACCCAATGTCGGGATGAGTTGGGAAGTGTGGGGGTGACTATCAATGATGAGGACTTGGTGAGCTTGGCTCTCCTTGGTCTTCTGAAGAGTTGGAATTCCTATCAGGACTTTGTCAATGGTTGAGAGAAATTGCTAGGATGGGAGAACTTTGGTCAGATCTTGTGCAAGAGGAGATCAGGCGGAATACCAGGGACAGATCTTCATCAAAGGCATCTGATGAAGAAAATTGCGCTTTGGCTGCCAAAGCAAAGAAGGGGAAGGAGAAGGGTTCTCTTTCTGAATCCAGTTCTTCCAATGATGGGAAGAAGGTTGATAAATCGAAAGTTTGATGCTTTCGTTGTCATGAGGTGGGCCATTATGCCACAAATTGTCCACGGAGGAAATCCAAGAAGGGATCCAGGGAAGGATCTGAAGGTGAGGCACTTGCTTCACAATTTGAGTTGGATTTCACACTCTTTGCATGCATGGTTTCATCCATGGTGGGAAGTGGTTTGTTTCTTGACATTGGAGCTTCTTTCCACATGAACGGTGACAAGAGTTTGTTTAGTACTTTGGAGGAGAAAGATCTCCAGATACTCATAGCGATGGGTAATGATGAGAAGTATAGTGTCTCAGGTGTAGGAACGATTATTTTTCAGAGGGAGCATGGAGCTCGCCTTACCTTGACCGATGTCAAGTATGTACCAGGACTGAAGAGAAAATTGGTGTCGATCGCGATGCTGGAAGACAGAGGCTATGATGTAGTCTTCAGTAAGGGAAAGGTTTTCCTTAGACACATCATCACTAGACAAGTGAAGCAGATTGGTTCATGGGTAAAGAACTTATATGCTCTTGAGGTTCAAGATGCATGCAAAGCCTTGAGCAGTGAGGCAACTGATGGAGACTTGGTGGTTGAGAGGGAGTGTGTACTACCTCTTAACATGCAGAGCCAGAAGAAGTCTCAGACGACTGTGGAGGAGCCACGGTTGGTGCAGTAGCTTCAGGAGGTTGTGGAGCAGACTTCCAGTAGGGGGAAACTTCAAGCCAGGTGGACTGAGGGATCACATGTAGCCATACCTCCAGGTAGGAGGTGGGGTGATGTGGATTGATCATCCCAAGGAGGAGGGGCAGGATCCTTGAGGTACCCAACCTCTTGGATGAGACCTTGTTACGAGAGCCCCGATGTGGAGTAGCAGGAACTGATTGATTGGGTAGAGACAGATGCGGATGGAGCGGCAGAGAGGGCGATAGTGTAGGGAATCCCAAGACATCGCATAGCTAGCAGGCTGCAGCAATGCGAGAGGCACAAGTCTTTTGCACAGTGCTAGGTGGCACAGAGAAGTGTGCAATGGCGCAAGATGCATGGAGATGTTGCAGTACCACAAATGTCAGAGAGGGAGCACTTGTCAGTAGCAGGTAGAGCTTCAACATCAGATTATGTTCCTAGCCCAACAAAGTGGTCAGTTGGGAGTGTTTTTGTTCCAAGTTTTGTTGGAGCAAGTGGATTGGGAAAATGTGTTGCATGCAGAACATTCCAGAGTTGCAGGATAGGGGTTATAGATAATCCATATCTTGTTAAGAGGGAGTGTTGAAAATGCAACAAGATGATGGAGCTTAGTGAAAAGGATTCGCCTTCACTAAGTGGGCCCACAGGCTATTTTTGGCGCAAAGTCTATTTTTAGACATATGGATCATGGTATATGAGTTGCAAGATGCTATTTATGGATGATTGGTCATGTTGGTAAAAATAGATGGAATTATATTTTTAGACATATGGGCGGAGTCTGTTTTTAGACTGCCAGGCTAAAAATAGAACGGGCAAAATTAAATAGCTCTTAATAATATTTGGACTATAAACATTATCTTATCCTCTTGGAGCACTTCAGTTCGAGCTACGGATGTGGCACATGCAACTACCAGAAGGAAATACACTTTTCTTATGGGTCAGTTGAGCTATTGCATGATGGAATTCAGTTAGAACTCAAGTGATTGAGTTTGGTGGAGTTGATTGAGGAGTTGATGGAGTTGTGTTCAGTTTGACTTAGTTGAACTAGTTGTATTTAGTCTAACTGCAGAATACACTAGTGATGAGTGATGTGAATTAATTATTAATTAATTCACTAATTATTAACTCATAAATCAACTAAAGAATACATCAGTTAACTCAGTTCATGGACAGTTCAGTGGAGACAGGTGTTAGAGGTGGAGACTACTATCAGTTGTGACTATAGCTGTGCATGAGATTTGCACAATCAATGATGGAGATTGTCAATGAGGATTGTGTGGTACAAGTCAAGGGAAAACGAGTTTGGATCAGATCTATTCTCACATTCTCACATTGGATTGCACAGTAGAGGCAGGCAAACAACGGAGGAGATTTGAACCTGTGACTTGATTTAGATCTGAGCTAGTTTGTGTGTAGCAGGTGGAGATAGTACTGAGTACTTGTGAGGAGTATTGTACTATGTATTGTTACATGTTCTCTATCATTATAATATACAGATAGTTGGGGGTTTTCAGCTGTATGCTTTCCCTGGTTTTCAGCTGTATGCGATTGATGTTTCTTTATTTTTAATTCCACAAAATTGATGATCAACGTAGAGGAGGTTATGTATTATGAATGCATTCTGCAATAGTGTATAATCAGGATAATATCTGTGAATAAGTGTTATATTATTCAAAATTTCTATAGGTTGTTGTGCATTCATTGAACAAATTTAGGCATTACATTACAGCCTATCAAACATTTGTGCATACTGATCATGCTGCAATCAAATATTTAATGAACAAACCAGATGTGAATGCTAGAATCATAAGATGGTTGCTTCTATTACAACAGTTTGATCTAACTATTGTTGATAAGTTTGGCAAGGAAAATGTTGTTGTTGACTTTCTATCTAGAATGAATCTACCCGCAGGTGAAGAAGGAATGGTGGATGACTAGTTACCAGATGAGCATTTGTTTGCTATTTCAGTTCTCTCCCCATGGTTTGCTGATATAGCCAACTATCTGGTATCAGAACAGTTCCCACCAAACTTTCCCTCCAAAGAAAAGAGCAAGATAGTCAGAAAGAGCACCCCCTTCACCTGGATTGGGGGTAATCTGTTCAAACTTGGCCCAGATCAAATCTTAAGAAGGTGTGTAAGGGAAGAGGAAGTCTTTGACATCCTTCTAACCTGTCATGATGGGCCTTGTGGAGGCCACTTTGAAGCAAAAAGGACAACATTCAAAGTGTTGCAAGCATGCTATTATTGGCCTACTCTTAATTAGGATGTGAAAAAATATATTAGTCAGTGTGATCGATGCTAGAGGATGGGAAAACCTACCCCAAGAGATGAAATTCCCCTACAACCTCAAGTGACTTTCGAGCCATTTGACAAGTGGGGCATGGACTTCATTGGGCCTATCAATCCTCCTTCAAAGAAAAACAACACATCATTATGTGCACTGATTATTTGACTAAGTGGGCTGAAACCAAGGCAATTAAGGTAGGAACATAAGAGAAGGTGGCTGAGTTCCTAAGGGAGAATATACTCTACAAATTTGGGTACCCTAGAGAGCTAGTTACATACCAAGGTAGCCAATTTGCCTCTAGCATGATTGAAGAACTACTCAGCCATCACAAAATCAAGCATTGGACCTCCACTCCTTATCATCCACAAGCTAATGGGCAAGTGAGGTGACCAATAGGGCACTGGAGAACATCTTAACCAAGGTAGTGAGTAGCAGCAGGAAGGATTGGGTAGAGAGACTAGTTGAAGCCACTTGGGCCTATAATACAACATGGAAGACCACCACTAGATTTACACCATATAAGCTGGTCTATGGTAAAAAGGATGTGCTGTCCATTCAATTTGAATATAACACATTGAGGATGGTAGCCCAACTAGATTTAGATCTCAGTCATGCACAAAAGGAAAGGCTGTTACATTTGAATGGCTTGGACGAATTCAGAATGCAGGCCCTCCTACATATAGAGATAGTTCAACTTTAGAGGAAGATCTGGCATGACAAGCACATCAAGGAGAAGAAATTTCAAGAAGGAGATTGGGCATTGTTATATGATTCTAGGTTTAAAGACTTCAAGGGAAAGCTAAGGACAAGATGGCTCAGACCTTATGTGGTGGAAAGATGCCATGACAATGATTCAGTGCAAATTAGAACTATTGATGAAGAAGCCATTCCGTTGCTAGTTAATGGACATAGATTGAAAATGTACAAGAGGCCTTTATCAAAACAAGAGTTCATTGACAATATCAATAAGAGAGTGATGATGGTAGAGTAAGTTCCAGCTCCTCCCTCATCAAGTCACTGAAAAAGGAAAAAACAAAAGAATAAGGATTCAGGTAAAAACCTCCATGAGGCGCCTAAATCCCATCTTTGGGTTGAAAACCTCATAAGCCAGCCCAAGGATGAGAAAAATGAAAAAGTGTAGAAGATCCCTGGGTGAAAATATTCCTTGAGGCACCCAGGGAAGATATCTAGGGTGAAAACCTCTCTGAGGCAGCCTAGGTGTTTCTTTAAAGAAGAAAAAAAATTTTTAATAAAAAAAAAAAAACATAATTGTTATTTTCAGGTGGGTGAAAAAGACAAGCAAGGAGCAAAGAGAAGATCCAGAGGGAACCTTGCCTCACATATATTCATCTCCTCCACTCCTTACCATGCATCCCTCCATCAATTCTATTGTTTTTCACTTCATTGCTTCAATTCAGGTGAAGATTGTGTTTTCTAACAGAATCAACTCAACCATTACCATCATCCCTGCATCCATATACACTCCTACTCCCTCTGTCCATTCATTACAACATCCTCACAACACCAGCCAACAACATGATCAAAATTTTGTAAGGGAGACACCAAACATTTCCAAGTGGTAATCTAGGAGCTCCATAGTAGCAGCAACATCAAATCCAAGAGCTACACAACAACAACAACATCAGATCCAAGAGCTCCACAGCAGTAACAACAACATCAAATCTTCAATCACAGACACCTGCAAAAGCTATTAAACCATCAACAGACAACAGGAGGTAGAAGAATGACCATTAGCAACGCCTCTAATCTTTGACAACTACAACATGGCATCAAGACCACAGGTAAGTATCCTACTCACTCACTCATATGCATCATTTGATCAAAAGTTGTAAAGGTTAAGAGGTAGTTGGTTTATAAGTGAAAAGGTGGCAAAAAGGAAATTCTTTAATAAGTCAAAAGAGAATGCAAGAGTCCATAGATACAATATTGTTATGGCAACCATTTGAGAATGCTTCAAGAACTAAGACTTGGGGTAGAAACGCCAATGCACCAAAGACTTAGCATACCCTATTTCTTGATGCAATCACTCATAGACTCCAAACACAAAGTAAAGGAAGGAAATTCCCAACAGTTAGTTCACCATGGGTTGATCAGGATCCTCATTGAGGATTCCCTCCAAAACCTCAGGATCCCTATAAAATGGTTAGTCTTTAGATACTTCTCAGTAGAGGATGACATCAAAACCCTCATCTATGATGCTAGTCCTTTTGTCAGTGAGGAGGAGGCAAAACAAGAAGAAGATATAGAGCTAGATGGGATGAGATGAATAAAGAAGAAACTAATACAAAGGAACATGCTGAAACACAAGGAGGATGATGTTGAAACAGAAGAAGAAACTGATGGAGATGAGAAAGAACAACAATAGGAAGAAGATAAGAAAAATAGAGAGGATATTCATTGGATCAGGTAGGGTTGATCAATGGTGGAGATCAACCAAGCTAGTTGGCGATTGGGTGAAGTGACAACCATCAGATCAGGCGAGGCAGATTGATGGTGGGGACTTAAAGTTCATAAAGTGAGTGGTGGACTCCACGCGAGGCAAAAGTTGGAGAAAATAGTGAATTAGATGGTGATTGTGAATGTTTGTTGGTGATCGGACAACGATGAAGCGATGGATGAGGAACGTGCTGGAGGCAGGTTCAAATGAAAATGACAGAGAGAACCAGTGCAGGTGAACAAATGACTACTTTAAACAATGAACTCCATAGCCCATGCGAGAACCAAAGACTGTGTTTTTGGGGTTGCTGGAGGGTCCCTTCCTCAAGTCATGGTCCCAAAGGGAGGAGGTGAGGCCAGGACACTTGCGCACAAACTGATAGTGATGTTTTTCCTTTAACTAACTTGTGAATTGAAAGAAGGCATAAATGAAAGTAAACTAAAGCACAACACAGATTAACAAAACCAAAAGTTACTTCAAAAAATAACCAATGAAAAACCATGAATCTATTTAAGAAAATGAACAAGTAAACCAGAAAGCTATTTAAGCAAGTAAACAGAACTAGGAAGCTACTTAAACAAATGCACAGAACAGAACCCTATGCTAGCATAAATGTATAGTAAAGAGGATCTATGGCTACTTGGGTCGGGCCCTAACCCAAGAGCTTCAACCCTCGAAGTTAACTCAGAGATGACATAAACATAACTCATTCTTATTGTAGAAACCATGGATTATAAAGAAAACTGTCACAAGTCTTTGCAACTCATAAATAAAACAGAGTTTTACAATAGAAGTTCGAAAAATAATGAGGTCCTAAGCCTCTCTATTTATACATCTAAAGTCTCTAATGAATTCCTTCCCATTAGGGAGTCTTGGCTCCCAACTTAAGATAAACTGTTTTCTATCCTTTTCACATGCTCGACTATTTTCTAGTCTTCAAAGTGATGGATGTGTGCACTCCGAGCTGATGGTGGCATATCTGAATGGAGGGGTAGTAAATGAGGAGGTTTTACCTCCTATAGTTACTCTCCCTTGTTCCATTCTAGTTTTACCCATGGTCTTTGCCATAGTTCCTTGCATTTATCCTTTTATCCTTTATCTTTGCCATAGTTCCTTGCATTCATCCCTTATTCTTTATCTTTGCCATAGTTTCTTGCATTCATCCCTTATTCCTGCATTGCATGCACATTAGACCACAAATCCAAACATCCAACTCTAACTCATTTCATAAAAAAAATATAACCAAAAGTATGCAATAAGTTGTGAGAATAGTTGGTTTGACTAAGTTAGGAGGTGAATTAAGGCCAATTAAGGCCCATATAATTACTCAATAATGAGGCTCATTACCTGGTAAGTGTGCAACATAACTATGTCTAGGTTCTATTACTACAAAAAGGGGGGGCAAAAGTGAGCCTCTAAGTGAGAAGTAATAGTACCACCCAGGAAGAGACACTCGTGAACCAGGAAGGCATGTCCAACATCCAACGGAATAGTCCACAACAGATGTGGCAGTCATTAAAACCAAAGAACAGAGAAATATCCGTCTAGCATCCAACAGAATAGTCCACAGTGGACATGACAATCATTATAACCAATGAGTGGGGAAATGTTTGTTTAGTATCCTGTGGAATAGTCCACAAGGATGAGACAATAGTGACAACCATTACAACACATTCCCAACAAGATAAGCACTAAAACAACCGAAATAGTTTAAATATCTTAGTACATGTGAAACAAACATGAAATATCAATGCTCACAGAATAGTATTACAAACATCCATAAGTCATGCATGGAAAAGTTTTTGCCCGAGAATGCTTCTGTATTCAAAAATTCCAAGACACATATTCACATCATACATCACTAGCCCTAGTGGTGGGACATTGGAGCCACTCCTTTCCCTTAAAGAATTGACTGAAACTCTCTATGCTTTGTTGGAGGAGCCAAGGTGAAAAAATCCTTTGTTCATACAACGAGGGGGTATATATAACCAAGGGGTGATGCTTTAACCTTGTGATTCTTTGGCTTCCCTCATGATTGTTCAACTTCCTATGACTTTTCAACTGACCTGACTCTTCATATTCATGTGTTCCCATTGGAATTCCACTTAACATTACATTTGATATACATGGATCATAATAGTGATGTGGCCTTTAAAAACTCATGACACAACTTGACATGACACTACTGACATGGACTGGCTTGGTGAGGTGGCAATGTCAAGCTATTGTTACTGCTAAGTGACGAATGTGTTCTTGGATGTTCTTTCCCTTCACCTGCGCATAACTTGATGATGCAGGGCCTTCAATGATATTTGGTCTTGAGAGGTGCTTTCATGCATGTGTTCCCTTTGATAATATCCTTTGCCCATCCAGCTGCAATTAAGTCTATAGGCATGCTTCCCTCCTACTTTTCCTTCTCCATCATCTTTCCATGACTTAAGAGTGTACTTGTTCCTACAATTCACTCATGATGGGATGACATCAATCCGAAAACACCCTACTCTAATATGGTGCATTATAATTCATGCACTGAGCTTGGGAAAAGTCACAAGATGGGAGATAGGGCTAAGTGACTGCGCATTGCACAGCTCTAGTTGGTAGGGAGAGAGATTGATCATTGAGATTGCGTAGAGCGCAACTCAGGATTGACTAATGAACTTTTGAGCATAGTCCTCATTGAGGATAAAAATTGTGTCTAGTGGCCACTGGGAGATAGGATTGCGTAGTTAAAGTTAGCAGTGGCTGGTGCAAGGTAAGGCCAAAGGAGGTCAATTCTACTCAGTTTTCATAGGTAAGGAGGAATGGGTAGAAAGGAGGCCTGGAAGCCAAAACTATGAAGTTTTGGAGGACAATGCACTCTGCCTGAGGGAAGACACTGGGGGACACCTCTACGCAATTCTGGAGGCCAAGGGAGGTTGGGTTCTCTATGCACTGCGAGATTTTAACAAGCAAGGGAAAAGCTTGAGGAGTGAAAGTGCGAAATGCACAGTTCAAGCTGGACTGGAAGGAACTGCTGCGTAATTCTTGGAGTCAAGGAAGGTTGCTGAACTAGTGCAACTGCCCTAGAGGACAGTGACTACGCACAACTTAGTTCTAGTCAACAAGTTCACATCATTGATGGTTGATACTACGCAGTGCGCAACTCAATTGGGGCACGTGAAGCTGAGTTTCTCGATCAGGAAGATTTTTGAAAATGGCTAAGTGTGAGGAAGAAGATTGACTTATGCTGAAATCAAACTATGATTAGACACTTAGCATATTTTGATGACATGACAACCACAAACCATTAGAACAACAAGCAAAGCATTACCCTCTGAGAGATTGTCTCACAACAAGAAACGACAAGTGCGACACTTTAGATAGACCTTACGATGACCGTGACGATCCTTGTGGGACAGTCCTCAAGACTTTGTATATGAGTACGACAGATGCTTACATGGCTAGGAAAAATTGAATACACAAATATTAACCTTCTAAACCACTAGGAAAGGTTCACAAACATGACATAATAACCAAACATGCCAAAAGATGACAATTGATCCAACAAGCGAAAGGGAGCAAGACATTTAGAGGAAACACATGGAATAACTTTCAGTGCTTGCAACCAATGCATGTCATTGAATACATAATGATATGATAATGATAAGCGGTCCTTCATGCTACATTAAGAGGTGTATTTCAAATGATGTGTTTTTTTTTCCATACCTACTCTCCAAAGGGTTATGCATCAGATGGAGTTTTCATGCGTATCTAATCTTCTATCATACCTTGGGTTCCTTGGCCTTCTTAAATGATAACTATCTTTTCTACTCAGCTCCTTGAGTGTCATCTAACATGTCAACCTTCTTCATCACCTTGTCATATCTTGGTAGAAATCCTGTATTTTTGATCCATTCGTGACAAGATGACATCATTCTGATAAAACCTTAGTATAAGATGTTGCACTTGGGTTCATAAACTAGGCTGAGATTGAGTGAAAGGCTAGGGTAGAAGGCCATGAATACGCAATTGTGCAATTCAAGTAGCCAAGGGTCAAACTTGATCACTAAGACTGTGTAGTGCGTAGCTCAATCCAGACCGAGGGAAATTTCTGCACAATCCTCACTGAGGGAAAGAATTGTGCAGTGGAAACTGAGAGACACAATTGTGTATTTTAAGCAGGTAGTGGATGCTGTGGGATAAGGCCTTGGGAGGAAATATCTATGTAGTTTCAGGATGCAAGGTGGATTGGGCAGCTGAGATGCTTGAGGGACCAAACTGTGCAGTTTCCGGAGACAGTGGGTTCCTGCTGAGGGAAGGACATTGGGGGAAGAATCTGCACACTTTTGGATGCCAAGGGAGGCTGGGCTTCCTATGCATTGTGTAGTTCCAGTAGAAAATGAAAACTCTTGAGGGTTGCAAATGTGAAGTGCACAGTTCAGGAAACCTGGATGAGGTTAGGTTTATAGGAATACTTTGGAATTTGGCTAAGTGTGGGATCAGTGGAATCGATGTGAACAATGATAGAACTTGACTATGATCACACACTTGAAAACTTAGTGATACAACATAGACCATCCAGAACATATGAAAACATACTTCGCTTAATGCAACAACCTGTGCGATAACTTATGACAAGTGTGGCTCCGATGATAGACTTTGTGAGGATAAAGGCGACACTTGTGTAATACTGTGTGAAACTTTGGAAATGAGTGTGAAACATGCATATATGATGAGAACAACCCATTTCCACAAATACTTCCCCTTGAAGCAAAACAAACTTCCCTTTTCATGACCAGTGATAATCCCCATGCCCGCAGATGAAACATACTATATAAAGATAAAAGTGTGAATGATACTTAAGATCGAAGAGGGGAGCTTGAAATAATTAGCTTACCAATAAGTTCCTAAGAAAAAATTGATCATAGGATCCACAATAGGCTCCAAGATTTGAATGTAGGCCAAAATTTTGGAGGGTGTTGCAGCCGCTACAACACTTGGCAACACACTGGTAGAATCAAACTTCTCTTTCTTGGTTAGTTTCTTTTGTGCAGGGCCTTGGTATTTCAGGGAGTATTGATTCATCATGCAAATTACTTTGGATTCTTCACTTATGCCATGGGAATACATGGTCCCCTTTGTACCTTCTTAGTTAAACACAACATGAGATTCATCCAGATCACATTGTTTCATATTGGGAAGGGTAGTTTAGCTCGCGAGCTTAAGCTTTTCAAAGTATAGTTTTTCGTCTTTGGTGTTGCTCTGCTAGCAGCAGGTCTGGACAATACCTCAACAGAGTCATGCAGGAACACAATAATTTCTCCACTGCCAGCAAGCCTGAGCAGTACCCCGATGGAGTTTCCTACTTCACCTCTCTACGTAGGAAGCCTTTCTCTTCTTTCACATTTATTTAAAGAGAACTGTGCATCAACACTTATTTATTTTGGGCTAGAAGAGGGATCCTGACTTATTAAGAGCAAGATAGGTTGTTCCTTTAGAGAAGCATATAAATACCTTTGATTTAGGTTTTCTCGTTTATATTTTCCCCTTCTCCATTTCTACTAGTTAGATAATCTTGAAAAAACCAAAGACGAAAATTGAGTATAGGCATGTGGTTCCCATACTAGACACAAGTTCATGGTTGGACAAAAGCTCTCCTTATAGACGGATTATATTTTCTATCAGAACTTCATTGGCCAAAGATACAACTAATTACAAGGAAGATGGACAGAGGACTAACCAAGCATTGTAATTTCACAAGACTCTTTGAACTTTAGCCACACACACATTCGGAAGCCATAATGTAGCAAGGCACAACACTTATTTTCATGATGAAAACCAAAAGGAAAACCTGCCAAGGAAGAAAACAAAGCAAAAGAAAGAAAACACAGAACCTGGAAACAAAATCAAAAGACAAGAGAACAAAATGACTTAAGAAAACATGATGTAGAACCAGAATAAGAAAACCATGAAAAAATATAGGGAACGAATGCAAGATGAGTGCAAGGAAAGAAAACTAAGATGAAACTAATCCTACTCCTATCCTAACAACTAGAAGGTTGGGGTTACGTGTAATGAAATTTCCAGTGAAGCCACCATAGTCGTTCTTGACCTGCATCCACAAAGATATGAATGATTAAAAACGATAAACAATAATGTGCAACAGAAGATACAAAAGCTAGAAAAACTTGCACAAGTAAAGGAATGTCTTTCTTGTGGGCGAAAAGGTGTGTCACACCCACTACTTTTATCCAATCCACTTGCCTACCTTTTAGATGAATACCATTTTTCAACAAACATCGGAAGCTTCTTGTGGATATGTCTTCATATACATCGTGTTCCTGTGAAAGCGTGATGAAAGATCGAAAATTGTTGTTTGCTATAGAGCTTTCTAGGTAAGATTGTTCTAGACATTCAATGATTGGATCATAAAACTCATGATGGCCCTCTTGAAAACTTTGTGATCTTGGGGAAGATGAATTTTTGATTTGAGAAATAGGATCACGATGGGAATCTTGTATGGGAAAATAGATCCGATCATTCTCAACAATCATGCTAAAATAGGGAGGACCTACCATAACCATCAGCGAAGACTGAAGTACCTCACCTACTTGACAGAAATCTGAATGGAGAGATGATGAAAAATCAAGTTCAAAGAGTGTGAAAAAACTATCATTAGATGTGCTGATGGGAAAATGATAAGCAAAATGACAGTCACCAAAGGTAGAGAAGTGGTTAGATGAGTTGATTGAAGCATCAGGTTCCTAGTTTGCTATAAACAAAGAAAAATAAATTTGAACAATCTTGTGAATGCTTTGAAAAATCAAACCAAGTTCCTTGCGAGCCAGATATGACAGACCACCTTCCTGCAACCGGTGACAGATTGTAAAAGCATCATAGTCATCAAAAGAGTTTAAAAAGGGTGCTAGCATCACGAATGCATGAGACCAGTTGAGGCATGCTGAACAGAGAAGAACTTGATTCGTGTGAAATCTTGTGCATTCATTATCACATAGGGATGTTTTTAGTGTGATGAGAGGAAAAATTTGCAATATAAGATTTGGAAGAAGACCCAGGAGCTGACCATTCAGGGATGAATTCGATAAGCATGATTTTTCCAGGAAAAGATAATCCTTGAGATGATCAACTTCACAATTCCATGACTTTATGAGATATGGACATTCCCAACATGACTTTGATGTGAGAGATTTTCATGAAGACGAATGAACTGTGACAGATTCTTGAATTCGGTCAGAAGTAAAATCTTGAAAATTCAAAAGATTACACCTGGAATACCAAACATTTTTCATGAAAAAATTCACATTGAGTGAAACCATGCAGATAGAAATATTGCGCGAGAGAAACTATATCTGATTTAGTTCGGGGGCTTACCAGAGTCGCGAGATCCTAACATAACCATCAATGGAAGTTGAAGTGCCTTGACTCCCTCATAGGTCTCGGAACCTTCCAGGATTGTAGAATCACATTTCGAAGCTTGAACCAAATCATGCATGGTTTGAGGATAGCTGTTGTTGTTGATTTCAAAACTGCTCAAAAAATGGAAGCCATCTCTATCACATGTTTCTCCAAAATTTTCAGCTCCAACAATTAGATTACTCAATTGAAGAGGCTCTTCTAATATCACATTAAAATATAAATGCATTGGTGATATCTCATAATTAAGCTGATTTTAAGATTTGTCTTCATGCAAAAGAAGAGATGATGAGGGGTGGGAAGAGGTTTCTGTGTTTTGACTGTTTTCAATTTCATCATGGATAACCTCGCCGCCTTGTGTCAATTAATGGGATAACTCATCAGATGAAGAATTAAAAAAACATGGAGTATCTCTATCACAAGTGGATGTGTTGCGAATGGTAGGACACAAGGGATAGTGAGATGAAGGGGAAGTTTTGATATGAACAACTTCTTTGACCGAAGCAGATTCTAGATCCGACTTAAAATCTTCATGAGGAACCGAACGATCATATGATGTACTCAGGCATTCATCTTGACATATAAAAATAGAGTTATCATCATTGGGATGATTACTGCCTAAGGCTAGGGGTTGATTGAAAGAATTGATTGTAGTATATTTTCTACAGAGATTAGCGGATTGAGAATCATTCAAGAATGGAGATTCGTTGTTTTAACATGATATTTTTTGAAACAGAGAGGAAAAATTGAAAGTTCCCTCACCTTTCTTCTCCTTTATCTACGTAATGTGACTACCTTGTACTTGATTGAAACTTGATCTAGCAACTTGAGAATCAAGAGAGTGTGAAGAACTAGTTGGTGAAGCAAATTGATCAAGCGGGTCATGGTACAAAGAGTTAGGATGTGAAGAAGATAGAGGATAACAGAAATCTGAATCAACCTTGATATTAGGGTTGGGAACCATGACATCCTCTTGCAGAATGGAGTAGTGAGTCTTCATCGTAGGCTTCATGAGCCATTCTGGAATTTCCTCCATTGAAGTGGGAGAAAAATGAGAAGATGGACTTGAGGTTTCATTTGCAAATTTCCTAGTTTTACAATCGCCACAAGGAGGCACCCACAATTGGGACCAGAAAAGGAGGAGGACAAGGAACAAAAGGGGTAATAATCTCCTCCTATAAAATTTGAGGTGCCTCATGATTCAAAAGAGTTGGGGAAGAAGCGAAAACAGGAGGTTCATGCTCACCATATAAGGAGATATGAACCAAGCGCTTAAACTCTTGTCTCAAGAAATGCGAGTTCAATTTTTTGTTTAGGAATTTCACAACAAAGGTGAAGGAAATGATCCAAAAAATCCTCAACTAATTCATCAGGCTTCATCCTTAAACGACGGATTCTTTCATAGACATCTTAGTGGTTATACTTATCGAAATATTTATGCAGCATCTTGCCAAGTTGTTCGTATGAATGGATAGAATAAATGGGTAATGTATGACACCATTGAATAACAAGACCTTCAAATGTGAGGGTGAGTAATCTAGCGATGACATCTTTAGAACATATTGCATGACAAACACAAAGATGGATGACTCGAGACAGATGTTCATGAAAAGTTGATTCACCCTCACCATCGAACTTAAATTCGGATAGGTCATGAATAACTTCCACGAGGATGGTACAATTAAGGTCTTTAGAAAAAATTCTAAGATTATGATTTGGGGAAGACCCATTTTAAATAAGAGATTCAAACTAGACTCTATTGGTATAGCCTATCTTCTGGCCCTCCTAGCACTAGAAATGTTGACAGTGTTGGATCCGCCAACATTCAGGGGATATCCAAGATATGAGGTCACAATTAGACCTTACACCATTTGGTGTAGGGGTCTCATCCCGTATGATGGCCCGGTTTCCATATACTTAGAGATTTGCTTTAGATCTAACTTTCAACACATGAGAGCGTTGCAATGTCACCCTAAAAAAGAAAGGTGAGTGTGCCTGGTACGTGTGCAATGTAACTGTATCTAGGTTCTCTTACTGCAAAAATGGGGGAGAAAAGTGAGCCTCTAAGTGAGAGGTAATAGTACCACCTAGGAAGAGACACACATGAACCGGGATGGCCTTCCAACATCTAGTGGAATAGTCCATGGTGGATGTGGTAGTCGTTAAAATCAATGAACAGGGAAAGATCCATCTACCCTCTAACATAATAGTCCACAAAGGATGTGATAGTCATTATAACCAATGAGAGGGGGAAATTCTATTTAGTATCATGCGGAATAGTCCATAAGGATGAGACATCAGTGACAATCATAAAAACACATTCCCAACAAGATAAGCACTAAAAAAACCGAAATAACTCAACTATCTTAGTACATGTGAAACAAACATGAAATATAAATGCTCATAGAATAGTCTTACAAACATCCATAAGTCATGCATGGAAAAGTGTTGGCCTGAGAAGGCTTCTATATTAAGCAAAAGTTCCAAGACACATATTCACATGATACATCGCTAGCCCCAGTAGTGGACACTGGAGCCACTCCTTGCTCCTCAAATAATTGACTGAAACTCTCTATGATTTGCTAGAGGAGCCAAGGTGAAAAAGTCCTTTGCTCATACAATGAGGAGGTAAATATAATCAATGGGAGATGCTTGACCCTTGTGACTCTTTGGCTTCCCTCATGACTGTTCAACTTCATATGACTTTTCAACTGACATGACTCTTCATATTCATGTGCGCCCATTGGACTTCCTCTTTACATTACATTTGATATACATGGCCCATAATAGTTATGTGGCCTTTGACAACTCATGACACGACTTGACATGACACTATTGACATGGATTGGCTTGCTGAGGTGGCAATGTCAAGACGTTTTTTCTCCTGAGAGGTGGATGTGCTTTCTCTTCACCTTCACATAGCCTGATGATGTAGGGTCTTTAATGATGTTTGGCATTGAGAGGTGGTTGTATGCATGTTCTTCCTTTGCTTATTCTTGATAAGATCCTTTTCCCATCCAACTGCAAGTGAGTCTCTAGGCATGCTTCCCTTCTACTTTTCCTTCTCCATCATCTCGTGATGAATTGAGAGTGTACCTATTCCTGCAATTCACTCATGATGGGATGACATCAATCCAAAAAATCCCTACTCTAAGATGGTGCATTATCAATCATGGACTGAGCTTAGGACAAGTCACATGCTAGGAGACAGGGCTAAGTGACTATGCATTGCACAGTTCCAGTTGGTAGGGAGAGAGCTTGATCACTAATACTACACAGAGTGCAGCTTAGGTTTGACTTAGGAAATTTTGAGCACAATCCTCATTGAGGATAAAAATTGCGTAGTGTCCACTGGGAGATACGATTTCACAATTCAATTCAGCAGTGGCTGGTTCAAGGTAAGGCCAAATGAGGTCAATTCTATGCAATTTTTAGAGGCAAGGAGGACTAGGCAAGAGAGAGGCCTAGAAGCCAAAGCTGCACAATTCTAGAGGACATTGATCTATGGCAAAGGGAATACACTAGAGCACAACTCTGTGCAGTTTTGGAGGCCAAGGAAGGATGGGATCTCTGCGCATTGCAGGATTCCAACAGGCAAGGGAAAAGTTTGAGGAGGGAAAGTGTGAAATACGCAGTTCAAGTCAGAGTGGAAGGAACTAATGCACAATTCTGGGAATCAAGGAAGGTTGTTGAACTTTGGAATTACACAGTGAAACTACCATGGAGGACAATGACTGCACACTACACAGTTCAAGTTGGACTAGAAGGAACTAATGCGCAATTCTGGGAATCAAGGAAGGTTGCTGAACTTTGGAATTGCCTAGTGAAACTGCTGTGGAGGACAGTGACTTCTCACTATGCATTTCCAGTCAGCAAGGTCACATCATTGAGGGTTGAGACTGTGCAGTGCACAACTAAGGCAGGGCTTGGTGAAGCTAAGTTTCCCGGTCGGAAATATTTTTGAAAATGGCTAAGTATGAGGAAGAATATAGACTTGTGTTGAACTCAAACTGCGATCAAACACTTAACATAATTCGACGACATGACAACCATAGACCATCAGAACAACAAGAAAATCATTACCCTATGAGTGAATATTTCACAATAAGAAATAGTTACAAGTGCGACACTTGAGATAGACCTTAGGATGACGTGACGACACTTGTGTGACAATGCTCAAAACTTTGTGTTATGAGTACCACAGGTGCTTATTTTGTCTTATTCGGTCCTGACCTAGGTTCAAAGTTAATTGTGCCAAAGAAAACCCTACACTACTGGCCCTTTCAGCATCAATCTACGTAGCCTTGGCTGAATTCTCACTCGAAACAGTATAGGGGGATGCTGGAACCAAGTTTCTGCATCTAGAGATCAGTGTGATGTCATGCATTTCCCTAGATCTTCCTTCAAACATATCTATAAGCTCCTAGGGCTCGGTACTACACTTCTTTTAAACTGTCTCTAGACCTTCACGAAGGTATATGATAGGTCTTTGTATACCCTTAACAGATGAATTATAAACTTACGCACATCAGGAAATAACCCTAGATTTGATCCCACGCAGATCTACTTAAGTATTTAATAAACATAACAAAATGTATTATAATATTCATGAAAGTATTTAACATGCATTGTGTATAGTTATTAAGACTTATCCCATAGAGTCGCCATCAATATATCATTATTTCATAAAGACATTTGTTCAATCACAACATATATTGCAAACATAAATCATAGAAGTAAACAAATAAACATAAGGATTCTCAACAATCTTCTTTATTGATCTTCAATATGGTATCATAGACTCAAAACTGCCCCGCGTACTCAGCTACAGGGGTCCACGCACCCAACGATGAACTCTACTCTAGGCCTCTGTGCACTCAACTGCAGAGCCTTTCCCTCCTTTATGACCTTTTCTATGCACTATCTTCTATCGACCCATTACATCCATCATCATCAGATTATTGCCTTAGAATTTTTAAGACACACTTATTTATACAATCCCATGGTCCACGGACCAAGGGTGGGACTCAAGACCAACTCAAATTTACATAGACAAGGGGCCAAAACCCATTTTACTCCTAATTACCTACGTGCTCCGCATCCATAAATCATGGAGTTTTCACATCTTTTATCAAAATTTACATCAAAACTTGGGTTTTTAACCCCAAAACTAACCCAAGGGACCCCATCCTAACAGGCCCCCAACACAAAGGTTGTGACTTGCCCTCGAGTCACTCGGCTGGTGCTATGATCTTGCTACAAAGATCTCCTAGCTCCACTTGCACGACTGCAACCTTGGCAGTGCTCTGTGTAGCTTCTTGCTTGACCTCTTTCATTAGCTACTTAGTAGTTGGTCCTTCCACGACCAGCTTTATCAATTGTTGTGTTTTCTACAAGCCTGTCAACTTCTCCTGAATGTTGGTGGTGACTTGGTAAGCTTCTTCTAATCAAGGTCCCAACCTAGCCTTAAGCACGACTTCCTTCTTCTCGGCTGCTTCTACCTATGCGAGGAGCTGCTTCCCCTCCTGCAACTTGGCAAGGCGCTGCACTGGAAAAATTCAGCGCGCCATCACCTTGACCTCATCATACTACTTCTAGAGCTCGCGAACCTCTATATTCAGAATCTACAGGTTTGGGTCTTCCTGTAAAGTCGTTACCAATTCCATCGCCTGTTCAAATAAGGCCAAGAAGTCAGTGACTATGACATCCAAAGTTTCCATCCCTTCTTTTATTGTGGCTCCATGATGCTCCCTGACCTTGGGTGGAGTCGTAAGCTGTAATTTGAGCTGTAGCTCTGTGATTTCATGTTGATTTTGAATTGAACTTGTCCAACTTCTCCCTTCGCCTCATGCACTCCTGAAGCTAACTTCCAGATCTTAGCTTCCGACTATGCATCCTCTTGAATGTGAAGCTCCGACACTTTTCTACATGCCTTTTCTACCACAGCCTCCAACCTAGAACTCTGTGCCTGCATTGTTTCCTTTTCCTTCAAGGCCTGCGTCTTCTTGGAAAACATCTGTTTGTTTTTCACCCTATATTCACTGATCAAATTGAGAGTGCACTGCTCCTGATCTCTCAATTCCTACATCACCTCTGCCTACGCATGAAGAATCTCATTTGGGAACACTGCAATGTTCAACCTGATGTTATTGAGGGTGCTCAAGATGATGTGGTCATTGGCTGAATCTACGCATAGGTACCCTTCTGGTAAAGAAAAAGTTCGAAGGTCCAGGGTCCTTACAAATTCCGTAGCCTGACTCGTCCTGCTGTCGGCTCACTTGTGCTGTGATTGCTTGACCCATGCCCATGTGTATCCTGCTAGTTTGGATCTGCAGCTCGCGCAGATCCTTCTGGACGCTCCCTAGTGTCTGCATATACTAATGCTCGAACTATTGCAACATCTCAATTGTAGTTTCCTGGACTTTGTCATCGATCTCATCGAGATCACCCTCCATCAACACCATGGGATCAACCTGCGATTTGTCCGATTTTTGCTTTTTCCGAGGACCTTACTACTGCTCTTGTTTGCGCTTCCTTAGCCGAAACGAGGTGCTCTTCCCCTCATCTCCCCCGCCTCCCTATGCGGAACGCTCTTCCTCCTTAGTCTCAGGTGAAGGGGATTTGCCTCTTCTTTGTGATTCACGCTACTCTTGCTCAGCCTGCTCCTTAGTAGTGCACTCCTTCTCCATCCTGGCCTTTTCTGTGGCTTCCTTCTTCCATTGCGTGGCCAATTTTTGCACGGTGTGCTTCACTGCATCCTTCCTTTTCTTTTCTGCCAAACTCCCCATGCCCTTACTGGTTCCAGCCTCCAAGTCTGAGGGGGCATGCCACTCTACTGACCATTGCTTGACTACCTCCTGTATGTCATTATCTATGACTAAATATGGTAAATCATACCATTTCTGCTGCGGGTCCTTCTGTGTCTAAATGTAGACTCGGTGGAAGTCAGCCTTGAACGCGACATGGGCTGATAATTGCTCGTACAAGGTTGGGGACAACCTTGGGCACTGGTCAATGGCCATGCAGATGCTTGGTTCCATTAAAGCACAAAATACTTTTGTTTCTGTGACCTACGTGAGGTCCTTTTTGGCCCATAGGGAGGCAAACTGCACAACCTACGACAATCTTTCTTTCAACAGAGGAAACTGGCTATCCTCTGGCAGCTCCCATGCAACCAACATGATGGAGAGAAGCAACTAAGCATAATGCAATGGCTTGGTCTCATCCTAGACCTCACGACAATTCACAAGGAATTCACTACATAGGTATCTTGACCAGTTGAACTACACACTCTTCGCACATTGTGCAGCTAGAGAAACCACAGGCATCTGAACTTTGTCTGCACAACACTTCCTCATTACCTTTCATGTTGAGATTTGTGTGGAAATTTGCACCGTGGGGTCGTTTATGGAAGTGATTAAGTATCTACGCGACTTTTTCACAAGGGAAAATTCCTTCTTCATCTTGTCTACCAAATCCTTTTCTCCAGCCTTTCTGCCAAACTCCTTGGCCAAATTCAAACCCTCATGCAGCAGGTGCGTAACCTGTGGATAAACATGTCAGTGATGGGTATAGGCCCTCCTATCCATAAGCACCCATCATGTAGGAGAGTAAGCAATTGACACACATAGGTTGTGTAGATAGTGGTGTGGTGATAGTGGGGCACCCACAACAGGTTCAACAATCTCGAATTCACCACTCCGCGGATCCACTCCACCATCTCTAGCTCAGTGACACCCGAGTCCAGGTAGTAGATGCACTTCATATAGTTGGCTATCGTGAGGTTAGGGAACCACTCATGGTCTAGACTCGAAACGTCAACAAATTAAAAAATGAAAACCGTGGAATATTTGAATTCATTGTCTAAAAAGCCACACCACAGAAATCTACAAACGCTCATGGTCTGCCAGGTCCCAGTCTTCCATATTCAACAAGGGGGTCCACACAAGGTGCAAACCTTTTAAGGTAACCTGCTTCGGTAGCAGGGGCATAAAAATGACAAATTTGTCGAAATCCGGGTCCTTGGTGACCTTCGCCTTCCCCTTGTGTGGAGGGATATAATTAGGAAACTTTGTAATGGGCTCTAGTACCTTAGTGTCTATGTCCTCAGTGCCCTATCCTTCGTTGGCCTCCAAATTGACAACCCTCTCGGGCTACTTGTCTTTCTTCTGCTTTTGAGTTTCAGAGTTCTTTTTGGGTGATTCACACACCGAAATTGGCTTCTTCTGTTTATCCTTCTTCGGTTTCTGGGTTTCTCTAACAGGGGTAGGCTTCAGCCTAGGTGACCTTGGTGTCATAGGAACAAGAGTCACAACTTCCATACTCACTACCTCTGGATCAGCTCCTTCAAATGTGACATCTCCCCCAGTTCTTACAGTCTCAGCAAGGCTTGGTCCTAACATGGTTTCAAGGATGAATTTTTTATTCAACTCCGGTAAATTGGAAAATATAGGTCTCATGACCAAATCCTCAAAGAACAAGTGGTTTATAAGGAACATAAAACACAACTCAAAAAATCTAAGGGTGAAAAATGTTCTTTGTTGGACTAGAATGCGTAATTTATAGGGGTTTTTGAATTAAAATATGACTATTCCCCCAAAAATTCGATCATAAATTATATTTTGGCAACAGATATTCAAAGATTTTAGCCTTAAATTCCACCAAAATTATGGGAGAATAACAGCACCTCTAACAACATTATTGAAGAAAGATGCATTTTCATGGACTCCGGAAGCAACAAAGGCCTTTGAACAACTTAAAGAGGCAATGTGCCAAGCACCAGTCTTAGCTACATCGGACTTCACAAAAACCTTTATTGTGGAATGTGGTGCTTCAGGAAATGGAATTGGTGCTGTTCTAATGCAAGATGAAAGACCCATTGCTTTTGAAAGTCGTCCAATCAAGGGAAAGTTTTTAAGCAAAGCTATTTATGAGAAGGAAATGTTGGCAATACTCCATGCACTTAAGAAATGGCAACCCTACCTAATGGGAAGACACTTCAAGGTAAAAACGGATCATGATAGCCTTAAATACTTTTTAGAACAAAGATTATCCTCTGAAGAGCAACAAGTCACGAAGATGTTGGGTTATGACTTTGAAATCATCTACAAAAAAGGGAAGCAAAATGTGGTGGCAGATGCACTCTCAAGAAAGGATGAGGATGTGGAAGCATTGTTGTGTGCCATTTCTATTATCCAACCAGATTGGATAAACGAAGCAAGGGAGGAATGGAAGAATGACGAAGAACTGTGGGCACTTATTCGAAAGATACAACAAGATTCCAGTACTTCTGATACATTTAGCTGGCAAAATGATTCGTTATGGTACAAAGATCGCTTATACCTCTGTAATAATTCCCAGCTAAAACAAAAGATTCTTATGGAATTGCACACTTTTCCCTTAGGAGGGCACTCAGGATTTTTAAAAACTTACCACAGGGTTAAGAAGGAATTTTTTTGGGATGGCCTTAAATCAGATATTCAAAAGTTTGTGGCGGAATGTTTGGTTTGCCAGCAAAATAAAGTTGAAACAATTAAGACACCGGGTCTATTACAACCTTTATCCATTCCAAGCCAATGTTGGGAGGAGGTTTCAATGGATTTTATCACAGGTTTACCCAAGTCTGAGGGAAAGAGTGTCATCATGGTGGTAGTTGACAGACTTACCAAGTATGCACACTTTTGTGCATTATCACATCCATGTAAAGCCAGTATAGTTTCTACTGCATTTATGGAAACAGTTCAAAAGATACATGGAAACCCAAAGATTATTGTAAGTGACAGAGATACCATTTTCACTGGAAATTTTTGGACAGAATTATTTTCTTGTCTTGGTACTCAGTTAGCTCATAGCTCATCTTATCATCCTCAATCTGATGGGAAAACTGAGATAGTAAACAAATGTTTGGAAGGATATCTTCGTTGCTTTGTATCTGATAAACAGACACAATGGGTCAAATGGTTGCCTCTAGATGAATGGTGGTACAACACTTCCTTCCATACAACAACAAAAATGACCCCATTTATGGCACTTTATGGGTATCAACCACCATCCATCACATCATATTTAAGAGAAAATTCTAAGGCTCAGGCAGTGGAACATCACATCGAACATCAACAACAAGTCCTCCAACTCTTAAAGGATAACCTCGTGTTGGCACAAAATAGAATGAAACAACATGCAGATCAACATCGCAGTGAAAGAAGTTTTGATGTAGGTGATTGGGTATTCCTACAGCTACAACCATATAAGCAAATGTCCCTAAAGCAAGCTAAGAAGGATAATAAATTATCACCAAAGTATTATGGTCCGTACTGTTAGCTACCTATACCAATAGGTTTCATATTTCATGATTGGCAAGGAAAGTTCCAAATATGCTCTGCTTTGGTGATGCAAAGATCCCATATTTCCTACAGAAAACAATGTATGTACATAGTTCTTTGTTGACTCATTTTTGTGGGTGACCCAATAGCCTAATCTGGATCATGCCATGTTTTAAATTTTCAGTTGTAGAATAGAGAAAGAAGTCTGTCCAAACTATTTAATCTTGGCAGACAAGTAGCTTAGGTAGAGAAGTAAGGCTCCCAGCTGCTTAATCTGGGACCTTGGAATCAATAAGGGTAGCATTAGATAGAAAATCAAAAGGAAAAAGCCAGAGAAAAGAAAAGTCAAATAAGGGTCTGCAAGTCTAAGTGCACCCTCCAAGAAGAAACAAAAAATGCTAGGCAAATAGATGGGTAGGCAGATGGGGTTGCAGAAGTGTCATTCCTTACAATTGAAGGTGTGCTAACCTATTTCACAAAGCAAAATCAATGGATTGAGAAGGTCTTCTTCTCTATCAGGTTGCAGCAAAGCAAAGAAGCATGTCTAACTTCCCAATTTTCCCCTTTTCCATTCATTACTAACATCCCCTCATCAGTTGAGATTCATGGAAGAATTGGTGGTTTTATGGTGGTTCTTAATCCTTTAAAAGCCACATTTCTTGTCTAAAATTCTTTTCATTTTGATCTACTCCCTAAGCTAAGTGATTTTCAAATAAACTTAGTGTTATCACTCCCCATCCACCCTTTTCATCTATATTAACCCCTAACATCTATTATGTAATTCCCCTATGTTACCCTTTCCCTACTATTATAACACCATGGTGTATAAACCCCCAAGCATTCTATAAATATCCCTCCCCTTGGCATTATAGCCATATGTTCTCTGTCAGGGATCAAATTGACATCTGGTCAGCTTGAGAAACCTAAGCCTTACCCCCCTTCTCCCTTCTGAATCCATTTGACCCATTAAACCCTTTATTGGCTAAGAAAACCTTATGAACAACCCCTTCTACCCATAACCCTCTTTATCTACAAAAAGCACATAAAAACCCACTTTTTTGACTTATCCAAAGTATCGGCGCCATATTATTTTTATTTGAAAATCCATTAAAAAAAAAAAACATTACAATCCGCCACATCCCAAAGGTTTCTGCCGAGCACAAATCCCAAAAGAAATATTAATTTAATCTTGCCCCCCTTCCGTATTGTCTGATCACCTCACTGATCCGTCAACCGTCGGATCGGACCCCTTTGATCCGACGGCCCTCATCCATATCGGACCGGCCCCGACGTCCGACAGATACCTTCCGATATCTATCAGAGGGTGACGTCAGGCCTCTGCCACGCGTCACCCCCACAACGTATCAGAGGTACGCCTGACAATTCTACTTCCGTATCAAAAGTGGTGCGATGAGAAACCACTAACCACTTCCGGTTTCGGTTGATCCGCCCAGCCAACGTCATCACCACGTCAGACCCACGTCAGTGCCACCCCGCCGTCGCATCACCACCCTTGTCTGCCCCTGCGCTAATATGCCTGCCACCTCATTTTCCCCGTGGACCAATCACAGTTTGCCACATCACCTGATGACGTCATGCTGACGTCATCCGGCCTTGACTCCACCCGATGACGTCATGCTGACGTCATCCAAAAAAGGCGCCAATGTCCCAAAAAATCCATATTTTGGCCGAATTTTCGCGTTTTTTGTACCTTTTTGCCAAAACGTTGTTGCTTTTTCTGCATGGTTTTTACGTTCAAACGTGCACCACCTTGCTGAATTCGACCTGGAGACCTTCGGCGCGTCATTTCTACATGCATTCGTGACCGTTGCTCGCTATATACCAGGTATGTTTCCTCGTAAATCCTTCATACACTTGATTTGTCTGTAAATTCCCTCAAAAAAGCTTAAGAGACAAAGAAACTTGCAATTCGCCGGCAAAATCCCTGTGCCTAGTCCCCATTTGCAACTGTAAGGTCGAAAATCATCAGCTGAGCCTTGTTTGCCTAAATTTTCACCAAAAAACTGCACTCTGTTCGCGCAATCGCGAACCGGTTACTCAAACTGTACCTACTTGCTATAAGAGAGAGATTAAGAACATACATTAGTCTTATCCGCACTTTAAAGCAGTATTTCAATTGCAGCAGCTGATCATTTATCCTTTATCCCTGAATAATTCACATTTCTCTGTTAAAGAAAACTCCTTTGTGTTGCTCTGCATAGCAACACCCATCTATAATCCTAGGAGAAACCATGGATCCACCAGTAGCTCCTGTAGCGTTGAACATTGCTCCATTGAATGCCCCTCAAAGAGAATTGGAGTGGCAACCTTTGGCAGACCTGGACTATCAAATTTCAGAGGAAATGCTGATGAGGACCAAGTTCCACATCCACCTGCTAAACGAATTAAAGGCTAAACATGAGAGTGGGACAGATGTGTTGGGCATATGGGACTCTTTTCTCCCTATATTCAAGCTTCCTCAGGTCAATCAGTTCCCTGATTTGATCCACCTATGTGCTGAAAACTATGACCCTACTCAGAGGGCAGTTCTTGACCCTTCAGGCTCAGCTGTGTTCTATATCACCCCAGAAGCTATCAAAGAGATGCTCTGCTTCAGGACTGAGAAGAAACTGGTCCCTCTATCACTCATAGACTTAATAAATCAAGGAGCCAGATTGACAGATGCTCAGGTCACCAAATTAAATCAGCTGTACATTGACTCTGACTCTGTGAAGTATCCTCCTATCAATCAAGTATACCTCAACCAATTGGGCAGAGATCTTGCAGACATGATTAGTCCCACTTTGGGCTACAATTCAATTGAGTTTGTTGATGAAACTATGCTGGTAATGATGCTTATGTTTGCCCCTAGCAAGTCTCCTATCTGCTACGACTATGCCACCTATATATCAGACAAAATACATGAACAAATGATGAACCTGGCAAGAGAAAGGGTGTTCAGATACACCTCCTACATCTACCATTTGATTTTGTATTATCAACAAGAGAGATTTCATTTTGCTATCAAAAGAGTGGATGCCCAAGGCAATCCAAGGTTAGTGGTCTATTGGTCCTCTGCCTTCCACTACAGATCTCACTCTCCATACACTTACTGTGAGTTCATAGATCTCTTCATCCACCCAGCCATGTCTATGTTGATGAGCTCACCTCCTCCAAGGCTCACTGATGGGATGCAAAGGATCCTTCAATTATCCAAATCATACAGCATTGGGGACTGGTACTTCTACCAGAACCACACAGTCATCAGGATGTATGGGTGTGAACTGCCTCCCTACAGATTACCCAAGTATGTGCCCATGAGATTATTTGCCCTGGAATATTTCAGGCAATTTGGGAATGCCGATGTGCTGCACTTTTCAGGCAGAGGCAAGAAAGCACAACTAAAGGTCAGGAACCAACTTGGCCACTTCATCTACAACAAAAGGGAAGAAGGTTGGAAGGAGGCGGATAACATGTTAGAATCCCTTAGCCTGCAAACCAGTTTCCTGTGGAAACCATATGACCCCAGTCACTTCATAACTCTAAGAAGGGTCAAGTATAGGCTGTCCGGTTATGATCATGTGAGGATTCCTCACATAGAAAAATATGCTAATCAAGTAAAATGGAGAAGAGGAACCCTAGAGGAGCCTGTTACACAAGAAGAGTTGAATCAAAGAGCAGTGAGAAATGTGAAGAAGATGGCTGACCTTGAACTTTGTTCACAGGTACCCACTCTTCCAAGCATACAAGTGGGAGCAGTTGAATCCTCCTCGACTGCAAATCAGCAAGCAACCAAAGCTAGTGAGCAAACCTCTAGCAAAGGCAAGGAAAAGGAAATGGAGACCGAACGGCCACCTCATGAGAAGGTGCAGCAACAACAGCAGCAGGTAGAACAACAACAACAACAGGAATTACAGCAAGAAGGAGGGCAGCATGACAAAGAGCAGCCCCCACAGCAAGAAGGGGCAGTTGAGGCCCCAATTTTCACTGAGAAGCAGGCACAAAACACGGTGCCTCCTGGGCAAGAAGTTATTACCGAAGCCTCAGTCCTCCAAACTCCACAAAAGGAGGATATAAGCAGGAAAAGGGACAGAGAGACTCCCTTAACCACATCAATAAGTCATGGTGAGAAAAGGCACAGAATGAATCCCTTCTCTGAGGAGGAAATGCCAATAGGGCAGTCTCTAGGCATGGGCCCACCTAGTAGAGAAGCATCTGCTAGCTCCTTCCAGCAGGGACAAGACAGAACAATAGGAGGAGAAGTCAGCTCCTCAAGCCACCAAAGAGAAGCTGAAGGAGGAATCAAACAATAGTTTATTGATATTAAAAGGAAAAATGAGCCACTCAAAATACAGCTCTACAATCATCTGCTGAAAATGGCTCCTACCAACCAGCAAAGACTGATGTCTGCCTATGATGTACAGGAGGGCAAAATGATCATGAGTCATTTTATGCAAGATGTAGCACAGCCCCAGTCCCCTGCAGATTATATAAGGACCAATCTTGAGGTCCTTGCCAAGGACATCCACCCAATGGACAAAATTGAATTACATAAGCAAACGGGTGAGATGGTGTATGCCTCCTTGGCAGACAAGACATTGGATAATTATAGGCTAGAAAATAGCCTTAATAATACAGCTGCCCAACTTGAGTTAGAGAGAGCATCCTCTCAAGCAAAGGACAACAGAATTAGGTCCTTAGAAGATATAATCATAGAGATTGGGAATGATCCCAAGGATATCCAGGGCATACAAGAAATATTGAAGTTGAGGGATGCAGACATGGCAGCTTTGAGGAGAAAGATCAAAATTACAGCCACAATTCACCCTCAAACAGATGAAGTTGCCCAGCAGAGGCATGATCATGATGCCACAACTTTGCTGGTATCTCTATATAAGCAGCTAATCCAGACTCAAGAAAAGCTGGGAGAATCGGAGGCTGCACAGGCAGCATTACAGGCAACTTTGAAACAAAAGGAAGAAGGTCAGACCTCCCAGCCTCCTCCTGAAATCATTAACCTTGAAGAAGCCGCTCCAACTACTATTCCTCCTCCTCAACAAACAGAACAGGCAACACCATCCACATCAGCACCACCACCAACAACAGAGCAGGCCCCAAGCCTGGACATGCAAAAGCTGAGAAATGAGATTCAGGCCTTGGAAGCACAAATGACAGAACTAAATGAGGCCAGGGAGAAATTAGCCAAGGTAAATGAAAGATATGACAAATCCAAGCAGACTGTGGCAGAAAAGGGCAGGGAAATAAAAGCCCTCAAAGACAGGATAAAGGAGCTAGAGAAGGAGCTCCAACTGGATAAAGTAGTGGCTGAGATCAAGACAGTGCTATGGGCCAATATTGGCCAGTCTATTACTGACCAATGGCAGTATATTGAGACAATCCATGAGCAGTTGGAGCTCATTGCAAAAGCACAAAAGGAAATTCAGAGATCAAGGGCAGCTCTAGGCAATATGCCTGAAATTGCCACCAGGATGATCAATGTGCTCAATAATAGAACAAGTGCTCAGTTAGCAACTATGGGAATTTCTAATAGGACTGAGACTATTTTGTTGATAAAGAGGGTCCTTACACTGAGAAGCTTAGTGCAGACATTAGAGAGAAGGACCCAAGACATGCAGACTGAGGTGAACAAATTTATGGAAAAATTTGTGGTATTATAGAACAGAGGTCTCCCTGGCTTACTGAACAGTGCAGGAAGACTGCTTACCCATGAGCAGTATGCCAAGAGGGTCAATACATTCGCCACAAGTCAGATCACTGAAAGGCCTAGCACCTCAGAGGAAATAGGGCCAGCTACAGGGCAAAGTCTCTACAACAGAGTGGAGAATCTATTCTTTATAATGAATGAAATTACACACCTGTTTGAAGTGCCTCCTAACTTCTATAAATACACAGAGGCAGATGAGACTATGGATGCAATTCTTAGGCATCAACTGCCCACACAGGAATGGTGGACAAAGGAAATACAGATGATCTTATAGACCAGGAAGCCATTCACTAAGTTTTTTCATCAAAAATATAAGGTGGCATGCACAGGAAAAGTTAATA
Source organism: Pinus tabuliformis (assembly GCA_031772625.1). Classification (NCBI taxonomy): domain Eukaryota; kingdom Viridiplantae; phylum Streptophyta; class Pinopsida; order Pinales; family Pinaceae; genus Pinus; species Pinus tabuliformis. Next base: position 1,954,634,370 of record CM062817.1, on the reverse strand, counting down.
AAATCAGCATGCATAAAAGGTGAAAGCTGAGCCAACTCAGCAGAACTTTCGGCCAGCAGGTCAAGATGGACAGCTACAGGTGACAGGGCCGAAAAGTTACAGCAGAGCATCCACAAAAGCACATTTTCCAGCATTTAAAGCAGATCATTCCAACCGACTCGGTGGCCTCCAAAGGCCAAAATATCTTCTGACTGATAGAAATGAGCATTTATATTGTATTAAAAGCAGCAATAACTTCTTATCTGCTGTTCTGTACAAAGTTGGTGAAACATTTATTTCTCAGATGACTCAACGCCTTAGATATTTTGTATTACCGTTTGTATATATTTGCCCCTCGCATAAGCTTGCAGGGGTTGTTGTTGATTTCTTTTGAAGAAGTTTTCTATGCTGTAATCTTGGTAGAGTTTAATAACAGAAGTGATGGAATTTCTAAAGTTCTGAGTTATTTGAATGAGTTCATGGTGTTTTGTTGAAGTTTGCAGGATCCCTGTGCATCTCATATACAATAAGTTTTCTGTAACTCTCTTCGTTTTGAGTTTAAATCTTTTACAACCCATAAATGTTTCTAAGTTCTTAGTATTTAGCAGCAAAGAAAAAGAATAGCCTTCAGGATTTATTCATGGAATACCCTGGGCTCAATCTATGTTGTTAATGAATGTTTTCCTCAGTTATAATCTTGATAAGTGTAATTCTTAATTGCTACACTTTCAGAATATATCTTTCACAGTGACCTTTGTTTCAGGAATTCAAGTTTGCTCTTGAGCAACATATTTCACTTTCACAGCATTAGCTTAATGGAGAATTCTTAATTGCTTTTCATTGGCTAAACATGCATCATCATACATCATCACTTAAGCTTTAAGTTTTGTTTGTTGGGATACCCAATAGGCCCTGCAGTCTGAACATTCCCATTGAAGCATATCAAATATTTCACAGCTATAGACTCCATTGCCCAATGAAATACAACTGTCTAAAGATTACATCTTAGGTATTGAAAGACATCCTTCAACCAAAACATAAACAAAAAACCTGAGCATAATAGCTAGCCTAAAATACTATCATAACAGAGACAAATCATAAAGAGAGAGCCCTCTCTGATTACAGTTTGGCTAGAAACTGTAATCCAAAGATTGGTTAGTGGTTACCCTGGCCGTATTCCCTTGGGAGTCATAGGGAACAACCTGGGTGTTAACATAATTGGCGACTCCACTGGGGATCGAACTTAAGATTTTCTAATTACTGTATATCTCCTAAATCTATAGATGAAGTCTGAATGACAGTCAGGAAGCCTTCAGGACTGTTTCTGTTTAACATTAACAGGTTCAGATAAATGCTGCTTTAGTCAATCTTCATGTTAGCTTTGAGAGAGATACATCCATTCCAAAATCTTGCCTAGTCCTTACAGATATAAAAATATTCCACAAAAAAAAAAAACATACTCAAAAAGAAGTTCAGAAGCTAGATCCTAAAAGGGAAAATAGGTACACTAGGTCAAACCCTGACCCAAATCCACCAGGTGTGTTTGAGAATCCTAATATAATCCCTAGAATCATTAGGAAGCAACAAAGGCAGGAAAATCCTACTGATTTGACTCCTGAGACAGCCCACCCTGAGCCAGTTCCAACCCCAATCAAGGTTCTATTTAGGTCTACCCCTGTCTCCCCAGTTCACCATCTACATCTCAAAGCCCTCCTTTCACATCTTCACCCACTGCACATATCCCCTTGAACAACACTCTAGGTGCTACTACACCTGTTACCCCTGTGGTACACATCGTTCCTTTTATCCTAGTTGCTCCTGTAAATCCCCCAAACCTTGTGAATATGGCTAACAAATATGGACCCTTGCAGATAACAACTAATGCTACAACTCTACCCGAGGACTACCAAACTAAAATCTCATATTTTGACTCCACTGGCCCTTTGACAGCTATTCAGCATGCCAAAAGGATGCAAGACCATTTTGAGACCTATGAAATAGATGATGACAATGTGAGAATGAGGATGTTTGTTCAAAGCCTAACTGGGGATGTAAGAACTTGGTTTAGATCCCTGAATGAAAATTCCATCACAACTCCTGATGAGCTTTATCAAGCCTTTACTAACAGATGGGAGAAAAAGAAAGATCCTCTGCACATACTTGGCGAATATGACACTATCAAAAGAGGTCCCCAAGAGACTGTTTTGGAGTATTGTGCAAGATTTAACAATGTGTATAACGCAATCCCACAAAATTTAAGACCCCCTCCTGATTTGGCCTTGTACAAATTCCCTGATGGTTTTGACCCTGATATGGCCTATCAGTTGAAGGAGAGAGCTCCTGAAACCCTTGCAGATGCCCAAAAGGTTGTTGTCACAGTGAAAGCTAACCTGATTGCCAAAAGAAACAGAGCAAGGCTGGAAAAGAGAACCACCTTCAAAGAAGAACCCTCAGCCTTTGATCAAAAACTGGATGCAATACTCACTGGTATGAAGAGATTGGGTGATAGAGTGGAATCTGTTGAGAGAAAGTCATCATGGGAAGCACCACAAAACAACCCTCCTAGGAATCCAAATTTTAGGAGAACTCAAAATCCAAACGTTGGCAAGGCCAGTTCTGACCCAGACATAAGACCCCCTTTCCAAGAGAATTATGCTGAGACTTCCACATCAAGTGAACCCAATGAAGATCCCCACATTAATTTAATGGGTTTGGATGGTGAAAGTCAAGTCTTTTTAACACAAGAAGATCATGAGAATGATGAAATCAAGCTGTTCCAAACCAAATCAGGTGAGTCATTTGACTTTAAACAAGGCTATGACACAGCTGTTTATGAAGTCCATAAACAATACAAGCTAAGAAGTAGAACTGTAAATGTAACACAGCCTGAAAAGATAAAGGATAGCCAGCAGCCCAAAAGAGCCACAGTCACAGAGCCAAATGACACAACGGAATCACTTGCAAAGGAAGTAACCATTGAAGAAATCACTGAACCATTTTCTTCAGAACAACAGCCCATGGCTACATCATCCTTGCACCCTAACCCAAGTGTCACTCCTCAAGAGATGAGCAAGAAGGGCAAGCCTCAAAATCAGGATAAGAATCAAGAAGAAGAGTTAGTGAACAAGGAAAGAAATGCCATCCACAACCAAAAGACCCAATCTGATAAACCCTTTGACCTAGAAACTGAAATTAGTAAATTAAAGATAGCAATTCCTCTCTTAGAATTGGCCAAACACAACATCTACAAACAACAAATCAGGAAATCCCTCCAACTTACTAGCAACAAAGATGATGTTAATGTGTTGGATGATACCCCAGAGCTACTTTTTGGCCCAGAGGTGGATGGAAAGACAGCAGGTGTAGGCATTTTACCTTTCTATGTCAGCCTGCATGTTCATGACAAGATATTACACAATGCAATGTTTGACTCGGGTGCCTCTCACAACCTGATGCCCAAATCAGTCATGGAAAGACTAAACCTGGATATTACCAGACCATACAAGGACCTATTCTCCTTTGAATCCAGCCAAGTTAAGTGTTTAGGTCTCATAAAAGATCTATGTGTGTCCCTTGTTCAGTACCCAAATAAGACAATTCTAATGGATGTTGTAGTTGCTGATATCCCACCCAAGTATGGGATGCTGTTATCAAGGTCATGGGGGGCTAAACTTCAAGGTTCCCTGCAGCTGGACATGTCATATGCCACTATATCTGTCTTTGGGCAACCAAAGAGATTATACAGAGAAACATTAATGAAATACATGGTCAGCAGTGAAGAAAAGCCTCAAAACTTTCCCATATATGCTGTCCATTCAGACATAGACTCATACATACTCTTCAATAATCATACAACTCCCTCAAACAATGATATTGAAACCAACACACTCATACAAGAAGATGACACTGATAAAAAAACTGCTACCCAAGAAATAATGGTTAAGCCATCACTAAGCAAAGCTGCTGTTCCAGAAACCAAGCTAATTCAATCAAGTGATCAGACTGTCCTAGAAAACAAACCAGGTGAAAAACCAGAACTTCAACTTATGATCCCAGATCACAGAGGGGTTATTAAACCTCCCCTAGGAAGAGAGAACCTATGGTTTCTTGAATTTGATGGGTCAGTCAACAAGTTAGGGTAGGAGCTGGAGTTTGGATACATAATAAACAAGACAGTCATGCAGAAGGCCGAGCCTATAGACTGAATTTCAAGTGTACTAATAACATGGCAGAATATGAAGCTCTTTTACTAGGCCTCAAGCTAGTAAAGTCCCTACAAGCCATAAAAGTGTCAATTCTAGGGGACTCAGACCTAGTTATCCAACAAGTAAAGGGAAATTTTGTCACCAATGACAAAAGACTGAGATCTTATAGATCTGTTGCTGCTGAACTACTACAGTCCTTCACTGAATTTCAAATTACCAAGATTCCCAGAACCCATAACTTGCATGCCCACAGTTTAGCCACATTTGCAAGTACCTGCAAGCTACCTTTTGAGCCCCACCACTGTTTTACAGCTGAGGTAAAACACAAACCTTCTGTCCCAAACAATGTCAAGGACTGGCAAGTATTTGAAGATGATGCACAAATAAACAATTTCTTGACCTTGCAACAAGAATTTGCAGGTCTAAATATTGACACTGAAAGAGCAAGTCAATCACAAATACTTGAAAGAGCAAGTCAATCACAAATACAGTTTGAACAGACTCACCACCCAATATCACCCAAAACAGCAAAACAAATGCTAAATCCAACTATTTTCAACAAGGAGAACATACAACAAATTCAACAAACCAATCATGAGGAAATAGCTGTGGTAGAGGCTGAAATCATAGAGCTAAAAGACAATTTTCTCCCAACAGGACTAACTCCATTAGAAGACATCTTTGACTCAAATGACATCCCTAGAAAACCAAAAATGCAGCCCCTAAATACAGCCATTGAAGAATGCAACATTGGCACTGTTGATAAGCCCAAGATAATAAAGCTATCTGCATCTCTGCCTCCTGACCAAAAACCCAAATACATTGACCTTTTCAAAGAGTTTCAGGATGTCTTTGCATGGGGTTATGAGGATTTAAAATCCTATGACACCTCTGTTATCCAGCATACTATCCCTCTCAAGCCTAATCAGAAGCCATTTAAACAAAAATTGAGAAGGATTAATCCCATGCTCCTCCCTTCAATTGAAAAGGAATTGCAAAAAATGTTTAAAGCTGGCATCATAGCACCAATCAGGTTTTCTGATTGGATTTCAAATTTGGTCCCTACAAGAAAGAAAACTGGTGAAATAAGGCTTTGTGTGGATCTTAGGAACTTGAATCAAGTATCCCTCAAGGACAATTATCCCTTACCCAAGATGGATCACATTCTTCAATGAGTGGTAGGTGCCTCAAGGATTTCATTACTTGATGGATTCTCAGGCTTTAATCAGATCCTAGTACACCCTGATGATCAGGACAAAACTGCATTTACAACCCCATGGGGAACTTTCAAATATGTAAAAATGCCTTTTGGATTGAAAAATGCAGGGGCAACGTTTCAAAGAGCAATGGATATTGCTTTTTCCAAAGAAATTCATGACTTCCTTGTCATTTATTTGGATGACCTCACACCCTTCTCAAAATCTGACCAAGAACATTTGAAACACTTGAGGCAGATCTTCTTAACATGCAGGAAATATGGAATTTCCTTAAATCCCAAGAAGTCTCTGTTTGGTTTGGAAGAAGGCAAGCTGTTGGGACATATTATTTCAAAGGATGGCATAAGAATTGACCCAGATAGGATACAAGCTATCTTACAAATGCCCCACCCAAGAAATATCAAAGAATTGCAAGGATTCTTGGGAAAAATCAATTTCTTGAGAAGGTTTATCCCAAACCTAGCCGAACTGATCAGATTACTGAATAATATGCTAAAGAAGGATTCAAAAGTGAAATGGACAGTTGAAGCCAATCAAGCCTTTGAAGGAATAAAATTGGCCCTTACCCAAACCCCAGTCCTAACCAATCCTCAATTTGACAGGGAATTTATCATATTTTCTTTTGCTTCCCAACACACAATTGCTGCTGTCTTGTTACAGAAAGATGACCAAGGAAATGAGAAACCCATTGCTTTCTTTAGTAGAGCTCTTAGAGATGCTCCCCTAAAATACCAAATCATGGAGAAACAAGCTTATGCTTTGGTCAAGGCTATCAAAGACTTTAGGATTTACATCCTCTATTCACATGTTATAGCTTATGTACCAAGTCCCATTGTTAAAGACATTCTCACCCAAGAAAATTTAGAGGGCAGAAGAGGAAAGTGGATTGCCAACATTTTGGAATTTGATATTGAGATAAAACCTACAAAACTAATAAAAGGGCAAGGTTTGGCCAAAATAATGACAGAAGCAAACTTCCAAGCCTTAGACATCAACCAGCTGGACAGTGAACCGGAGCTGGCGACTCCAAAGATCAATGTAGCCTTTGAACAATCCCCTTGGTACTCTGATATATGTTATGTGTTACAAAACCTGTGTGCTCCCCCAGGATTGTCCAGAACTAAATGTAGGTTCTTAAAAATGAAAGCCTCAAGATTTTGTGTTATGGATGGTAATTTGCTTTGGAAAAACCATGAAGGGATATTGCTAAACTGCTTAATTGAGGATGAGACTAACAATATCATGAAAGAATTTCATGCAGGTGACTGTGGTGGACACTTGTATTGGAAGTCCACTGTGGATAAAATACTGAGGGCTGGTTACTATTGGCCTACCCTGTTCTCTGATGTTAAAAAGTTTACTACATCATGTCATAAATGTCAAGTGTTTGAGGGAAAGAGAAAGTTACTACCACTTCCCTTAAGGCCTATTGCAACAGAGAGACCTTTTCAACAATGGGGCTTGGATTTCATTGGGGAAATTCATCCCTCATCCTCAGGCCAACATAGATGGATTCTAACAGCTACAGACTATTTCACTAAGTGGATTGAAGCTGCTCCATGCAGACAGGCAAATGATTCAATAATCATTCAGTTTTTGGAGAATAACATATTGGCTAGATTTGGCTGCCCTGACAAAATAATAACAAACAATGCTGCTGCTTTCAGATCTAAGAAGATGGTGAATTTCTGCCACAAATTTCACATTACCTTGGGCCATTCTACTGCATACTATCCCCAAGGAAATGGCCTTGCAGAATCATCAAATAAAAGCCTGGTAAACATTATAAAGAAGGTGTTAGAAGAAAATAAAAAGAATTGGCATAAGAAGCTTGTCAATGCCTTATGGGCAGATAGGCTAACAACCAAGAGATCAATTGGGGTCAGCCCATATGAGTTGGTTTATGGATTAGAAGCCAAATTCCCTTCATCACTAGGAGTTCCTGTTATGAAACTTCTTCAAGAAAGTCAAGCTGAACCAAATGATATGCAAAGAAGGATCAATCAAATAATATGTTTGCAGCAAACTAGAGATCAAGTCTACAGCAGAGTTCAAGTTTTACAAGAAAAATTAAAGAAGGCCTTTGACAGAAGGACCAAGGCAGAAGATTTCAACATTGGTGACAAAGTCCTCAAGTGGGATTCAAGAAGGGAAGATAAAGGAAAACATGGAAAATTTGATTCCCTTTGGAGAGGACCATTTGCTGTCCAAGCAGTACAAGGAAACAATACTTATTTCCTTAAAAGTCTTAATGAAACTGATTTGGATGAAGGTCCTGTAAATGGCAGGATGTTGAAGCACTATTTTGACTACTATCCATGAGGGCAGTTGTGTTTCCGTTGTACATATCCAGGTGTATATATTGCTTTCTTTAAAAATATGTAAAAATGCAGTTTCTCAAGTGTTATAAGCTATCAGCAAAAGGCGAATAGGATCAGAGATCTACCAAGATGGGAAGAGCACAATTTTGGCATTTCAAAGCAGCATACTTCAAATATTGGTGAAAGCAGGCAAAGGCCAAGGCATTCTGACCTGCTGTTCTTGGTCTTTCTAATGAAAAACCATCCCCATGTGGAGCCACTGTTAGCTACCTATACCAATAGGTTTCATATTTCATGATTGGCAAGGAAAGTTCCAAATATGCTCTGCTTTGATGATGCAAAGATCCCATATTTCCTAGAGAAAACAATGTATGTACATAGTTCTTTGTTGACTCATTTTTGTGGATGACCCAACAGCCTAATCTGGATCATGCCATGTTTTAAATTTTCAGTTGTAGAATAGAGAAAGAAGTCTGTCCAAACTGTTTAATCTTGGCAGACAAGTAGCTTAGGTAGAGAAGTAAGGCTCCCAACTGCTTAATCTGGGACCTTGGAAGCAATAAGGGTAGCATTAGATAGAAAATCAAAAGGAAAAAGCCAGAGAAAAGAAAAGGCAAATAAGGGTCTGCAAGTCTAAGTGCACCCTCCAAGAAGAAACAAAAAATGCTAGGCAAATAGATGGGTAGGCAGATGGGGTTGCAGAAGTGTCATTCCTTACAATTGAAGGTGTGCTAACCTATTTCACAAAGCAAAATCAATGGATTGAGAAGGTCTTCTTCTCTATCAGGTTGCAGCAAAGCAAAGAAGCATGTCTAACTTCCCAATTTTCCCCTTTTCCATTCATTACTAACATCCCCTCATCAGTTGAGATTCATGGAAGAATTGGTGGTTTTATGGTGGTTCTTAGTCCTTTAAAAGCCACATTTCTTGTCTAAAATTCTTTTCATTTTGATCTACTCCCTAAGCTAAGTGATTTTCAAATAAACTTAGTGTTATCACTCCCCATCCACCCTTTTCATCTATATTAACCCCTAACATCTATTATATAATTCCCCTATGTTACCCTTTCCCTACTATTATAACACCATGGTGTATAAACCCCCAAGCATTCTATAAATATCCCTCCCCTTGGCATTATAGCCATATGTTCTCTGTCAGGGATCAAATTGACATCTGGTCAGCTTGAGAAACCTAAGCCTTACCCCCCTTCTCCCTTCTGAATCCATTTGACCCATTAAACCCTTTATTGGCTAAGAAAACCTTATGAACAACCCCTTTTACCCATAACCCGCTTTATCTGCAAAAAGCACATAAAAACCCACTTTTTTGACTTATCCAAAGTATCGGCGCCATATTATTTTTATTTGAAAATGCATTAAAAAAAAACATTACAATCCGCCACATCCCAAAGGTTTCCGCCGAGCACAAATCCCGAAAGAAATATTAATTTAATCCCGCCCCCCTTCCGTATTGTCCGATCACCTCACTGATCCGTCAACCGTCGGATCGGACCCCTTTGATCCGACGGCCCTCATCCATATCGGACCGGCCCCGACGTCCGACAGATACCTTCCGATATCTGTCAGAGGGTGACGTCAGGCCTCTGCCACGCGTCACCCCCACAGCGTATCGGAGGTACGCCTGACAATTCTGCTTCCGTATCAAAAGCGGTGCGATGAGAAACCGCTAACCACTTCCGGTTTCGGTTGATCCGCCCGGCCAACGTCATCACCACGTCAGACCCACGTCAGTGCCACCCCGCCGTCGCGTCAGCACCCTTGTCCGCCCCTGCGCTAATATGCCTGCCACCTCATTATCCCCGTGGACCAATCACAGCTTGCCACATCACCCGATGACGTCATGCTGACGTCATCCGGCCTTGACCCCACCCGATGACGTCATGCTGACGTCATCCAAAAAAGGCGCCAATGTCCCAAAAAATCCATATTTTGGCCGAATTTTCGCGTTTTTTATACTTTTTTGCCAAAACGTTGTTGCTTTCTCTGCATGGTTTTTACGTTCAAACGTGCACCACCTTGCTGAATTCGACCTGGAGACCTTCGGCGCGTCATTTCTACATGCATTCGTGACCGTTGCTCGCTATATACCAGGTATTTATCCTCGTAAATCCTTCATACACCTGATTTGTCTGTAAATTCCCTCAAAAAAGCTTAAGAGACAAAGAAACTTGCAATTCGCCGGCAAAATCCCTGTGCCTAGTCCCCATTTGCAACTGTAAGGTCGAAAATCATCAGCTGAGCCTTGTTTGCCTAAATTTTCACCAAAAAACTGCACTCTGTTCGCGCAATCGCGAACCGGTTACTCAAACTGTACCTACTTGCTATAAGAGAGAGATTAAGACCAGACATTAGTCTTATCCGCACTTTAAAGCAGTATTTCAATTGCTGCAGCTGATCATTTATCCTTTATCCCTGAATAATTCACATTTCTCTGTTAAAGAAAACTCCTTTGTGTTGCTCTGCATAGCAACACCCATCTATAATCCTAGGAGAAACCATGGATCCACCAGTAGCTCCTGTAGCATTGAACATTGCTCCATTGAATGCCCCTCAGAGAGAATTGGAGTGGCAACCTCTGGCAGACATGGACTATCAAATCTCAGAGGAAATGCTAATGAGAACCAAGTTCCACATCCACCTGCTCAATGAATTGAAGGCCAAACATGAGACTGGAACAGATGTGCTGGGCATATGGGACTCTTTTCTCCCTATATTCAAGCTTCCTCAGGTCAATCAGTTCCCTGATTTGATCCACCTATGTGCTGAAAACTATGACCCTACTCAGAGGGCAGTTCTTGACCCTTCAGGCTCAGCTGTGTTCTATATCACCCCAGAAGCTATCAAAGAGATGCTCTGCTTCAGGACTGAGAAGAAACTGGTCCCTCTATCACTCATAGACTTGATAAATCAAGGAGCCAGATTGACAGATGCTCAGGTCACCAAATTAAATCAGCTGTACATTGACTCTGACTCTGTGAAGTATCCTCCTATCAATCAAGTATACCTCAACCAATTGGGCAGAGATCTTGCAGACATGATTAGTCCCACTTTGGGCTACAATTCAATTGAGTTTGTTGATGAAACTGTGCTGGTAATGATGCTTATGTTTGCCCCTGGCAAGTCTCCTATCTGCTATGACTATGCCACCTATATATCAGACAAAATACATGAGCAATTAATGAACCTGGCAAGAGAAAGGGTGTTCAGATACACCTCTTACATTTACCACTTAATCTTATATCATCAACATCAGAAGTTCTCTTTTCCAATCAAAAGAGTGGATGCCCAAGGCAATCCAAGATCAGTGGTCTATTGGTCCTCTGCCTTCCACTACAGATCTCACTCTCCATACACTTACTGTGAGTTCATAGATCTCTTCATCCACCCAGCCATGTCTATGTTGATGAGCTCACCTCCTCCAAGGCTCACTGATGACATGCAAAGGATCCTTCAGTTATCCAAATCATACAGCATTGGGGACTGGTACTTCTACCAGAACCACACAGTCATCAGGATCTATGGGTGTGAATTGCCTCCCTACAGACTACCCAGATATGTGCCTATGAGGTTGTTTGCCCTAGAATACTTCAGGCAGTTTGGCAATGTTGATGTGCTTCACTTTTCAGGCAGAGGCAAGAAAGCACAGTTGAAGGTCAGGAACCAACTTGGCCACTTTGTCTATAACAAGAGGGAGGAAGGTTGGAAGGAGGCGGATAACATGTTAGAATCCCTTGGCCTTCAAACCAGTTTCCTTTGGAAACCTTATGACCCCAACCACTTCATAACTTTGAGAAGGCTCAAATATAAGCTGTCTGGCTATGATCATGTAAAGATTCCTCACATTGAAAAATATGCAAACCAAGTAAAATGGAGGAGAGGAACCTTAGAAGAGCCTGTTACACAAGAAGAGCTGAATCAAAGAGCGGTGAGGAATCTAAAGAAGATGGCTGACCTTGAACTTTGTTCACAGGTACCCACTCTTCCAAGCACACAAGTGGGAGCAGTTGCATCCTCCTCGACTGCAAATCAGCAAGCAGCCAAAGCCACTGAGAATATATCTAGCAAAGGCAAGGAAAAGGAAATGGAGACCGAACAACCACCTCATGAGAAGGTGCAGCAACAACAGCAGCAGGTAGAACAACAACAACAACAGGAATTACAGCAAGAAGAAGGGCAGCATGACAAAGAGCAGCCCCCACAGCAAGAAGGGGCAGTTGAGGCCCCAATTTTCACTGAGCAGCAGGCACAAAACACGGTGCCTCCTAGGCAAGAAGTTACTACCGAAGCCTCAGTCCTCCAAACTCCACAAAAGGAGGATATAAGCAGGAAAAGGGACAGAGAGACTCCCTTAACCACATCAATAAGTCATGGTGAGAAAAGGCACAGAATGAATCCCTTCTCTGAGGAGGAAATGCCAATAGGGCAGTCTCTGGGCATGGGCCCACCTAGTAGAGAAGCATCTGCTAGCTCCTTCCAGCAGGGACAAGACAGAACAATAGGAGGAGAAGTCAGCTCCTCAAGCCACCAAAGAGAAGCTGAAGGAGGAATCAAACAACAGTTTATTGATATTAAAAGGAAAAATGAGCCACTTAAAATACAACTCTACAATCATCTGCTGAAAATGGCTCCTACCAACCAGCAAAGACTGATGTCTGCCTATGATGTACAGGAGGGCAAAATGATCATGAGTCATTTTATGCCAGCTGTAGCACAGCCCCAGTCCCCTGCAGATTATATAAGGACCAATCTTGAGGTCCTTGCCAAGGACATCCACCCAATGGACAAAATTGAATTACATAAGCAAACGGGTGAGATGGTGTATGCCTCCTTGGCAGACAAGACATTGGATAATTATAGGCTAGAAAATAGCCTTAATAATACAGCTGCCCAACTTGAGTTGGAGAGAGCATCCTCTCAAGCAAAGGACAACAGAATTAGGTCCTTAGAAGATATAATCATAGAGATTGGGCATGATCCCAAGGATATCAAGGGCATACAAGAAATATTGAAGTTGAGGGATGCAGACATGGCAGCTTTGAGGAGAAAGATCAAAATTCCAGCCACAATTCACCCTCAAACAGATGAAGTTGCCCAGCAGAGGCATGATCAGGATGCCACAGCTTTGCTGGTATCTCTATATAAGCAGCTAATCCAGACTCAAGAAAAGCTGGGAGAATCAGAGGCTGCACAGGCAGCATTACAGGCAGCTTTGAAGCAAAAAGAAGAAGGTCAGACCTCCCAGCCTCCTCCTGAAATAATTAACCTTGAGGAAGCTGCTCCAACTACTGTTCCTCCTCCTCAACAAACAGAACAGGCAACACCATCCACCTCAGCACCACCACCAACAACAGAGCAGGCCCCAAGCCTGGACATGCAAAAGCTGAGAAATGAGATTCAGGCCTTGGAAGCACAAATGACAGAACTAAATGAGGCCAGGGAGAAATTAGCCAAGGTAAATGAAAGATATGACAAATCCAAGCAGACTGTGGCAGAAAAGGGCAGGGAAATAAAAGCCCTCAAAGACAGGATAAAGGAGCTAGAGAAGGAGCTCCAACTGGATAAAGTAGTGGCTGAGATCAAGACAGTGCTATGGGCCAATATTGGCCAGTCTATTACTGACCAATGGCAGTATATTGAGACAATCCATGAGCAGTTGGAGCTCATTGCAAAAGCACAAAAGGAAATTCAGAGATCAAGGGCAGCTCTAGGCAATATGCCTGAAATTGCCACCAGGATGATCAATGTGCTCAATAATAGAACAAGTGCTCAGTTAGCAACTATGGGAATTTCTAACAGGACTGAGACTATTTTGTTGATAAAGAGGGTCCTTACACTGAGAAGCTTAGTGCAGACATTAGAGAGAAGGACCCAAGACATGCAGACCGAGGTGAACAGATTTATGGACAAATTTGTGGTATTACAGAACAGAGGTCTCCCTGGCTTACTGAACAGTGCAGGAAGACTGCTTACCCATGAGCAGTATGCCAAGAGGGTCAATACATTCGCCACAAGTCAGATCACTGAAAGGCCCAGCACCTCAGAGGAAACAGGGCCAGCTACAGGGCAAAGTCTCTACAACAGAGTGGAGAATCTATTCTTTATAATGAATGAAATTACACACCTGTTTGAAGTGCCTCCTAACTTCTATAAATACACAGAGGCAGATGAGACTATGGATGCAATTCTTAGGCATCAACTGCCCACACAGGAATGGTGGACAAAGGCAATACAGATGATCTTATAGACCAGGAAGCCATTCACTAAGTTTTTTCATCAAAAATACAAGGTGGCATGCACAGGAAAAGTTAATAAAATCAGCATGCATAAAAGGTGAAAGCTGAGCCAACTCAGCAGAACTTTCGGCCAGCAGGTCAAGATGGACAGCTACAGGTGACAGGGCCGAAAAGTTACAGCAGAGCATCCACAAAAGCGCATTTTCCAGCATTTAAAGCAGATCATTCCAACCGACTCGGTGGCCTCCAAAGGCCAAAATATCTTCTGACTGATAGAAATGAGCATTTATATTGTATTAAAAGCAGCAATAACTTCTTATCTGCTGTTCTGTACAAAGTTGGTGAAACATTTATTTCTCAGATGACTCAACGCCTTAGATATTTTGTATTACCGTTTGTATATATTTGCCCCTCGCATAAGCTTGCAGGGGTTGTTGTTGATTTCTTTTGAAGAAGTTTTCTATGCTGTAATCTTGGCAGAGTTTAATAACAGAAGTGATGGAATTTCTAAAGTTCTGAGTTATTTGAATGCGTTCATGGTGTTTTGTTGAAGTTTGCAGGATCCCTGTGCATCTCATATACAATAAGTTTTCTGTAACTCTCTTCGTTTTGTGTTTCAATCTTTTACAACCCATAAATGTTTCTAAGTTCTTAGTATTTAGCAGCAAAGAAAAAGAATAGCCTTCAGGATTTATTCATGGAATACCCTGGGCTCAATCTATGTTGTTAATGAATGTTTTCCTCAGTTATAATCTTGATAAGTGTAATTCTTAATTGCTACACTTTCAGAATATATCTTTCACAGTGACCTTTGTTTCAGGAATTCAAGTTTGCTCCTGAGCAATATATTTCACTTTCACAGCATTAGCTTAATGGAGAATTCTTAATTGCTTTTCATTGGCTAAACATGCATCATCATACATCATCACTTAAGCTTTAAGTTTTGTTTGTTGGGATACCCAATAGGCCCTGCAGTCTGAACATTCCCACTGAAGCATATCAAACATTTCACAGCTCTAGACTCCATTGCCCAATGAAATACAACTGTCTAAACATTACATCTTAGGTATTGAAAGACATCCTTCAACCAAAACATAAACAAAAACCTGAGCATAATAGCTAGCCTAAAATACTATCATAACAGAGACAAATCATAAAGAGAGAGCCCTCTCTGATTACAGTTTGGCTAGAAACTGTAATCCAAAGATTGGTTAGTGGTTACCCCGGCCGTATTCCCTTGGGAGTCATAGGGAACAACCTGGGTGTTAACATAATTGGCGACTCCACTGGGGACTCCTTAAGATTTTCTAATTACTGTATATCTCCTAAATCTACAGATGAAGTCTGAATGACAGTCAGGAAGCCTTCAGGACTGTTTCTGTTTAACATTAACAGGTTCAGATAAATGCTGCTTTAGTCAATCTTCATGTTAGCTTTGAGAGAGATACATCCATTCCAAAATCTTGCGTAGTCCTTACAGATATAAAAATATTCCAAAAAAAAAAAACATACTCAAAAAGAAGTTCAGAAGCTGGCTCCTAAAAGGGAAAACAGGTACACTAGGTCAAACCCTGACCCAAATCCACCAGCTGTGTTTGAGAATCCTAATATAATCCCTAGAATCATTAGGAAGCAACAAAGGCAGGAAAATCCTACTGATTTGACTCCTGAGACAGCCCACCCTGAGCCAGTTCCAACCCCAATCAAGGTTCTATTTAGGTCTACCCCTGTCTCCCCAGTTCACCATCTACATCTCAAAGCCCTCCTTTCACATCTTCACCCACTGCACATATCCCCTTGAACAACACTCTAGGTGCTGCTACACCTGTTACCCCTGTGGTACACATCATTCCTTTTATCCCAGTTGCTCCTGTAAATCTCCCAAACCTTGTGAATATGGCTAACAGATATGCACCCTTGCAGATACCAGCTAATGCTGCAGCTCTACCCCAAGACTACCAAACTAAAATCTCATATTTTGACTCCACTGGCCCTTTGACAGCTATTCAGCATGCCAAAAGGATGCAAGACCATTTTGAGACCTATGAAATAGATGATGACAGTGTGAGAATGAGGATGTTTGTTCAAAGCCTAACTGGGGATGTAAGAACTTGGTTTAGATCCCTGAATGCAAATTCCATCACAACTCCTGATGAGCTTTATCAAGCCTTTACTAACAGATGGGAGAAAAAGAAAGATCCTCTGCACATACTTGGTGAATATGACACTATCAAAAGAGGTCCCCAAGAGACTGTTTTGGAGTATTGTGCAAGATTTAACAATGTGTATAACGCAATCCCACAAAATTTAAGACCCCCTCTTGATTTGGCCTTGTACAAATTCCCTGATGGTTTTGACCCTGATATGGCCTATCAGTTGAAGGAGAGAGCTCCTGAAACCCTTGCAGATGCCCAAAAGGTTGCTGTCACAGTGGAAGCTAACCTGATTGCCAAAAGAAACAGAGCAAGGCTGGAAAAGAGAACCACCTTCAAAGAAGAACCCTCAGCCTTTGATAAAAAACTGGATGCAATACTCACTGGTATGAAGAGATTGGGTGATAGAGTGGAATCTGTTGAGAGAAAGTCATCATGGGAAGCACCACAAAACAACCCTCCTAGGAATCCAAATTTTAGGAGAACTCAAAATCCAAATGTTGGCAAGGCCAGTTCTGACCCAGACATAAGACCCCCTTTCCAAGAGAATTATGCTGAGACTTCCACATCAAGTGAACCCAATGAAGATCCCCACATTAATTTAATGGGTTTGGATGGTGAAAGTCAAGTCTTTTTAACACAAGAAGATCATGAGAATGATGAAATCAAGCTGTTCCAAACCAAATCAGGGAGTCATTTGACTTTAAACAAGGCTATGACGCAGCTGTTTATGAAGTCCATAAACAATACAAGCTAAGAAGTAGAATTGTAAATGTAACACAGCCTGAAAAGATAAAGGATAGCCAGCAGCCCAAAAGAGCCACAGTCACAGAGCCAAATGACACAACGGAATCACTTGCAAAGGAAGTAACCATTGAAGGAATCACTGAACCATTTTCTTCAGAACAGCAGCCCATGGCTACATCATCCTTGCACCCTAACCCAAGTGTCACTCCTCAAGAGATGAGCAAGAAGGGCAAGCCTCAAAATCAGGATAAGAATCAAGAAGAAGAGTTAGTGAACAAGGAAAGAAATGCCATCCACAACCAAAAGACCCAATCCGATAAACCCTTTGACCTAGAAACTGAAATTAGTAAATTAAAGATAGCAATTCCTCTCTCAGAATTGGCCAAACACAACATCTACAAACAACAAATCAGGAAATCCCTCCAACTTACTAGCAACAAAGATGATGTTAATGTGTTGGATGATACCCCAAAGCTACTTTTTGGCCCAGAGGTGGATGGAAAGACAACAGGTGTAGGCATTTTACCTTTCTATGTCAGCCTGCATATTCATGACAAGATATTACACAATGCAATGTTTGACTCGGGTGCCTCTCACAACCTGATGCCCAAATCAGTCATGGAAAGACTAAACCTGGATATTACCAGACCATACAAGGACCTATTCTCCTTTGACTCCAGCCACGTTAAGTGTTTAGGTCTCATAAAAGATCTATGTGTGTCCCTTGTTCAGTACCCAAATAAGACAATTCTAATGGATGTTGTAGTTGCTGATATCCCACCCAAGTATGGGATGCTGTTATCAAGGTCAATGGGGGCTAAACTTCAAGGTTCCCTGCAGCTGGACATGTCATATGCCACTATATCTGTCTTTGGGCAACCAAAGAAATTATACAGAGAAACATTAATGAAATACATGGTCAGCAGTGAAGAAAAGCCTCAAAACTTTCCCATATATGCTGTCCATTCAGACATGGACTCATACATACTCTTCAATAATCATACAACACCCTCAAACAATGATATTGAAACCAACACACTCATACAAGAAGATGACACTGATAAAAAAACTGCTACCCAAGAAATAATGGTTAAGCCATCACTAAGCAAAGCTGCTGTTCCAGAAACCAAGCTAATTCAATCAAGTGATCAGACTGTCCTAGAAAACAAACCAGGTGAAAAACCAGAACTTCAACTTATGATCCCGGATCACAGAGGGGTTATTAAACCTCCCCTAGGAAGAGAGAACCTATGGTTTCTTGAATTTGATGGGTCAGTCAACAAGTTAGGGGCAGGAGCTGGAGTTTGGATACATAATAAACAAGACAGTCATGCAGAAGGCCGAGCCTATAGACTGAATTTCAAGTGTACTAATAACATGGAAGAATATGAAGCTCTTTTACTAGGCCTCAATCTAGTAAAGTCCCTACAAGCCATAAAAGTGTCAATTCTAGGGGACTCAGACCTAGTTATCCAACAAGTAAAGGGAAATTTTGTCACCAATGACAAAAGACTGAGATCTTATAGATCTGCTGCTGCTGAACTACTACAGTCCTTCACTGAATTTCAAATTACCAAGATTCCCAGAACCCATAACTTGCATGCCCACAATTTAGCCACATTTGCAAGTACCTGCAAGCTACCTTTTGAGCCCCACCACTGTTTTATAGCTGAGGTAAAACACAGACCTTCTATCCCAAACAATGTCAAGGACTGGCAAGTATTTGAAGATGATGCACAAATAAACAATTTCTTGACCTTGCAACAAGAATTTGCAGGTCTAAATATTGACACTGAAAGAGCAAGTCAATCGCAAATACTTGAAAGAGCAAGTCAATCACAAATACAGTTTGAACAGACTCACCACCCAATATCACCCAAAACAGCAAAATAAATGCTAAATCCAACTATTTTCAACAAGGAGAACATACAACAAATTCAACAAACCAATCATGAGGAAATAGTTGTGGTAGAGGCTGAAATCATAGAGCTAAAAGACAATTTTCTCCCAACAGGACTAACTCCATTAGAAGACATCTTTGACTCAAATGACATCCCTAGAAAACCAAAAATGCAGCCCCTAAATACAGCCATTGAAGAATGCAACATTGGCACTGTTGATAAGTCCAAGATAATAAAGCTATCTGCATCTCTGCCTCCTGACCAAAAACCCAAATACATTGACCTTTTCAAAGAGTTTCAGGATGTCTTTACGTGGGGTTATGAGGATTTAAAATCCTATGACACCTCTGTTATCCAACATACTATCCCTCTCAAGCATGGAAAATTTTAGGGGCTAATGTTCGCCCAGTGGGCTAATTTTCCATGATTTTTCCACAAAAAAGATTCGCCAATTTCCAATTTTATAAAAGACGATTCGCCCAAATTTTAGAATATAAAATTATTTTACCTTAAAAATCGCCAACATTATAGAGAGACTATATATAAAATAATTATAAATTTGATTAATTTTACAAATATATCAATAAACATTTATAATTTGCATATTAGGGATTAGTGAGATTCGCCAATGTTTTAAACTTCAAGAAAATTTTCCATCCTTAAAATTTTCCTTGCTCTCAAGCCTAATCAGAAGCCATTTAAACAAAAATTGAGAAGGATTAATCCCATGCTCCTCCCTTAAATTGAAAAGGAATTGCAAAAAATGTTTAAAACTGGCATCATAGCACCAATCAGGTTTTCTGATTGGATTTCAAATTTGGTCCCTACAAGAAAGAAAACTGGTGAAATAAGGCTTTGTGTGGATCTTAGGAACTTGAATCAAGTATCCCTCAAGGACAATTATCCCTTACCCAAGATGGATCACATTCTTCAACGAGTGGTAGGTTCCTCAAGGATTTCATTACTTGATGGATTCTCAGGCTTTAATCAGATCCTAGTACACCCTGATGATCAGGACAAAACTGCATTTACAACCCCATGGGGAACTTTCAAATATGTAAAAATGCCTTTTGGATTGAAAAATGCAGGGGCAACGTTTCAAAGAGCAATGGATATTGCTTTTGCCAAAGAAATTCATGACTTCCTTGTCATTTATTTGGATGACCTCACACCCTTCTCAAAGTCTGACCAAGAACATTTGAAACACTTGAGGCAGATCTTCTTAACATGCAGGAAATATGGAATTTCCTTAAATCCCAAGAAGTCTGTGTTTGGTTTGGAAGAAGGCAAGCTGTTGGGACATATTATTTCAAAGGATGGCATAAGAATTGACCCAGATAGGATACAAGCTATCTTACAAATGCCCCACCCAAGAAATATCAAAGAATTGCAAGGATTCTTGGGGAAAATCAATTTCTTGAGAAGGTTTATCCCAAACCTAGCCGAACTGATCAGATTACTGAATAATATGCTAAAGAAGGATTCAAAAGTGAAATGGACAGTTGAAGCCAATCAAGCCTTTGAAGGAATAAAATTGGCCCTTACCCAAACCCCAGTCCTAACCAATCCTCAATTTGACAGGGAATTTATCATATTTTCTTTTGCTTCCCAACACACAATTGCTGCTGTCTTGTTACAGAAAGATGACCAAGGAAATGAGAAACCCATTGCTTTCTTTAGTAGAGCTCTTAGAGATGCTCCCCTAAAATACCAAATCATGGAGAAACAGGCCTATGCTTTGGTCAAGGCTATCAAAGACTTTAGGATTTATATCCTCTATTCACATGTTATAGCTTATGTACCAAGTCCCATTGTTAAAGACATTCTCACCCAAGAAAATTTAGAGGGCAGAAGAGGAAAGTGGATTGCCAACATTTTGGAATTTGATATTGAGATAAAACCTACAAAACTAATAAAAGGGCAAGGTTTGGCCAAACTAATGACAGAAGCAAACTTCCAAGCCTTAGACATCAACCAGCTGGACAGTGAACCGGAGCTGGCGACTCCAAAGATCAATGTAGCCTTTGAACAATCCCCTTGGTACTCTGATATATGTTATGTGTTACAAAACCTGTGTGCTCCCCCAGGATTGTCCAGAACTAAATGTAGGTTCTTAAAAATGAAAGCCTCAAGATTTTGTGTTATGGATGGTAATTTGCTTTGGAAAAACCATGAAGGGATATTGCTAAACTGCTTAATTGAGGATGAGACTAACAATATCATGAAAGAATTTCATGCAGGTGACTGTGGTGGACACTTGTATTGGAAGTCCACTGTGGATAAAATACTGAGGGCTGGTTACTATTGGCCTACCCTGTTCTCTGATGTTAAAATGTTTACTACATCATGTCATAAATGTCAAGTGTTTGAGGGAAAGAGAAAGTTACTACCACTTCCCTTAAGGCCTATTGCAACAGAGAGACCTTTTCAACAATGGGGCTTGGATTTCATTGGGGAAATTCATCCCTCATCCTCAGGCCAGCACAGATGGATTCTAACAGCTACAGACTATTTCACTAAGTGGATTGAAGCTGCTCCATGCAGACAGGCCAATGATTCAATAATCATTCAGTTTTTGGAGAATAACATATTGGCTAGATTTGGCTGCCCTGACAAAATAATAACAAACAATGCTGCTGCTTTCAGATCTAAGAAGATGGTGAATTTCTGCCACAAATTTCACATTACCTTGGGCCATTCTACTGCATACTATCCCCAAGGAAATGGCCTTGCAGAATCATCAAATAAAAGCCTCGTAAACATTATAAAGAAGGTGTTAGAAGAAAATAAAAAGAATTGGCATAAGAAGCTTGTCAATGCCTTATGGGCAGATAGGCTAACAACCAAGAGATCAATTGGGGTCAGCCCATATGAGTTGGTTTATGGATTAGAAGCCAAATTCCCTTCATCACTAGGAGTTCCTGTTATGAAACTTCTTCAAGAAAGTCAAGCTGAACCAAATGATATGCAAAGAAGGATCAATCAAATAATATGTTTGCAGCAAACTAGAGATCAAGTCTACACCAGAGTTCAAGTTTTACAAGAAAAATTAAAGAAGGCCTTTGACAGAAGGACCAAGGCAAAAGATTTCAACATTGGTGACAAAGTCCTCAAGTGGGATTCAAGAAGGGAAGATAAAGGAAAACATGGAAAATTTGATTCCCTTTGGAGAGGACCATTTGCTGTCCAAGCAGTACAAGGAAACAATACTTATTTCCTTAAAAGTCTTAATGAAACTGATTTGGATGAAGGTCCTGTAAATGGTAGGATGTTGAAGCACTATTTTGACTACTATCCATGAGGGCAGTTGTGTTTCCATTGTACATATCTAGGTGTATATATTGCTTTCTTTAAAAATATTTAAAAATGCAGTTTCTCAAGTGTTATAAGGTATCAGCAAAAGGCGAATAAGGTCAGACATTTACCATGATGGGAAGAGCCCAATTTTGGCATTTCAAAGCAGCATACTTCAAATATTGGTGAAAGCAGGCAAAGGCCAAGGCATTCTGACCTGCTGTTCTTGGTCTTTCTAATAAAAAACCATCCCCATGTGGAGCCACTGTTAGCTACCTATACCAATAGGTTTCATATTTCATGATTGGCAAGGAAAGTTCCAAATATGCTCTGCTTTGGTGATGCAAAGATCCCATATTTCCTACAGAAAACAATGTATGTACATAGTTCTTTGTTGACTCATTTTTGTGGGTGACCCAATAGCCTAATCTGGATCATGCCATGTTTTAAATTTTCAGTTGTAGAATAGAGAAAGAAGTCTGTCCAAACTGTTTAATCTTGGGAGACAAGTAGCTTAGGTAGAGAAGTAAGGCTCCCAACTGCTTAATCTGGGACCTTGGAAGCAATAAGGGTAGCATTAGATAGAAAATCAAAAGGAAAAAGCCAGAGAAAAGAAAAGGAAAATAAGGGTCTGCAAGTCTAAGTGCACCCTCCAAGAAGAAACAAAAAATGCTAGGCAAATAGATGGGTAGGCAGATGGGGTTGCAGAAGTGTCATTCCTTACAATTGAAGGTGTGCTAACCTATTTCACAAAGCAAAATCAATGGATTGAGAAGGTCTTCTTCTCTATCAGGTTGCAGCAAAGCAAAGAAGCATGTCTAACTTCCCAATTTTCCCCTTTTCCATTCATTACTAACATCCCCTCATCAGTTGAGATTCATGGAAGAATTGGTGGTTTTATGGTGGTTCTTAATCCTTTAAAAGCCACATTTCTTGTCTAAAATTCTTTTCATTTTGATATACTCCCTAAGCTAAGTGATTTTCAAATAAACTTAGTGTTATCACTCCCCATCCGCCCTTTTCATCTATATTAACCCCTAACATCTATTATGTAATTCCCCTATGTTACCCTTTCCCTAATATTATAACACCATGGTGTATAAACCCCCAAGCATTCTATAAATATCCCTCCCCTTGGCATTATAGCCATATGTTCTCTGTCAGGGATCAAATTGACATCTGGTCAGCTTGAGAAACCTAAGCCTTACCCCCCTTCTCCCTTCTGAATCCATTTGACCCATTAAACCCTTTATTGGCTAAGAAAACCTTATGAACAACCCCTTTTACCCATAACCCGCTTTATCTGCAAAAAGCACATAAAAACCCACTTTTTTGACTTGTCCAAAGTATCGGCGCCATATTATTTTTATTTGAAAATGCATTAAAAAAAAAAACATTACAATCCGCCACATCCCAAAGGTTTCCGCCGAGCACAAATCCCGAAAGAAATATTAATTTAATCCCGCCCCCCTTCCGTATTGTCCGATCACCTCACTGATCCGTCAACCATCGGATCAGACCCCTTTGATCCGACGGCCCTCATCCATATCGGACCGGCCCCGACGTCCGATAGATACCTTCCGATATCTGTCAGAGGGTGACGTTAGGCCTCTGCCACGCGTCACCCCCACAGCGTATCGGAGGTACGCCTAACAATTATGCTTCTGTATCAAAAGCGGTGCGATGAGAAATCGCTAACCACTTCCGGTTTCGGTTGATCCGCCCGACCAACGTCATCACCATGTCAGACCCACGTCAGTGCCACCCCGCCGTCGCGTCAGCACCCTTGTCCGCCCCTGCGCTAATATGCCTGCCACCTCATTTTCCCCGTGGACCAATCACAGCTTGCCACATCACCCGATGACGTCATGCTGACGTCATCTGGCCTTGACCCCACTCGATGACGTCATGCTGACGTCATCCAAAAAAGGCGCCAATGTCCCAAAAAATCCATATTTTGGCCGAATTTTCACATTTTTTATACCTTTTTTCCAAAACGTTGTTGCTTTCTCTGCATGGTTTTTACATTCAAACGTGCATCACCTTGCTGAATTCGATCTGGAGACCTTCGGCGCATCATTTCTACATGCATTCGTGACCGTTGCTCGCTATATACCAGGTATTTTTCCTCGTAAATCCTTCATACAACTGATTTGTCTGTAAATTCCCTCAAAAAAGCTTAAGAGACAAAGAAACTTGCAATTCGCCGGCAAAATCCCTGTGCCTAGTCCCCATTTGCAACTGTAAGGTCGAAAATCATCAGCTGAGCCTTGTTTGCGTAAATTTTCACCAAAAAACTGCACTCTGTTCACCCAATCGCGAACCGGTTACTCAAACTGTACCTACTTGCTATAAGAGAGAGATTAAGACCAGACATTAGTCTTATCCGCACTTTAAAGCAGTATTTCAATTGCTGCAGCTGATCATTTATCCTTTATCCCTGAATAATTCACATTTCTCTGTTAAAGAAAACTCCTTTGTGTTGCTCTGCATAGCAACACCCATCTATAATCCTAGGAGAAACCATGGATCCACTAGTAGCTCCTGTAGCGTTGAACATTGCTCTACTGAATGCCCCTCAGAGAGAATTGGAGTGGCAACCTCTGGCAGACCTGGACTATCAAATTTCAGAGGAAATGCTGATGAGGACCAAGTTCCACATCCACCTGCTAAACGAATTAAAGGCTAAACATGAGAGTGGGACAGATGTGCTGGGCATATGGGACTCTTTTATCCCTATATTCAAGCTTCCTCAGGTCAATCAGTTCCCTGATTTGATCCACCTATGTGCTGAAAACTATGACACTACTCAGAGGGCAGTTCTTGACCCTTCAGGCTCAGCTCTGTTCTATATCACCCCAGAAGCTATCAAAGAGATGCTCTACTTCAGGACTGAGAAGAAACTGGTCCCTCTATCACTCATAGACTTAATAAATCAAGGAGCCAGATTGACAGATGCTCAGGTCACCAAATTAAATCAGCTGTACATTGACTCTGACTTTGTGAAGTATCCTCCTATCAATCAAGTATACCTCAACCAATTGGGCAGAGATCTTGCAGACATGATTAGTCCCACTTTGGGCTACAATTAAATTGAGTTTGTTGATGAAACTGTGCTGGTAATGATGCTTATGTTTGCCCCTGGCAAGTCTCCTATCTGCTACGACTATGCCACCTATATATCAGACAAAATACATGAACAAATGATGAACCTGGCAAGAGAAAGGGTGTTCAGATACACCTCCTACATCTACCATTTGATTTTTTATTATCAACACGAGAGATTTCATTTTGCTATCAAAAGAGTGGATGCCCAAGGCAATCCAAGGTCAGTGGTCTATTTTTCCTCTGCCTTCCACTACAGATCTCACTCTCCATACACTTACTGTGAGTTCATAGATCTCTTCATCCACGCAGCCATGTCTATGTTGATGAGCTCACCTCCTCCAAGGCTCACTGATGAGATGCAAAGGATCCTTCAATTATCCAAATCATACAGCATTGGGGATTGGTACTTCTACCAGAACCACACAGTCATCAGGATCTATGGGTGTGAACTGCCTCCCTACAGATTGCCCAAGTATGTGCCCATGAGATTATTTGCCCTAGAATATTTCAAGCAATTTGGGAATGCCGATGTGCTGCACTTTTCAGGCAGAGGCAAGAAAGCACAACTAAAGGTCAGGAACCAACTTGGCCACTTCATCTACAACAAAAGGGAAGAAGGTTGGAAGGAGGCGGATAACATGTTAGAATCCCTTGGCCTGCAAACCAGTTTCCTGTGGAAACCATATGACCCCAGTCACTTCATAACTCTAAGAAGGGTCAAGTATAGGCTGTCTGGTTATGATCATGTGAGGATTCCTCACATAGAAAAATATGCTAATCAAGTAAAATGGAGAAGAGGAACCCTAGAGGAGCCTGTTACACAAGAAGAGTTGAATCAAAGAGCAGTGAGAAATCTGAAGAAGATGGCTGACCTTGAACTTTGTTCACAGGTACCCACTCTTCCAAGCATACAAGTGGGAGCAGTTGAATCCTCCTCGACTGCAAATCAGCAAGCAGCCAAA
Organism: Pinus tabuliformis; assembly: GCA_031772625.1. Taxonomy (NCBI): domain Eukaryota; kingdom Viridiplantae; phylum Streptophyta; class Pinopsida; order Pinales; family Pinaceae; genus Pinus; species Pinus tabuliformis. Next base: position 1,954,608,230 of record CM062817.1, on the reverse strand, counting down.
GCTAGTGAGCAAACCTCTAGCAAAGGCAAGTAAAAGGAAATGGAGACCGAACAGCCACCTCATGAGAAGGTGCAGCAACAACAGGAGCAGGTAGAACAACAACAACAACAGGAATTACAGCAAGAAGGAGGGCAGCATGACAAAGAGCAGCCCCCACAGCAAGAAGGGGCAGTTGAGGCCCCAATTTTCACTGAGCAGCAGGCACAAAACACGGTGCCTCCTGGGCAAGAAGTTACTACCGAAGCCTCAGTCCTCCAAACTCCACAAAAGGAGGATATAAACAAGAGAAGGGATAGAGAGACTTCCTTAACCACATCAATAAGTCATGGTGAGAAAAGGCACATAATGAATCCCTTCTTTGAGGAGGAAATGCCAATAGGGCAGTCTCTGGGCATCGGCCCACCTAGTAGAGAAGCATCTGCTAGCTCCTTCCAGCAGGGACAAGACAGAACAATAGGAGGAGAAGTCAGCTCCTCAAGCCACCAAAGAGAAGCTGAAGGAGGAATCAAATAGCAGTTTATTGATATTAAAAGGAAAAATGAGCCACTCAAAATACAACTCTACAATCATCTGCTGAAAGTGGCTCCTACCAACCAGCAAAGACTGATGTCTGCCTATGATGTACAGGAGGGCAAAATGATCATGACTCATTTTATCCCAGCTGTAGCACAACCCCAGTCCCCTGCAGATTATATAAGGACCAATCTTGAGGTCCTTGCCAAGGACATCCACCCAATGGACAAAATTGAATTACATAAGCAAACGGGTGAGATGGTGTATGCCTCCTTGGCAGACAAGACATTGGATAATTATAGGCTAGAAAATAGCCTTAATAATACAACTGCCCAACTTGAGTTGGAGAGAGCATCCTCTCAAGCAAAGGACAACAGAATTAGGTCCTTAGAAGATATAATCATAGAGATTGGGCATGATCCCAAGGATATCAAGGGCATACAAGAAATATTGAAGTTGAGGGATGCAGACATGGCAGCTTTGAGGAGAAAGATCAAAATTCCAGCCACAATTCACCCTCAAACAGATGAAGTTGCCCAGCAAAGGCATGATCAGGATGCCACAACTTTGCTGGTATCTCTATATAAGCAGCTAATCCAGACTCAAGAAAAGCTGGGAGAATCGGAGGCTGCACAGGCAGCATTACAGGCAACTTTGAAACAAAAAGAAGAAGGTCAGACCTCCCAGTCTCCTCCTGAAATCATTAACCTTGAAGAAGCTGCTCCAACTACTATTCCTCCTCCTCAACAAACAGAACAGGCAACACCATCCACCTCAGCACCACCACCAACAACAGAGCAGGCCCCAAGCCTGGACATGCAAAAGCTGAGAAATGAGATTCAGACCTTGGAAGCACAAATGAAAGAACTAAATGAGGCCAGGGAGAAATTAGCCAAGGTAAATGAAAGATATGACAAATCCAAGCAGATTGTGGCAGAAAAGGGCAGGGAAATAAAAGCCCTCAAAGACAGGATAAAGGAGCTAGAGAAGGAGCTCCAACTGGATAAAGTAGTGGCTGAGATCAAGACAGTGCTATGGGACAATATTGGCCAGTCTATTACTGACCAATGGCAGTATATTGAGACAATCCATGAGCAGTTGGAGCTCATTGCAAAAGCACAAAAGGAAATTCAGAGATCAAGGGCAGCTCTAGGCAATATGCCTGAAATTGCCACCAGGATGATCAATGTGCTCAATAATAGAATAAGTGCTCAGTTAGCAACTATGGGAATTTCTAATAGGAATGAGACTATTTTTTTGATAAAGAGGGTCCTTACACTGAGAAGCTTAGTGCAGATATTAGAGAGAAGGACCCAAGACATGCAGACCGAGGTGAACAGATTTATGGACAAATTTGTGGTATTACAGAACAGAGGTCTCCTTGGCTTACTGAACAGTGCATGAAGACTGCTTACCCATGAGCAGTATGCCAAGAGGGTCAATACATTCGCCACAAGTCAGATCACTGAAAGGCCCAACACCTCAGAGGAAACAGGGCCAGCTATAGGGCAAAGTCTCTACAACAGAGTGGAGAATCTATTCTTTATAATGAATGAAATTACACACCTGTTTGAAGTGCCTCCTAACTTCTATAAATACACAGAGGCAGATGAGAGTATGGATGCAATTCTTAGGCATCAACTGCCCACACAGGAATGGTGGACAAAGGCAATACAGATGATCTTATAGACCAGGAAGCCATTCACTAAGTTTTTTCATCAAAAATACAAGGTGGCATGCACAGGAAAAGTTAATAAAATCAGCATGCATAAAAGGTGAAAGCTGAGCCAACTCAGCAGAACTTTCGGCCAGCAGGTCAAGATGGACAGCTACAGGTGACAGGGCCGAAAAGTTACAGCAGAGCATCCACAAAAGCGCATTTTCCAGCATTTAAAGCAGATCATTCCAACCGACTCGGTGGCATCCAAAGGCCAAAATATCTTCTGACTGATAGAAATGAGCATTTATATTGTATTAAAAATAGCAATAACTTCTTATCTGCTGCTCTGTACAAAGTTGGTGAAACATTTATTTCTCAGATGACTCAACGCCTTAGATATTTTGTATTACCGTTTGTATATATTTGCCCGTCGCATAAGCTTGCAGGGGTTGTTGTTGATTTCTTTTGAAGAAGTTTTCTATGCTGTAATCTTGGTAGAGTTTAATAACAGAAGTGATGGAATTTCTAAAGTTCTGAGTTATTTGAATGCGTTCATGGTGTTTTGTTGAAGTTTGTAGGATCCCTGTGCATCTCATATACAATAAGTTTTCTGTAACTCTCTTCGTTTTGAGTTTAAATCTTTTACAACCCATAAATGTTTCTAAGTTCTTAGTATTTAGCAGCAAAGAAAAAGAATAGCCTTCAGGATTTATTCATGGAATACCCTGGGCTCAATCTATGTTGTTAATGAATGTTTTCCTCAGTTATAATCTTGATAAGTGTAATTCTTAATTGCTACACTTTCAGAATATATCTTTCACAGTGACCTTTGTTTCAGGAATTCAAGTTTGCTCCTGAGAAATATATTTCACTTTCACAGCATTAGCTTAATGGAGAATTCTTAATTGCTTTTCATTGGCTAAACATGCATCATCATACATCATCACTTAAGCTTTAAGTTTTGTTTGTTGGGATACCCAATAGGCCCTGCAGTCTGAACATTCCCATTGAAGCATATCAAATATTTCACAGCTATAGACTCCATTGCCCAATGAAATACAACTGTCTAAAGATTACATCTTAGGTATTGAAAGACATCCTTCAACCAAAACATAAACAAAAAACCTGAGCATAATAGCTAGCCTAAAATACTATCATAACAGAGACAAATCATAAAGAGAGAGCCCTCTCTGATTACAGTTTGGCTAGAAACTGTAATCCAAAGATTGGTTAGTGGTTACCCCGGCCGTATTCCCTTGGGAGTCATAGGGAACAACCTGGGTGTTAACACGTACAAGGTGTTGCAAAAGATTGGTACTATGGCATACAAATTGGAGCTTCCTGCAGCTTCTCGATTGCACCCAGTTTTCCATGTTTCATGTTTAAAGAAGGTTATAGGTGACAAGCTCCCAATTCAAACAATATTGCCAGAACTTGAAGAGGAAGGAAAAATTATATTGGAACCGGAAGCAGTCACAGAAACAAGAACTCGACAGCTACGAAATCGATCAATTTCAGAGTATCTTATCAAGTGGAAGAATTTATCCGCTGAAGATTCCACATGGGAGGATGAGAATTTTATGCAGAAGTGTCCAGAACTACTCAAGCGTTGAGGACAACACTTTTTTGAAGGAGAGGGGCATGTTGGGTCCCTATAATACTAGTGATTACCCCATTACTATTGCAGTTATACCCCTTATTTATATTGTTGTGCCCCTATTACCCCGATATTGTTATTTCTGTGCCCCATAGAATCCCTCTATTGTTATTTTTGTGGCTTTATATTATTATTGTTAGGTCAGCTAGATTATATTGTGACTCCTTAGACTCCTATATATAGAAAGGAGGTTTTTTCATTTGTATAGTCCAAGAATTGTTCATTTATGTAATTTAAAGGAGGTTGCCCCCTCGAAGAGGCTGAATTCTAAGGCGTTGATCTATCTTTTTTATCTTTTCTCGAGCTGGTTTCATAACACTTTCCTACATAATTTCCTCCCGCAAACCCTCCATGAGCTTCAACTAGGATGTTATTCCACTCAAATTCTGGCACATATCGTCGCAATATTTCATCTGCACCGATTTTATACAGATGTCCTAAAATTACCAAGAAATCTGTCGCGCATTTAAATATTATAGAGCAATCGAACACATAAAAAATACTACATAAATATAAACACAGAAAAAACATAAAACAAGAGAGACACAGATATACGTGGTTCACTCTATTCGAGCTATGTCCATGGAGAAACAACTAGTCCTTCCTTTTATATTATCTAACAAACTAAAGAGATACAACCTACAACAGATCCGATGTAATACCCTCTTCGCTCTCACATAATCTCCTCTCTCTTTCTCACTCATAATACAGATCTACATAGACACAATACAATTCCCTAATATATAGCGAGGGGTTTCCTTCTAGGGAAAAAATGTTGGAAATAATACTGAGAGGGGGGGGTGAATCAGTATTATCAAGTCAATAAAACTTTTTCATTTCCATACTCTGAGTCATATATGCTTCTTCACTTATGATTCAGTTAATTTATCTTCAATGAGTGCATTAGAACATTATCAACCATATTAACAGTAAACAGATGTAGTAAAATAGAACAGATCATCACACATAAGCCACACACATAAACACCATGATATAAGGTGGAAACCCAATGTGGGAGAAAACCACCTGCTGCAAGTCATCTCATTCTTCTTCTTAATAAGAAAATCCTTTTACAAAATTTCTGTACTGGTGCAGTCTTATACCAGTATGCAAGCTTCTACCTGTAGAGAGCTACAACCCTCTCTCGATCTCCAGTCTCTCCTGGGAGGGAGCTACAACCCCCATAGTTCTTGTACTAGCCGATCCATTTACTAGTACGCAGGCTGCTACCTGCTACAATGCTCCAAAGTTTTCAACTGCTACTGGAAGGGAGCTACCACCCCCTTAACTCTTGTACTAGCTAAGATACTAGTATGTAGGTGTCGGCCTACAATCTTCTCTCCTCCGGGTACCATGTTTCATACATTTTCAGACTGGATACACCTGAAGCACAACACATAATCTGAAAGGCCACGTTTCATCCAATTTTCATACTAGAACCATTATATCATTGAAGCACATAATCAATCAATCTTCTGAATCACCCAATCACCAGATCAATACATATTCAAGGATAATATGTGTGTTAGCAATCAGATCTAGTCCATCAAATCATATAAAGGATAAGTCATTATGAACATAATCAATCAATCAATCACTTCTCACAATGCTGTTATCAGAACACAGTACCAGTAACCAGACATCACTTCAGATCCCAGAACACTACAATAATAGATAGGAGCAACTAAATAGATTTCATGAAAAGTCCGTAACTTCACCAATAGAAAACCTGCGTACATCCGCACCTTCTCCTGCTACTTGCTTGCGCACCTCCGCACCTGAGTCTACGGCTTGCCTGCGAACCTCCGCACCTGCAGCGCTTCTGGGCCTACGAACCTCCGCACCTATGGTGCTTATGGGCTTGCAAACCTCCGCACCTATTCCTTGTCTGCACTTGCGGTCCTGTAGGTATAGATAATTTTCCAGACTTCAGGAATACCCCAGACTATCAGATCTACAGATCTGATCATGCGCCGAGGAGATCTAAACCCATCAGTAGATCCAACTTGTAATCCTCATGTTTCTCCTTGATTTAGATTCAATAATTTCTCTCCAACTGATCAAAAACATTTCAGATCTAGCTTTTCTTAAGATATTCAACACATCAGTGCTCAGCCAAATGATCTCCTTTCCTTTTTATAGACAAGGCCTTTACTCAAACCATGGTCCAAAACCATAGGTATTCAATACTAGGAACCCAATCCCTTGGATCAATACTTTATATGCAAAACCATGGACCAAAACCATAGGATCAAACATGTCAGGCTAAATACCATGGACCACTATAGGATTTCCCACGTGCGTGCGCTTTTCTCTGCATGAAAGTGTGTGTACTGGGGGTCTGCACCTTTTGCACTGTATACCTGCGAACATGACTGCACTTTGTGAATGGCGTGCCTGCGGGTCTGCACCTTTTGAATGGTGTACCTGCGAACCCCTTATTTTCTTCCATTCTGAGAGGCTGATCATCAATCTTTGCTACTAGCCTGTTGCACTATGATCTATCACCTGTATGAGTTGCCATCAAGGACAACACTTGTCTCATAATGCCAACAATCTCCCCCTTTGGACTTGATGGCAAAGCTAACTTGTCATACTAAGGACTGTCGTTTGATTCCTTTGCGCTGTCATGTATTCTATCACATCTGATATCTCTTCTTGTAGATTCATCTGATTATATATAATTGAGATGTTCTTTTATGAGTGGGTTGCCATCAAGTACAACACATGCATCATAATGCCAACAATCTCCCCCTTTGGACTTGATGGAAACAACACCAAATCACTCTCCCCCTTTGACATCAAGGGCAAAGGGTAGACCAAGATATGTTCTTTCCTTGATATACATTCCGCTGTCCATACTCCCCCTGAATACCTGCTGAAATCTCTGAATGAGCTCCCCCTTTGTATATGCCATGGTGCACCAATCTGTCCATGTTCCTTCTGAGTACATGCTGAAATCTCTGCTCTGCTGAAGTGAGTTGTTCATGCTCCCCCTGACTGTAAGCAAGGTCTGCAAAAGATGTTCTATAAGAAAGAACATGACTCTATACATCATAAGTGACCTTCCTATCACCAAAGACTCATACATACATCTCTCTCCTACCAAAATGGGAATATACCAACAGTTTACACATGATAACACAAGAGTATAACATCATTCATCCCAGGCATAGTGGGGAAACCAACATAGGCCATTACATGACCTTGATAATGACTGAAATATTTCATCATCCTTCCTATGCATAGAGGGGGTACAAATTTCATCATACGACCCAAAGAGATCTCATAAAATAACTACAATAGATAGAGACACACTATTACATCATGAGTCTTGATATGACCTTTACATCGAATGATATACATGAAATTTATAACAGAGACCAAACATCTAAATAAGATCATGGTAGACATTAGCGATGACACTGTATGATCGATCCATAGCATCTGTCAACAGCAACTAGACCAACAACTTGTATTAGTGTATAAATCATCAAGGTATGTTCGCATCAACTCATCCTTTTGAACAGAATTTTGTATATACAGAATCATTCACATTCTATCATATGTGAAAAACACCATAGCCATCCAGATCTGCATGAACCAAGTATCATCAATTGGGAATATTTGAAGCAACCTATCATCATATAGGTAATAACTCATCATCATCCTGTCTCCAACAATGCAACTTTGAATAATCATCCATGTATCCAACACTATGTATCTTGAGCTCAAGATCATTTGTCAAGACTTCTTGATATCATCAACAGCCAACAATCCTCATCCATATGTGTGCCAAAAACAATAGGAATCCTGCATCATAACTATAATATATGATCTTTATGCATATGACGACAACCGCATATGAGAGACCCATCATCAAGTAAATAAGATGTGAATTCAAGCTATGTACTTCTCTTATCCTTATGAAGATCACCATGTAAGCACCATATATGTATCATCAGAGAATCAACCAAAATCTGATCTAAATATCAAGAATGTAACCCCAAGATTCATCTGGATAACTCACAACCATATCATAGCAAGATGAATCATTTAGCCATATAAGCATCATCACCAAGGACCATAATGCCAACAATGCATTATTAAAAGCATAAACTCCCCCTGAACTTGTGCCATCTATTTACTGATCATTCAGCAAGAATTATTAGGATCAAACAGTTCTAAACATCTTATAATAACAACAATAATAATAAGAATATTAATTTCTCATTCATATTCTTTCTGTTTTGTCCTGATGATGGACCCCCTTTGGGGTTTGAAACGTTGGAAGAATGAACAAGAAACTATGGATAATCCGGGTCATGAAGCTACAAGAAACCTCCACAGAAGCCTAAAATCTAACAATTCTAAACATCTTACAAGTATATTTCCACACATCATCAGCAGATTGTAACCATTATCAAACAGAACAAATAATGGACTGAATCATAACCGATCCTTGTCCTGAACCTGTCCCTACTTCCTTTCCTCAAACAAACATATACACGACTGTGCAGTAACTAACTCGCGTATATATGCGTCTTGCATTTATCAAACTTGCGTATGAGATTCATGACACTGCAGTTTTACACTTTCAACTCCCCCTGAGTCTACTGTGTCTGAGTATATTGTGTTGTGCCACATCTTTCTGACTGTACTTCCTTCTTCTTCCATATCTTCAAGTGTGATGATTTTTTCTTCTTTTGATATGGTGCCTGTTCTTTGTTCCTGCATTCCTTAGCTATATGTCCAAGATTGTTACATTCATAACATCTTACATGTCTCATATTCCTTCTATAGCAATCAACAGCTCTGTGACCAAACATATTGCAAGCAAAGCAATATCCATTAAAGTACCTGGAACGAGATGATATTTCTGTGTGATGGTCTTGAACCATTCTCTTCTGCATCTGGCTGCAACATGTCCAAGATTATGACATACATAACATTCAACATTATTCATTGGAGGAGTAAAAGATCTTCTTTGAAGGATTTCTTTCCTTGGCTGTTGATGAGGTTGACTTTTCATCTCCTTGTTGAGCATTTCAGATTTTTCCTTAGAGTCCCTTGTCTTACTTTGTGAACTAGATTCACCTTCAACAGATTCATGAAAACCAAGACCAGATTTGATAGCAAGAGACCTTTGACTATTAAGAATATCATCTCCTTGTTGGTCATTTCATATTTTTCCTTAGTGTCCCAATCCAAATCTTCTCATGAGGTTGACTTTTCATCTCCCTGTTGAGCATTTCAGATTTTTCCTTAGAGTCCCTTGTCTTACTTTGTGAAATAGATTCACCTTCAACAGGTTCATGAAAACCAAGACCAGATTTGATAGCAAGAGACCTTTGACTATTAAGAATATCATCCAAGACTTTAATACTATCTTGAAGTCGTAAGAGCTTATCCTTTTCTTCTAATTTACCTTTCAAGATATTTACCTCAACCTGAAGTTGTTCTTCCTTTTCTAGACATTGGTTCTTCAAAGTTTCTTCAGATTTTCTTCCTTCTTCCGTTTGTTGCCTTAGTTTGAGAATCTCATTTTCTTGTTCTTCATTCAGATCCTGCTGCATTTGACGAATTCTGAAGGCACATTCTAGCTGATATTTTCAGCTGATAACTTCATTTTCCTGTTTTTCAATAGCTAGGAGTAGATCTTTATTCTGCTTCTTTAATTCTTCAAGTTCTTCCTTTAGTGAGAGGATCGTAGCTTCAAGCCCTTCATAATAACTGGATCTATCTCTGAGTTTCTTGATTGTTGTGCTCTTTTCATTGACTTCATTTCTTAGAGATGTTACTTCATCCTGCAACTTTTGATATTTGTCCTTGAATAACTTCCTTACCTTGCTTCCTTCCTCTAGTTGAGCCTTTAGTTTGGTAGCTACTTCTTTGTAGGCACATTCCCTTTTGTTCAATAGATCTTGTTGATCTCTGATTTTGTCAGTCAAGCTTTTAAGTTCTTCCTCTATTTGATATCTTTCTTGCTCACCCATAAGAGCACATTCAGTTGTTTCGTTATCACGTACATCACCTTCAAATGGATAGATAGCTGGGACATCAGAGGATAACAAATTCATACCTGATAGTTCATCTTCATTCTAAAATGATTCTGAATCTGATTCTGAATCTGAAGTGCTTCTTCCACATAATCCCCAATCAATTCTCCCATTGTCATAGTTCTTCTGAGATGTCTTCTTCTGCTTAGGCACTTTCTTCTTAAGCTTATTTCCCGTTTTTCCACGGATCTCCTTCAAGCGTGTTAGCCTCCTGCTGCAGCAGGTTAATCATCTTTCATGATCGGCATTTTTACATGCCAAATATGTCGTACTATGCATGCTGCAATGCTCCATATATGCTACAGATGGCCAAAGAAGTGTCCATAAGAGTGTGCTAGTCTCAGTGCCACTGCTGTGTTCCAATTTTGATAAGCAATTCATTTTTGGTTTGAGGCAGTTTTTCAGTTGGAGGACTTCAAGAAATGCATGTCTAACTCCCCCCTTCTTCCTCTTTCCCCAAGTCACTCACTAACTTCCCCTAAAGAGGTCAAGATCTGCTTGATACCTCTTAGATTCATCATTCTCCATATCATTTGCCTTGATGAAGATCTGCTTCACTCAAGGAATGTTCACACTTCTTCTATCACTCATTTTCCCCCATTGATAGCCTAAGACATCATACTTAGTGCTTTCTCTCATCATTGTCATATTAACTACTAACTTTACTATGTAGCTCCCTATCTATATCCCCATCCCCTACTAAAGCTATGTATATAGCTCCCCTATATACTTATCCCTTCCCCCTGGTTGAAAAATAACCATAAGTACACTCGGGAATTGCCAAGTTTATCAGAAACTCAGCAAGAACCCACACTGCCCCCCTCAAACCATCTTCACATGCCAAAGGAGACCCCTACGAATGCATTAACCTTACCTTTTTCCCAAAATGCATGCTCCGATGAGAAAGAAGTCTTTTTGGTTCCCCTCCGATGCGATATCGCAGTCGGGAGGGGGAAGCGATCAATGTTCACCCATATATTTGCCCCCATCATATTTCCGTTTTATATATATATATATATCTCCGCATTTTTGTAATCCCCGCTTTATCGCATATCGCATCGCGTTATACATATAAGGCCCCGCCCCCGGGTTTCCCCGATTGCAATACAATGACCAAATCTCAGCCGTCCATCGCCCCCACTCATCCACGGTCTGCATCATATCGGCGATCGTCCATTTCGGCGATCGCGCATATATAAATTCCATGACCCCGCTGATAGTGAATTGCCGAATTAATCACAGCCATCCATTTTTGGGCCCCAGATCAACGGCCCATATTATATCGGCGATCACCCCATGTATATGGCTCTGACCTGCGGATCTGAAGTATTATAAAGGCGCAGCTTATAAATTTTTGGGTCCATAAGGAGCCCGTTGCACAACGAAAGGGAAGGCTCCTGATATGGCGGACCCGATATAGATCAAAAGCATGGTATATTAGCATTTCGGGTCTGCAAGCCAAATTTTTGTAAAACTGCCGATTGAACTCGCCGATGGGCCGGACCCGATCCAAATAAAGAAAGGGCCTATAAGCATTTTGGGTCCGCGCATTTCACAAGTTTTACATGTGTCGCCCCCCGGTCCGCCCCGATGCGATTTAGCGATGGTCGTTGGATTGGCCCGCGCCGGATCCAACGACCAGGATTTAATGTTTTAAAAAGTGTTGCGGCAAGCCTGTTTTTCATTAGAATTTCATATTTTTGATATATTTTCTATATTATAGGAAGTGGGCCGTTTTCACGTGTTTTACACAGAGCGCCCGCGCCCGCCCAGGGATAAAGAAATGATGGTTTCCTTGGCATTTTGAAATCGCTTCAGGCCAAAAGAACATGGCCAGACACAGGGTTCCTCCTTGGCGGTTTGTCGGGGCCCTTCCTTCCTCTTTTTTGCAACATTGTTATCAATTTTTTAAGCTTTTCTTCATCGGCCAAGGGCCGATAAGCTCCCACAGGCAGCAGAGGGCTGATCAGCGGCCAATAAATGGTGATTTGACAGTTAAAGAGTATCAGAGAGAGAAAGTGGTCCAATTCAAATGTCAGAGAAGATCAGAGGAAGCGGCAAAGTGTATCAGTGGAGATCTTCCAAAGCAGGTGAAAGCAGAAAGGCCCCAACAGACATAGCAAAGCATCATTGACCCATAAAAGCTCACCAACTCACAGTTTTTTCCATTTAAGGCAGCAGAACCACTTAAAGGCGTGGATAAAGGGAGTTTAAGGCAGAGTTATTACAGAACAGTGTATCAAACCACATTTTGGAGCAGCACCGCTGAGCCCCATGCGCAGTTATGGAAATGAGGACAGTGCGTGGCTCGAGGAACCATAGTTTATTCATTCTTATGGTTGCTGTCCCTGCACAGCTGGTAGATAGGCATTCTTTCATTTATTTGCAATAAATGTTAGGTTAGAATCATTCATTCCTCCAGATCTGCCCTCAGATCTGTTGTTTGTACATATTTTAGATATTTTCTTTATAAATACCACCATCTGTATAGTGTAAAGGGTTGGTTGGTTGATTCACTCCAAGAGAGACTCGCACTGTATATCTGATATTTTCTATAATCAAAGACTGCTTAAAAGCTTGGAGAATGGACTATTTGCTGTGTCTAAATGGTTGGAGAGTGATTGTGGAATTCTCGTGCTATTACATGACTCAATAAGTGTTTCTTACCTTTGTTGTCCATTCATATATGCTTATATTGCCCATGTATCACCATCTAAGTTACAGAACGAAAGATTAGCTTAGAATTTGCTTGGCTGCACTCTATGCTCAGTTTCTGTAACTTCTTTATGTTTTCCTCTTGATTTAGGCATGCGTATGAATTCATGTTGGCTCATATTTCCCCTATTTCACCATGCATGACAGTTATCTAGGAATTCTTAACTGCTCCTAGATAGAGCTCATTCACTTTCCCTCTGTTAAGCCGAATGAGAGATTCTTAATTGCCTCTCATCACTTAGCCTTCATTCCATCTCTATCTAGTTTTAATGTTGTTTTATGTGTAGCTATCTTGCTCCATATTCCTCTTGTCACCAAGAAAACGCACCAGCAGTCTTACTCCATGACTCCATGCCCAATGGTTTGAACTTATCACACTATGCATGCCTCTCTGCTTGAAAGCTTCATCCTTCCCACCAAACTCAATCAAAACCCCTGTGCACCATATCTAGCCTAAAATCATCCCTTTCAACAAAGCTAAATCATAAAGAGAGAGCCCTCTCTGACTGCAGGTAGGCTAGGACCTACAGTCCAAAGTTAGTTTGTGGTTACCTCGGCCGTATCCCTTTAGGAGTCAAAAGGGACAACCTGAGTGATAACATAATGGCGACTTCGCTGGGGACTTGAATCATTTGTTTATTAGGGTAAATCCTCAATTTTGACCAGTTTGCCTTGTTTTCTGGAGAAAGTGTTCCTTTTCTTTAGAGCTTTTCTGGTTTAGCTCTGATCTGTGACGGTGGACAGAGATTAGGCACTTCAAGGTTAATTCATCCACCTGGCGACTCCACATCATGCTCATAATAAAGACTTCGCTGGAGAAATGAACCCGAAGGAATTATATAAGAAGATCAGGCTCTTGACTTGGATTATCATCCAAGATATCATGTTCTTTCTCTTGCACCAGATTTTGTTGTGCATATTGTATTTTAAAGACGATTTTATATCAGATTTTTATGTTTTTTCTTTGGAAAATATGGTTGAAAAGCCTCCTTGCACATTAGAGCAGCAGTCTTCAAATGCTATTGAAGATCATCATATAGCCAAGGAGGAACCAAAAATAGAGCCCAGTCTTACAGTTCCTGTATATACTCCTGTGTCTCGTAAAGTTCCTGATAGATACAAGCCACTCATTTTGCCTCCTGTGCTGAATCCTTTGCCTGCAAATCATCCTAAGTATCTCCCTGGATTTGATGGAGAGAATGGTATTACTGCCCAGAAACATATCCAGGCTTTTGAAGACTATCTTAATATATCTGAAGTGGAAGAGGAAGATATTATTCTTAGGCTGTTTGCCCTTTCTTTGCAAAGCGAAGTTAGGACTTGGTTTAAAGCATTGCCTGAGGCCAACATCTCTAATCTTCAGCAGTGTGCCAAGCTTTTTCTTGATAGATGGATGATCAAACTTAATTTCCTCTCGCTCATTCAAGATTATGATGAGTTGAAAAGGCTTCCAAGTGAATCTGTTCAGCAATTTTCTGACCGATTCAATCAAGTTTATCGTTCCATGCCTTTGAATATAAGACCTCCCCCTGATTTAGCTCTATTGCAATATCCAAGAGCTTTTGATCCGGAAATGGAATTTCGTTTGAGAGAAAGATGCCCGTCCACTTTGAAACAGATGCAAGACATAGCTGTGGACGTGCAGGCAAATCTAAAGAGGAGGGAAGAACAGCGCAAGACAGAGCAAGAAGAAAGACTTCATAGCGTGTTACAAAAGATAGAGGAAATGATGCAGTTGATCACAATGAAAGTAGAAAGTTTAGAGCGCCAGGACACATGTGTTGTGCAAGAGGAAAGTAGTGACATTCACGAACAAACCTACGACAAATCAGATGACATATTCATAGAGCCATATGTGAAGGAGCAGTCTCCTGATATACCGTGTGAATATAATAGCTTCTCTTCTTTCAACTGTCTGCCCAAATATGATTTGTATGATGATGATTATGAGCCAAACGACCAAATCAGCTTTGCAGAGGAATCAGATCCTATTTTGGCAGGAAGCGAAGTTTAGGCTCAACAGCTTGAATGTAATGATCAGCTTGCCTAGTTCGGCTATAAAGTAAAGGAGGAAAGCGCAGAAAATTTTGATATCAGCAAAGGAACTTTACCTTTCTGTTTTGAATCTTTTCAATTTATTAAGGATAACTATCATGCTGTATATGATCAAGTGTCACTGTGTGTTGCTATTGACCGCCTGGAGGTTAATCAAGATATTGTTCCAAAGGTATTGCCTCTAGTTTTGTAGCCCCAAAGAGACATCGAATATCAGATTGAGGAAGACCTAGAAGCAGCAACATATGAACAAATGATCCAAGTGGATCCCCTGCCTCTTTGTTTTCAGCCATCTGAGTTGTTCGAAGAAGAAGAAGACCAGCAACCTATGAAGATCAGTCAAGTCCTATTCGAGCCAGATTGTAATAAATTGCAAGCACCGCTGCAAGTTTTGAATGACCTATCCGTTGGCAGGCAGAATGATGAAAGAGATCAGTGCTCTTCTCCATTAGCAGGCTGCAAGGCTCAGTATCAGGTTGTTGATGATCTCCCGACTCCAAGGCATGGTAGCGATCCTGAACCTTTGTACATTTCTTTAATTCAGCCTAGCAATTGTATATATATGTTGCAGGACAGTTTTGTACAGTGTTTAAACACAGTGAAGGAGGTCAGTAGCTTCCTGATCTTCTCAAAAATTAACAAAGCCACATCAGATTGCAAGATCTCAGTTTTCCTCACCAGCAAGCACAAGCAGCAAAGCCCACTCATGTTTTTATTGCTTAAGTGGTTGCATTGGTTATTTCACTTCACCTAACAGCAAAGTAAGTGCTGGTTAGGGTAGGTAGGTAGGCAGGATCAATAAGGCAGCCAACCAAGGGAATTTTGCAGAATACAACAACAATTGAATACAAGGCAGTCTAACCTGCTGTTCTTGGCTTTTCACAAGGAAAATCAATCCCCAAGTGGAGCCACTGTTAGCCTCCTGCTGCAGCAGGTTAATCATCTTTCATGATCGACATTTTTACATGCCAAATATGTCGTACTATGCATGCTACAATGCTCCATATTTGCTACAGGTGGCCAAAGAAGTGTCCATAAGAGTGTGCTAGTCTCAGTGCCACTGCTGTGTTCCAATTTTGATAAGCAATTCATTTTTGGTTTGAGGCAGTTTTTCAGTTGGAGGACTTCAAGAAATGCATGTCTAACTCCCCCCTTCTTCCTCTTTCCCCAAGTCACTCACTAACTTCCCCTAAAGAGGTCAAGATCTGCTTGATACCTCTTAGATTCATCATTCTCCATATCATTTGCCTTGATGAAGATCTGCTTCACTCAAGGAATGTTCACACTTCTTCTATCACTCATTTTCCCCCATTGATAGCCTAAGACATCATACTTAGCGCTTTCTCTCATCATTGTCATATTAACTACTAACTTTACTATGTAGCTCCCTATCTATTTGCCCTTCCCCTACTAAAGCTATGTATATAACTCCCCTATATACTTATCCCTTCCCCCTGGTTGAAAAATAACCATAAGTACACTCGGGAATTGCCAAGTTTATCAGAAACTCAGCAAGAACCCACACTGCCCCCCTCAAACCATCTTCACATGCCAAAGGAGACCCCTCCGAATGCATTAACCTTACCTTTTTCCCAAAATGCATGCTCCGATGAGAAAGAAGTCTTTTTGGTTCCCCTCCGATGCGATATCGCAGTCGGGAGGGGACAGCGATCAATGTTCACCCATATATTTGCCCCCATCATATTTCCCTTTTTTATATATATATATCTCCGCATTTTTGTAATCCCCGCTTTATCGCATATCGCATTGCATTATACATATAAGGCCCCGCCCCCGGGTTTCCCCGATTGCAATACAGTGACCAAATCTCAGCCGTCCATCGCCCCCACTCATCCACGGTCTGCATCATATCGGCGTTCGCCCATTTCGGCGATCGCGCATATATAAATCCCATGACCCCGCTGATAGCGAATTGCCGAATTAATCACAGCCATCCATTTTTGGGCCCCAGATCAATGGCCCATATTATATCGGCGATCACCCCATGTATATGGCTCCGACCTGCGGATCCGAAGTATTATAAAGGCGCGGCTTATAAAGTTTTGGGTCCGTAAGGAGCCCGTTGCACAGCGAAAGGGAAGGCTCCCGATATGGCGGACCCAGTATAGATCAAAAGCATGGTATATTAGCATTTCGGGTCCGCAAGCCAAATTTTTGTAAAACTCCCGATTGAACTCGCCGATGGGCCGGACCCGATCCAAATAAAGAAAGGGCCTATAAGCATTTCGGGTCCGCGCAGTTCGCAAGTTTTACATGTGTCGCCCCCCGGTCCGCTCCGATGCGATTTAGCGATGGCCGTTGGATCGGCCTGCGCCGGATCCAACGGCCAGGATTTAATGTTTTAAAAAGTGTTGCGGAAAGCCCGTTTTTCATTAAAATTTCATATTTTTGATATATTTTCTATATTATAGGAAGTGGGCCGTTTTCACGTGTTTTACACAGAGCGCCTGCGCCCGCCCAGGGATAAAGAAATGATGGTTTCCTTGGCATTTTGAAATCGCTTCAGGCCGAAAGAACATGGCCAGACACAGGGTTCCTCCTCGGCGGTTTGTCGGGGCCCTTCCTTCCTCATTTTTGCAACATTGTTATCAATTTTTTAAGCTTTTCTTCATCGGCCAAGGGCCGATAAGCTCCCACAGGCAGCAGAGGGCCGATCAGCAGCCAGTAAATGGTGATTTGACAGTTAAAGAGTATCAGAGAGAGAAAGTGGTCCAATTCAAATGTCAGAGAAGATCAGAGGAAGAGGCAAAGTGTATCAGTGGAGATCTTCCAAAGCAGGTGAAAGCAGAAAGGCCCCAGCAGACATAGCAAAGCATCATTGACCCATAAAAGCTCACCAACTCATAGTTTTTGCCATTTAAGGCAGCATGACCACTTAAAGGCGTGGAGAAAGGGAGTTTAAGGCAGAGTTATTACAAAACAGTGTATCAAACCACATTTTGGAGCAGCACCGCTGAGCCCCATGCGCAGTTATGGTAATGAGGACAGTGCGTGGCTCGAGGAACCATAGTTTATTCATTCTTATGGCTGTTGTCCCTGCGCAGCTGGTAGATAGGCATTCTTTCATTTATTTGCAATAAATGTTAGGTTAGAATCATTCATTCCTCCAGATCTGCCCTCAGATATGTTGTTTGTACATATTTTAGATATTTTCTTTATAAATACCACCACCTGTATAGTGTAAAGGGTTGGTTGGTTGATTCACTCCAAGAGAGACTCGCACTGTATATCTGATATTTTCTATAATCAAAGACTGCTTAAAAGCTTGGAGAATGGATTGTTTTCTGTGTCTAAATGGTTGGAGAGCGATTGTGGAATTCTCGTGCTATTACATGACTCAATAAGTGTTTCTTACCTTTGTTGTCCATTCATATATGCTTATATTGCCCATGTATCACCATCTAAGTTACAGAACGAAATATTAGCTTAGAATTTGCTTGGCTGCACTCTATGCTCAGTTTCTGTAACTTCTTTATGTTTTCCTCTTGATTTAGGCATGAGTATGAATTCATGTTGGCTCATATTTCCCCTATTTCACCATGCATGACAGTTATCTAGGAATTCTTAACTGCTCCTAGATAGAGCTCATTCACTTTCCCTCTATTAAGCCGAATGAGAGATTCTTAATTGCCTCTCATCACTTAGCCTTCATTCCATCTCTATCTAGTTTTAATGCTGTTTTATGTGTAGCTATCTTGCTCCATATTCCTCTTGTCACCAAGAAAACGCACCAGTAGTCTTACTCCATGACTCCATGCCCAATGGTTTGAACTTATCACACTATGCATGCCTCTCTGCTTGAAAGCTTCATCCTTCCCACCAAACTCAATCAAAACCCCTGTGCACCATATCTAGCCTAAAATCATCCCTTTCAACAAAGCTAAATCATAAAGAGAGAGCCCTCTCTGACTGCAGGTAGGCTAGGACCTGCAGTCCAAAGTTGGTTTGTGGTTACCTCGGCTGTATCCCTTTAGGAGTCAAAAGGGACAACCTGAGTGATAACAAAGCGATCAAGCTTATGCCAAAGGACCTGCTCTGAAACCAATTGTTGGAAATAATACTGAGAGGGGGGGTGAATCAGTATTATTAAGTCAATAAAACTTTTTCATTTCCATACTTTGAGTCATATATGCTGCTTCACTTATGATTCAGTTAATTGATCTTCAATGAGTGAATTAGAACATTATCAACCATATTAACAGTAAACAGGTGTAGTAAAATAGAACAGATCATCACACATAAACCACACACATGAACACCATGATATAAGGTGGAAACCCAATGTGGGAGAAAACCACCTATTGCAAGTCATCTCAATCTTCTTCTTAATAAGAAAATCCTTTTACAAAATTTCTGTACTGGTGCAGTCTTATACCAGTACGCAGGCTTCTACCTGTAGAGAGCTACAACCCTCTCTCGTTCTTCAGTCTCTCCTGGAAAGGAGCTACAACCCCCATAGTTCTTGTACTAGCCGATCCATTTACTAGTATGCAGGCTGCTACCTGCTACAATGCTCCAAAGTTTTCAACTGCTACTGGAAGGGAGCTACCACCCCCCTAGCTCTTGTAATAGCTAAGATACCAGTATGTAGGCGTCGGCCTACAATCTTCTCTCCTCCGTGTACCACGTTTCATACATTTTCAGACTGGATACACCTGAAGCACAACACATAATCTGAAAGTCCACGTTTCATCCAATTTTCATACTGGACCCATTATATCATTGAAGCACATAATCAATCAATCTTCTGAATCACCCAATCACCAGATCAATACATATACAAGGATAATACGTGTGTTAGCAATCAGATCTAGTCCATCAGATCACATAAAGGATAAGTCATTATGAACATAATCAATCAATCAATCACTTCTCAGAATGCTATTATCAGAACACAGTACCAGTAACCAGACATCACTTCAGATCCCAGAACACTGCAATAATAGACAGGAGCAACAAATATATTTCATGAAAAGTCCGCAACTTCACCAATAGAAAACTTGTGTACATCCGCACCTTCTCCTGCTGCTTGCATGCGCACCTCCGCACCTTAGTATACGGCTTGCCTGTGAGCCTCCACACTTATGGCACTTCTGGGCCTGCGAACCTCCGCACCTGTGGTGCTTCTGGGCCTGCGAACCTCTGCACCTGTTCCTTGTCTGCACTTGCGGTCCTGCGGGTATAGACAATTTTCCAGACTTCAGGAATACCCCAGACTATCAGATCTACAGATCTGATCATGCGCCGAGGAGATCTCAACCCATCAGTAGATCTGACTTGTAATCCTCATGTTTCTCCTTGATTTAGATTCAATAATTTCTCTCCAACTGATCAACAGTATTTCAGATCTAGCTTTTCTTAAGATATTCAACACATCAGTGCTCAGCCAAATGATCTCCTTTCCTTTTTATAGACAAGGCCTTTACTCAAACCATGGTCCAAAACCATAGGTATTCAATACTAGGAACCCAATACCTTGGATCAATACTTTAGATGCAAAACCACGGACCAAAACCATAGGATCAAACATGTCGGGCTAAATACCATGGACCACCATAGGATTTCCCACGTGCATGGACTTTTATCTGCATGAAAGTGTGTGTAATGGGGGTCTGCACCTTTTGCACGGTATACCTGCGAACATGACCACACTTTGTGAATGGCGTGCCTGCAGGTCCATACCTTTTGAATGGTGTACTTACGAACCCCTTATTTTCTTCCATTCTGAGAGGTTGATCATCAATCTTTGCTACTAGCCTGTTGCACTATGATCTGTCACCTGTATGAGTTGCCATCAAGGACAACACTTGTCTCATAATGCCAACAATATCTCCCTTTGGACTTGATGGCAAAGCTAACTTGTCATACTAAGGACTGTCGTTTTATTCCTTTGCACTGTCATGTATTCTATCACATCTGATATCTCTTCTTGTAGATTCATTTGATTATATTTTAATTGAGATTTTCTTTTATTAGTGGGTTGCCATCAAGTACAACACATGCATCATAATGCCACCAAAAAAAACCTAAATTAAACATAACTTCTACCGTTAGATCTCTGCCTAATGAATGACACAGGTTGACTATGAAATTACAACATTTTACAAGGCAATTTTACATCTATTTTTAGCTTTGGGGGTGCTGCCCCGATCCCCTGCTAGGGGGGTCTCCCAAAGATCGCAGCCACTCCCCCGTACCCCCCTTGCAGCGTATATTTTACGGGCGGTGTTGCCGCCACATTACGAACTGGGGTCCAATGTGGTAATACCTCTAAGTAAAGAAGATAATCAGGCTCCACACCCAACGTGCGATGGTTTGCTCATCTGTTAACATGCATCACATGCCCTACAATACACTTTAGAGTCTTTATGTAGCATAGGCCACCATAAACCTGCACATAAAATATTCTATGCTTCTTGCATAATGTCCTCCTGTAGCCCCTCCATGAGCTTCACCTAGGATGTTATTCTACTCAAAATCTGGCACATATCGTCACAATATTTCGTCTACACCCATTTTATAAAAATGTCCTACAATTACTGAGAAATCCATCGTGTGTACTACTATTTCCTTCTTTTTCTGACTTGTATACCCTTTCGGTGCTGTCCCTATAGTTGATAAGTGAACAATATCCGCAAAGTAGTTATCTGCTATGTGCACCGCGAAGAGATGCACATCGGGCAACCCTTGCTCCAAATTAGTAGGCTCCTCTCTTGTTTTGATCCGCAATAGATGGTAAATTCCCACATTCAACTGTCCTGGCTTCGCAATCACCTCAAATTCATATTCCTGGAATAGCAACAACCATCGGCAGATCTCACCCCCAACACAGGATTATTGCCAGGTATTTCAAGGAAGAATGATCTGTGTACATTTTGAAATGTCCGCCCAATAGATAGTGCCTGAAATTTTGAAGCGCGTACACCATAGCCATTCCTTCGCGTTTTGTCATCGAGTAATTCTTCTCAGCCTTTTATAATTTACTTCTCGCGAAGGCTATAGGGTGGTCCATCTCTCCTTCTCCGATTTGCGTTAGCACTGCTCCCAACGCAATGCAAGAGGCATCAACATGTACATGGAATTCCTTCTTCCAATCAGGGAAGACAAAAATCGGTACGGTGACCATTTTTTCCTTCAAAACATTTAAACTGCGCTGACATTATTCATCCCAACAGAATGTAGCATCCTTCAACAGTTTCTCCATGGGTGCGTAATCTGAGCATAAGCCTTGATTAACTTTCAGTAATATCCTGTATGCTTGAGAATTGCATGTCGCTATTTGAAACTTCTTGGGGCCTCCAAATTCACTATCACTGCGATCTTGAAAGGCTCTACCATCAGTCCTTGCTTGCACACCACATGACCTAGAAAGATCTCAAACGGGACATAAAATAAACACTTCTTTAGATTCAATGCAATCCGTTATCTACGGCACTTATCCAGCATTAGACGCAAACTTGCTACATGGCATTTTACTAAACCAAACACCATTAAGTCATCAAAATACACCTCCAAGAACTTATGAATGAAATCCTTAAGTGCTGCTATCACTACGTGAGAGAATATCACAGGCGCATTCTTGAGTCTAAAAAACATTACAGTATACTGGAAACAACCCCATTCTGTCGCGAAGGTTATTTTGCTCCTATCCCCTGGCGCGATCTTGATCTAATGGTACCTAGAAAATCCATCAGTGAATGAGTAGGCCTCCTGCCCTCCAATGTTGTCCAATAGTTCATCAGTAAATGGTGTCAGGAATGGATGATGGATGCAAGCATCATTAAGTTTCCTTAGATCTACGCAAATCCTTATTTCTCCCTTTTGTTTCTTCTCTTGAACCACCATCGGGCTCACCTAATCAGATTCTTCCACAGGTTCGATGATGCCAGCTTCTAGCATCTTATCCAACTACAAGCAAACCTTTTCCTTATATTTGGGATTAAGGTGATATGACCTTTGCTTAATAGGCTTCGCATCCAGTTTCAAAGTGATTTTCATCATACCCAAGTCGCCTATGATGCCCTTCATGTCTGAAAACTTTGTAGGAAAAAGGTCTTGGTACTCATGGAGTAACTCAAAAACTTTATCCGCTATGGCATCATCCCAATAATCCCAAATTTTCACAAAATTTGGCTTTGCTTCAGTACCAATGTTAACTTGCTTGGTTTTCAATGGCGCAGTGATGTCTGGGTTTTCTTTTTGTGGACCTTCGACCTTGCGATGGCCTTCTTACTCTAGAATATTAATATTTCTTGGATCTTCATCCTCACCCTTAGTAGTCACATTATAGCATTCTAGTGCGTGGCACAGCTGGGTGCTCCAATCTGGTTGAACCAACTTCAAAGGTTCTTGTGGAATCTTGAATATCGTTGCCTTAATCTCCTGCAAAGCTTCATCAATTCTCTCGAAACCATATTCAAAACTGAAGGTCATTAAGAATCCTTCCCTTAATATATCCCACTCTGTGGTGCCATGGCAGAGCTTCGTTTCCAGATACCAATTCATAAGAATTGTATCCAAAGTATGACAGTATAAGTGCACCCACTCCAGCTATGGCTCTGTTCCATAAGATTTAGCCCACTTTTCTAAATGATCGCATGGATCATTTCTCCCATCATATTTCTCAGTTAGTTGAAATTTAGGATGACCAAATCATAACCTCATCATCCCTATGTAATCTCACCATTCATCAAATCTATCCTTTTGCATACCCCACCATCGTGCGAGCGTAGCACACATCACCAAATCTTGTTCTTGGAGGAGATGATCCTCAGGGACTTCTCATTCAAAAACATCCAAAAACTTATCAACGTCAGTCAAACCATCATAAGAGGGTAAATTTCTTACCTTCAATGACACATAGCACAATGATTTAGTCATCATGTTACAATGCAACGTAGATACTTCATGCAACCTATTCTATCAATGCTCCAATTCTTCATCTGAATCCAAGGTACATGAAATTTCCCAGTCCCATGCAATCTATTCATTAGCTATTGGATTAATCTAGTCTTGATCTCACACAATTATTTTGTAGATCTGATCCAAGTCATCATCACTTTCTTCATAGTCACGAACCGGTTCATTATAGCGCGACCCTTCTGCAAGGTCCAATGGTACTACAACCCGAAGTGTTTTCCTCTCAAATGAAATTGTCCTCTTCTTTAAGTTGATGAATCCATTCATATCAATGGCCCAGTTAATTCCAGGGACTGTGGGGTATGGGTTACTGTCGTCAACGATCTCTATTGCTTTGAAATCATCCAGTGTGCTTGCCCCTTCGATATCCACTATTACTCCATGTAGTCATCCCATAGGGATGATCTTCTACTGGTTTGCCATTCTGAGCTAGATCGGAGACCATTGTAGCATAGGTCTCCCCATTATTTCCCACATTTTTTTAGGCAAAATGTTCACGTCAGACCCCAGATCTAGAATGACGTGGTCCATCTCATAATCTCCTATGTGTGTGGTGAGCCTCATCTCACGCCCTGTTCTTGCCTTATGTTTGCAAATTTTCCTTACTATGCAGTATCCATCAAGAGCACTCTCTTTGCCAGTGCATTTGTTTATTAACTCCTACAGGGCCTTCATAGCCTTGCTATCATGCAGAAGTTTCATGCAGGTCTCTAAGAACGTGGTAAGTACAGAGGGATGAACCTTTGTAGGCATGTTGGTTTCTGTCACTTGGCTCTGACTCCCTGAGGTAGATGCCTCAGCAAAGATTTTCTTTGCTTCCATAAATGTCTCCTTCATGCGCTTGAGATAAAACCCAACTTCCTTTTCCGGGGCCTTGCAGACCCAAACTTCCTCTTTAGACTATTTTCCCTTATCATCCCTAGTTGTTATCCCGCTTCTCAGCATGATATTCACATTTGGATCTTCCTCGCGGGGCTCAAATCTCATCATTTGTAAGTTTTGCATAGGTTGTTGAGGTTGCACCTTTTTCTCCTGCATCTTAGCTATCAACACAGGGCATTCTTCCATAGTGTGGTCAAACTGACTGCAGTATTGAAAGGACGAGTGTGTCTGGTTATGACACTCCCGTGAGTAGTGCCCTGGCATTCCATAGTTATAGAAAATAACCTATCTATGACCTCTACTAGGTCCTCCTCCTCCTTGTCCTTGTCCTCATCCCTGATATCCTCTGGGTGCTCCTCCGACACCCTGATCCGGAGGCCAAGCTTCTGCTTGCATTCGGTAGGTAGGCATTCTTTCCATCATTAGTTCATAGCTGTGACAATGGTGCTCATTTTGGCCCACTAACTTGCATAAATCATAGAACAATTGTTGTGGTGTTTGGACAAACGTTTGCAGCAAATGAAAATTATCTGTTATCTGTTTTCCAACCACCTGAAAAATAACGCACCATAGCGTAGCCCCCGCACTTGGTCCTATTGGAGTTTCCAGCCTTAAGGGAATTGGTCCCCCTCCTATGATACAATTCGCAAATACGGGACAGTGGTATTTATCATGCTCGTGGCTCTTACATTTCGGTCTCCAGACTTCCTTGCACACCTAGGGTTTAGTATCTTTCTCTTTCTTCAAGCTCTACAATTCCAAGCAAAGGTTCTACAACTACGAGTGAATTTGTTGTACCCCGGAGGTTGCATCTTGAATAGGTGTTGCATACAATCTCATCGCGATTTCCAGGGCTTTTGCCTGAGTTCCTATCTTATGATGTGACAAACCAATCCTCAGGTGGGGCAAAAAGTGAGGCTATGAACCACTTGCGGTGCTGACCATCTATGAGCTGCATATTAGCTTCGCGGATCACACACTTCAACCTTTGATCTAACTCCCAAGGCGTTTCATCAACCCTCATCATGATTTCCTTAAATCCAACCACTGACTGCAAGTCAGACTTAGGCTTACTAAACTCTTTATTTAAAGCATCCTTAGTCTCTGCTAGCGTTGCTACACGATGATCATAACAATACTTAACATACCACGTTAGTGCGTGATCCTGCAGAGCAATAACTAGATGCACCTTCTTTATGTTATCATCAGTGATTTGCTGCATGGTCCACATAGCATTCACAACAAACTAGAATGGATCTGTATCTTCGCTCCCTATACCTTTGAAAATTGGAAGCTTTATTGAGTTCGACATGTTGAATGACGGTGGTGGTGGCGGAGGTGTGGGCGAAGGTGTATGCTATGGAGGTGAAGGTGGAGGTGGAGTGGAGGGATGATGTATCCATGGAAAACCCAGTCTTATCAGTTGGATAACACTCCACGACAAGGTTTGTACCGTCCCCTCATTTTCGCTCGAAGGAGGTCCAATCAACAGGCTATATTCAGGACCTGCTTTCTCTTGACTTATAAAGATTTTTCCACTTTGCATAGCTCCAAACATCAAGGCAATGGCATAACCCATTTCTCACAGAAGAGCATCTTAATCTAGGTATTTAGAGATTTCAGATACTTACCTCGTGGTCCCTTGAAAAAGTGTCACTCTACTTCTTTGCAGCGGACTGAGGTATCAACCGCGAACTTTGTAACAAATCCTCCTATAATTTGATCGAGCCAGTGGTCAACAACGCACGTGATCTTGTCTTCAGAGGCTTCCAACCTTCGCACTAGCCCCAGATTCCACACTATTGGACCATCAAACTTCCACCTTCCTTGGCCATCTACTAACTTAGCTATCCACTCGTATAGTTCAATCGAGAAGGTGCAAAAGAAAATTTCATGTATTTCTATATACAAATATCTGTCGAACAACTGCTCCTTTAACAGGCACAGATTCTTGTTCTCCTGTGCCACAAATTCATGAATTTTTCTATCCAACCACTTCTCAATTTCCTTCCTGGTTAGATTCTAGTGATGCGACATCACACATCTCCTTAACAAGATCCTGGTCCCAGAAACGAAAACATTTGTTGGCTTAGTGGGTCTTGACCCAGGTTCAGAGTTAATTGTGCTAAACAAAACCATACACTATTGGCCCTTTTGGCATCAACCCACGTAGCGCAGGCTGAAGTCTCACCTGAAGCAGTATGGGGGGATGCTGGAACCAAGTTTCGACATCCAGAGATTAGTATGATGTCTTGTATTTCCCTAGATCTACCTTCGTGCAGATCTATATGCCCCTAGGGTGTGGTACCGCACTTCCTTTAAACAACCTCTAGACCTTCACGAAGGTCTTTAATAGGTCTTTGTAGACCCTTAACAGATGAATTATCCACTTACGCACATCAGGAAATAACCCTAGATCTTAGTCCACACAGATCTACTTAAGTATTTAATAAACATAACATAATGTATTATAATCTTCGCGAAAGTATTTAACATGCATTGCGTATAGTTATTAAGACTTATCCCATAGAGTCGCGCATCAATAGATCATTATTTCATAAAGACATTTGTTCAATCACAACATATATCACAAACATAAATAACAAAAGTAAACAAATAAACATAAGGATTCTCAACAATCTTCTTTACTTATCTTCAGTATAGTATCACAGACTTAAAATTGCCCTGTGCACTCAGCTGCAGGGGTCCGCGCACTCAACTGCAGGGGTCCGCGCACTCAACTGCAAGGGTCCACTCACTCATCTATGGACTCTAATCTAGGCCTCTGCACACTCAGTTGTAGAGCCTTTCCCTCCTCTATGACCCACTTCTCTGCATTATCTTCTATCGACCCATTACTTACCTATGCACTCTGCATCCACAAATCGCGGAGACTTTACATCTTTTACCAAAAGTTACATCAAAACTTTGGTTTTTAACCCCAAAACAGATCTAGGGGACCCCATCCCAATAGCTTACATGGCTAGGACAACTCAAATATACAAGCATCAACCTTTGAAACCACCAGGAAAGGTTTGCAAACATGACATAATAAACAAACATGCCAAAAGACGACAATTGATCCAACAAGTGAAAGGGAGCAATACACTTAGAGGAAACACATGGAATAATGTTCAGTGCTTGCAACCAATGCATGTCATTGAAGACATAATGATATGACAATGATAAGTGGTCCTTCATGTTACATTAAGAGGTATATTTCAAAAAATGTGTTGCATTTTCCATACCTACCCTCCAAAGGGTTATGAATCAGATGGAGTCTTCATGTGATCCCGGTCTTTTATCATACTTCAGCTTCCTTGGTCTTCGTATATGATAAATATATATTTTTTTCAGCTCCTTAAGTGTCATCTACCATGTCTTCCTTCTTCATCACCTTCTTCATCATATTATCATAACCTGGTAGAAATCTTGTATCTGTTATCCACTCGTGATAAGAGGACATCAATCTGATAAACCCTAGTCTAAGATGTTGCACTTGGGTTCATAAACTGGGTCGGGATTGGGTGATAAGCTAGGGGAGAAGGCCCACTGCACAATTGTGTATTTCAAGCAACCAAGGGTCAAGCTTGATCACTAAGACTGCGCAGTGCGCAACTTAGGCCAGATTGAGGGAAATTTCTGCACAATCCTCACTGAGGGAAAGAATTTTGTAGTGGCCACTAAGACACAATTGCATAGTTTAAGCATTTAGTGGCTGCTATGGGATAAGGCTCTTAGATGACACATCTGCACAATTTTAGGATGCAAGGTGGACTGGACAACTGAGATGCTTGACGAACAAAACTGTGCAGTTTTTGAAGACAGTGGGTTCTGGCTGAAGGAAGGACACTGGGGGAAGCATCTGTGTATTTCCAACATGAAAGGAAAATTCTTGAGGGTTTCAGATGTGAAGTGCGTATTTCAGGAAAGCTGGATGAGGCTAGGTTGCTAGGTTGCTAGGAATACTCTGGAATTTGGCTAAGTGTGGGATCAATGGAACCGATGCGAATAATGATAGAACTTAACTACGTTCAGAAACTTGAACACTTAGTGATACAAGATAAAACATCCAAAACATATGAAAAAAAACTTCACTTAATGCAACAACCTTTGTGACAACTTACGACAAGTGTGGCTCTGATGATAGACTTTATGAGGATAAAGGCAACACTTGTGAAATAGTGCGCGAAACTTTGGAAATGAGTGACAAACATGTCTATATGATGAGAAGAAACCATTTCCATAAATATTCCCCCTTGAAGAAAAACAAAATTCCCTTTTCATGACCAGTGATAATCCCCATGCCCGAAGATGACACATACTATATAAAGATAAAAGCATGCACGACTCTTAAGATCAAAGAAGGGAGCTTGAAATCATCAACTTACTAATAAGTGCCTAAGGAATGATTGATCATAGGATCCACAGTAGGCTCCAAGATTTGAATGCAATCCAAAATTTTGGAGGGTTTTGCAGCCGCTACAACATGTGTTTATATTTCAATTTCAGAAGATGCTTAGTTAAATTTTCATATTAGGATTATGGTGTTTGTTTTAGGCCATATAAGTATTTAATAAGTTTACATAATTTCTATTATTTTCCTTTACAACAAAACCTTCTAGTTGAAACTTTAAGAAATTCTTTTTCAAACCTCCATTCAATAAAGTGATATTCACATCCATTTCATGAATTTTCCATCAATTCTGATATGCCAAGGAAAAAAGAGGCTAGATGGTGGCCCATTTTGTTGTGGGGGAAATTTTTTCTTCATAATAAACACCTTCTTTCTAAGAAAATCCTTTTTCAAGATCCTTGATTTATGCTTGTCAAGTGAGCCATATGATTTGTACTTGTTCTTGTGGACCCACTCACATCTAGTTGGTTTGGTTTCGAATGGAGTGTCAACCAATTTCCATGCACCATTCTTTATGAGAGCATCGTAGTTCCTTTGCATTGCTTCTTTTCATTCATCATGAGAAGTAGCTTCTTTAAAGGAAGTGGTATAAATTTATTAGATAAATTCAATTCACAATTATATGAAACATCCATATCAACAACCAAATTAGAATAATCTCCATCACCTCCATCTTGTTTGATGGAACCTCTAGTTCCTATCTTTTCAACCTCATCAAGATAAAAATTTTCATGTGATTCACTAAGCCATTTTTGGGGACCTTTCTGAGATGGTCTAGGTTGCTCCACTAATTGATATGGGGCTACATCAAATTTATCCATTGATTTCTCTCACTCACATCATTCGAAGGGTATTCCTAATTTGAAGAAGTGGCCAAGAATTCATGAACGAGAGAAAAATATTTATAAGGAGATTCCATAGATTCAAGATAGGGATCACCTATTCAAGATGTAGAATATCATTATCAAATTCATGATATGTTTTTGCATGACTAAATTTGTCCAAATGATTAAGTTGGAGCCAAAAAATGTTGTCATTCTTCGAAGATTAAAGAAAAATCACATCTCTAGTAAGAATAAACTTCTTTTTCACCTCACGGTAAAGATGATACCCTTGGTAGTATTTGAATACCCTAAGAAGATGCACTTCCAGCACCTTGAATTAGCTTTCTTTTTGTTCCTTAGGAATAAAGGCATATTAGGTGGAACTAAAGACCTTCAGATTTCTTATCGAAGGAATGTGGCCATACCAAAATTCATAATGAGTCTTATTTCTAAGAGCATGAAATGGACATCTATTTTTCACATATAATGCACATAGAACCATATCATCCCAATAAATCAACTTTACATTTTTTTAAACATCGTGGAGCAAACCATATTCAAAATAATCCTATTCATTCTTCCAATTTCACCATTTTGCTGAGGATAGTATGGAAAAGTGATTTGATGTTGAATCCCATGTTGGAAAAGATAGTTTTCAAATTAATTAGAAGTATATTATTTTCCATTATCAAAGTGAAGGTAGCCAATATGTGATTGTACATCATTTTCAATCCATGCAGGAAATTTTTTGAAAGTTTCAAAAGATTGTGATTTTATTTTCAACAAGTATACCCAACACATCCTGGAGTAATCATCAACAAAATTCATCATATATTTATTTCCATTTGCAGAGGGAATAAACATAGGGCCATAAAAATTAGAATGCATGAAATTATTTTATGTGTTATAGAAGTGTAATCATGAATGGTTATTTTCTATGCTTTCCTAAGATATAAGAATCACATTTTTTTAGATTCCTAGGAATAGTTGGAAAACTGGAAACACCATCCTTTTTTAGTAAATGAATATTTTCATAATTAAATAGTTCAAATATTACATGCCATAAAAGATTGGATGACAATGTACCTTCATTGTGTTAAAAGAGGTATGCAGGGTTCTATGCATGAGAAAATATTCCTTTCAGCTTCAACAATGTTTCATCCTCCACTCCAACTACGACTGTTGCAATTTGGGGCAATTATGGGATGAATTTCTCCAAGACAAACTCATTTATCCCTAAGGAAAATCCATCTTTCCCCAAAAGATAATTTAATTTAAAGAAATGAATATTATTATTTGGCACTCCTCTCAATATTATTTGATGTGACAAATTTACTTGAGCAAGTAATCATCAAAGCGTGTGGAAAATATATTTAAATATTATTAAATGAAAAATTGAATTTATGTTTTCCCTCCATTTACAAGTTGGCCTAATAAATTTTCATGTTGGCTTGCCCCAAGGAAATGACTCTTCATATGTGTAAAATACTATAAATTGGCCCTATCCTCCACCATTTGGTAGATAGGACTCAGAATTTTGTGGCATCTATCTTTGAGGCAACCAAGACTTTTAGGAGAAAATATGAGGTGGCTAGTAGACTATATTCTAGCATTTGAAGGAGATCAAATTTTGTCGTTTCTTTGTTTGCCAATGCAACCTAGAATATGTCTACCTTTGCAGCCTTTTGGAGGCATATTATGTAGTCTAATAGCGACTCCCTCTGTGGCCTCATGGAGGCATCTTATGCAGCCTAACAATGGCTACCTTTGTGGCCTTATAGAGGCATCTTATGCAACCTAACAGTGGCTACCTCTGCAGCCTTACGGAGGCATTTTATGTGGCCTAACAATGGAGAGATCTATGTACTTATAGAGGCATCTTATGTAGCCTAACAATGGCTACCTTTGAGACCTTATGGCAACATAGTATGCAGCTCGTTTGTGGCACATCTATGGAATTATATGCAGCTACTGTGTGGTATTTTTGTTAATTTTTCAATGTTTTATGATACAACAATCACTTCTAACAATTTCTTATTTCAATAGTAATGAATTTATTCAATTATATTCAATATTGAATAATATTAAGCAATTGTAGATAGAACAATAAACCAAATGCATAATAGAAGACAACCAAGACCAACAGAGACACAATGATTCGATCAAAGACTAGGGAAAAACCCCATAAGGGAGAAAACGTTTTCAAAATTCTTCTTCTATTAGATTGCCATCAAATTTTGATCAAAGAGATACATAGTCCAATCATATCAATAATGAGTCAAAGGTAAAAGCTTTAACTAGCCAAATCAATCAACCAAGATCCAGTCAAATATGAGAAAGAAAGTCAAATATGGTCAAACTTGAATTCTGTAATTTTTTGTCAAAGTCAACAATAGTTAATGCTACCAGTTAACAACCAATGGTCAAAGTTCTCCAAAAATTTCGGTCAAGGAAACAAATATTTTACTCTTTTCCTCAATCAAACTTGGTTAAAACAATCACAAAATTCTACCTCAAAACCAGTCAACCATGCGGTCAAAGATGCCTCAGGTCTGCGTTTAATTGTGGTCAAAGTGCCTAGAAAAAATGATCCTTCTCTCCCTTGAGTTTTTCCTCCAAGAAAAGTTCCAAATCCCAAGTCAAAATCCAAGTCAAACCAATTCCAAAACCCAAAGTAAACGTTGGTCAGATGTGCCAAAACAAAAATTTAACACAATCAACATAATTCTCTTTCTCCTCATCGCATGTGTGAGTTCATACCCTGCAATTTTTAGACATTAGAGAAATTTTGAGGTCTAAAATGGGCCTCTTAAGGAATATTATAAAATAATAGTGGAAATAATAAAAAAAGATTAGATTACATCATTAAAGTTTAGAGGTAAAAAAGAAAAAACTGCTTTTTCAACTCGTATTTTCAACTTATATTCCTGTGGTTTTACTTAAATTTCAGGAGGGAGCACTCATTGGATGTAGAAATTAATTCCTCATCCAAGAAGTACCTATGTTGAATATTTTAAATGGACCCTACTACACGAAAAATGAGAAATACATGGAAAAACATGATTGCAATCACATTTTTCATGTATTTCTATTTTTTGTGTAGCATGGTCCATCGAAAGTATGCAACAAGGGTACTCCTTGGATGATGAATTAAATTTTTCATCCAATGAGTGCTCCCACTCAAAATCTGAGTAAAACCATAAGGAGATATGTTGAAAATATGAGTTGAAAAAGTAGTTTTATTTATTTTTAATAATTTTACTCCAAAGACAGTGAATCATCCCCCATGGTTAAAATCAACATCTTGAATCCTATTGTTTTTTATAAATTTGATTTTTGTTGTACATTTTTTTTTTAGGCCCATTTTAGATTGTGTGCAAGGGAAAATCCCTCGGGAGATAGATCTGAAATTTTTTTGTGAATTGTTAGCCCTAAGTTCTGTTAATTACCAATCTCTCTTGTTTTTAAAGAGGATCTCGTGCATCCACCTCTTGAATGATTCAATGTGGACCCACATGCACACCACATGATCCTGGCTCGTCTTTGATTGGTTGGGATCCCACATCATCTCGATCATAGTCAACCTGCTTGTTCTTGTCATGTGCTTCTCTCGTTCCTTAGGGAAAAATCCTTTAGTTTGGTGCTGTGAAGTGTCAGCTTCCTCTTATCATAACTTTAATTTCCTGTCTCCTAGTATTATTAAATGGTGGATCCCATTGGGACTAAAAAAAAAACCAGAAAACAAAACAAAAAACAAAAAACTAAAGTATTTGCTCCTCCCACCTGTATATTTGGGCTTCGACCCCCTTAATACTTCAATTCCTCTATCACTCATGCAACCTCCACTCATGTAGTACATTAACAATAACTAATTCCTTTACTAATTGATTTTTTGAAATAGTATATATACGCTACAATGAACTATGATTATAAAAGAACTGGTTTAAAAATTAAAACAAAGTTATAGAAGGATTGGTTACAGGCTTTGACAGGAAAATTACTCCTGCGCTCCACACACTAAAAACTAAAGTATTTTCTCCTCCCACCTGTATATTTGGGCTTCAGCCCCCTCAATACTTCAATTCCTCTATCACTCATGCAACCTCCACTCGTGTAGTATGTTAACAATAACTAATTCCTCTACTAATTTATTTTTTGCAATAATATATATACGTGACAATGAACTATTATTATAAAAGAATTGGTTTAAAAATTAAA
Organism: Pinus tabuliformis; assembly: GCA_031772625.1. Taxonomy (NCBI): domain Eukaryota; kingdom Viridiplantae; phylum Streptophyta; class Pinopsida; order Pinales; family Pinaceae; genus Pinus; species Pinus tabuliformis. Next base: position 1,954,574,290 of record CM062817.1, on the reverse strand, counting down.
ACAAAGTTACAAAAGGATTAGTTACAGGCTTTGACGGGAAAATCACTCCTGCGCTCCACACACTTCTCTTATCTTTTATTAACTCAACAAAATATAAATAATACATCATGCATTCAGTCCAGATCCACAAAATAGGATCAAATGGACCAATTTTTGGAAAATAAAACAAATTGCAACAATTTGCTAAGTTTAATGAATTAAATGGCAATCAAAACAAACTTTATCCTAACAAATCCACTCATTGAGGAACTAACTGCTTTTGTAAAGAAATTTTGACCTCTCGTTCAATCAAGTTTTTACAGATGCCCCTACATTAGCAATTCTAGTCTTATAATCCGCATTTTAGATTAATATTTTTCTAATGGATAGTTATAATGATTAAGTTCATCTCATGGACCATAAATAATATGGAGTAGAGAAAACTTAGCATAATTTTGAAATGGAAGAAAAAGGAAACTTTAGATAAGATAATTTTATTAATGTCTAGTAATGACCTAAATAGATCAATGGGACTTAAAAATACAGTCAGTGGTAACAAATTGTAGCAGTGCAACCTATATAAGCTAAATGGTGAAATGAAAAGCATAAGCTAGAAGAAGTCAAACTATTGAATGAGAGAAGTAGGAAGACATATGACTCTAAAAATAACAAGATAAAAGGAAATATGCCATCAGAAGTAGGTGCAGAATGAGAGAGCGAGAAGTCATGTTACACCCATTAGAGAGATAGGTGGACATGTGTCAGAAGAGAATGAAAATTTCCTTACATGAACATTCACTAGAGAGGTACCCAAAATAGTTTGACAATGTACTTAGAGAGACTCTAGGTCTTAGAGGGCCAGACTGTGAAACCCTAGGAGGAAATATGGAATGCTTTGCTAAAACTCTCCTAACACTTGAGATGCTGGAAAGTAGTTGTTAAGCACAAATTGGTGCCCTAGATTGTGAGTGCGGGTGAGAAAATGATCCATGCAAATGATCATAAATAAATGAAAAATAGAAAAACGAGTCTTTTTTCATAGGCTTTACTTAAGAGGAGCCTTCAAGGTTGAATCCAAGATAGATACTAAAAGGGAGTAGGTTAGTGTTTGGAGTTGTGGATGATGCAAGTTGCATAATCCCTTGGAAATTGAACCAATAATTACAAATTGTACAAAGAAATATTCATTCCAAATCTTAATTAGAAAATTGCAAGACACATTTTATTATTATAACATGCCATGTTACCTAATGTTTCTGCAATGGTTTTCTTTCACCTTATCCTAAACCCTAAGGTGTGTTATGGCATCAATAACCTCACTAGAATTTCTTCACCTAGGTCAACTTTGGCTTGCTCATTGCACATTGATAAAGCCCTTATTCCCGAAATAATTTCCATTAAAAATAGTGTTTTGGTTAAATGCGAGGGTTTTTAAGTCGATTAGTTGTTTTATTACACAAAGCCATTATTATTTCTTTGTTTAGGCTAGACTCAAATGGATTTAAATGGGAAGTGTTTTAACAATGCATTTATCCATGACAGGAATTGTTTTAATAATATATTTATATATTGCTGTTGAAGATAATGGAGAATATCCTAGAATAGGTAGAGTTGGTTCACGTAACCTCAGGATAGGAATTAGTTTCTATTTCTTAGGATGTTGTTCTAACTTCCCTAAAACCATGTTTTCTATTTAATGTGTAATGTGCATGAACAATGTAGAGTGTTTTGCAGAGCTATACTCTCCTGGTTTAGACTCTCTTTTGTAGAGCTGACCAGTGGGTTTTATTTTATTAATACAAACATTGCCATTTTTATCATGGTATTAGAGTGTCAGGGCTGAGGAACTTGTACGCTAGCTGGTGGGTGGTTCTTTGAACCAAGATCATCACAGTTGTAAGGCAGATAACTGCGATGATTCCGAAATCGTCACTGGTTATAAGTGTACCTCTGCGACGAGGTCACTATAGTACCTTCGCGAATATTTTATTCTTTTTTGTCGCAGGAAATACGTGTACAACTGCGACGACGTCACATAAAAGACAGGCAATTCTATGATGATTGTGCATGCTAACAACAAGGCTGTGGATGCGAGGGGAAGCCAAGAACAAGGTTGAAGCTGTCAGAGAAGTTGCATGAGGAAGCTAATAAAAAGGCTGTAGATGACAACAGAAGGTTGTATGGAGGCTGAGAAGAAAGCCACAGAGATCTTCCTGTGTGCTGCGAGATCAAACAACATTGAAGATCAGTGATCTGTCTCTGTCACAGATTTGGGGTAAATTTAACATTTTTTTTTACCTCTCTAATTTTTTTCCTTTTAAATCGCTAAGTGAATAATAATATTTTTGAAGCATGCATGAACGAGCATAACAAGCTCGATGGTTCCAATATTTCAAATTGGACGTTCAAGATGCAGACTCTACTAGAAACACAAAGTGCTTGGACAATTGTGAATGGGGATGAGCGAGGCCCGTGACTGGATCAAAAACAGTACCAGATTGGGAGAAACGAGAAAGCAGAGCAAGGACAATGTTAAAGATGTCAGTGAAAGACTGCATTATATCGCACACCAGAGAAGGTAAGTCAGCTAACGAGATCTGGGGAATTCTGAAGGAACTATACGAAATCAGGAACTCAAATCGTCTTCTGTTCCTCAAGAGTAAGATCCTATCCATAAAGATGAAGGAGAATGAAACAATTTATTCATTCGTAACAAGGATCAAGGATTTGAAAACTAGACTATCAAACATTGGTCATACAATGGACGATACAGATCTTGTCACCATTACAATGAATGGTGTCATTGATGATTATCAGATGTTCATCACTGAGATAAATGTTAGAGAAAAGATCTCGCATTTTGAAGAGCTGACAGGTATACTGATGCAGGAAGAGGAGAGGAGATCGATTTTGAAGCCCCAGAGTGTTGATCTTGCATTAATGGTGAAGAAGAACTTCTACAAAGGGAAAGGAGGTCCACAACAGCAAAACGGAGCAAGTTCACAGAAATGACCAAATCTGACCCAAGGTATACATCCGAATAAAAACTACTCTGAAACTAAATGTTTTTATTGCAGAAAATTGCGTCATATTGCTAGGGAGTGTAGGAAAAACAAGTATCATGAAGAACAATAGAAGTCGAAAAGACATGCAGGTCATCTCGCGAATGGTGATCAGGTGCTGAATTTAAGATTGTTCATGGAAGATCATGATGAAAATGTTCATGCATACATCTGGTATGTAGATTCAGGAGTGCCAACACACATGACAGGGAATAAGCACTGGTTGGAGGATTATAAAGAGATCAATGAAGGTGCATAGATTTACCTAGGTGATGATAGAAGTCATCAAATCAAAGGATATGGGAAATTTTCTGTCATTCTACCTGAACGTAATATCAAACAAATTTATAATTTAATGTATGTGCCTGGCATAACAAAGAACTTGATTTCTGTATCTATAATTACAGATCAAGATTTGAAAGTTGAATTTTTAAAATCTAACTACTACATTTCTGCTAGATGGCATGAAGACAATTGCTATAGGGATCCGAACAGGAGGTCTATACAAGTTGGATGTGAGACTTGCATCGGCTCAAGCTCTGACAGCAGTGAGCCTGACTACAGAAGAGCTTTGGCATCAAAGATTCGGCCATATCAACTACAATGATTTGTTGTTACTACAGAGGAAATAAATGGTAAGAGATCTTCCTATGCTAAAGCAAGTACATAATGATTGTGATGCCTGTACTTTAGGAAAAATGCATAGAGAATAATTCCATGTTAGAGTAAAAAAGAAACAGAGGGATATACTGGAGTTAGTGCACATAGACCTTTGTGGTCCCATGCAGAGAAAATCATTAGGAGGTGCACTATATTTTCTACTATTTATTGATGACTGTACGAAGTTTTCTTGGGTGTATTTCTTCAGTAAGAAGAGTCATACATTCGAATACTTTAAGCAGTTTAAAAATATGATTGAAAGACAAACATGGAAACAGATAAAAATTCTCCTCTCTAATTAAGGGGGAGAATATAAGAAGGATGAACTCATTAGATATTGTGAAGACCATGGAATTTTGCAGCAGTTTACAGTACCCCAAACTTCACAACATAATGGAGTAATAAAAAGGAAAAACAGAACTCTGGTGGAATTTTCTAGAAGTATGCTTAAAGGTAAGAATCTTTCAAATGATTTTTGGGCTGAAGTAGTGAATACTGCAGTTTATTTGAAAAATAGGAGTCCTATAAGAAGTCTTGAGTTTAAAACTCCTTTTGAAGCTTTATATGGATATAAACATGTAGTAAAACACTTAAGAATATTTGGATGTAAAGCATTTTCCTACATACCAAAGGAAGATAGAAGAAAATTTGACTCAAAAGCCATCAGATGTATGTTTATAGGGTATTGTTCATTATATAAAGCATACAGATTATTTTGTCCCTCTACTCACAAGATCTTTGTTAGTAGAGATGTTAAATTCCATGAGAAGGATAATGAAGAACCTGATGAGCACTATGATGGATAGGACATTCTGTACCTTGAGGAAGAAGAAGTAGAGAACAATCAGGGTCAACAACAAACAAAGGTAAAGGATGAACAACAACAAAAACAACAACAACAACAATAACAACAACAGTAGTAGCAGGAAGAAAAAGTAAATGATGATCAAATAAGGTTTGAAACCACTACCCCATCACTGAGGATATCATGTAGGAAAGCTCAAATGCCTGCAAGATATAGGGAAAATGCTTTTATAACTAGTATGATGAATGTGCTTGAACCGTCTAGTTATAAAGAAGAAAATGAAAGTAGTGAATGGAAAATAGCCATGGAATAGGAATATGATTCAATAATCAGAAATAACACTTGGGAATTGGTTGAACATCCTAGAGGAAAACAGTCTGTAGGTTGTAAATGGTTATATAAATTGAAAATTAATGCATATGGAACTATAGAAAAACTGAAAGCTAGGTTGGTTGCAAAGGGGTACACATAAAGAGAAGGGGTATATTATGAGGAAACCTTCACCCCTGTAGCTAAATTGAACACCATGAAAATGTTAATCGATTTAGCTACTAAGAAACATTGGATGATGCACCAACTAGATGTAAAGTCTGCATTTTGGAATGGAGAACTAAAAGAAGAGGTTTCTCTAGAGCAACCAGAAGGGTTTGTCCAGAAAGGAAAATAACATTTAGTCTGTAGATTGAAGAAAGCACTTTATGGACTAAAACAAACTCCTAGGTCATGGTATGAGAAAATTGATTCATTTTTTCTATAAGCTCGCTACAATAGAAGTAAGAATGACCCTAATCATTACACCATGAAAGATGAAAAGGGGTGCGTAGTGCTGATTTCATTATATGTAGATGATTTGATAATTACAGGTGATGCTATATATCTAATTGATGAAATCAAGCAACAGATGTCACAGATGTTTGAGATGAAGTATCTCGATGAACTCAGATACTGTTTAGGTCTTGAGATCTAGAGAGATTCAGGTCAAACATTTATGTCTCAAGCAAAGTATGTCAAAGGCTTGTTAGAAAAGTTTAGAATGGATCAGTGTAAGCCTGCACCGGTACCATTGCAATGTGAGGATGGCTCAAAAGTGGCGGATGCAAAACTTTATAGACATTTGGTTGGGAGTTTAATCTACCTAACCATGACTAGACCTGATTTGGCTTATGCAGTCAGTGTGTTAAGCAAATTTATGTCTAAGCCACTCGAAACCCATTGGAATGCAGCGAAGAATGTTTTGAGGTATCTACAAGGTACTGTAGATTATGGAATTATTTACACTGACTCTTCTGATGTTAGATTGGTAGGATTTGCAGATTCAGATTGGGTAGGAAATGTAGATGATCGTTGATCGTTAATAGGTTATGCATTTAGTCTTGGATCCGGGGTGATCACATGGAGTAGCAAGAAGCAGAACATAGTCTCCTTATCTTCAACCTAAGCAGAGTATCAAGCCATGTGTGCAGCAACGTGCGAGGCGGTTTGGTTGTGGAGACTTCTCCAGGATGTCGGGGAAGAATAGATAGTCACAACAACAATCAGATGCGACAATCAAAGTTCAATCATGCTGGCCAACAATCCGATGTTTCACAAAAACACTAAACATATTGATACTCAATTCCACTTTGTAAGGGAGAAAGTGAAATCTAAATAAATTCATCTGGAATATTGTAGTACATGTGATAACGTTGCAGACATTTTCACTAAGCCTCTTGGACAAGTTAAGTTTCAAATGTTTAGGGATATGTTAGGCATATATGTGAACCCATTCTCCATTAAGGGGGAGTGTTTAAGATAATGGAGAATATCCTAGAATAGGTAGAGCTGGTTCACGTAACCTCAACATAGGAATTAGTTTCTATTTCTTAGGATGTTGTTCTAACTTCCCTAAAACCATGTTTTCTATTTAATGTGTAATGTGCATGAACAATGAGAGCGTTCTGCAGAGCCAGACTCTCCTGGTTCAGAATCTCTTTTGTAGAGCTAACCAATGGGTTTTATTTTATTAATACAACCATAATTTCCATTTTTATCAATTGCTCTATTGTTAATTGGAATCAAAATTATAAATAATAATAAGTTCGAGTAGTTATTTTAATTAAAATTGGACATAGTTTTTTAAAAACTTCAATCTAAATTGTTTAATCTAAATAATTCAAGTGTCTTAGGGGTTTTCTATGGTGTTAAATCTATTTATGCATTTAAAAATATATTTTAAACAACAAAGACCTTAAAATTATATTGCCAAATTTTTGTATTCCAGTGAAAAAGATAATTTCATTTATAAATTAAAATAGACCTACAATAAATAGATACCTAAAAGCTAAAAAAATAATATTTAATTAAAATTTAAATATAGCTATAATAATATTTATTAAATTTAAAATTAATATCAATAAATATTCTTAAATAAACAAATACTATGTATTTACCGAAAACAACAATGAAAACAAAAGTTCAAAACTCAAATTATGGGTATTTGTGTTGACTTTCTTTTACTAGAGTTATAAACACGAGTCCATATAATAATCTATTCCACCTTGAATTAATTCTAAATAAATAAATTAAATTTATTAAACTTCATTACTATGTTATAAACTATTTCAAAGGGTTATAGGTGTAGTATAAAAAATACCTATAAATTAGCTAAGAAAATAATAGAAATTTGGGTGTCATAGGGGTGCTTGATGGTGTTAAATCTATTTCCACCATCAAAAAATCATTCCTACACTCCATCATTATGATTTAAAAAGAAATGGATTCTGGCAAGAATAGTGTCATCTGGGCTAATAGGAAAGTACCAAGTTATGTAAGGATTTTAGGGCAGAGTAATCTAAAGAATACTTAGAAAATAATGATAGTTTTGGTAAATATTTTGATAAAATTTGACAAAAACTTTTGGAAATTTAAGTTACATATTTAAAGCTCCAAGATTTTGGGTACCTTAGGGGTGTTTGATAATAAATCCATTTCCACCCTCAACTTAGAAATTTTAAAAATTCGAGCCAAATTCTAACATTTGCCGTCGACACAAAAGTGTGGCTCTGGGAGACAAAGTTATGGCTGTGTTTTTATTTAAAATTTCTCCTCCATTAAAGCTCATGTAAAGTCTCTCGAAAAGTTCAGTTTTCTTTCAAAAATCCTCGCCCATTAAACCTGGCATAACTTTACCGTGTCTAAACTAGTCACAACCATTGAAAAGTGTAAATTAAACAAGGCTGCATAGCTAGCGTTCCCTCCCGCTTAGTTTAATTATTGAATTTTGAAAGGCATGAACTAGCTCCCACATTTGAATAAGGGCTAGAGAGCAACTACTTTTTCTTAGTTTAAATATCGTTAAATTAGAGTAAATAACAATAAAAACAAACGAGTTGATATTAATAAAAATTACAATTAAAATAGAAAGATAATTCATGATTGCATTATCTTTGGCTAGGCAAAGATAATAAGAAATCTATTTGTAGATGGTTTTTTTATAAACTTTATTATCATATTTGTTCATTTTAATGTATTATTTGTATAGATTTGTATGTAAAATTTATTTGTTGGATAAAAGGTACAACTACCTTCTAGAAACGCTCTCATGGGAAAAAAACATATGTGTGGTGTTAGGTTAAAATATAGTTAAATTAACTTACTTTAAATGTAGTTAAATTAAAATATATGTTAAGAGAGTGGTGGAAAATTGAGTCTACCTAGCCAAATGTGAGACAAATATAACCTAGTTCGTGACTAAGGGAGCTTGAAATACTCTGACAAATACATGGTTTTGAATTAACCTTTCCAACTTCAAGTGAATGTGTATATGTGGTTTTATTATATTAAATAATTAGATAAATATTCTTTAGATAGTGGTTAAATAAAGTTTAAATGTTAACTAATTGAAAGCATTGGATTTAAAAACTATTCTATAATGCTATTCCACATTACACATTGATCAAGACTAGGTCATGATGTGCATACTAGATTATAATTCAAATCAATGGGATAAGGCTCTCCTTTCAAATTCTTGTTTATGGTAATGATATATTTAATTTTGTTGTTTATATATTCTATAAAATGTCTATTCTTTGATTGGGCAAGTTATTTCACCCATGGTTAGAATGATATTATTAGAGATAATGGTTATCAATTAACTCTTTATGTGGTGATTTTGGCGACCAATGGTCTATAATATTGATTGTTTGCTAAGGATGCATTTTAGGATGCACATTGATCATGTTAGCTATATTGATTAAATCCATAGACAACCATTGATGGTTGGGTATAATGCGGGTGAAACATCTCCCATCAAGGGGAGTGAAAATGGTAGCACCTAGATAACAATGAACCTCTTATTTGACATCGATTTGTATCTAGGCCTCAAATTGATAAAAAGAATGGTTTCATCATGGGATATTATCATGAATTTTGTATGCTTTTGGAATTATTACTTTCATGTTAACCTAGTGCTACGTGGAGCATCATTAGTTTAGAAAAATAAACCTATTTTTTAGTCAATATGCCAAGTTTCAATGTGCATTATTTCATGATTACCATGAAAACAATGATGTCATCTCAGTATAATCACTAGTGGTGTTTATTGACTAGATGAGTAGAGTACGGAAGCATCCTTGACTAGCCTAGAAAGTGAGGAGAGGGATTTAGTGAAATGTTTAGAACCTAATTGTATTGTATATAGTCAATCTTGAAGTTGTAAGAGTTGTTAATTTTCATGTTAAAATCATAATAGAAAGATACATACCTGAATTTACAACTAAATTTAGCCATTATTTTTCACAAGTAGAGGAGGAGCTCAAGAAGGGAGCTTTTGGAAGGATGGTAAAAGAAATTGTAACCTACAGAAGATGGTTTTGGTGAAATGAGACTATATTCTTTTTAACACACCAATCACGGTAGCATAAGAGCTTGTGCTTGGTAGTAGTCTATGGTGAATCCAAAAGAATTAATAGTTAAATTCAAATGTTACTATGGAGGAGGCATAAGATCAAGGGAGATAAGGGAAGTATAAGAAGTGAGGTGTAATATTTGAAGCGTGGTGGAAGGACAAGGTATGGGAGATTATTTTAGAAAGATGAAGTGGTGAGTGGAGTTAATGAAGAGAAGGGAAGGACTAAAGCATGAATGAACAAGTTGAATATATGGAAAAGGGGATAGAAATCTAACCAATGGTTGAGAGACCTTTTCTTGGAAGTTGAATGAAGGTTGTGGAGGAAGTCTTAGAGGAACCACAGTAGGAGCATGAATGTGATATAGATAATTTTTATTATATATATTTCATAAATAAGATAACTGTAAAACATTTCTTGATTAGTCAATAAAATAAGCCATGGGCATGGTTAGGTATATATTTTAATTTTCTTCATTTTTTTGCTCTTATTTTGTAAAAGGGAACAAAAATGAGAAAGCTAAGAAAAATAACATAATAGATGGAAGGTAAATAATTTTCAACATCAAATGTCATCTAGTAAATACTGACCCCCTTGTCCATTGAACTATATCACAAGAACAAGATACAATAATTTCTACTACTTTTCTTTATTGTAAGCAATAGTAAGCTCTAGAAAGCACATGCATATATTATTCCATAACCTAACTACAAGTTTCTAGGAAAGATGGATAATTGTTTTAAAGATACACTATTATTTTATTAGGTAAAGACAAACTTATTATATTTATGACAATGATATTTATCACCACCTCTTTTCATTTCACTTCCACTAGTATAAACTTAATTCTAACATTACATCCCAACATCTTGTATTTTATTTCCAAAACCATTTGAATAATAAAAATTAAACACTAAATTGTATATCAATAATTATTTATAAAAATAAACTTAAATAATAATAAATAATTTAGTATTATAAATGATCTATTCATTCATGAAAATACCATAAGTAGTTATGATTTTAACCAATTTAAACAAATAATTCTTAAAAAGTAGTTAAGATACTTCTTTATTGTTTTCTTAAAAAAAATAAAATTATTTAAAAGTAAAATAAATATTTAATATTCAAAGTTAATAAAATAAACATTTACTATTCAATTTTTCATTTTTAAGATTAGTGAGAGTGAATAAGAAATCAACTCAATAAAAATGACAAATTCATCAAAAAAAACTATATATGCATTATTTAGTTGAAAAGTTTCTCTATTGATGAAAAAACTATATATATATATATATAAAACAAAATAAAATCCCGGTTCCCTTTATACCAAACTTTTATGATATGGCATTTATAGGGCTTGTTTCTCAATTAATGATCATGGTTAGTATATAATTACGTGCCCATAGTGATAGAAGGAAATAAAGTTTAGATCAATTTTGTCCCAAATCCTTCCCATCTAAAAACTAGGTATATTTATGTATGATATACACTTTCACAACTTTATCAAAGCCACCATTTTAACAAAAAAACAACTTTATTAAAGCAATCATTTTAACCAAAACTTATAAATAACTATTTCAATGACATGTGTTATTTGTTAAGTTTTCCATGGTGTTTTGAAATTTATACAAAGTAAAATTGTTAAACATAATTTCTACAAATGTTTGGACATCTTTAGTCTTCCACAAATATCGCATCTAAATATAATATTTTCTCCCAATATGACCCTGTGTACAAAGATCTTGAGGAATTATCATAACTGTGAGAAAAAATGACACTTTGAAAAATCGAGCCCACGTCATTAGATGATTTACATAGCTCGGGTGCGAGATTTTCCGTCTCTTTAATGTCTTCAATGGCATGCTATTGGCTAATGCGAATGTTTTATACTTCAATAAAAAATCCATGGCTCTAGCAGAGTCAGGTCTGCCATATGTTATGAAGCTCACTTTGTGTTGTACAATTATCATATATAGTTAAATGTAAGATATTGCAATTATTTAAAACATTAAAAATGTTATATAGTTTGGTTTATATTTTAAAAATGCTAATGGGATTTGACTTATATATTAATATTAGAAGCTTATTAAAAATAGTACTAATAAAATTAAAACTATGTACATTACAAAAAAGGCCAACATGTATGTGTTTGGTCATGTCCTTGTTAAAGAGTATACAATGTGGAATCAGAAATTATAATGTTTTTCTTTCATATGAAACCGACTTCAAACTAAGGATTATCACAATAAAAAAGATAATTGTAAGGAATAAAGTCAGAATTTACAACCATCTTTATGTATGACACCTTTTCTAAAAAAATTATTCACAAAATCTTTTGCATGCTTTTATTTGTTGCACATATATCTATGAAACTTTTTTGCATCAAATGCCCACTGATTTTGACATATAAATGATTTTAGAAATCCTTGTGTAAATTGCTATGAAGTTGCAAAGTAAAAACATATCTATAACATAGATTTAACACAAATATACATACATTGAAATTTAACACAAATCTACATACACTAGTTTGGTAATACATGTCAAGTCAATTAATGATTGTCTATAAATAAATGGAAGGTGTCGAGACCTTTCATTGCGAGGGTGTTGTATTTACAATATAACCGAGAAAGAAAAATCCATGGGAAAAAAACAGAGAACTGAGAAAAGAAATCCACGGAAAAATAAACAGAACCCAAAAAGAAGGTTCCATTATCACGTGGTTATACTGAATGTGAATGCAAACAAACACACAACTTGTAAAATACGCAATGCATTCCTTGAATTTGACATGTTCGGTAACCTTTAAGAAGAGTAGTGTGTAGAGGTTTCCAAGGCCGAGGAAGAGGAAGAGGTGGTGGACCAAGTAGAGGGTGTGGGTAGGTGATCTGCTATAACTGTGGCGAAGCAGGGCACTTCACATGAGATTGTACAAATCCCATACATCCGTCATGTCATTATTGCCGATAGTTTGACCATGTCATGTAGGAACATCTGGTACTTATGGAAAAATGCAAGAAAAGAAGATGCAACCATAGTAGCCTATGCACAACATTCAGATGATGAGGGCTCAGTCCCTCGAAGAAGATCAGAGTATCAATATCGTGCTGAGAAGTGGCATGGTGACTTGTGCCGATAAAGGTAACAAGCCTGAGGAATATGGATGGGTGCACAAGGCTGCTAAGAGGGAAGTCTATTTTGATCTTAATCGCGCTAAAGAAACCTTCATGGAAGCCAAAAGGAACTTCATTGAGGACTCTACCTCAGGAAGTCATGAGAAAATTCCAGAGACTAGTGTGACGCAAGAGGTAGATCCTTTAGTACTAGCTACTTTTCTGAAGACTTGTATGAAGCTTCTACATGATATGAAAGAAGTAGAAGGGTTGCAAGAGCTAATAGACAAGTGCACTAATAAGGAAACGACTCTTACTGAACATCGCACAGTAAAAAATATTGGTAATCAAAAGAAGAAAACAATGCGCGAGTGTAGAAATTTTGAATAATATGACACTTTTCACAAAGATTATCCCGATTATACACTATTTTGGAATGCATGCATAATACATAACCTCCTCTACGTTGATCATCAATTTTTCGGAATTAAAAACAATGAAACATCAATCGCATGCGCACATTAACACAGTATGTAACCCGGGGAAAGAATACAGTTGAAAACCCCACACTATCTGTATATTATAATGATTGAGAACATGTAACAATACATAGTACAATACTCCTCACAAGTACTTAGTACTATCTCCACCTGTTACACACAAACTAGCTCAGATCTGAATCAATCATAGGTTCAAATCTCCTCTGCTGCTTGCCTGCCTCCACTGCGCAATCCTGCTTGAGAATAATGATGAATGGCTGAACCAAACTCGTATTTCCTTGGCTGAACCACGCAATCCTCATTGTAATTACTCAATCCCATTAATTGTGCAAGATCTCATGCACAACTATAGTCACAACTGATAGCATTATCAACCTCTAACACCTGTCTCCACTGAACTGTCCATGCACTGAGTTAACTGATGTATTCTTTAGTTGCTTTATCAGTTAATAATTAGAGAATTAATTAATAATTAATTCACATCATTCATCACTAGTGTATTCTACAGTTAGACTAAATACAACTAGTTTAACCAAGTCAAACTGAACACAACTCCATCAACTCCACAATCAACTCCATCAAAACTCAATCACATGAGTTCTAACTGAAGTCATGCATGCAATAGCTCAACTGACCCACAAGAAAAGCGTATTTCCTTCTGTCAGCTGCATGTGCCACATCTGTAGCTCAAACTGAAGTGCTCCAAGAGGATAAGATAATGTTTATAGTCCAAATGTTATTAAGAGCTAATAATATTCGACTGTTTTATTTTTAGCCCGGCAGTCTAAAAAAGGGACTCCACCCATATGTCTAAAAATAGAAGTCCATCTATTTTTACCAACATGACCAATCATCCACAAATAGAATCTTGCAACTCATAGACCATGATCCATATGTCTAAAAACAGACATAGTCTAAAAATAGACTTTGCGCCAAAAATAGCCTGCGGGCCCACTTAGTGAAGGCGACTTCTTTCCACTAAGCTCCATCATCTTGTTGCATTCTCAATAGTGAGATGAGGCTGACCACATAGATAAGTGAATATGAAATGGACTAGGTAATCTTGGATCTAGGGTCGAATGCAAATGTCATGCCTAAGAAGATGTGGGAAAGGATGGGGATACCTGTGTTGCAGTGGTATCCTATTCAGTTGCGCATGGAAAATGAACAAACAATGGGGTGCTTATATGGTTTAATGGTGGACATTGAGGGTGCGAGCGTGCTGGATGACTTTGAGGTCATTGAAATAGTGGATGATAGTAGCCCATATCACGTGCTACTATGGATCGACTGGGCTATTGATATGAATGGGGTAATCAACTTGAAGAAGTGGAAGATGACGTTTGAGAAGAAGTTGCTCAGGGTTGTAGTGTCAATAGACCCTGCAGAAGGAGCATGTTATACTGAACCTGCTCGTGACTATGTAGAATGTGATGATGATCTAGATCAAATATATAATATAACAATGTGAGATGAGGATTGGATCAATCCTACAGCCGATGGATGAATTGCGTGGGAGAAGGATAGCTCATGCACTTCAAATTCATATGAAGAGCTTGAACACTGGCAGAATTGGCTACATGAAGTATCTACACTCCGTTGTAATATGATGACCAAGTCGCTTTGGTGTGTTTCGAATGAGGTAAGGAACCTTCGACATTATGATTCCTTGAATGATGTGGAATTGTTTTTAGATGAATTTGAAAGGGAAGTACTAGAAGAACATTGCTTCCAAGCATTGGAATTGGTGTTGCATGCTACGCCTGCCAGTTGGTGGGGTATACACAAGGAGAACTTTACTAGATGGAAAGAATATAGAAGAATGATGAAGTTAAGGTTTGGGTATGCTAATATTATAATGATAGAAAAATAAAGTGGGAAGGACGATCCATGCGAGCATTTGGCATGATGGACTAAGTCTTGGGGAAAAACCACAACTAGAATGGGTGCACATTTTTTGTCACACATTAGATACCATCCCAATGAATGGGTATCTAGAGATGGAGCTTCACCATGGAAAAATTGAGTGGGACATCTTAAGGGAGAGTTTTCTATTAACTTTTAGCTTTGAGGATGAGTTTGAGAGCATTGATGAGGTGCTACAAGAGACAAAAGAAGCTATATTTAGAACATCGAAGGAACTGATAGAATGGGCTCAGCCAGATTTGAGTACACAGTTGCACGATGTGTTGGAATGTTACAATGTGACTATTGAAGAAGAACATGATCTGTGGAATATTACCATTCCAGAAAAAAAAGGAAAACGCGAAGTCGAAGGAATGAAGGTGGCGAACCTAGATTTATCATAACCTTTGAAAACTTGACAAGTAAACATTGGCTCCGAAGAAGAGCCTAATTTTGCAAAGATCAGAGACTATTGGGATGAAGATACGTTTTGTCTTGTGGGGGCCTAACCCAGGTTTGGAGTTAAGTAGCCAAACAGATCCCTGTACTATTGGCCCTTTCGGCAATAGTCCGTGGAAGTGGATTGTCGTCTCACGTGAAGTAGTATGGGAGGGTGCTAGAACTAGGTTTCCGCACCCTTGAGATGTCTGATAGGTACGACTAGTCATTGGTTTGTTATTGCGCATGGGTTGCTTCGTGCACTTCCTGTTACTCGCGGCCTAATATACTGCCTTCACACAGCCGTAACCAGGGGTTGTGCCGTGCTCTACGCTATTACCCGAGGTCTTACTTATCTTTTAGCGTTAATTAATTACCTTCTCCTACGTGAATGTCTTAAGCTATAATTAGCAATACAAAACATTCATACACGATCGCGCAGTAAATAAAAGTATACTTGCAATTATATCCAATCATGCATTAAACTAGGAAAATATACAAAAAATTATAGAAAAAATTCTCTTTATTGATTCTCCCAACGGTTACAAACTCGACCTGCCCTGCGCACTCAACTACAGGGGTCTGCGCAATTAGTTGCAGTCTACTAGTCCCCTGCGCACTCAGCTGCAGGGGTCTACGCAATTAGCTGCAGTTTACTGGGCCCCTGCGCACTCAGCTGCAGAGCCTTCTCCTACTCTATGACTCACAGACACACTTCACACTTCGACTCAATCACTTAGACTTCTCATGATTTTCTTCTATTAGTTATTCCTTCTTGGTTATCTTTTACACTTAGAGCCTCGCTCTATTTATACAATCCCATGGTCTGTGGACCATGGGTAGGTCTATCTAGCCGACATTACATTACAAAAACTAGGGTGGACAACCCTGTGACTCTATTATACTTTCGCGCCCTGCGCCAACAATTCACGGAGCTTTTACAAAAACGATTCTGTCAAAACTTGGGCTTTAAGCCCCAAAACATGCCTTGGGGGGATTCCATGCCCAACAGGCCCCCAACACAAACATCGCTCCTTGCCCTCGAGTCACTCTGTCGGTGCGGAGATCTTTGCACGGTGTCCCTCCAACTGTTCTCGAACTGCAACAAGGTTAGCAGCACACTAAGTTGCTGCCTGCTGGATCTATTGCATCCATTTTTCCGAGACCTCTGTGTCAGAAGTGCTTCTCTGCATCAGTGCATGCATCCCATGCATGTGTACGAGCTTGCCTTCAATTTCTGTTGTGATGGTGAAGGCCTCATTGATGGAAGGCTGAACATGCACCTTCAAGACTTCTTCTTTGTGTCATGCCACATCCACCTTCTCTTTCAATGCTTTAGCCTGTTACATCCACGTGAGCCTTTGAGTGAGGGCCATCGTCTACGCAATTCCTCTGTCGCTGTCATACTGCGGCTGGAGTTCTCACGCCTTTGTCTCTAAGTGTTGGATGTTGGGTTCCTCCTACAGATTTGTGAAGACCTCAAATGATTCTTCCAACATGCTGGTGCAGTCTCGCACTCCACTGCCAATTTTGTCCAATCCCACTATGATAGTGCTAGCACGCTGTTCTATTCCCTCTAGAGGGGTGGATGGCTCTACCTTTAACCACAACTTTGGCAATCTGAAGGTTCAGCTCCAGCTAAACCTTTGTCATTTCCTCCCATGCCTCACGCACCCCTGCTACTAACCTATGGATGTGCGCCTCTACTGGTATGTCTGCTGGGATGACCAGCTCCACGATGCTTTGGCAAGCTGTGTCTATTACCTGTACCAGCTGTTGATTTTGTGACACCACTTCATCGCCATGTAAGCTCAATTGTTCCATATTGATTTTTTGCTCACTGAGGACTTGCAGTTCGTGGCTCTCCCTAGCTCGCAGCTCTGCAGTTATCCCATCCTGCAAAAAATATAAGGTGTCCTACGGGAGTGCAGCGAGGTTGATGCCAAGACCCTTCAGCGTGCTAATTGTAGGCATGTCAGCCTCATTTATTGTCACTAGTGCACCTTCCTCCAACACTATGGTATTCGTCATACGCGCGCACAACATCTGTTCTGCTATCATTGTTCTGACTGTGAGGTTGGTCGAAAGGGTACCACCCTGAGGAGGGCGCAACTGTAATTCATGCAACTGCACTCTGAGGGCCCCTAACACAAGCTCATTCTCCTGCATGAAATTTTGGAGGGCCTCAGAGGTTACATCATGCAACATCTCACCGATGTCGTACAAATCACCATTGGTTAGGGTGATCGGGTCAATAGAAAACTTCGATGCCTTGACCTTCTTTCGCGACCGTCTCCGCTTGGCTGGGTGCTGGCGCTTCAATTGTGTGGATGTGTTTTGTGAGTCTGCATCCCCCTCTTCTTCCTCTTATTCATGCCCATGCAAAGGTGACATTTGACCCTTGCTTGCCTTCGTGATTGCCTCTTGTGCTGTTGCTATGACCTTTTCCTTTTCAGTTGCCATATGTGCAGTGTCCCGCGCCACCCATATTTCTGCTGCCGCTGCTTCCTTTCTTCTATTTTCTATCAACTGTGTGATGTGAAACTTGTCCTCATCTTTCTTCCTTTGTGTCGCTGAATTCTCTATCTCCGCGATGGCCAGAGCGCGGCACTCTAGCGACCATGCCTCAAGTACATTAAAGATGATGTCGTCCATGGCTACAAAGGGTAGCTTTCTCGATAATTTGTTTGGGTCCTTGCACACTCTGATGTAAATGTTATGGATGTCCACTTTGAATTCCACAAAACTCTGTAGGATATTGTAGACAGTGGGCGACAACCGAGGCTTGCGGTTGATCCCCATTCTGTGGTTCATCTCCATGAACACCCAGAATATTTTACTGTCGCGGATCCTCTTGCAATTCTTTGTGGCCCAGAGCAAAGCGTACTTCATGGCCTCTAGCATATCTCTGTCAATCATGGGGAATTGATTATCCTTCAGTAATTCCCCTGCCACGAGCACCATGGACAACGGAAGCCATCCATAGTGGAACGTTTTGCCCTATTCCTGAGCTTCATGGAAATTCTATAAAAGCTCCTTGCAGAGGAACTCAAACAAGTTAAATTGGACCCCCTCCACGCACTACTCAGCCAGTGCGACCATTGGTGCGGGTACCTCATCTGTGTGGCACTTGCACATAACCTTACTGGCCAGTATTTTGGTTGCCACTTTCTCTAATTTTTCACTAATGCTGGAGATGGTGTAGCCCCTCTTCTTCTTTGCCATCTTGCACTTTTTCTTCATGGCCTCCGCGATGTCCAAGTCACTGCATTTCCCTTTTGAGATGTCCACGGGGTCCTATCCTTTGCCTGGAAGCTGAGATATGCGGTGAATCAAGTCTACTGTGATGGGGATGGGCTCCTCCAGCCAAAAACAACCATCATGCACTAGGCAGAGTAGTTTCCTGACGATGAAAATGGTTATTGGGGTGCGGTGGAAATGCGACACCTAGATCAGGTTCAGTAGCCCATCCTTTTCCATTGCGCAGCCATTTTCGCGGCACTAATTCTGTAACTCCCGCCGCAGTGTTCTACTTGGGCTTCATGAGGTGTAAGGTCCCAAGGTGAGGGAACTTCTCATGGTCAGCAAGGTCCCAATATTCAAATTTGAAGCTCAACACACAACCCAGGTGCATGCCCTCAAAAATAATATTGTCTGGGAGGAGTCGGGTTTGCAACGAGCTCTTGGTCTCGTCAAGGTCCTTGGGTACTCTAGCCTTCCCTTTCTATGGGGGGACATAGGTGGGCAACTTTGTCGGGGGGTGCACAGGCTCAGTTTCCTCATCCATGCCTTCATCCTTGTCCTCTGCGATGATAAGATCCTCCAGGTCCTCTTCTTCTTCATTAGTCTCTATGGTGACAGATTTTCCCTTCTCCTCCATCGACAACTTGGTGCACAGTGGGTTCCACAGGGACACACGCACAAGAACCATCTCTTGTTTTTCCTTTTTGGGTCTTGGCATGCCTGGCGACTTTGGGATTTCTACCACAATCCCAACACCTTATGGAGCATCCCCTATAGTCAGGGCCTGCGCGGCCTCTTAGGTAGTCATTTCTGTTATCTCCATAACATCCTCATCTGTTGCCATCATATTCATCCAAAACTATAGCACTTGCAAACTCGGGGGTTCAATCAACGCTCGATACACAACAATCAGGGATCTGGTCAATAACTCAATTCACAAATGACCAAGTGTTTTTTGCTAGGAAGTCCTTTGTAATTTATCACACTTTTTGAATTTGAATTTGACTGTTAATCCCAAATGCGGTCCATAATGCTCCCTTGGCAGCAGATTTTCCCAAACCTTGTCCATAATTCGCTTCTTAAATGCTCATCGCCTACTCCATTTGGTCTTAAGTCGAGCATCCCATCATGAATAGTGATTGCAACGGTCATTTTCTGGCCAACCCGCGTGGCAACGTAGCCCCCCATGCACGGTCGTGAACCTTGTGACTCTTTGCTTCTGCGCACAACTCCAACATTGTGCAGCTCCCGGGAAGAATAGTTTATAGTCCTGCACTCACTTTCAACTAGCTGGGGCGCTAAGACTATTCTTCCATCAGCTAGTCAAGTGGTCGCACCACTCGAGTAAAGTTTCATCCTGTCATTCATCATGTTTCCTGGAGAATACCCACCTTTTATTGTTATGGTTAGCATCGTGCACTTTACCATCTGCAATGTGCTACCCTGGTCAATATGCTTATTAATGTGCGGTTTAAGCCAAGGCATTAGATTGATCAATTCGTGGCAATATGAATTAAACCTATCATCACGATCATACACATCTTGCCTTAACACCCTACTCTTTTTGCCGAGAAAATATTCCTTTATCTCGTCCTCCAGCTTCTTGATTTCCGTGTCCACCAGAGAACTTTTCTTCCTTAACTGTACCCTTTCTTCTTCAAGTTCTTGGAGTCTAAAATTTCCCTATTGGATTCATACTTCCAAGGTTCCACAAACCATCCTATCTACTAGTGCTATCATGCATGGTCTAAGCTCTCCAAGTAATATAGGGCTTACTACAGTTGTTTCATACTCTAGCCTTGGAGGTGCCTGCGCGGTAAAGTTTTTGCATGTGGTCCTATAAGCCCAGAGAATTGCTGGTACGCGCAGGTCCAAGTCAGTCCACTTCACATTGTGTACCTTTTTCAGCACTTCGCGTACTTTGTTAAAAGCTTTTACGTGGATATTCTCCTGTGCACTTGGTCTTTCCATACTTCATGGTCCCACTCGGAGGGGTTTTTCACGCCATTTCCTTACCCGCACCTGCTTACTGATCATGTTCCTTACCGCAAGGATGGTGTGCATTCATATAGGTTTTGCACCATATGCCTGTATCCACCTAGATACGTGGGTGCATGGGCCGGTTTGTTCAACAATTTTGTTTGTTAATCACATCGGAGGATTCCAAAACTGCATGTGCTTCATCTGTCTACAATTGCGCCAATCCTCAAAGCTTTGTTGGTACATACCCCACCATCTTGCAAGCGTAGCTCACAGTACCCATTTTAGATCGTCGAAACACTGCTGTTCCGGTACTTCTCTTTCAAATTTTCTTAGGAAGTCATCCACCTCGCTTAACCTGTCATACATAGGTAGGTATCTTACCTCTGTTCCTACGCAGTGCAGTGACCTTTTCATCATGTTATAGTTGAGCGTGGTTACCTCAGGTAACTGGTTTTTCCATTGTTCTATCTCCTCGTCAGAATCGAATGTGCAGAAGTTTTCGAGCTCCCATGAGATTCAACCATCCATGGTTGGATTTACCTAGTCCTGTTCCCACGCGGTTATCTTGTAGATGTAGTCTAATTCATCGTCACTATCATAGTCGTGCACCAGTTCCATGTAGCACAATCCCTCTGCAGGGTCTAAAGGTACCACTATGTACATAGACTTTTTCTCAAAGATCATCTTGCGCTTCTTTAGATTTATCACTCCATTCATGTCAGTGGCCCAATCTATTCCCAATAGCGTGGGGTAGGGATTTCTGTCATCAACAATCTCTATCACTTCTAAATCTACTAGCGTGCTTTCTCCTTCAATATCTACCGTGATTCCTTGTAATCCCTCCATAGGTAGGATCTTTTGCTGGTTCGCTATTCGTAGTTGGATAGGAGACCATTGCAATGCAGGCCTACCCATGCACTCCCATGTCTGTTTTGGCAGGATGTTCACATCCAATACTAGATCCAAAATCACTTGGTCAATCTCATATTCCTCGATCTACGCAGAAAATATCATTTCCTTTCTTGTTCACTTCATGTGCTTCCTAAGCTTCCAGATTATGTGCGATTCTTCTGGCGTGGTCCCAACTCATCTAGTTATGAGTTCTTGCAGCCCTTTATAGCCTTGCTGTCGTGCAACAACTTCATGCATGTCTCCAAGAATATAGTGAGCATCGATGGGTCCATTTCTAGCTCCAGTCTACCTGTACTTCCCAAAGTGGAGGCATCAGCGAAGTTCCTCTTAGCTTCCATGAAGGTCTCCTTAGCGCGCTCCAAATCAAATTATGGTTCCTTCATTGGAGCCTTGTGAACCCAGTCACTTTCTTTAGGATACTTGTCTTTGTCATCCCCTGTCGTAATACCACTCCAGAGCACGATATTCACATTAGGGTATTCCTCATGCGGCTCAGACCTCATCATTTACAGGTTCTGAGTTGGGGGAGGTTGGACTGCTCCTTTACCGTGCAACCTCGCTATCAGTGTGGGACAATCCTCTGTCTCATGGTCAAACAATGTATAATACAAGAATGATGGTCGCATTGGATTCATACAATCGCGGGCATAATGCCCTGTCCCTCCGCAATTGTAACATATCCGTTGTCCGTGACCTCTTCCTTGGCCTCGTCCGGGCCCCTCAAATCCGATGTGCGTCATTCCTGCATTTTGATCGAGGGGCCATGTTTTGGCCTGAACTCTGTAGGTAGGAGTTCGATCCATAATCAACTCATAACTTCTACAGGTGTGATCGTCATGTCCTACTGACTTGCAGAAATTATAGAAAAACTGTTGTTAATTCTGCATATACTTTTGTAATAAATGGCAATTATCTGTACCATGATTTCCTCCTATCTAACAAATCGTGTACCATAGTGTAGGCGCTACGCTTGGTCCCGCTTTTTCCTCCGATCTTAGTGGCATTGTCCCTCCTCCCATGAGGTAATTCGCAAACACTAGGTAGTGATCCTTGTTGTGCCCTTGGCCATTGCATTTTATGTACCATACCTCATCGCACATCTCCAGGCGGGTTGTCTTGTCTTGTTTCAAACTTTGCATCTCCAGGCACAAATTTTTCAACTGAGCATGAATCTGCTGAACTCCTAGGTTAGGATTTGTATTGGAGACTCATGCAATCTCATTGTGACCTTCAAAGCCTTAGACTGCGTGGTTAGCCTTTGTTGCGACAGTGCATTTCATAGATGCGGAATTAACGATGCCACAAACCACTCGTGGTGTTTCCCATCTGTTAATGTCATGTTCGCTTTGCGGATTGTGCACTTCAGTCTTTGATATAGCTCTCATTGGGTTTTTCTTGGTAGCATTGTCCTTGAATCCAATGATAGACTGTGCCTCTGACTTTGGCCTGATAAATTCTTTGTTTAGCGTAGCTTGGATATCCACGATTCCCACTTTGGGATTGTCATTGGAATGCTTAATGTATGAGGTCAGCACGCGATCTTGCAGAGCATTGACCAAAGTTTCCTTCTTTATATTATCGTCCATGACACCTTGTGCTTCTCATACATCTTCTATTACGAACCAAAACTGGTCCAGATCTTCATTCCCCACTCTCTTGAACATTGGTAGCTTTATCACACTTTCCATACTGCTTCGCGGTGGTGGTGGAAGTGGTATGGGCGAAGATGGGGTTGAAGGCAGTGAAGGTGGTGGTGGTATGCGTGGAATTCTCTTCTTTGTTAGACTGATCACACATATTGGTGAGACCTTCGTGAGCTATTCTTCTCCCCCACGCGGAGGTGAAATCAAGGGGTTATTCTCTAGTTTTGTGCTACCTTCATTCCTAGAGATTCTCCCACTTCGCATAGCCCCAAACATCAACTTATTCATATAACCTGCTTTTCACACAATAGAATTTTAATCCAAGTGTTCAAAGATTTAACGTACTTACCTCGCGGTCCCTTAAGGAAGCATTGTTTTTCCTCTCTATAGCTGATTGAAGTATCTACTTTGAATTCGGCAATGAATCCTACTATGATTTGATAGAGCCAGTGACTGATAAAGTGCACGATCCTATCTTCCTATGCTTCTAGTCTACACACCAATTCTAGAGTCCACACAAAAGGTTTGTCAAGTTTACACCTTCCTTGGCTATCTGCTAGCCTCGCGATCCACTCGTACAACTAAGTGGGGAAGGATGCAAAGAAAATTTCATGGATCTCTGTATACAAGTAGCAGTCTAACCACTCTTCCTTTAATAGGCATGGATTCCTGTTTTCCGATGCCACGAACTCGTGAATCTTTCTATCCAACCAATCTTCAATTCCTTTCTTTGTCGGATTCCAGTGATATGACATCAGACATCTCTATGCCGATTCTGGTCTTGGCAATGGAGCCATTTGTTGGCTTGTCGGGGCGTGACCCAGGTTTTTATTTAAGTAGCCAAACAAATCCCTGTACTACTAGCCCTTTCGACAACAATCCACGGAGCGCAGACTGTCTCACCAGAATTAGTATGGGAGGGTGCTAGAACCAGGTTTGTGCACCCTTGAGATGTCTGATAAGTATGACTAGTCCTTGGTTTGTTCCTGCACACCGGTTGCTTCACACACTTCCTGTTCCTCGTGACCTGATATACTACCTTTGCGTAGCCCTAACCATGGGTTGTACTGCACTCTGCACTATTACCCAAGGTCTTACTTATCTTTCAGTGTTAATTAATTACCTTCACCTACTTGAATGTATTAAGTTATAATTAGCAATACAAAACATTCATACATGATCGCATAGTAAATAAACAGTATACTTGCAAATTAAATCCAATCATGCAATAAACCAGGAAAATATACAAAGAATTATAGAAAAAATTCTCTTTGTTGATTCTACCAATGGTTATAGACTCGACCTTCCCTACGCAGTCAATTTCAAGGGTCTACGCACTTAGCTACAGACTACTAGGCCTCTGCGCACTCAACTGCAGAGCCTTCTCCTACTCTATGATCCACAGACACACTTCACACTTTGACTCAATCACTTAGACTTCTCATGCTTTTATTCTATTGGTTATTCCTTCTTGGTTATCTTTTACACTTAGAGCCTCGCTCTATTTATACAATCCCATGGTCCACGGACCATGGGTACGTCTATCTAGCTGACATTACATTACAAAAACTAGGGTAGACAACCGTGTGAATCTATTATACTTTCGCGCCCCACGCTCGCAATTTGCAAAGCTTTTACAAAAATATTTAGTCAAAACCTGGGATTTAAGCACCAAAACATGCCTTGGGGGGATTACATGCCCAACAATACGGTTTATAAGGTAGTTGAGCTGCTGTGCGAGTACCAAGATTTATTCTCTATGAAGTTTTCATATTTCAAAGGAATCATCAGAGATTTAGGTGTTATGAATATCAAACTGAAGCCAGATGTGGAGCCTGTTAAGCAGAGGCCTTATCAGCTAAATCCCAAATATAAAGAGAAGGTGCACCAAGAACTAGATAGGATGTTGGATGCCGGTATTATTGAGCCAATCGAGGAATTAGATTGGGTAAGCCCAATGGTGGTCCAAGAAAAGAAAAAAAAAGCAAAGATTCATATACGTGTAGATCTCAGGAAGTTGAATGATGCATGTGTGCATGATCCGTTTCCAACACCATTTACTAAAGAGGTGTTAGAGAATATTGGTAGACAGGAGGCGTATTCATTCATTGATGGATTTTCGAGATATCATAAAATAAATATCACACTAGAAGATCGAAGAAAAACAACCTTCACGACTAAATGGAGTTTCTTTCAATATATCATTATGCCATTCGGATTGAAGAACGCGCCTACAATCTTTTCCTGGGTGGTGATTGTGGCATTCAAAGAGTTTATTCATAAACTCTTGGAGGTGTATTTTGATGATTGGACTATGTTTGGATTAGTGAAGCGTCGTGTTGCAAGTCTGAGCCTTATGCTGGATAAATGTCAAAGGTATCAGATCGCGCTAAACTTGAAAAAGTGAATATTCTATGTGCGCTTTGGAATTGTGCTCAGCCATGTTGTATGTAAGCAAGGATTGATGGTGGACCCTATGAATGTTGTCATAATTGTGAATTTAGAGGCTCCTAGGAATGTAAAACAATTTCCTGTGACATTGGGACATAGTCAGTATTACATAAATTTTGTCAAAGCATATGCTCAGATAATTGTTCCAATGGAGAAATTATTAAACAAATATGTGATGTTTTGTCGGGATGAAGAGTGTCAGTGCAGTTTGGATGTCTTGAAGGAAAATATGGTGAGAAAGCCTATTTTGGTATTTCTATACTAGAAGAAGGAGTTCCATGTGCATATAGATGCCACTTACATTGCATTTGGAGCAGTATTAACACAGATAGGTGAGGGAGATATTGATCATCTGATAGCTTTTGCGAGCAGAAAGTTACCCAAATCTTAGAAGAATTACTCCACTATAGAGCGCGGAGGGGTCGCAATCGTCTACGTGCTATAAAATTTCAGGCATTATTTGTTGGGTGGAAACTTTAAAATGTATGTAGATCACTTAGCACTGAAGTATCTAGTCAATAAGCCTGTATTGGGGGGGGAGATATGCTGATGGTTACTATTGTTCTAGGAGTATGAATTTGAAGTGATTTTGAAGCCTGGCAAGTTGAATGCAAGTCTAGAGAATCTATCTAAAATTGAAATAGGTGAAGAACCAAATAGTTTGGAGGAAAGACTGCCGGACGCATAGCTCTTTGCGGTGCATGTCGCAAATGATCATTTTTCTGATATCATTCAGTTTTTAACAACAGGAAAAACTCTGGAAGGTTATTACATTCAATAGAAGAAGGAGTTAGGAGTTTGCGCTGCAAATTTTTCAGTGATTGCGGGTCATTCGTATAAGATGGGAACAAATGAGACACTATGAAGGTATGTTCCAGATTTTGAACAGGGTAGTATCCTAGTTGAACCCCATGGAGGAGTGGTAGGAGGTCACTATGTAGGGAAGGCGACCGTGTAGAAGATTTTGCGCACTGGGTTATGGTGGCCGACATTACATAAATATTCTTAGGCATATTTGAAGGCATGTGATGCGTGCCAACAGATAGGGAAGCCTTCATGAAGGGATTAATTGCCTTTAAATACTCAAGTATTGCTGCAGTTATTTGATAAATGGGCCATTGACTTTATAGGTTCAATACAACCACCAAGAGAGAAAACAAGCACACTGTATATCATTACTGCAACTAAGTATTTAACTAGGTGGGTGGAAAAATGACCAGTGAAGGATTAAACAACGACCACTATTGTGAAGTTTCTATTTGAATATTTCTTAATGAGGTTTAGATGCCTTAAGATAATGATGAGTGATAGGCGTACACATTTCTTGAATGAAATGATCAGCGTGATGCTTGAAGAATTTTAGGTGTATCATCAAAAGAACATGCCCTATCACCTACACATGAATGGAACAGTAGAATCTTTTAACAAGATTTTGGAGCATGCATTGACGAAGGTCTGCAACGCACATAGGAATGACCTGGACATGCTTGTACCTATTGTTTTATGCACTTATAGGATGACCTATGAGAAGTTGACAGGCCAAACACTGTTTAGATTGGTCTATGGGATTGAAGCAGTAATGCCTATGGAGTATATTGTCTCAAGTTTATGTATTGTAGCATTGCAGAGATGGCAGATTGTGTGAACTTGGAGGAACAACTCGCACAAACCATGGAGTTATAAGAAGACCGCTTCCTTGTAGGATTTCACCAGAAAGTGCAAAAGGAACACAAGAAGGCATGAAATGATTAACATACTAAGCTATGCATGTTTAAGGTAAATAATTTAGTGTTGTTATATGACAACAAGTTCATGAAATTTTTAGGAAAGTTTCAAATGCACTGGCTGGGGTGATATGTTATTAAGGAGATCACAGATGGTGGTGCAAATCAGTTCGCAAACCTGAATGGGGAACCATTCCCTAGAAAAGCGAATGAAAGTAGGTTGAAGTTGTACACAGGGGATCCTCCCCCTGTGCAATGACTATATGGAAGTAGGATAGTCTTAGTAATTCAGGAAGTTGCAAGGGATTGTGGGACTATAAACTACACTGCAGGAGAAAGTGGAAAAACATGGTAGGGAGGCTGTGCGATGGAAGACAGGAGTGCGATAGGTGAAACTACACTAGTTGGGCTACGCCATGGAGGATGGTACCGTGTAGATGCATCAAAAGTAGTCGTTCGAGTTACTATTCATGATTTGATGGCAAAAATTCAGTTAGGAGGAGCGGGTAGGCACCATTTATGTAGAACATAGTTGGATATTTTTCACCAAAGATTCATTTATGATCAGAAATTGGGGCGAACAGTCAGATTTTCATTTAGGACCAAGCAGTGTATTTCGTTTCCCAGATTCTTACATGGAAGATCATGAGGAAATGACACACAAACGAAGTTCTGGCACCGATAGTATCATTAGCTGCATAGTGCAAGAAGGGAGTTCAATATAATTGGGCGAAGTATCGATGCAAGGAGTTCTTTGCAAACTTCCATGAAGCTCAGGAGGAGAGAAAGTCATTCCATTATGCATGGCTCATGTTGTCTATTATTTTAGTAGCTTGGACATTTCCAGAGGAAATTTAGTTTTCCCCACAGCTAGAAGACTTACTAGAGGCAATGAAGTTCACTTCACTATGGTCGACAAAGGATCTAGAGAGGATAAAGGAATAAAATTTTTTCTGCATTTCAATGGAGATGGACCTAAGGATAGTTATCAGATAGCAGCCAAGGTTGTCCCCAACCTTTTTTCAGAAATTGACATCCATCGCGGAGTTCAAGGCCGATTTCCACAATGTTTCAATCAGGGCATGAGAGGACCTAAAGCACATATGGCACAAGCTGCCATACTTAGTATCTACAACGGATGTGCAGGAGATCGTGGGTAGTTGGCCAACAAAGTGGCATGAAACTGTGTAGTTTGCGGTAGGTACCAGTAAGGGTGCTAATAGCTCTGCTGTGTAATCGACTGTTGCGAAGAAGTGAAAATAGGCAGCACAAAAGGCAATGAGGGCTCTGGCTGAGAAAAAGAAGAAAGAAGCCATTGAAAAGGTAGCTGCGGATAAAGAACGTGGTACGAAGGAATGCACTGAGAAAGAGTGTGCTATAAAAGAGCATGCTGAGAAAGAAAACACAAATATAGAAGAAGTCGAGGAATCAACTTTTCAGCATACAGATGAGCAGGAACTATCATGGCATGAAGGAGGTAGTGGAGAGGAGCAGAGCACTCCCTTCACAGTAAAAAAGTGTAGAAAGGAGTAGATTGTTGGGCCTCAAAAGAAGCATAAATCCAATAAATTGACATGCATCAACCCAATGGTCCTTACAGAAGGGGCTCTTGATGAGATCAGGGACAAGGTCAGAGACACACCCACAAAGTTGTGGCAACAGTTTGAGCAACAGTACATGTAGACACTGGGGAGTGTCCAGAAGGATTTGCATAAGCTGCATATCTAGACTGATAAGATTTAGGCAAGTGTTGGGAAAGCGACAGGGGTGAAAGCGATCCTGGTGCAAGGGAGTGGAATAGTAGCAGAGCTAAAATGGACTCTAGACCTTAGATTCATATCTTTACTAGAAGGATCTATTCGCGCGGAGTAAGAGGAGGACCGCCCCATTCTAGGTATAGTGAAGGACATGGGAGTCAACTTGCTCGCACTTCTTGTTCAGACGCTCCATGCATTGCATCAAGGGGTTTAAAATGAGTTAAGGATTTGTTGAAGCCCCGAAGATCGGGTCTACAACAAGGGGGATACCCACCTGGTCTAGACCTTGGTTAGCATCTCCTTTTCCGTTTGAGATGGTGGGTCCAACTGGGGATAATGGGACCAGTTTCCAAATTTGTGTGTGTGTGTGTTGAGAATTGATATTTCCTTTCTAATAATTTCTAAGTAAAATTCTTTTATTCTAAATCTAATTTAACAACATGCAATTGTATTCTAATGAGCAGAAATATCTAATTCTAAAACTAACCCGGGATTTAATCTTTCAATTATGTGATCTAAAATAATTTCTAATAACAATTGGTAATAAATATCATTCAATCGCTATGAGAAAAGAATTCAATAAAGATGAACCGTTTCGTATAAAAAGTTGGCCGAAACAATTGTGAAAAGCATATCGCATCATAAGTCATTCACATATTAAGCATAAATAGAATAGCCATCACCGTACAAAAGTGCCAAATGATAACTTAAAAATTCAAGCATTCATATATAAATAACTGAACATAACTATCACTTAAACACATAAGTAGAAATCGTTAAGAGATAAAAGTACCATTGATAACAAGTTCTACTCATGAGCTTCAACGATAATGATTTATCTCTTCTTAATTCAACACCTACTAAGAGTACAAAAGTGAATTTTAGTAGCAGATATTAAACACAAATATCAATAAATCTTGTTCCATTCATTCATCGAAACCTCCTCTGAGGGTGCAGAAGTGCATGTTCTGAGGAAACGTTTTTGACAAATTTCAGGACCTTTCTCTAAATGCATGAGAAGGGTTGAAATACTACTAGCTAAATTCTAAAAACAGTTTATTACAAAAATATAGGAGGAGGTTTAAATCACCATCCTCATCTAAGGAAAAACTAAAACTAAAACTAAAACTAAAACTAAAACTAAAACTAAAAATAAAACTAAAACTGAATCTAGAAATTACTATCTATGTATATGTTCTCTGTGGTCGCAAGCATTCAACATTGGCTTGAGGAGAGTTGGTTGGCCGACCTCCGACTTTAGTTGCCCTACAAAAATAGAATTGGAAAGCACTGGCGCTATCTTCTTGGCAGAGTTAGTAAGGAATTTGAGAGTCATGCATTGACTATGTGGTTTAACCAAGTATTGCCAGTAAGAATCCCAATTCAACTTGATTAACCTCTTGATGGTCTCTGCTATTTATTTAGCCTTTTGCCTCCAGCTGGTTTGTAGATGCTGTGCATTTGGGAGAAATCCCGAAGTGGTCTCGGATATGAGATTTGCTCTGTGCAAGTTTTCATTGACACAGTCAATGACATTGTTTGCTACTGTGGCTACTTCTTCTGTTGCTTTTTTTGCCTTCCTGATTTGTGCATCCCACTTATTAAAAAGAATTTCCTTCTCGGATTCATTGATTCTAAGTGCACTTGCCTTTCTTCCTTCCTCTGATTCCTGCCAAGCCAAATAATCAAAAATTATTTTACCAATTAAATCATAATCATGTCACAAGTCCATGAATTGATTAGTGATTTTGTCGCTTATCTCACAATAGGAGCTCCATTGCGATATTCTTTGGCGTAATGTTTATTACTGTTGCAAGAGTTGGCCATTTAAGGCAATGGCTTCTGTGACAAACTCTGTAAGCTTGGGATCATCTTTATGCATCTCTTGCATAACCTGTAATTGATTCTATTTTTTGACCAAACTATTTTGATATCCCAGCTACATCTATTGAAAATCTTGCTGTAAATTTTCTAACTTCTCCTCTGCTTCGCGATTGGTATTGGCTTGCTGTAGCTATTGCTGCAAAATCTGTAGTTGTTCATCTTTATCCTTCAGCAAATGTTGTACCTCAAGTGCTTTATCAATGGTCGCAGAAGCATAGGCTCCTGCGATATGAGATAATTTAGTGATATTTTTAGTAGGGTCAGTGGTAGGATCTCGCCAAAGGACGTCTAACTACTTTTCCTTAGGTGAGAGTACGTTGTCCAATTTCCTTTTCTTTCTTTGCCTTCTTACCACTGCCTTATGTTGCAGACTATAAAATACATCTAGAGGAAGAATTTCCTCTATTTTGAGCATGATTTCAGAAGATGGGGTAATGGGAATATGCTCCATTTCTGGAGCATTGTTGACTGTTCTAATGACCATATCATTCACTATCTATACCTTATTCTCAGGTGTCTTTGTGCTCTACTCCTCAGTATTAATTAACTCATTGAATGTCTCCCATTCTTTATCCAGCTCAGTTCTTACTGGTGGTGGCTGGATGATGAGAGGGGGAAGATTTACCTGTGGAGTCATCAAGACCTGTTGTTCTGGGCACTCTTTATATTGGGCAGTATCTCTTACTGACCCTTCACTTTTATTATGGTCACTCTCAGCCATTTTAGAGAATTCTGGTGATTCTCTCCCAAATTTAGATCTCGACTTGTCTGTGCTTGAACTTCCACTTAGACTAAAACTAGGAGTTGGCTCCCTTATTGGTTCCAAGTGTAACTTATCCAAAGGGATGTTAGCTAGTCTCATTTCTCTATAATGTTTGAATTCTTGAAATTATGATGGGGAAAATTGAATTTGTATCGAGTGCAGAACTTGTTTTAGTGTGCATTTTTGTTGAAAGGTATCATCAAAAAGGTCGTCTTCTCTGGAAAATACTTTTATCTTGACAACATTAGTGAAATTATTAATGATATCATAGGGGTCAAATTGTCTCCCTGGAAATTTGAACAATCGTAGACATAACATATTGTCTACTTCTTTGAATGCATGTCCTAAATCAAATAGTGAAAAGGCCCCGCAGGCCACAAGAAACTGTGGCCAAATGGTCTTCTTTTTGTCCTTCAACTCTTTTCTCATACCTCCTACCCCGCAGGTCTGGTAGGCAATCTCTCGCGCCAATAATTTATCAGGGACATATAAGGGTAGAACATGAGGGGAAGCAATGCTTCCAAATACTCTGACATAGGTGAAGATTTCTTCTCCAAACCATCTTGCGACAGGGAGAATATCAACTTTTGCTTCGAGGGAAAACCTTGGAGCGTCCTATTATACAACATTTTGTGCAGAGGTAACATAACTCCATGACAAATTTTGTAAAAATGTGGAATAAACTTGGAATCCCATAATTCATTATGATAAATGTGAATGGGCAAAGGATTCTGAGTAGTCCACTTCCAACCCATTAAAGGAAACATGGAAACATAACAGATTGTATCCATAACATAAGTAGCTTAAATAGAAAGGAGGATAAATCCTCTGAGTAGTAGTTCTTTTGGACCGATAGTTCCAAATAGCTGTAGCTAAATCATCAGATTATATCTTAGCCCAATCCACAATAGTAGCATTAGTGGTTGCATCTACTAGGGGTAGCCATTTAGATGAAAACTTGTTGACGTCGGGCTTTCCAAAAAGTATACAAAGCATAGCAGTAGCAAAGCAATACGGGGAAGAGAGAGAACCAGTATTGTACATACCATGTTTATCCTTTTTTAGTGGTTCTTCCCTTTCCAACCAGTCCTTGGTGCATTCCACCAAATTCTCGTTTTCCTTAGAGAAGTTCTCCATGAACTTCTTATTTTAGGTTACTTGTGGCTCTGGTAGATGATACATGAGCCTTAAATCTTGTGCAGTGAATGACCCAATGAGTTCTTGGCTCTGTGTCTTGAATTGTCTGTCTGTTATATTAGCACTATCTAGTACCCATTTGATCATGTCTGTATATGGAAGAATCTTGGGTCTCGCCGCTATCTGGTGCAAGAATGAACATGCAAGTTCTGTACTTGATGGCTCAGACGACCTGCATGAGTCTGCAGTTGTTGTAACCTCCATTACCCTGGGATTTTCTTCCTCGAGTAGACTATACATGCCTTCCCAAGTAGTGATGCTGACATCTCTGTTACAGGTGGTGTCTGTGTATAAGGGCATAATTTCTTTGTCTTCAGAAATCAAAGCTTTTCCCTTCTTCCCCATAACACTGCTATGTATACCTTTCTACTTTCCGCTCCTGCAATTTACAAACAAGGAAAGAGTAATGATAAGAATAAGGTGATGAGAAAGCTTTAAATGCCGAAATCATATAAAATATACCACCCTACATGAAATGACCTTTTGATCAGATCGAAACCTTATCTCATTAATGATCATCAACTAACTTATTAAATTAACATTAATGCGCATAAATTGACATTGGATTACGAAAAACGTTTTTGAACAATGTGTCCTACAGATCTGCGATAAAGCGATTTTGCGATTTTCTTCGCAATATCGCAGATTGCAATATCACTAATCCGTTGTGTTTTGACAATCATTCATTACCATGTGTTTCTGCGAAATGCGATTAGTGAGATGTGTTATCGCATATCGCTGGTTTGAGGTATTTCACCTTGAGTGATACTTGAGGTATATGAAAACTGCGATGCGTGATGAGCTTCTTCGGTGTGCGATATTGCATCGCGATTTCACAATCTTAGGAGTTTTCTTATACGATGTAATTATTACCTTTTTTGCGATGCGTTTCTTTATTATTGAGAGAATGATTTTGTTCGAACTCATCATAAAAATTAAGTCCTTTTGGATTTTTGCAGGTATTCTCCTAAGTTTATGATAGTAAGATTTATTCAAAAAGGGAATACAAGTTCTAATTTACTTTTATTTTTTAGATGAAGGGTCCCCACTTATCTAGTATTGGTAATAAAACTAAAATAAGAAGGGGGGTTGTTGTTGGCCACAACAATTGGCGATTCACTTGGAAGGACCAGTTATCTTTGATTTTCTTTTGAATTTTCTAGACTTCCAAAATAGAAGGGTTTTTTGGAAAATCAAACTTTATTATAGAAAGATAAAGTATATCATGCTTTCAGCTGTTAATGCTAGTTTGTTTATTCCATGTTAACTTTGATTATTTACTTCCTAAATCTAGTCATGCTATTTACATCAGCCACTACTTGGTTTTTAAAGATAAAAACAAAGTCTCCTCTGTAAATCAGTTTTAAATATGCTCATTTGTCATAGGTAGAGCCTCTGTTGTCAACAGGTGTTTATAGCCTTGACATGGTTACCTGTTGTTATCGGGAAAACTAGTGTCTATTTAAAACTGCTAGTCCCACTAATATGGGTAGCTATCTTAGAAACAAACAAACTAAAGTCACTTGCGTTTTCCTTTACGAGAGATAGACAAGAAAGAAGCATAGAGTACCAACCTCAATATTTCGCTTGGTTCCTTGCTTGTTTCTTTTCCCCTTTGATAGAATCTCGTCGTTCCTTCCTTACTTGTCCCGCTTCAGATAGCACCTGTAAAGTCAAAGCAGCGTAATACCATCAAAGAATAGAGATCTATCATTGTAAACAACATAGGATCAGATACATATTGACCATACACATGCATACATGAACACAATATTCAGAGATATACAAGAATATGGAGGAAAACTCAAATTGCTTTATTGATAGAAGTAGTAGAATAGAGAATTACAACCACTTGGTTTGACCCAGTGCCATCCTCCCAGCATGAAAGCCCTCTTCACCTCATACAAAGCAAGATCACCCAACAATGTCTTCAAAGAAAAGCCAACAACACTTCCTTGCTAATTACAAAATTCCAGCCTTTGGATCTCTGGGATGAGGGATACATA
Source organism: Pinus tabuliformis (assembly GCA_031772625.1). NCBI lineage: Eukaryota > Viridiplantae > Streptophyta > Pinopsida > Pinales > Pinaceae > Pinus > Pinus tabuliformis. The sequence goes on along the minus strand of CM062817.1, from coordinate 1,954,539,376 downwards.
TATAGATGTTTGTAGGGGGGTGAGTCAGCTTATAGGATTTTGATTAGTGTCATCTCTCTGATATTTCTTGGTTCCACTTGGAGATTTCATGATCTCTTACTCATCCCTGGGCGAATTCAGAGAGGCAAGTGTCATAGGAGAAGTTTTTGGAAGATTCCATGATCATCCACCTTGCAAACTGTCTCTGCCATTTGTCTACTCTCACCCATCATACCCCATAGAAGGGCTTTTCAGTATGCATCATTAGGTGAGATGAATCGCACTTTGACCATGGAGCAGGTAAGATGGTCCAGTTTGGACCAGTTCTGAGTAGTTTTTCATGGAGAATTTCTAGGAGATGATGTAATCGGATGACCTTGCTCATTTAGGGTATGAAACAACACTTTAAAGGACTTAGAAGCCCTTGGTTTATGGACATGTATGATTGGGGTTGCAGTGCCAAAATATGTCTATAACAGTTTCCCCCTAAAGCATGAGGTCGTAAATCTTTTTGATGTCGGGTGAAATGATTTATAATGAGGATCTGAGGTTTTTTGAACTGGAAGGTGACCTGTAATAAGATACAATACAATACATTAACTTCATAATATTTTCATGATCTAGATGAGGCAGGCATTCCCATGCTTAGCTTTATAAATTCATTTTCATGTACATAGGACAGACAACCGTTTGTTTAATAGACTGATGATTCTGTTAGAGCCATCATCCTTTGATTTGGATAATTATCTATGCAACAATTATGTACATTTTTTGTCTTTATTTTCCTAAATATATCACAGCTCGGATGGATGAAACTAGATCCGAGGTTTTCAAAACTCGTTCAATCTTTTCCCGAAGTACAAGTCAATCCATGTGAAAAGATGTTCTGATGTTGAACATGGAAAGACATCGCCTGATTACCAGCCAATGATGTAAGCTATTAATAGGTGCGAGAGGAATCACCGATGATGATGATGACCCTCAAGTTACTATAGTACAATTCACGTGGTGTGAATGCATGAGTCGATGTCGAACACCACGAAAAATCTTTCGGTCGAAGGTCATTAGTGTAAACCTGTCGCTGGAAGTGAGAAACTTGCCATTGAGGCATGCAAGCTTCAAAGTAGTGAAAGTGTTGTTCCTAGGTCAACTTCTTGGATAATGAACTGGTGTCGATAAGAAGTGACCCATCGTAGGAGGGTACTAATGGATCCCACATCTACGACACGGAATGGTGCAAATGATTTTGTGGAGGTGAAAACGGTCTAATGATACCAGGTTCAGGGTGGCGGTTATGAAAGAATGAAGCGCGAAGGTATTGCAGCGGATGAGACACAAGCTGGGTAGGTGAATTATCTAAGCGACTTCTCTTGAACATATCGGCGACACTGAAATGGATTGGTAGCGTTAACCCCAAAAGTGGATGGTACAGTGGACCAATGGTAATATGACCGGTGAACGGAATAACCCAACCTGACTCAATCATGGTGATGGAGTGAAAGTGTCATGTTCAAGAGTGACCTGCTACCAATAAAGTTTCTTCAAGTTTTCTCCCAATTTTCCCCAGTCATTTTTGACCAGTACCTCTTTATTTTTGTCAATCTTGAGGAGGATAACATATGCTTGTTCTATAATTCACCCTTCGGGAAAACCCGTTGCTATGTTTTAACGAGCCTAGCGACAGTGAAACTCGCTCTTGTTTTAATGGACAAGTTTTTCGCTATTGTTTTAACGAGTTTAATGACAAGGATAACTCGGTTCTTTCCAATTTTAGAGAATTTGAAAAGAGACGGAAAGGAGACTCCAATATTCCTTTTTCGTAATATAATCCTTTAAGTACAAAAAAGTATAAAATAATGCGAAAGGGATGACTTTTCGATAGTTTTAATGAGATGAACAAGACAAACGCTCGATCTTTTTGTGTAATAACCCCTCAGGTCCAAAAAGATTAAAATCTAGAGGGATGGCACTTCCAATCAGTTTAACGAGCTGGAGAGGCCAATTGCTCGGCAATCTTTTCATATTTTACGAGTCAGATGAAAAGAGCTTAAAGGAGACTCATTTTTTGAGGAATGAGTGATGTTTTCGGATAACAGCTGGTTCTAGATAATGTTTGGAAATTTTCAATCATGGCAGTGTAAAGAAGGTGGCTAATAGGATCGCTCATCGCAGTTGTTCCTCAACAGGGGTAAACAATCAAATGGAGGCATATGATCAGCCAAAAAAGAGTGGAGGTGATGGTAAGAACATGACCAAGGCTCAAAAGTTGATAATAATGCAATCAAAATGGTTATTTGCCGGAGGTGGGTTCATTTTTTAATGAGCTTAAACTCTGGTGGAACATATGCTCATTGCTAGGTTTATTTTTTAACGAGCTTGAACTTCGCGTAAAACTGCTCGTGCCAGTCGTATAATAAGGATGTCTCATTGATAGGTTCATTTTTTAGGGAGCTTGCACCATTCAAAATTTTTCTCTAAAGCCTTTTGTATGTAGGCTAGGAATGACCAACTACTGTCCTAGGGGTTAAAGAACTACTAAGGTTAGGTAGGATAGCTTCTCGGTGGGAAACATCTCCTTTACTTTGCCGTTTCCGTTGGTCCAGACAAAGGTGAATGGTTGATCAGACCAATCACCTAACTTAAGCAGTTGAAGTTAGCAAAACTATGGGGTTAGAGTTACGATAGTTTCTTTTCACTTGTGTACAAAAGGTTTTCTTGCCCCTAGGTATAGCGAAGTAGAGTTTCCAGGTTACCCTCCAATTTGCAGACAAAACACTTGTTCTGTCGGGAAAGGCATACCTTCTGACTGAGGTATATTATCCCGGTCTAATCCCATTTTCCTAAAAAGATGGGTGTGTCAGACTGGTCATATATCCCCCGCGGAAACCTACCCTATACCTGAAGCTTTTCTGCCAAAGCAGACCAGGGTGCATGCTCTCTGGGTTTCAATCACAACCACCAAATCACTCGCGCTCATCAGGTGGATGGACTGGAGATTGATGAGACATTCCTTGCGCAAAAATACCTGTTAGGGATGGCATTTGACTATTAGCTATGTGTGAACTGAGGAATGAAAGCTGGTCTACAAGCTGGACCACTCTACCTTCATGCGGAAAACACATCACTCAAACGAGTGAGGAAACAATAGCTCCCATGCTATAAATGTAGTCACGCCCAAGGAGTATATTGTAATCTAAAGGTACATGGACTACCATCACGTTCAGATAAATTTTTTTTCTTCTCAAAGTTATAGGCAAATTTGGAAGGATCCCTAACAGTCGACTAGTTCCTTTGTCGAAGCCTGTCATATTTCGCATCTCAGAAAAAAGCGATGGTGAACCAAGCGCTTTCCAAGCAGTTGAGGAAAGGATACTCATAGAAGCCCCTTCATCTATGATGGTACCAACCATGACCATTCTGTAAGTTTGCACTATAATTCGGAATGGCACATTAGACAGTATATGGGATCTGCCTAGTAGATTCCAATCGAAGGAAACAACTAGGTTGCTTGGAGGTGGGACCGAATAAACAACCGGATGCATCTCTGACGAACTTCCTTCCTACGGTAAAGGAACGGGTAGATTTTCCCCATATTCATTGGATTCTGTGCTTATGAAAAGAATTTGAATGGTGTCGTTCTCATTCTCTTTCGTGACTGTATCATCTGAAGGTAAATCCTCTGAAGACAAGATGGGGTTGACTTCCATCTCGACCTGTTGACTTTGGTTCGATGTGGACTTAGAGGGTTCATCTTCAATGATAGGTGCTTTGACTGACAACAAAGGTGTGTCAGTCGTATTTTCAACTAGCAATGGACTTGGCAAGAGTTTCTTGTATCCAGGAGGAAGTCGCTGCAATGATGCAGGATGGTTATCCAAGATTCTTTTAGCTTCATCCCGGAAGGGACAACGGTGGAGGGCATGATCGCCTTCACCTAGTCTACAAGGAAATTTAGATTTTCCTTTCTGTCCTGTGACTTTGTTTTCACTATTTGACGGTGTACTCTCAACATGATCATCAGAGGTTGACGACACCGGATTGTGCAAGCGGGGAGACCAGTCCCTTCAGATCTGTGGGATGTAAGGACAATCTCGATGACAGTGGTCCAGTTTGTAGATGACACATGAAGATTTAGATTTGGATGGTGCAGTGTGTGGATTTTCGCTAGATGATGCACAGGTGCCCCTTTTCACTGTTGGCTCCTTCTTCTTTTTCTCCTTCCCTTTCTTCTTCTTCTCAGTTACTTGGTTTTTAGTTTTACTAGCTTCACCAAGTGAAGAGGAAGAAGGAGATGGAGAAACAAATGAAGTAGAAGGTTGGGGGGTAACTATAGTATCATCTAGTTGCTGATTTGATTGCTCAGGAATCATGGTGCTTTGAATGACAAAGGTCAAGAAAAGCCATACTGGTAGGCCAATTGTCAATCCTGGGAGGGACAATGTCGCCATATGAGGTGCACCAACATCTCCCCAAGAGGAGAAAGGACTAGGATTTCCCCCAAGGGGAAATACTTGGTTGGTGGGCTCCATTTTCTCAACCCAAGATCAACGAGGGAATAGTGATGTTATTCCGTTTAAAATAAATTTTAGACGCTTTGACACAACTTGCTTTTTCACTTTTTAAGAGTCGAGAAAAAGCTAAAGATGACTCTAGTCGCCTTCGATTTTTAATGAGCCTGAAGTGACAAGTTCTCAGATGGAACTTTTCGTTTAAGGAGTCTAAAAAGGAATGAAAGAGTCTACTCTGGAAATCTAGACAGAGGGATTACCAAACCAATCACAAAACTGTAGAATACTTTTTACAGTACGACAATCAATCTTCCGGAATGTTGTGTTCAGTGCATTGCGATTGATAGGGTAGCAGACATGGCTTCCTAAGGATAAAGGATATAGCCTATTGTGGTCTCCCATTATATACTCAATGGTACGTGGGAGCAAGTCCGTACTGGCACTCATCTCAAAGAGGAGGAATCACCCAACCTACGATGAAAGCGACAGTTACCAGGGTTTACAATGCCAGAATACGTCTCTAGCCTAGACTTCTAGATGTTGTGCGTTAGGTTCCAAAGCGTTTTTATGTTCATTGAATTTATTTTATAGTTGATCTTTCTTAAGAAGTTTACCTTTAAGGTTCACCGTGTGATGTAGATATACAACTCCTAAATATGCAATCTAAGATGATAAACAATTGTTTACTCTTCTTTGCTGCAATGAAAACCATAGCTACTAAGGAAAGAGAAATGAAATCCTTTCAACATATAGTAGAGAGCACACACTAGATGCACTGTCCAAAATCAAAATCAAAAAGCAGTTTAAATGCAAATGCACGTGCATGTATTTTTTTTCTGCTTTCTTAATGTGTGAATTACAAAAAGAATGCTAAATACAAATCTGAATCACCTCTTCTTTCAAAGCGACAGTACTAACAATTTTCTTTTCAAAAAATGAGAGGAAGGCAAGATGACACTTGGCGATTTTGAATTGAAAATTGATTTTGACACTTGAAATACTATAAATTCAGATCAAATACAGGAGTAACAGTGTAATCGACTATCAAAAAGAGAAGGATTTTTTTTTTACTGAAACTGACAATTGCGACACTTTCTAATCAAAAGACAATAGTTCGATTAAGCTACTATTTTGTAAATGAGAACTGTGAATGGCGAAAAATACATAAAAAAATTCACAAATCTTTGTACAATGGAGCCTGAATGATGCAAAGGAAGGGGGTTTCAACAATGGTCTACTGATCATAGACAACAAAACTCCTGAATAAAACTGAAGAAAGTGAAGAAAAAACCAAAATCTGGAGGCAGAAACAGTCTTACCTGATCATCACACCTGTAACACAGGGAAACAGGGATGCATATCACTTATTTCACATGGGAGGTGCGATGCATCTAGTCTGCCTAAAGGAGAGGATGCGATGGACTAGGAACGAGACTTTAACTTGGTTTTTGGTCACAGTTTGCAGTTTAGTTCAGGGATTTAGGCTGAGCTAACGATAGTCAGTAAATACAAAGTATAGGGCTGATCTAATGAGGTTACTTGAGCTACCTCTAGGGCCTTTAGGATGTTTGCAAGTCAGTTGTTCAGTTCATAAACAAACCTAGAGATTGACTGAAGTAGCGTTGATCTACTTTGCACTTGCATAGTAAATGCTGTTAGAAGGCTAGCTGGCTTGACTTGAGGCTCCGTTTGTGGTTTATGAATAAAAAAAATAGAGACAAGCAATCAAACTAATCGCTTCCCAGCGGAGTCGCCATTTTGTTATCAGGAAAACTAGTGTCTATTCAGAACTGCTAGTCCCACTAAGATGGATAACTATCTTAGAAACAAACAAACTAAAGTCACTTGCATTTTCCTTTACGAGAGATAGACGAAAAAGAAGCAGAGAGTACCAACCTCAGTCTTTTGCTTGGCTCCTTGCTTGTTTCTTTTCCCCTTTTACAGAATCTCGCCGCTCCTTCCTTACTTGTCCCTCTTCAGAGAGAACCTGTAAAGTCAAAGCAACATAATGCCATCAAATCATAGAGATCTATCACTGTAAACAACATAGGATCAGATATATATTGACCATACAAATGCATACATCAACACAATATTCGGAGATATACAAGAATATGGAGGAAAACTCAAATTTCCTTATTGATAGAAGTAGTAGAAGAGAGAATTACAACCACTTGGTCTGACCCAGCGCCATCCTCTCAACATGAAAGCCCTCTTCACCTCATACAAAGCAAGATCACCCAATAATGTCTTCAAAGAGAAACCAACAACACTTCCTTGCTAATTACAAATTCCAGCCTTTGGATTTCTGGGATGAGGGATCCATATATAGATGTTTGCAGGGGGGTGAGTTAGCTTCTGGGATTTTGATTAGTGTCATCTCTCTGATAGTTCTTGGTTCCACTTGGAGATTTCATGATCTCTTACTCATCCCTGGGCGAATTCAGAGAGGCAAGTGTCAGAGGAGAAGTTTCTGGAAGATTCCATGATCATCCACCGTGCAAATTGTCTCTGCCATTTGTCTACTCTCGCCCATCACACCCCATAGAAGGGCTTTTGAGTATGCATCGCACCCCCTGTGTGCATTAGGTGAGATGCATCACACTTTGACCATGGAGCAAGTGAGATGGTCTAGTTTTAACCATTTTTGTGTAGTTTTTAATGGAGAACTTCTGGGAGATGATGTAATCAGCTGACCTTGCTCCTTTAGGGTATGAAACAACACTTTCAGGGACTTAGAAGCCCTTGGTTTATGGACATGTATGATTGGGGTTGCAGTGCCAAAATATGTCTATAACACCTGTTACCCAGCAATGATCTTGTATCCTACTTGGAGAAATATATGATTTTCAAAGGGAAATCCATATGCACACTAATTGCTTTTATTTTCTTTTAATTCTTAAAGAACAATGCCTTGGTTTGGTAGCCAAATTATGACAGTGTTACTCACTTGATTTCTAACTTTGTTGAATAAGATGGCTTGTGATGAGACCCCTTGTCTTTTGATTGCAATAATCTTGAGTCATTGCCCTGTTGTGGTATGCAGTTTTGGAAAAGTCAGCAAGCTATAATATCTATGATCATGATAAGTCAGCTCGTGATGAGACCTCTTATTCTTTAAGTTTAAAGTGTATCACTAGATTATTCCTTGAAGCTCGTAATTCTCTAGGTGGGAAGGAAGTCATTGGTTCCTTAAGAATAGCTCTGGATGACAATTGTAGAGTTTTTGGAAAGATGTTTTCTACAAAGAATCCTTGTTTTTGTTATTGATGCTTTTCATTGACTGATATAAAAAAAATTCCCACTAAAGGTTTCTTTTTATCAAAATTCACAAGGTTGAACCTAGTATCACTTCCAAGCTTATAGCCTTTGACTATAGCTTTCAATAGTAATGACCAGTTTTCCAAATCAATTCTATTTACACAAGTGAAAAAAAACAAAATCTAAAAGAAATACTAGTCTTTTTCGTGAATTCCAAACGTAACCATTTACAACTGGTTTTATTATTAAAATAAAAGGAAAAACTAATTTACAAAAATAGAAAAATGATCTTCTATGGAAAGTATTTTTTTAGGATCTACCCATTAACAAGTAAATATTCTCTTTTCCCTGCTAAATTCTGCAACTTAAAAGTGGATGGACCTATGATTTCCACAATTTGGAACGGGCCAAGCCACATTCGTTGGAATTTCGTATGTTTGCCTTTTTCTTCATGAGCCTTATCCCATTTTAAAACTAAATCTCCAATTTGAAAGTCCTTTCTGGATACCATGTTTGAATCAAAAGAAGCTTTTACTAATGCTTGATGATGAGCATGAGTTATTTTAGCCCGTTCTCGTTGTTCTTCTAGCTTAAGAATTTGCAGTTGTCTTAGCTCTAAGGATGAAGTTGGTGTTTCATCAATAAATTGAACTATGGCCAAAGAGGGAATTGCTAGATGAGTTGGGAGAAACACTTCTTTCCCATAAATTAAATTAAAGGGAGAAGTGCCAATGGCAGCTTTCTGCGTTATTCGGTCTGCCCATAGAACATACATCAAAGATTTGTGCCAATTCTTATGATTTTGATCGATGGTTCGCTTAATGATTCTGATTAAGTTTTTATTTGTTGATTCAGCTAACCCGTTCCCCTGTGGGTAATATTAGTAGATTATTTAAGTTTAAAACCTCTTTTGAGCACAAATTAAGTCATAGCATTGCCAAAAAAATACGATGCATTATCAAACATTAAAGTAGAGGGTAAACCAAACATGGTGATTATGAACTGATCTATGAAATTGATGATGTGTTTAGCATTAGCTGTTTTGAGAGGAACAAATTCTACCCATTTAGTAAAATAATCTGTAGCTGTAAGGACATACCTATGATGTTTGGAAGAGTGAGGAACAATCTCAACTATTATATCCAATCCCCATTGATCAAAGGGTTGATCGATATTGACTAGTTGCAAAGGCAATGTCGGTTTCTTTTGTCTTCCAGCAGCAGTTTTACAAACTTGATATTTCCTTACATAGCTATGCACATCTATAAATAGTGTAGGCCAATAGTACCCTGGTGCAAGATCTTATGTGCTGTAGCATCTCCAGCATAATGTCCACCTGTCAGTCCATCATGGAGTTCTTGCAACACTTTTTGAGCTTTAGATTTCTCGAGACATCGAAGGAGAAAAGAATCATAATTCATCCCATGAAGTACATCGTTTACAAGTTGATATTGCTTAGCCTTCAATCTTAGGGCTCTTTTCTTTGTATAGTCCAGGTTTGAAGGAGCATATCCATTCTTTAGATAAAATATGATATCAGCATATAATGATTCAATATCGTTTAGGCTTACCTCATACATTTGTACTTCTGAAGATGGTATTTCAGAAATAAGCGATGCTACGACCAGCATTTTGCAAAAGCCTTGACCTTTTACAATATTTTCCTGTCTAATTTTAGTGTCGTATTATTGTAAGGCTGTAACCCAATTAGCTCTTTTCTCACCCACGTCTTTCTATACTAAGAGATTTCTTACTGTTGGAAATGGTAGTATGATATTTGTATTGGTTTTAAGCAGGAAGGGTTTGAAGTGCTTAATCACTTTGAAAACAACATACGCTTGTTTCTCGACATCAGAATAATTTAATTCGGCCCCTTGTAGATTTGAATTGAAAAAGGAAATTGGGGTTTCCGCCTTGTCTTGATTTTCTTGAGTGAGTATCGCAACATATGATCTATTAGAGGCAAATGTATACAAAATGAAAGGATCGAAAAAATTTGGAGTTGCTAAGGATGGGGTGTTTACAATCGCTTACTTAATCAAATTGAATGCTTCATATTCCTCTTGGCCCCATTTGAAGATTGAATTGTTTTTAATCATTGGTTGTAAGGGAGATACAACCACTGAGAAGTCTGGAACAAACCTCTTAACAAAATTAATTTGGCCAAGGAAGGATTGCATGGCTTTCTTGTTGTGAGGCAAGGGTATTTCAGAAATCTCCTTAATTCTATCGGGATCAATATGGATTCTAGATTTTGACACTATAAATCCAAGCAGTTTTCCTTCACTTAATGCAAAAAAGGACTTTTTTGGATTAAGTGAAATCCCATACCTTTGGAAACGTTAGAAGATCTGCTTTAAGTCTCTGAGATGATTACCACGTTTCTTAGAGTATACAGTTATATCATCCAAGTAGATTACTACTGATTTGTTTACTAATCCCTTAAATGAGATGTCCATGGCCCTTTGAAATGTGGCACCAGCGATGATCATACCAAAAGGCATCTTTTGATATGTGTAAGTACCCCATTTGGTTTTGAACGTAGTTTTTAATTGATCGTCGGGATGGACCAAAACTTGGTTGTAGCCAAAGAAACCATCCAAAAAGGACATTAATTCTGATCTTGCAACTGCTTGCAATATTTGCTCCATGGGAGGCAGGGGAAAGTTATCCTTTTGGCAGGCTTTGTTAAGGTTTCGAAAGTCAATACAAATTCTAATGTCTCCATTTTTCTTTCTGACAGGAACTAAGTTGGAAACCCATCTAGAATGTCGAACGGGAAAAATAATTTTGGCTTTCAATAATTTGTTGAGCTCAGACTTAATCTGGTTTTCCAGATTAGGATGGAACTTCCTCAACTTTCGCTGGACGGGTTTTTCATCGGTTATCATTGGGATAGTATGCTGAATGATATAAGTGTCGTAAGTCTTTAGATCATTGTAGTTCCAGGCAAAGACACTTTTGTATTGTTTCAGGAGGTGAACATAAGCTAATATTTCTTCTTTCGTTAGGCCAAGACCTAGGTTGATATTCTATGGCTTGGTATCAGTTCCTAGATTTACTAATTCATAGTTCAGGGTTGAGCTCTGAAGTTTTGAATTGGTACATCTCTTGAATCGGTCTTTCAAATCATATAGGTCTTCCAAATTGATCACTGATTTTGGCATAGCATTATTAGTGCTTTCTTGTTGTAAATGTTTGTCATGTTGGTCATCATCAATTATTTGATTATTGTAAGATCCCTTTGATGTGAGGAAGCTTACAATATCAGGATCATCGTTGAAAATTCTCCAATTTGTAACATTATCAGGAATTGGTGGTCTAAAGATTAATTTGATTGAGAATCTGTCTGGGCTATAGTCTTATGAGGAAATGAGCTTGGAAGCTATGTTTTCCAAGAGGTCAGCACTAGCATTTTTGGGTCTGGGAATTGGTGAAATATTGAATGCTATAAAATGTTTAGTTAGATCTTGCACTAAAGATTGATAATGCTTTAAATGACCTGATAGGCCATGTATAGTATTTTGTACCTGCCTAATAACAATTTCAGAATCTCCAAAGACTTGTAGATACTTGATATCTAATCCGATTGCCTTGTATAATCCTTGGACTAAAGCCTCGTACTCTGCAGTGTTATTGGTGCAATCGAACTCGAGTCTACAAGTTAGCATAGTTTTGTTTCTCTCTGGACTAACTAATACGCATCCTGCTCCTAATCCATCATTAGACTTAGAACCGTCAAAAAATAACTTCCAAAATAAAGATTTATTTACAGGACTATCTATAAAATTAACACATTTAGAACTATCTATTTCAGGAAAGTTTTCTACTTGAGACAAAATAGAATGTTCTAAGTAAGGTGAAGTATGAGAATTAAAATTTCCTAAGAAAGAATCAACAGAATAGTTGCCAATTATATTGTTGTTGCATGCTATAGGTTCATTTTCTCCTTCCAATTCTGTTACTATGTATTTTTGATGTCTTTCTCACTCAACCTTTATCTGATTCGGTTTACCATTGTAAGGGAGCCACATATGTGACCAATCGGTAGCAAAGTATCCATGAAGCTTTTCAGACCAATCCCTACTAAGAATTACGCCATAAAATTCTATAATGTTCGCAACTAGAATATCAATAACTTGACATACCTTTGGATTTGATGACAACCTTATGGTCACTTGATTTAGTTCACCGATCACTTTAACCTGTGACCGGTCCAGCTAAACTATGCATATTGTAGACTTTTGCGGTTGAACGTTCAAATTTGCACATATTGATTTAGGTAAGATATTAGATGAAGCTCCTAAATCTACTAAACAATTATGCAAGTTTTTGTTGAAAACTTCAATATTAAGAAGAAATGGGGGAGTGTGAAATCTTGACCTTCCTCCAATTAAAGTGATATCGTTTGGATCAACTTTATTAATCACATTAGTTGGAGGTCTTCCCATCTCATGAGAAGATTGTGAGATTACAACGGCGAGCAGAGGTGCAACAAGTATCGTGTGTAACTCTTTCAAAAGGAGCTTTTGTAGATGTTTTAATTTGCTCAATTCATGAAAGGTAATGTTAGCCCTAGTCTTCTTCATGTCTTCTATGATATTATACTCCATCTCATCAGGAACAATGAAGGTTTTGGATGGAGTTGGTGAATCGGATTGGACTGGGCTTGTTTGAGTCGCTTTGGGTGACGTTTTTTTACCTGCGACTTTATCTTTAGATATCGAGCTTGTGCTCTTCTGTTTAGGAGTTGGTTGTGGAGGATCAAATTGATTTCTACTTCTGGTACTAACTAGTGATGCCTTTTGATCGTCTTCATCAGGAAGAATGAAGTCCCACATTCCTTGCACTTCTACAACTTCTTCTTCATCAGTGGGCTCTTCATTAGAAACTTCCTCTTCTTCTTCTTATGATTCTACATTTGTAATAGAATTGGGAGGCTTTGAATCAGTTGAAGGATTTCTTCTGTAAGGATTGTAAGGCTTTTTAGAAGAAGTCTCTACTACTTGTTTCTTAATATCAACCATCTCGTTAGACATGGTTTTCAAAACTTTCTGCAATCCTTCTAAATCAAATGGATCTTTTGGTTGTTTTTTCTTGGGATCTTCTTTAAAAGTAACCTTCTTAGATTTTCATTCATCAACAACGCTTTTCTTCTCTAAGGCTATGATATGTTTCTCTACCGCTATTGCTTCTTTCATATTATTAGCCAAAGTTGTTTTGGTAGCCCTATCGACAAAGATCGCTATGTTTGATGGTAGAGAAGATATGTACCATTCACTTCGAAATTCTTCTCTAGGCTTGGAAGCGGCAGGAATTTTATTCAAAAGTTTATTGAGACATGAGTTAAATTAATTAATAGGTTCTCTTGATTGAGTCTTAAGATTCGACAGGTCATTGATCAATGTCGCAGTAGACCTATCATCACCGAACTTAGTCAAGAATTTCTCTTGGAAAATATCCCAACTAGTGATAGATCGGGATGGTAATGAAAAATACCAGGATTTGGCTGCTCCTTACAAAGTGTAAGGGAAGAGCTGGAAAACAATATCTTCATTAGTAACTCCATTGAGATTTATAGATAACATAAAGTTGTTGATGTGTTCTTCTGCTAGCATGCCTGCTTCAGGATTAAACTTAGGCAGCCATTTTTCAGGATGGGTCGGTAATTGACTCAAGGGTGTAGGCATTAAGACTGCCCCTAGGTTATGACATGGGTTTTGGGCCATCGTTGAACTACTAACAGAAGAAAGCACAAAAGATGTTCCTTGCGGTTGGGAAGATGATGATATTACAGTTCCAGATGATTGTGAAGGAGATGTTGAAGTTCCAGTAATGTGTTGGACAATAATTTGAAGTGGAGGAGTGGATGGTTGACTTCGCAGTGGAGAGGTCAAGATGGATGATGATGATGAAAGAGTCTTGCTATCAGACCCTTTAGGTGATTTCCTTGCTCTTTTCCTTTTAGGTAGAGGTAATTCAGCTGGTTCGATACCAAACTTTTCACTCTGCAATCTGGTAAGAGGATGAGAAGGGTTATATTTCAAAGTCACACTACCTTGAGATATTTCAGATTTATGGGGTGATATAGAAAATCCTTGAAGTTTATGGATCAAAGATTCAACTTCATGAGGTTCAATAGTCGATTTCTATGAAATTTTTGGGTTTGTGGCAGTGGTTGTTGTTTTATCAACTTCTCGCTCAAGATTTAAAGATTCTAAGTGTGATGGAGAAGTCGGGGGAGATGTTGAGGGTGATTTACTCTCAGAATGGTATTTAGATTTAGATTTACTAGCCATTCATAGTTCAGGCGCTCCTTCTAGTGCCAAATATGTTGAAGCCCCGAAAAGCGGGTCTACAACAAGGGGGATACCCACCTGGTCTAGACCTTGGTTAGCAACTCCTTTTCCATTTTGGATGGTGGGTCTGATTGGGGATAATGGGACCATTTTTCCAGATTGTGTGTGTGTTGAGAATTGATATTTCCTTTCTAATAATTTCTAAGTAAAATTCTCTTATTCTAAATCTAATTTAACAACATGCAATTGTATTCTAATGAACATAAATATCTAATTCTAAAAATAACCCGAGATTTAATCTTTCAATTATGTGATCTAAAATAATTTCTAATAGCAATTGGTAATAAAGATCATTCAATCGCTATGAGAAAAGAATTCAATAAAGATGAACAGTTTCGTATAAAAATTTATCCGAAACAATTGTGAAAAGCATATCGCATAATAAGTCATTCACATATTAAGCATAAATAGAATAGCCATCACCATACAAAAGTGCCAAATGATAACTCAAACATTCAAGCATTCATATATAAATAACCGAACATAAATATCACTTAAACACATAAGCAGAAATTGTTAAGAGATAAAAGTATCATTGATAACACGTTCTACTCATGAGCTTCAACACTAATGATTTATCTCTTATTAATTCAACATCTACTAAGAGTACAAAAGTTCATTTCAGTAGCATATATTAAACACAGATATCAATAAATCTTGTTCCATTCATTCATCAAAACCTCCTCCGAGGGTGCATAAGTGCATGTTCTGAGGAAACGTTTTTGAAAAATTTCAGGACCCTTCTCTAAATGCATGAGAAGGGTTGAAATACTACTAGCTAAATTCTAAAAATAGTTTATTACAAAAATATAGGAGGAGGTTTAAATCACCATCCTTATTTAAGGCAACACTAAAACTAAAACTAAAACTAAAACTAAAACTGAATCTGGAAATTACTATCTATGTATCTGTTCTCTGTGGTCGCAAGCATTTGGCATCGGCTTGAGGAGAGTTGGTTGGCCGACCTTCGACTTTAGTTGCCTTGCAAAAACAGAATCGGAAAGTGTTGGCACTATCTTCTCGGCAGAGTTAGTGAGGCATTTGAGAGTCATGCATTGATTGTATGGTTTAACCAAGTATCGCTAGTAAGAATCCCAATTCAACTTGGTTAACCTCTTGATGGACTCTACTCTTTCTTCAGCCTTTTGCCTCCAGCTGGTCTGTAGATGTTGTGCATTTGGGAGAAATCCCAAAGTGGTCTTGCAAATGAGATTTTCTATGTGCAAGTTTTCATTGATAAAGTCAATGACATCGTTTGTTGCTGTGGCTGCTTCTTCTGCTGCTTGTTCTGCCTTCCTGATCTATGTATCCCACTTATTAAAAAGCATTTCCTTGTGGGCTTCATTGATTTTAGGTGTGTTTGCCTTTCTTCTTTCCTCTAATTTCGGCCAAGCCAAACAATCATAAATTATTTTATCAATTAAATCATAATCATGTCACAAGTTCATGGCTTGATTAGTGATTTTGTCGCTTATCTCGCAATAGGAGCTCCATTGCAATATTCTTTGGCATAATGTTTCTTGCTGTTGCAAGAGTTGGTCATTTAAGGCAATGGCTTCTGTGACAAACTCTGTAAGCTTGGGATCATCTTTATGCATCTCTTGCATAACCTATAACTAATTCTCTTTTTCGACCAAACTGTTCTGATATCCCAGCTGCATCTGTTGAAAATCTTGCTGTAACTTTTCTAACTTCTCCTCTGCTTCGTGGTTGGCAGTGGCTTGCTGTAGTTGTTGCTGCAAAATCTGTATTTGTTCCTCTTTATCCTTCAGTAATTGTTGTACCTCGGACTCTTTATCAATGGTTGCGGAAGCATAGGCTCCTGCGATCTAAGATAATTTAGTGAGATTTTCAGTAGGGTCAGTGGTAGGATCTCGCCAAAGGACGTCTAACTGCTCTGCCTCAGGTGAGAGCACATTGTCCAATTTCCTTTTCTTTATTTTCCTTCTTACCACTGCCTTATGTTGCAGACTATAAAATACATCTAGAGGAGGAATTTCCTCTATTTTGAGCATGATTTCAGAAGATGGGGTAATGGGAATATGCTCCATTTCTAGAGCATTGCTGATTGTTCCAATTAGCATATCATTCACTATTTGTACATTATTCTTAGGCGTCTTTGTGCTCTGCTCCTCAATATTAATTAACTCATTGAATGTCTCCCATTCTTTATCCAGCTCAGTTCTTACTAGTGGTGGCTGGATGATGAGAGGGGGAAGATTTACCTGTGGAGTAGTCAAGACCTGTTGTTCTGGGCGCCCTTTATATTGGGAAGTATCTCTTATTGACCCTTCGCTTTTATTATGGTCACTCTCGGACCTTTTAGAGTGTTCTGGTGATTCTCTCCTAGATTTAGATCTGGACTTGTCTATGCCTGAACTTCCACTTAAACTGATACTGGGAGTTGGCTCCCTTATTGGTTCCAAGCGTAACTTATCCAAAGGGATGTTAGGTAGTCTCCTTTCTCTGTACAATTTGAATTCTTGAAATTCTGCTCGGAAAAATTGAATTTGTGCCAAGTGCAAAACTTCTTTCAATGTGATTTTCTATTGAAAGGTATCATCAAAAAGGTCGTCTTCTCTGGAAAATACTTTTATGTTGACGGCAGTAGTGAAATTCTTAATGATATCATAGGGTCGAATTGTCTCCTTGGAAATTTGAACAATCGTAGACATAACATATTGTCTACTTCTTTGAATGCATGTATTAAATCAAATAGTGAAAAGGCCCCACATGCCACAGGAAATTGCAGCCAAATGGCCTTGTTTTTGTCCTTCAGCTCTTTGCTTATACCTCCTACCCCTCAGGTCTGGTAGGCAATCTCTCGCACCAATAATTTATCAGGGACATATAAGGGTAGGACATGAGGGGAAGCAATGCTTCCAAATACTCTGACATAGGTGAAGATTTCTTCTCCAAATCATGTTGTGACAGGGAGAATATCAACTTTTGCTTCGGGGGAAAACCTTGGGGCATCCCTATTATACAACATTCTGTGCAGAGGTAACATAACTCCATGACAAATTTTGTAAAAATGTGGAATAAACTTGAAATCCCATAATTCCTTATGATAGATGTGAATGGGCAAAGGATTCTGAGTAGTCCACTTGCAACCCATTAAAGGAAAATTGGAAACATAACAAATTGTATCCATAACACAAGCAGCTTAAATAGAAAGGAGGATAAATCCTCTGAGTAGTAGTTCTTTTGGATCGGTAGTTCCAAATAGTTGTAGCTAAATTATCAGACAATATCTTAGCCCAATCCACAATAGTAGCATTAGTGGCTGCATCTACTAGGGGTAGCCATTTAGATGACAACTTGTTGACGTTAGGCTTTCCAAAAAGTCTACAGAGCATAGCAGCAGCAAAGCAATATGAGGAAGAGAGAGAACCAGTACTCTACATGCCGTGTTTATCCTTTTTTAGTGGTTCTTCCCTTGCTGACCAGTCCTTGGTGCATTCCACCAAATTCTCGTTTTCTTTAGTGAACTTCTCCGTGAACTGGTTATTGTAGGTTACTTGTGGCTCTGGTAGATGATACATGAGCCTTAAATCTTGTGCAGTGAATGACCCAATGAGTTCTTGGCTCTGGGTCTTGAATTTTCTATCTATTATATCAGCACTATCTAGTACCCATTTGATCATTTTTGTGTATGGAATAATCTTGGGTCTCGCCGCTATCTGGTGCAAGAATGAACATGTAAGTTCTATAATTGACACCTCAGATGACCCACGTGAGTCTGCAGTTACTGTAACCTCCATTACCCTAGGATTTTCTTCCTCGAGTAGACTATACATGCCTTCCCAAGTAGTGATGCCGGCATCTCTGTTATAGGTGGTGTTTGTGTATAAGGGCATCATTTCTTTGTCTTCAGAAATCAGAGCTTTGCCCTTCTTCCCCATAACACTGCTATGTATACCTTTCTGCGTTCCACTCCTACAATTTACAAATAAGGAAAGAGTAGTGATAAGAATAAGGTGATGAGAAAGCTTTAAATGCCGAAATAATATAAAATATACCACCTTACGTGAAATGACCTTTTGTTTATATCAAAACCTTATCTCATTAATGATCATCAACTAACTTATTAAATTAACATTAATGCGCATAACTTGACATCAGATTACAAATTTTTTTTTTGAACGATGTGCCCTGCAGATATATGATAAAGCAATTTTGTGATTTGCTTCGCAATATCGCAGATCGCAATATCACTAATCCGTTGTGTTTTAACAATCATTCATTACCATGTGTTTCTGCGAAATGTGATTAGCGAGACGTGTTATCACATATCGTTGGTTTGAGGTATTTCACCTTAAGTGATACTTGAGGTATTTCACCTTAAGTGATACCTTAAGTGATGAGCTTCTTCGGTGTGCGATCTTGGATTGCAATTGCACAATATTAGGAGTTTTCTTATATGATGTAATCATTACCCTTTTTGTGATGTGATGCTTTATTATTGAGAGAATGATTTTGTTCGATCTCATCATAAAACTTAAGTCGTTTTGGATTTTTGCCGGCATTCTCCTAAGTTTATTATAGTAACATTTATTCAAAAATGGAATACAATTTCTAATTTATTTTTATTTTTTAGATGAAGGGTCCCCACTTATTTAGTATTGGTAATAAAACTAAAATAAGAAGGGCAGTTGTTGCTGGCCACAACAGGATCATAGAGGAGCGCTCCCTTGGAGTCATAAGTGAGTTCAAGGTGAATAATGGATAGATGTTCGTGGAGAAATCTTAGGCACTAAAATAAAAGGAGGAACTACAAGCACGAAGTTAGAGCCCAGAAACAACCATAGAATAGGCATGCAAGATAGTTCCAGAGTCGAACATCCCATAGGATGCTGCAGCTACAACAAAAGTTAGAAAATTAGGTGTTGTGGTTTGCACATCAAAGGGTGAAATCGGCAAGGTTACTTTTGATTTTCAAATGAAGATATCAGAACTACAGCTGAAGTTACAGCCAACTAATCCACCAGAGGTTTGGGAACAAATCAGAGCAGTGATCAAAGTAAATATGGGCACATTGGATACCAGAGTCATAGATTGCACCATGATGTTTGACCAAGCCATGGAGTTTTGGATGAACTTGCAGGAGGACCCGAACTTGGAGAGGTTGAAAACAAATTTCAAAGGGACACAATGCAAGTATGATGAATTCTAAGCGACCGTGTGCACTTTGGTGCTAGCACAACACCTCACAAAGTTCCAAGAAGGAAAGAAAATGCAAGCACATACATTAGAATTACATGGAAAAGAGGCCCTTCTAATGGAAATATTACATTCATGGATAGAGGAAGCCTGCCACCTTACTCTATCGATTCAGGAAAAATTAAAGGTACTACAATAGACAAAAAGAACAATGCAACTAGTAGTAGAAGGCCCGACGATAGAGAAGTTCATAAAGGAAGTGCAACAGGTTGTAGTGCAGAGCTCTGCTGATATCACAACATTACAAGTTGAGCTAGGTGGTCTCCGCAACAAGATCGATGTGCCAACTGAGTGACTCGAGGGAAATTCACCATATTTGTGTTGGGGGCCTATTGGGATAGGGTCCCTAGGGTTAATTTTTGGGTTAGTTTAACCCAATTGTGTAAAAGTTTTGTAAAGAATGTAAACTTTCTGCGAAATGTGGAAGCAGGGCGCACAGCTATATAAGAGTCAAAGGGATTTTAGCCCCTTGTTTGGGTATGTAATAGGTCAGTTTTGAGACTCACCCATGGTTTGTGGAACATGGTATTATGATCTGTTGTTGAATGTTACTTTTTTGTGTTAATTTCAAATTCAGAATTAAAAACAATTGCTTATCATTTGCTTCATGTTCATGGGTTTCCTTTATGGTGTTTGTGAATGAATAGGTAAATTTTGTAAATGTTTATGTCAAATTCATGAGAAAAATAACATGTAAATAGTGTGATGAACAATAGAAAAAAAATGTACAACAAACCATTAAAATGAACACTTAACAAAATGTTTTGATGGACGAGTTCACCCATCCTGGGCTGCATCTCCTTGGTCTAGCTTCCATGGATTAGGCCCTTGTATTAGCTAAAAATGGAAAAAGTTATATTTACAATGCTCTACTACTCTTGAAACCTGCTTCAGTGTGCTCAGAACATCAAAATAATCTAGGGATCGCTTTTCCTAATCCCAAATTGGTCGAAAATTGCAAAAGTTATGGCCAAAACAATTTCTCCTAGGAATTATCCACTAAAACTAGAGGAACTCTAGTTAATGCCGTCAATTTTGGAGTTAGCGTCGGGTTTAGGGGCTCTTCCAAATTTTCCTCCAACTTAATTGAGGATTAATTACCAGATAATCTCAGATTAACTAGGAGTTAATCCTGTAGTGAGCACTTAATTTGAGCCGTTATGGTTAGCTGTTAGTTGCTAGTTTTAGTGGTGGTAGTCACATGTGAGGTTTGGGTTGGCGGTTACCATTAATAGTTGGCCTCCGGTTCTATTATATTGGTCACATGGGAGGGGGCTGACCCGCGGGGCTGCCCCTCTTCCCCCCCCAACCGCTAACATGTTAAAGTTTATATATAACTTGCAACCATTGAATGTTAAGTCACAAAGCGGTGGTAGAACGATAAGGCATGGGGTTTATGCAGGTGAGGTCGTGGGTTCGACTGTGCCGACCTATCCATAATTTTTCCACTACGCACTAATGATGTCTGATCTTTGTGAAGGGACACGTGGCGGCCTCAAGGCTTGCCACATGTCCCCTCTTCATTGGTCCATCCTCCAATCAATGAATTATTGCCAACTCACCACACTGCAAACCAACCATAATGCACCACTTGGTGAGACTCCATTAGCTGTTGACCAACCCATTGGCTTGCCCAGTCACCAACCACATTAGTAATATGGACTACTCACTGTGTAATGACTATATCGTTTTTTTTGCAAAATTCTTCTCTTTAGCAAAGTGGATACAACACGATATCTTCCTCATACGAGCTCTATTTTGAGTAAAATGAGTTGCGTTGGGATCATATCAATGAGATGGATGTGGTCGTTCAGGTTTTGAGTGATTTTGAGCACTTCAAATTTTGAGCTAAATATTTATCACCTGATCACTCCTCCCCACTGGAAGCCTTTTGGACCCCAAAAGATACTATCAATTATTCAACAGAGGAGGGTATAGCTCCCTCACCTTCTCAATCTGCGTCCATTTTTCCTTAGAAGGATTTTGTCCCTTGAGTCCCACTCGAAGGTATTCGACATGCCCTCTCTTTGAAGTTATGGTTCTTCTGTCAAGTATGAGATCTTGTTGTAGTTCATCAAGATGTTTTGGTGAGAAACTATCTATTGATGGCATATGAACATGCTCTCTTTGATCATCAATCAAAGGAGGCTCAAATAATCTCAAATTATCAACATTAACAACAGAGTATATTTACATATAAGGAGGAAAATCTAGCTTAAATGCATTGTTACCAATATTTTCTGGAATTTTAAAAGGACCATAACAGATTGGCTTCATCTTTTTACCTTCTCCTTGAAGTCTCTCTTTGCTAATATATAACCAAAATTTGTCTCCAACTTGAAATTTATGATCGACATAGTGTTTGTCATGCGTTTCCTTATAGTTTCTTTGAATTTTTTCAAGATGTTCTTGCATTGTGTGATGTATCAACTAAATTTTCTCAATGAACTTCCTTGCCTTATCAATTTTTCTATGACCATCGATGGCAACATATTTCTCAAAGATGAAGTCCAATGGTGATCTTGGAAAGTATCCAAAACATGCCTCAAATGGAGATGTGTTTATGGAAGAATTCTTTTCCCTGTTTTATGCATGATGCATGTAATGCAACTATTCATCCCACAACTTGGGATGTTTGCTGCAATATCCTCTAAGAAGATGAATGACTGTCCTGTTGACCACCTCGGTTTGTCCATATATTTGTGGATGAAATCTTGTACTCTTCTTCAACTTAGTGTCCAACATGTCCCACAAATTTGACCAAAAGTTACCAACAAATCGAGAATCTTGTTCAATTACAATGGAAGTAGGAAGACCAAAATTAACCCAAATATTTTGAAAGAAAAGATGAGTTGTTTGTTCAGCTGTAATTTTCTTTTTACATGTTGTTAGAATACATACATTTCTAAAGTTTCTACAAATATATACAAGTAATCATGACCTTTCCTTGACAATGAAAGACCTCCTACAAAATCCATTGAGATACTCTCCCATGGACGTGAAGGTACCAGAAGTGGAGTGTACAATCCTAGTTTCCTATTTCTAGGCTTACTTATTGCACACAAAGAACATTCTCTAATGAAGCGATATACATTATCAAACATGTGTGGCCAATAAAAATACCTTTGGAGATTCGCTACTATCTCTCCTACACCAAATTATCTAGTAATCAATGAAGTGTGTGCCTCCCTTATGATATTTTTTGTTTCTCCCTCTGGAATACATTACTTGCCCAAGTGATACAACAAACTATTATGTACATAGTAATCTAAGTCTTCAATTTGGTTTCCTTTCCTTAAGATTGCATACACATCTTGAAATTCATTATCATATGCATATTGCTCAATGTAACTTTCCTGTAAAATAGAATTGTGCTTGAGTATAATAGATGAATTTACAATAGTCCTAGAAAGCATATCAACTACCTTATTGTAGATTCCATTTTTTTACTTGATAACCAAATGGAAATGCTGTATAAAAACCATCCATCTGAAGTGTCATGGTTACTGCAACATTGACTTTGATTGTAAGTACTGCAATGGTTGATGGTCGGTATAGATGATGGTCTCCTTCTCCATCAAGTAGTGTTTCCATTTTTAATACTTTGTACCAATGCGTAAAGTTTTGTCATAAGTGGGATAGTTAGTCACAACACCATTAAAATTTTCAAAATGAAATGAAATGGGCTTACCATGCTGCATAAGAACTTCTCCCTTGGCATAATCACTAGCATCCATTTGAATCTCAAATGGCTATCTAAGATCTGGAAGAGCCAATACCGGTGTCGAACTTATAATTTGTTTTAAAGCATCAAATTCTTTCTGCTATACATCTCTCCAATGGAAGACTTTCTTGGCACTAGTCAATGCATCTAGTGGAGCTGCAATGGAAGAAAAATTAGTAATAAATTTCCTCCAATATTGTGCCGCCCCTAGAAAGCTTCTTACCTTTGTAGTTGTATTGGGCTTGGGCCAATTCACAATAACCTCAACCTTAGAGGGGTCTATCTTCAGCTGACCTCCTCCAACAATGTGTCCCAAACACACTAAAGAAGTTTTTCCAAATTCACACTTTGAAATCTTTAAAAACAACTGTTCTTTTCTCAAGACATCAAATACTCTGTTCACATGCATGACATGTTCATCTGTGGATTTGTTGAATATGAGAATATAGTCTAAGTAAACAATGACAAAATCATCTATAAATGGTGTCAGTACATCATTCATAACTCTCATGAAAGTAGCTGGAGCATTTGTAAGGCCAAAAGGCATAACAAGCCACTCAAAAAATCCTTGTTTAGTTTTAAATGTGGTTTTCCAAATTTCCTCTTAAGCTATTCTAACTTGATGATAACCACTTCGTAAGTCTAACTTAGTGAAATACTTTGCATACCTCAATTGATCAAGAAAATAATCAATTCGTGAGAGTGGATAAGGATTCTTTACTGTTATTTTATTGAGTGCACGTAAATCCACACACATGCACCAGGTCTCGTCATTCTTTGGCACCAAAACAATGGGTGAACCAAATGGCGAAGTAGATGGGTGTATGATACCTTTGTTCATAAATTATTGAATTTTCTTCTTGATTTCCATGATCTCCATGGTCGACATGCAATACATGCCAATGTTTGGAAGTGGAACATCCTGCTACAGTTGTATCTCATGCTAAATTCCCCTCATGGGAGGTAACCCCTTTGGTCCTTGAAACATCTCACCATACTTGCTTGCCACATAAAACAAATCAGATTTTAACTTATCATCACAATGTTCAAAAGAGTCATAATCAATATCGTTATTTTTCTTGATCATGAGAAACACAAAATTTTTACCGTTTCATATGCTGTTCATTAACCAAAGAGATGTTTAAATTTTTGCGATGGGATCTCACAATATACTCCACTCCATCCTTGAGCAATTGGTATTTTTTCTCATGGTGATAAAATACCTCTTTCCTATCATAGAAATATGGGCTTCCCAAAATGATTCGTAAGATGTCAAGTGGAACTACAACTAACTCAACTTCATCAACGAATTTTTCAATAATGGAAAACTTGAATAAGCATTTCCTTGTAACTTGTAAATTTTCATTATTGACTATCCAACCCAAGGGATATCGCTTATGATGAGGTATAGTTTCAAGGTTAAGCTTTTTGACCAAGTCTTCTAAGATTAAGTTTGATTATGACCCACTATCAAATAATGCATCAGTCTTTGTATGATTTGAAATTACCCTTACATGGAACAATTCTATCCTTGATTCATCATTTGGAGTGTTGTTGTGACTATGTGAGGAATTAGTACTTGCTATAGCTTCTTTTCCTTTTGTGACCATGGCTGAAATCTTGGTGTCATTACCATAATCAGATCCAAGATCATGTTGTGTGGTAGCGGTCATCTTTTGTTTCCCCTTATTGTTTGGTTTCTTAGGCCTTAGTTCGGGATGTAATTTCCAACACTTGGTTTCATCATGCCCCGCATTGGAACAATGTTGCCATATAGTTTTCTCCCCTTCTTTATTTACACTTGCATTCTTTTTTCCTTTCCATTTTCGACCCTTCTCTTTCTCCTTACCCTTGAATGGCTTCTTCTTACTACCCTCTATTTAAATGTTCTTTCCTCTTGCTTCAAGGTGTGTAGCTTGCACACATACCTCATCTAAATTTCTTGGATTGAACATAAGGATAGTGCGCTTTAAGTAGGAATGTAAACCACTAATATATTTCAAGAGAGTATCTTGGGAATTCAAGTTTACTCCTAACAACAAAGCCCTTTTCCTAAACTCCTGGGTACACTCTTAAACTGTTTGGCCCTTGAGTTGCGTAAAATTTTTCCAACTCATAATGAATTTCTGCATATAGGCTAAAGGATAAGACTGCCATTTAATTGAAGAAACAAATTCAACCCAATAAATGGATATCTTACCATGAATTCACATTTCCTCTTGAATCTTTGCTTCCCACCAAACTAGTGTTGCTCCTTCTAGCCTCAATGAAGCCAACTAGTTTTTTATGTCATCTTCTTAAATGTTTTGAATTCTGCAATAAACCGCCAATTGTCTAATCCAATTGTCTAACTTTTCTGCATTGACCTCACCATTGTACATGGGAAGTTCAAACTTAATGTCCAATTTGAGTAAGGGAGTTTTTTGTTTTGGAGTTTTTGAATGAGTATGAACAATTTTTTGTGGTGGAAGTGGAAGATGATGTTGTTTGTGATGATGAGGATGATGAAGATGATGAGGAAGATAATGAAGATGGTGGAGATGGAGGAGGCTTTCGTCCATTACCCTTTGAATCCTTATTTTCATCTTTTTTATTTTTTGAGCTTCCCTCTTCATGTGGGGACTTAAAAATCTCTCCAACCATTCTAGTATTCCTCTATTCAAAGAGGCCTCTAACCATGTCAGTTAATTCATAGAAATCTTTCTTCAATGAATCCTCTTCTAAAAGACATTCAATATCTCTTGCTCTAGACATGATGGCTTTGATTCAAACTCAACTTCTGGTACTTCTTGTACCTCCTCAATATCAACTGAAGGTAAACTTGAGGTGCTTCAAATGCAACTAGGATTGAAACTTTGGGTGGAGATTGTGGCCTTATGGCTCTCCTTCTTCTAGGCATTACCTGAGGATTTGTGACCAATAGTTTCCCTTCTCCTCTCTCCAACTTTAACCTTGTAAGCATCACAAATTTGCAATCATTAAAACACTACTTGCACAAAACTAAAGTAATGAAGAAAATGACCTTTGCTCTAATACCAACTTGATCTGTTGTTGAATGTTAGTTTTGTTGTGCTAATTTCAACTTCAGAATTAAAAACAATTTCCTATCATTTGCTTCATGTGCATAGGTTTCCTTTACGGTGTTTGTGAATGAACAAAATAAATTTTATCAAGTTTTATGTCAAATTCATGAGAAAAATAGCATTTAAATAAAGTGTTGAAGAACAAAAAATAAATGTACAACAAACCATCAAAATGAACACTTAACACAGTGTTTTGACGAAGGAGTTCACCCCTCCTGGGCTACATCTCCTTGGTCCAGCTTCCGTGTCTTGGGCCTTTATATTAGCTCAAAATGGAAAAAGTATTGTTTACAATGCTCTACTACTAAAACCTACTGCAATGTGCTCATAACATCAAAATAATCTAAGAATGTTTTTTCTTGATCCCAAATTCGTCGAAAACTGCAAAAGATATGGCGAAAACAACTTCTCCTAGGAATTCTCCACTGAAACTGGAGGAACTCCAGTTAACTCCGCCAATTTTGGAGTTAGCGCCAGATTTAGGGGCTCCTCCAAATTTTCCGCCAACTTAACTATGGATTAATTAGTAGATAATATCAGATTAATTAGGAGTTAATCCTACAGTTGGCACTTATTTCGTATGGTTACGACTAGCTATCAGCCACCGATTTTAGTGGTCGTAGTCACATGTGAGGTTTAGGTTGGAAGTTACCGTTAACCATTGGCCTCCAGTTCTATGATAGTGGTCACATGGGAGGGGGCTGACCCTCTTGTCCCGTCAACTGCCAACATGTTCAACTTTAAATTTAACTTGAAACCACTGAATATTATGTCACAAAGTGGTGGTAGAATGGTAAGGCATGGGGTTTATGTGGGCGAGCTCGAGGGTTCAACTCCGCCAACCCACCCATCATTTTTCCACTGTGCATTGATGGTGCCCAAACTTTGGGGAGGGACACGTGACAAGCTCTGGGCTTTCCCCATGTCCCCTCTTCATTAGTCCATCCTCCAACCAATGAACTAACGCCAACTCACCACACTACAAAGAAACCACAAAGCGCCACTTGATGAGACTCCATTAGCTATTTACAAACTCGTTGACCTACCTAGTCGCCTGCCATGTGAACAATACAGACTGCTGACTGTGCGATGACTGCAACTTTATTTTTGTAGGAAAATTCTTCTATTTCGAAAAGCAGACTAAACGTGATATCTTCCTCATATGAGCTTTGTTTTGAGTGAAAGGAGTTGTGTTGGGATTGTATCGCTGAGGCAAACATGGTCGTTTAAGTTTTGAGTGATTATGAGAACTTTGATTTTGAGATAAATACATATCACCTAATCATATTGTATTGAAAAAATCTATATATAGTTGAGTCATAACAAGTCTAGAGGAATTAGTTAATAACCTCGACGGAAGATTGTTGTTTTGGGCAAGTGATAAGGCAAGAAAGCTTTGTTTCCTATATTTAAGAGAAATGGGAAGGCTCTTGTAGTTGAGTGCACAAGAGGCTTTGTCAAGTCCATAGATGAGTGCATGGACCCCTGCAGCTAAGTGCGCAGGTCAAAGAAGTCTGTAAATTGAACATTGGAATTGAATAAAGATAGATTTTGGAGAAATACCTTGCATCTGAGTATTATTGTGAATTATGGTTATCTTATGTTTTTTCGCTTAAGAATGTGTTTTCTATGAAATAATGTATAAATTTTGTGTGAATCTATTGAATCTATCTATAAGAATGTGTTTTCCTCTTTAAGGTGCAATCAACCCATCTGATTCTAGCCTAATGGTATTCAACTTTGAAAAAGATACTCCATGCCTACCATTAGTCATTGCTTTCCAAATCCCAATATTACTCCAAAATATCAACATTCATAATTGCATCATCGAAAAAGGGGCTTCCACATGTATCGTCACCAAATCCATTTGGCATAAAGTAGGATGCCCTAAAATCAAGCCTTCTAACACTACACTTAGAGCATATAATGGGCAACCCTCTTGCCTTGTTGGTCTATACCCTAGAATTCTAGTTAAGTTGGCTAGAAAAACTTTGTTAATAGACATCCAAGTACTAGACACCCAGTTGGATTACAACATCCTACTAGGTCAAAGCTATATGTATGAGATGCTCACAGTTGCCTCATGGGTGTTCAAAATATTGATGTTCCCCAATGAAGGAAATGTCATTACTATTGCTCAACTCACATACTACGAGGAGGAAATCCTACCCATACTGGACGACATACTTCCCTTAGTCTTGTCCTCCCACGAGTGGATGACTACTTACATTGAGATCAGCTCGGGTTAGTTTAAGCCATCAACACTCCTAGGGACATTCCTAGGAGACTGTCTGGTACTACAAGAAATTTTCCCAAACACCGGAGCACTGTTGTGCATGATGACTTCATTAAACACCATCTAAAAACCCGAACTAGTTCTAGACACCACACACCCTGCAAATTTTGATTCCATTATTCTACCTCACACCATTACGTAAACCCCATTTTTTTCACCCACTCAGCTTTGTCACGCTCCAAGCTATGGAAACCCTTACATTACCAAATATGCCTCATGATACTAGTATCTTATCTAGTCCCCATGACCATGTCGACTGATCCAGGACATGTTCCGATAGATAATAACCCTATACCTCCATCTCAGTAAACCACGCCTACTTTGAATCGTCTCACACAGACATCAACCAAGGCTAGAAAAAAGGCTAAACAAAATGGTAAAAGAGGAGAACCCACAAACTCCTCTAGGGCCCTACAACCCTATGCCTTATGTGAATAATTTGGGCACCCATCCCACATATTCCTTGATTTATATGAGTTGAAAACCCTCATGCATGCCTCTAAACCACTGATAACCACAGCTCCGACTAAAGGAGCAAAATCTGTGCATTTATGTAATAAAAAATAACGCACCAACCATGCATGTGCTCTATGTGAAAAACATGGTCACTACACTCATCACTATCCCAATATCCCTCGTTACCAAGAGACATTAAGCACACTCATTAAAACTAACCTTAATGATGCGATATTAGCAGTGTAATCTCAAATGGGAAATGGATGTAAGAAAATTTTCTACATTCAAGAAGAATCATCTTCACGCTCTAAAAAAACCTTTATAAAACACACGAAGGTAGCATAAAGAACCAAAAACATCCTATACTTTACCATGTGATATATGTGATAACCCTAGTCACCCAGTAAACCTCTACCTAGAACTATGGACACATTACCAAAACCACCCAATCACCCAGGTTTCTCACAAAAGAAAACCTAAACACCATACATGCACTATCTGCGCGGAAAACCATCATAAGAGAAGGTGCCCCCACCTTCCCAGATTCCACAAATCATTGAGTTTTTCATGTCGATTCATGAATGAAAACTCCTACCTGCTGAACTCAGACATGAAATCCAAAGAAACCATTCCCCCACCCACGAAAGAAGGACCCCTAGATGTACTATGTGTGTTCGAAGAGAAACAAAAGCCAACAAGAAAACTGGCCCCCCATCATTACACCTCCCATCACCATAACCAATCCAGATCAGGCCAAAAGTGATTCAAAACCATCTAGAAAACAAAATCATCCATCACGTGTTCCTTATGTCATAAACCCAACCATTTGATAAATAACTATTGTGAACTAAGTAAGTTCTCTTACATCTTCCACTTAGTGTCCCAAATTCTTGTTGGCTTATGGGGGCCTGACTTAGGTTCAGAGTTATTTAGCCAAACAAATCCCTACACTACTGCCCTTTCGACATCAGCCCGCGGATCACGGACTGAAGTCTCACTCGAAGTAGTTTGGGGGGATGTTGGAACCAAGTTTCCGCACCATGGAGATTTCTGTCATGTCAGTTTAGTCCCACTATGTCTACCTTTGCGTAGGCCATTTCACACACTTTTCTACCCTTCAATACCTTTGTGATCTATTATAATCTTCTTTTGCGAAGCCCTAACTAGGGGCTAAGATGCTTTCACGCTGCTATGGTAGTGACCTGCGCTATTTCCCCAAACTACACTGCGTATCTTACTTATCTTCTTAACAAACCTTACTTATCTTCACATAAACAATTATTCTATCTTGCGTTCACTTAATCAACACAGTTATACACATTCTTGCATCATATAAGCATTAAAAGTGAAATTTATATCCAATGTAACAGATGCATAAAACAGGAAATAAATATGCAAAAATGATATGAAACTTCTCTTTATTAATAATTCCAACTTTTATAGACTCGACTCACCCTGTGCACTCATCTGCAGGGTTCCACGCACTTAGCTACAAACTACTAGGCCTCTGCGCACTCAGCTGTAGAGCCTTCTCCTACTCTATGACCCAAAACTAGACCTTACTCCACAGATCTATCTCGCATTCATCATTGATTCTTCCATTCCTTGATTGATTGATGTCTTAACTACTTAGAGCCTTGTTCTATTTATACAATCCCATGGTCTACAAACCATGGGTAGATATATACATCCGACATTACAATAACAAAATTAAGGGTGTGTTAACACCCAGGTTGTTCCCTTTGACTCCCAAGGGAATACGGCCGGGGTAACCACTAACCAATCTTTGGATTACAGCTTCTAGCCAAACTGTAATCAGAGAGGGCTCTCTATTTAAGGTTTGTCTGTGTCTTTGTGAAGATTTTAGGCTAGTTATGAGTTTCAGGGTTTGTCTTGTTTTTATGTTTTGGTTGAGGGATATCTTTCTGTACCTAATGTGAAACCTTCAAATAGTTCTAATCCATTGGGCTATGGAGTCTGTGGCTACAGGTTGTTTGAAATATTGAGTTGAGTTGCTGAAACTACAGGGCCTTTTAAATACCTCATGAAACAAAATTTAAAGTGTGATTATGAGCTGTGATCAACCAATGAAAAGCAATTAAGAATTCTCCACTAAGCTGGGGTGTAAGAATGAGATATATTGCACAGGAGCATACTTGAATTCCTGAAACAAACAATCACTGTGAAAGATATAGTTTGGAGGTGCAGCATTTAAGAATTACACCTTATGACTATAACTGAAGAAAAACATTTATAATAGCATAGATTGACTTCAGGGTAATCTGTGATTAAATCCTAGAACTATTCTTTTTCCTTGCTATTTAACTGTAAAACACAGAACATGAATGAGCTATGAGAAGATGACAAAACACATAACGAAGAGTTTAAAGAAAACTTATTGAGTCATGAAATACGCAGGAATCCTGTAACATTCAGCTAAACACCACAATGCATCAAATAACGCAGAGCTTTGGAAATTCCATCACTTTTGTATTAATAATCTGGAAGTTTACAGCATAAGAAATCTGGAAGAGAAATCAACAACAACCCCTGCAAACTTATGCGAGGGGGGAATATATACAAGCGGTCACACAAAATATCTGAGGCGTTGAGTCATCTGAGAAATAAATGTGTTCACCAACTTGTACAGAACAATAGATAAGAAGTTATTACAGCTTTGAATACAACATAAATGCTCTTTAATGCTGTCAGAAAACTTTTTGACCTTTGGAGGCCATTGAGTCGGTTGAACGCTCTGTTATAAATGATGAATGACGTGTCTTTGTAGCTTTTCGGCCCTGTCACCTGTTAGCTACCTATACCAATAGGTTTCATATTTCATGATTGGCTATGGAAGGTCCAAATTTGTTCTGCTTTGATGACTCAAACATCACATATTTCCAAGAAAACCCAATCTATGCTTATAAGCTTGGTATGAGTTTCAAATTTTGATGGATGATTCAACAGCTTAATCTAGATCATTCCATGGTTTAAATTTGCAGTTGTAGAATAGAGAAGAAAGTCTGTCCAAACTGTTTAATCTTGGCAGACAAGTAGTTTAGGTAGAGAAGAAAAGGCTCCCAACAGCTTAATCTGGGACCTTGGAAGAGATAAGGGTAGAAGTAGATAGAAATAACAAAGAAAAAGCCAAGGAAAAGAAAAGGCACACAAAGGGTCTACAAGTCCAAGTGCACCCTCTAAGAAGAAATAAAAAATGCTAGGCAAGTAGTTGGGTAAGTAGTTGGGGTTGCAGAAAGGTTATCTTTACCAGTGCAGATGTGTCAACTATGCCTATCAAGGCAAAGTCTATCAAGTGACAAGGTGTTCATCTTCATCAAGTTACATCAAGGAGCATGACTAACCTCCCTCCTCCCCCCTTTCTGTTTATTGCTAACATCCCCTTATCAGCTGAGATTCATGGAGGAAGATCATGGTTTTATAGTGGTTCTTGTTCATTCAAAAGCCACATTTCTTGTGTAAAAATCTTTTCATTTTGATCTACTCTCTAAACTAAGTGAGTTTCAAACAAACTTAGTAATATCCCCCTCATTTGCCCCCTTCATCCACATTAACCCCTAATTCTACTATATAAC
The DNA here is from genome assembly GCA_031772625.1 of Pinus tabuliformis. Taxonomy (NCBI): domain Eukaryota; kingdom Viridiplantae; phylum Streptophyta; class Pinopsida; order Pinales; family Pinaceae; genus Pinus; species Pinus tabuliformis. Next base: position 1,954,506,894 of record CM062817.1, on the reverse strand, counting down.
TCCCTTATCTCCCCCTTTCCCTACTATAAATAACACTAAGGTGTATAAATCCCAGCACTATGTACATATTCTCCTCTTGGCACTATAGCCAAATAAATGGTCAAGGGAGACTCTAGTCCATCTGGGACTGTGGTCAACCCTATCTTGGAGCTGCTCTAACCCCTGGTTATGAGCAGTAACCTCCTCCTTCAGCCCTCACCGTCCCTTTGCTAAAAAACCCGAAAAATCCCAAAATACATGAAAAAACCCACTTTTCTATAGTCCTCCGCCCGAAATATTAAAATGAATATTATAATGGGCCGGCGGGTCCCCCCCAACCTGCACGATTCGTCGGAGGCCCCGCCAGCCGTCAGATCTCCGCCGCCCAGATCTAACGGTGGGCGGTCATTTTCGCCCCCGGACCTGCCGATCTTTAGCGTCCGGGGAAAGCGGTTTTTGCCGCTCCGTACCTTGGACGCGTGTCAACCGCCGGGGTTGTTCGGAGCCCCCCTCCCCGATACCGCCTTTGCCCAAAGGTGGTGCGGGGAACCCGCTTACCGCCGTTCCTGTTTCCACCTTCCCTCCTACGTCATTGGCACGTCACCCTGACGTCACCTCACCAGTGCCCGCCCCAGCGTCCCGTGGCCCTCCACGCGGACCTGCCACCGCATCCGCCCGCCACCATGTCCTGCCACCCTGGCAGACACCTCCGCTGCCACGTCACCTCCGTACCCAGGTCCCGCCATGACGTCATCGGCGGAAAAGCGCCAAATGCACACTTTTACCAAAATTAACGTTTTAAACGGCTAAATAATCTGTTTTCGGTCATTTTCATGCAAAAGAGAACTATCCGTTGCCAACAGCTGCCGCGAATTTTATTAGCCAACCATCAAATTCGATGATTCAACCGCTGAAAGTTCAGAATTCGACGGCACTAAGTCTCCACAGCCCGGCCCGCGAGCTTCCGAGTCGGTTTATCCAGGTATTTTGCCAGTTTTCCCACTTTGCCCCTGCATTCCAATTATCTGAAAAAATCACCATTAAAGGACTGGTAAAACTACTTAATTCAGTTCTGCCTGATTACCTAAACTAAACCCAAGCAATCTGCACCATCCCTAAACCACAATTCGACATTGGAGCGATCAGTCCGCGGGCTAAAACCGTAAAATTGCCCCCGAGGTGCTCGGCATTGTTCCCTTTTGCCGAGTACAGGCCACCTGCATTCTTTATAAAAAGAAACATCAATATCTCTGCAACTTATCTATTAGCAATTCGCATCCCTGTGAATTTGCAGCAACTTACAAGCTTGCTTGCCTTTATTCACTAAAAGAGGACACCAGACGGTGTTTACAGTTCACCTGCTACTTAAGTCTTTATAGACTTGTTAAGCCAGTACCTCCACCTGCACAAATTCAGATTATAGCATGGCAGCCTCTGCATCCTCTTCCCTCAGTGTAGCTCCATTAAATCAAACCAACAAGGAGCTGGAGGCCTTGCCATTCATTGACAAGGATTGTCTCATTGAGGACTTTGAGGGAGACAGGGACTTCTTGAAGACCTTCACTCAACTAAGGGAAGATTATAAGGATGGGCATGGTACACATGGGATATGGGAGTCAAACCTGCCCTATTATTGTCTCCCAGCTGTGAATGTTTTCCCTGAAATCATTCACCTATGTGCTGAACACTATGATGTCCAGCACAGAGCTGTCAATACTCCATCAGGGAGGATCCTCTTCTATGTAAATGCTGACTCCATCAACAAGATGTTACAGTTTGATCAGACAGAGTTGCTGATCCCGTTCTCCACAACTTATTTGCTGGAAACTGGTGATAAGATGACCAGTGAGGAGCTGCAAAAGGTCACCTGGAACTTCATGAGACCTGAATGCCAGCCTACAGGGCCACCTCCCTATCTGAGGGAGCATTTCGATGATATAGGCAGGCTATTACTAGACATGATAGCCTATCTATTGGGATACTAAAACAATGAGCATGTGGATAAATCCATGCTAGTGTTGCTGTCTGTTTACAGCCCGCGTCAACCCCCTGCCCGAAAGTATAACTTTGCTAAGTTTATAGCCAATAAGATTCATGATCAATTAAGCAAAATGGACAGACAGGGGGTCTTCAGATACTCAGCTTACATCTACCATCTGTTCATGTTTCATCATTCTAAAGCCTTCCCATGCTACATCAGAAGGCTGGATAATAAAGGGGAGAGAAGATCTGTCATCTTCTAGACCTCAGTTTATTATAAAGTCACAAATTCACCCTATACCTACTGTGAATTTGTTGACCAGTTTGTGTACCCAGTCTCTTGCATGCTGATGAGGTCCCCTCCACCTAGAATATCTAATGAGATCAAGAAAGCTATGCAGCTATCTAAGAAGTACAAAATAGGTGACTGGTACCTATATGAACACCATACTGTGTTCAGAGTATATGGCTGTGAGCTCTGTCCATACAGGCTCCCCAAGTATGTACCTATGAGATTATTTGCCTTGGAGTATTACAGGCAATTAATTCAGTCAGACCTCACCCATTTCCACAGCTCCAAGAAAAAGGCCCACCTTAATTTCAAAAATGAGTTGGGCCCCTTCATTATGAACAAGAAGGAAGGATGGGAATCTGCAGACTTGATCCTCAAAGACAAATATAAGTTGTCCTATAGCTTTCGATGGGTCCCTTATGACCCTCAAGGTTTCATCACTGCTAGGAGAAATAAGTACAGACTCCTAGGTATTAAGCACTGCCACTACCCACACATAGAAAAGTATGCCAACTTGCAAGAATGGCAGCTGGACACTCTAGTGGAGAGTTTAACTGAAGAAGAAAGAATGCTTAAAAACATGAAAGAGCTTGAGAAGACTATTGACCTGGACTATGTGCAACAGGTACCTTTCAGGCCGCCTCACTCAGTGGGAGAAGGGACCTCAGTGACAAGGACAGCACCACAGGCACCCTCTACATCGGCAGCAACAGTGGATAAAGGCAAAGGCATAATGGATGCAGAACATGAAACACTGAAAGAGAAGGCAGCCCCTTCAACTGAACAGCAAACTAAGCAGCAAAATGAGCTGCAGAGGGAGGAACAAACAGAGCAGCTGAAAGATCAAACTCCTCCTCCACAAACTGAGACTCCTACAGCACCTATTTTGCAAACCCCAGCCCATGAAGAGAGGGGTTCTAAAAGAGAAAGAGAAGAGTCCACTCCTATTAGTGGACCTTCCCATCAGCCAGAGGCCAAAAGACAAAGGGCAGATTCCCCTGAGGTGGAAGACATTACTGAAGATGTCTTAAACAGCACAGGAAAGGACAGGGAGGGAAGCCAACATACAGGGACAAGCTCCTTTCAGCAGGAGCAGACTTTACAGCTTGGTTTGGAGGTGTCATCCTCATCTCGGCAAAGCCAGAAGCCTAAAGGCACTAAGGCCTCTTTTAAACAGATCAAGGCAGCAAATGAGTTATTAAGGGCTGAGGTTTACAAACAGTTCATAGATGCTACACCAGCCCAGCAGGAAAGATTGATGTCGGTCTATGACTTCAAGGAAGAAAAAATGATATTCAGCCATTTCAAACCCAAGGGGCCACAGCCAATGACAACTGCAGATTTCATCAAAACAAGGGTGGAGGTCCTAGCTAAAGACATACATCCTATGGACCAGATTGAACTCCACAAGCAGACTGGGGAGATGGTCTATGCCACATTGGTAGAGAAGGCCACACTGGCCCATGAGCTGAAAGATTCCTTGAAGAACACAAACACTCAGCTTGATTTTGAGAGGATGTCCTCTAAGGCCAAGGACAATAGAATAAAGTCTCTGGAGGAAATTATTATTGATCTAGGGCATGATCCTAGTGATCCAACAGGTGTAAAGGCCCTCATAAAGAAGAAAGATGATGATCTGAATGCAATGAAGAAGAGGTTGGGGCTGTTACCTATAGAACACCCTCAGACAGCAGAACTACAAAAAGAAAAACAGCTTAATGAACAACTTGACCTCCTTCTACAGCAAGATCAGAGGATCAAAGAATTGGAGAAAGAGCTGGAAGGAACGCTACAAGACAAACAGGGAGAATCTACACTCCAGGCTCCTCCAACAGCTTCAACAACAGCAACAACTTCAGGGGCAACAGTGGCCCCTACAACAGAAGCAGCAGGCACAACAACAGCTCCAGATGCCCACCCAAGTGTAGAAGAATTGACCAAGGCTGTCAAGGCAATGGAGCTCCAGGCAGATGAGATAAAGAAAGCAAAGGACAAATTGGTAGAGATAGATGCCAAGTATGACAAATCAAAGGTAACTATAGCAGAACAGGGCAGAGAAATTAAGGCCCTAAAGGATAAAATAAAGGCCCTGGAAAAGGAGCTCAATCTGGAAAGCACCATGGCCGACATAAAAAGAATTTTGTGGGGTAAGATTACCCAAGCTATCACCAAACAATGGAAATCCATCAAAACAATCCATGAGTACATGGATTTAATTGGCCAAGCACAGACAGAAATCCAGAGGGCCAAAACAGTGCTGGGAAACAGACCTGAGCAGGCAAACCAACTGATAGATTTTTTGAACAGGCAAGACAAAGAGGAGCTGGTAGCCATTGGCATCGTCAACAGAACAGAGGCCATCCTCACAACTAAAAAGGTGCTAACTCTCAGAAGTTATGTACAGACTGTAGAAAGAAAATGCTATGAAATACAGGCTGAGGTGGAGGAGTATAAACTCAAAATGGGAATGCTGCAAGCAAGGGGATTGCCTGGCCTGCTGAACAGCACAGGGAAATTGATTACCAGAGATCAATTCACCAATAGGATGGCTACTTACATTGAAAATCAAATCACTGCATCTGGTAGTACTCCTGAGGAAACAGGGCCTCCAACAGCACAGAGCTTGTACACTAAACTTGAAGGCCTATTCTTCATTGAAAGTGAGGCAAATCATTTGTTTGAAACTCCTCCTAACTTTTGGCGGTCTACAGAGGCCGATGAGACTCTAATAAAAATTCGGAGACATCAAATGCCTAAGGAGGATTGGTGGCAAGCAATGCTTCAAATTCTGCCACGGTAGCTCCAGCTGTTTTGTCACTGCCACCTCCAGGTCACTACAAGACAAATGACAAGACAAATATCAGCAATCAAAACAACTTAAAAGGTGACTTATCTCACATACATGACAGCTGTGCCAAAATCAAACAGCGCATTTTCGGCCGACTTTAGCAGCCATAAAGACCAAAATATCTTCTGACTTCTGACAGCTGAAGCATTAAGGAGTTACTGCTGCATTCACTCCTTCAGCTACTAAATTTTTGAGATTAGCATATCATAAATGAGGCAATAACTCATCTTCATTGATATTTTGATGTAAATTTTTGTATATATACTCCCCTTAGTAACGCATAAGGGGTTGGTAATTTTTACTCTGAGGCATGTATACTCTGTACTTTCAGAAAAGTTTAATACAAAGAGCAATTTCAGCTCAGTGATTTCCTGGAACTCTGGTGTCTTTTTGATGATCTAAGTGTTGTTGCAGAATCCCTGTGTTGTCTGGTGGAATGATATGTTTTCTTTAAACTCTGTTCTGTTTCCCTATGTTATTTCATTTTCACGTTTTCATCATATCTAGCAATAAAGAAAAAGAATAGTTCAGGACATGTTATTCACACCCTGTGATCAATCTGAGATTGCTGTAAATGTTTTCTTCAGGATTAAAACATACATGAATTCTTAAATGCTCATGTTATATTTAATTCCATGTTGTGACTATTATCTAGAAATTCTTCAATGCTTCCAGGTAACAATTACTTTCATTCATATCAGTTTATAGAAAGATCCTTAAGTGCCTTTCTTATCCTGAACATATCACACCTCAGCTCAAATTCAAAGCGTTATTTCCCAGACAATTAGCCCGCTCTGCAGTTTTCCTTACAGTATCAACACAACACACCAAACCAAAGGACCTCTGACTCCATTGCCCAATGTTATATAAGATTTGATAAGAGCATGCAAGTTTTGACTGAAACTTTTTCCAGCCAAACAATTAAACCAAAGTTGAAATTCACAGCTAGCCTAAAAACCAATTGAACAGAAACAATCATTAAGAGAGAGCCCTCTCTGATCACAGCTTGGCTAGAAGCTGTAATCCAAAGATTGGTTAGTGGTTACCCCGGCCGTATTCCCTTGGGAGTCAAAGGGAACAACCTGGTGTGGAGCTGTAACAAGGGTCTTTTTCACCTCTAGTTATCTCACATTACAAGTCAATCCGGGAGCGTTTTGTTATTGTAAAGGACATCTTAATTTGAGGCTATTTGTCAGGATAATGCTTCGTAGTATAGATCTAAAGAATATAAGAGTAAACGGATGCTAATGCTAAATTACTTTTGCATAAAGAAATCACACACGCAGCAACTTCGTCGGTCGAGGGTATGGAATTAGTAACCTATCCCCCTAGAAACTGATGAAATAGTATGGATCATGATCTGGGAGAATTATAGCGTCTGCTGTATCTCACAACAGTCTTGAACCTCCTCTCATGCCACTTCAATAAACGCAAGCGAAAGGAACAGCAATAAAACAGAATGAAACAGCAACTTCAGAAATGGAACAGCAATAAAAGGAACGGCAGTAAATGGAACGATAGTAAATGGAACGGCAGTAAAGAAACTAAGTCTCGCGAGGTCAACACTTCCAATCCTTGGCACACACTTACATACAAAAAGGAAAGCAATCATTTATACAGGTTTGCAGCTTAATCAAATGGAACAGCAAATTATTAAAGACAGGAAACGTCAATCATATATATATCAAATGGAACAGCAAATCATTAAAGACAGGAAACGTCAATCATATGTACATGATCTGCAATAGTCACCAACAATCCATTAACCCCAATCACCTGTAGCTGAAATATTATACTTATGAATTCTGTAATTGATGCAAACAATTCGGATCAACAGTATGCGAAGAATCCTGAAAGTATGATATGAACTTGTTACAGAGATTTATAACAGGAAAGCTACAGATGAATAAATATGAAACAACATGCAACCATAACAGATTATGAGAAACAAACCACACAAAGCAGAATTGTAATGGTACAATCAGCCAGTGTCCGTTGGAGCCGGGCCCAAAGCTTCCAATGGCGCACTGCCGTAAACTACTTCAGACGCACGGAGAAATTAACGCCAAGATATTATATTAACGCATCAATGAGATTACAAAACTAAGTCTCAGAGAGACTCAATAGTCTGAGTTCAACTGACAATAAAATTCATGAACAGAAAGTAAAGATACCAAAAGTAATCCCCTAGTTTCCAATGCTACCCTCCTTTTATACAATTAACGGCGGAGTTCACCGGTCGACAAAACGATTGATCGTAGCGATCCCTCAGGATCGAAGATCCGCTAAAATGTTAACGCTTTCCTTTACTCGGCCTGTATTTCCGAACTGGCAGTCCTTCATCTCGTTCCGGACTGATCTTCCTTGATTTACTCGACCTGGTCTGAACCTTATTTAGAATTGGAGGGACAGCCGTTATCTTCTCATCAAATCCTCGTTTTGCATTACGCCTTCCCGCTTTTACCTTTTCCTGCGTAGAGAAGACAACTGTTAGTGATTGGATCATTTTAGACTCGTTCTCGTTGCATTTTCCCTACTTTATAATAAAGAAAAGATTACAACTATTTCTTAAAACATCACTAAATTATTTATTAAAACATACCTTCCCAATGCTCTACACACCCCCCGACTTACTCTGTTTCATGGCCTCATGAAAACGTTATAATTAACATGGAGAGCAGTAAGAGAATAGGCTGGAGAGGGTACTTCATGAGGGGGTCTGCAACCATGATAGGCAACCAGATTATCAAAGAAATAATGCAACTGATCTGCAGGCATATCATACAAGGCCTGGTACCCCGGTGCAGGGTGCCAGATAATTGGGCTACGGAACCGATATCCTAACCATGATGGTCCAGCTTGCAGAATGCACTGGCCATAAAAAGGCAATCGTTCAGCAGCCAGCTCAAAGTTCTCATATCTGAAGGGCTCCCTGAGCTGGATGCTTGGGGTGGAAATCCGATAACGGAATTTGGCAGCCTCCAAGGCGGAATCTTTAATAACCAGGAAGTATTCTAAGCTATTTCGGATCAACTCCTCATGCATGGGTCCTAGTAGTTTTATAACGCCAGGGTTTCTCATAAGGCTTTTATGTGATTGCCATAGGCGAACTGGATCTTGAGGCTCAGCCCTGACCCATAGATCTAGGCTGTGCTCCTGCCTCTGAAAGGCATTATAAGCCCTGAGCCATTTTAACTGGTTGACCCCGAATGAAACAAAGGCTTGCAGCTGTATATCCCCCACAAAGGGGCCAGGGTTTAGATCAGTTTCCTGCTCAAGCACCATATTGTGCAAATAAAATTCGCATAATAATCGTTGGACCTTAACCCCATAATGTTTGCAACAATCAATAAAATCATTAACAGTGTTAATCTGAATGGGGGCACCTGCCCTGACAGCTTTTATTTTCAATCTTAAGTATCTTTCAAGGAGGAATAAAGCATAATTCTTCGCGGGGGCCCTGCAAGTCAAAACATCATCATACAACGAACATACAGTGTCCAATTGTTTAATAACAGCATCTAGTCGACGTGTTACCTTAGCAACCTTTTCCTGTTCCTTCTGCCATCCTTCAAAAGCCTGACTCTCTGATTCACTCATGTTTCGCAGCTGTTGTTGCAGTTCTTCATGTTTTTCCAGAGGGATCCTTTGTTCCTCTAACTGCTCAGCCCTCTGCTGCAATTCTTCGTATGTTTCTCGAGGAATCCTCTGCTCAACTTCCTGCTGCAGCTCTTCATATTTTTCTTGAGGAATCCTCTGCTCAACCTCCTGTTGCAGCTCCTCATATTTCTCTCGAGGGATCATTTGTTCCCGTAGCTGTTCAGCCTCTTGTTGGGCCTGTCTTATCTCGCGTCGCAAGGCCTTGGTTTTTGGATCCCTTTCCCATAATTCCCTGGAGGCAGGAAGTTTCGCCTGGACCTTTACATTTTGTCGCTTCATTTTCCCTGAAGGTGGTGTCTCAGTGTGAACTGCTCTATTTTCCCCTTCCTTCTTGACATGTATAAAGGGGTACGGTGGTCCCTCTGTAACTGGGATGTCGCCTTGTGGCTCAGTTTTAATTGGAATGACAGTTGGTTCTAATGGGCTGTTTGGAATATCAGCCTGCTCCTCTATGTCAATAGGAACGGCATTCTGGTGCTCTGTTCCAGATGGAACAGCATTTTGTTCCTCAGTATTAATTGGAACAGCTGCAGGTTTGCTAGCAGAGTATCGACCTACTAGATGTCTATAGGTGCTCTGTCTTCCTCTCTGAGATGACCCAGCTGTATTTGTCCTTCTTTTTCTTCTCACAGTCCTCTTTATTCTCAAACTGGCTTTCAGACTCCAAATTTTCTGCCAAAGCTGGGCTATAATATTCAGCAATTTCTGCTGTTTTCTTCTCAACTTCTTAATTTCTTTTGCCTCGGCTGTGGGCACATGGGCGGCCCTCCGTTCTGCTCCTCTTTCATCGAGGGTTTCTTCTATCATTCGGGGAGCGTCCTGTTCCCGACAAACATTTTCATCCCCCCCGCCATCAGCGGGTGGATTTCCTTCTGGTGTTTTGGGAACGGCTTGTTCCTGATTGGTATTCAGATTTTCTTTGTCAATGACAGGGGGGTTTTCTTCCCCTGCCATCCCATCATGCAATTCGTCACGCGTCTCTTCCTCAGAAGGTCCTTCGGGAGGCTCTGCCGGACTGGAGGGTGAAGGATAACCTCTAAGGCTGGCCAAGATGGTGGCCAGCTCTTCTTCCTCCACAGGGTTTTGTGGATGGCTACCCCCCAATTGTTCCATCTCCTTCTCTCGAATTGGCTGCTCAGTAGCTGCCTCTGGATAGCTGGTCTCGGCCGCAGAGTCGTCATCCCTATCTCCTTCTTCAGCTCCTACTTCATTCTCTGTTTGTTCCAGGTTTTCCCCAGGTATTTGTTCTGGCGCTGGAGGGTCCTCTATTATTTCAATCGGCTGGCCTATGTTTGGCTGGATTTTTTCCAGCCTACCTCTTATCTTTGCCAACCGAACTGACTTTCTAGGCCTCCCGGGCTGTTCGGGTGTGCTGACCATCTGTTCCTCCACCTCCACCTTTCTGCGTTTTTCAACCTGTTCTTCTGTGCTAGAGGAATACCTTCGCTTTAAGGTAGCACGTCTTTCTGCGGCCAATTCCTTACGTTTTTCTGCATGTCTAGTTGCTTCAGGGGTGCATTTTTGTTTCCCTAGCTTTATGCGTTTCTTCGCTTGCTCGGTTGTGCCCGAGGGTTGCTTAGGTTTTGGCGATTCTCTGGGTTTTTTAGGTGTTTCGGAGGTGCTAGCGGGGTGCTTCGTCTTTGGGGATGGTGATGCTACTTCCCCTCCAATTGCTGTAATAAATTCCCGCCAGCTAGTCTGCTGCCGAGCGAGACTGTATGTCACTATCAGGCGGATCAGCCCGTGGTGGCTAACCACTGCGTCTTCATGGTGTGCCTTTTTCAGGCTCCGAGAGGTATCATGCAACAATGAATTTAACAATGCAGGGAGATTCACAGCACATTTTCCTTTTAACACAGCTAAGAGCTTAAGGTGACGCGGCCTTACCACATCTTTTCGTCCTTCGCAGGTGATGTAGCTCTGTACTACCTTTTCCAGTTCGCTCCAAAGTTCTCCCAGTGTTGCCGACAGCACTCCTTTTCCCTTCACTGTCAGCTCCTGCCCTTCATCTTGGAAGAGTTCTACGATCTTTTGCAGTCTTTCTTTCTTTGTCGTCCATATTGGACCTAAGTCTGGTAATCCGGTTACTTCCGCGATTATTTCCTTCGTGACTGCTATCTGCTTCCCACCTACCACTGAGTGTTCTTCCTGCAAATTCTGCAGGAATTCCATGGCCACTATTTCGTTTGATTTGCGCAGGCGGCCAAAATAAGTTAACCACCCTGCTTTTTCTAAGATCTTCCGAGCGGCTTCGGAGACTATGAGCTCGCTCGGCTCGCTTCTGATAGACTTTCCCCCCATGGTTCTGTTTCAGGGTCTAGATGGAACAGCAATGCAAAGAACGTAATTGCGGCAAAAAGAAAAGACACAGAGCATGCATGAATAATTGATCATAAATAACAACTTTTTCAAAAAATAGCATTGTCATGCCGTTAACGCATATCGTACCTCCGTATCATATCATTTCCGAATGATGTGTTAACACGTGGCCGGCGGAGTAATGAAGTCACCTCCCCCCCGCGCGAAATGATAGGCTGCCTCAGCCGTCAAATAGAAGAAGGCGGTCATCCCATCACCGAGTCATAAGGGAACAGCTTATAAAGTTTTGCCATGTTTCAGATTAGACAAAGAAATACCGAGATCGATGCAACCGATAGATCGCGTTTAACATAAGCCTTCGTGATGTGATGCAGAACATAAGGATAGGATGTCTAGCACTCATGGAAAGTCTGAGATAGTCATAGTCAATACCTTTGCCATAATTGGTAATGATAAATGTTCATGTGACGTATCCATTAAGGTGTAAGATATAATTATTACGAGGATAGAAAGAAATATTTAATAAGATCCAAATTGGTGTATATGTTTTGACTCCGATACCATTAACAGAGCTCTGCTGCCGACCGGTGTTTATAACCGTGGCAGAGTTGTTTATTTCACCCCGGAACCATAGTCCTTTGTGTAGTTTTGAAGAGCAATTCTTGTCAACATGCAGGCCATCATGCTGGCTTGGTAACCAGATAACCATGACGCCATTCACCAGAGAGGCGCGAAACGTGGGCAGGCTGGCTCGTGATGAGACCCCCTGTTCCAAGGTTTGTTTATATAATGAACCTGTTGGACCATATCCCTGGTGTGGTGGCCATGATGGGAATGCCACTTCGCTTCCAATCTTATGATCATAGTAGGCTGGTTCTTTAATGAAACCCCCTATCCTGCATTTGACAAATAATTTCTTTTGGTTCTGCTGTTGCTTTTTTTCTTTTGAGATGGACTTTTGCTCTTGTATAGTTACACATAAGGGTGGTTCAGCCCTCCTTAAGAGTGGGAATGGCGGAAGAAGTCTTGTTATCCCAATAGGAAAATATAAATTTTCTATTCTTATTTCCAAGTAATAATAAAGAAAATTGTAGGAACATAACATGATGAAGTTTTCCAACAGGGCAGAGGAGGTGAGATTTATGGCTGAAAGAATGATGAGTGTATGGTTCCCTCCGTTGTTGCATCAATACTAGGGCTGTTATAGATAGCGATCTATGATGTGCTGATCTTGATATATCATGCCTTTTATATTTGTTGCATAAATATATAGTTGCTACCTATGGCCTCGGGACAATGTTTTCTTCTTATAGAAAGGACGAGGGCATACTATTTCTTTCTTACAAGGGAGGGTGGGAGGGTTCTTTTGATGTAATGTCCTAAGATAACAAAAACACTTAAATGCTGCTTGCTAAAAAAGAATTGAAAAAAACACACAAATGTTGCTCCTTCTAAAAAGGGATAAAAAAATTCAAAAGTGCTGTTCCTTTTGAAAAGGAACAGCAAAAATTCAAAAGTGCTGTTCCTTTTGGAAAGGAACAGCAAAAATTCAAAAAGTGCTGTTCCTTTTGGAAAGGAACAGCAAAACTCAAGGGTGCCGTTCCTTTTGAAAAGGAACAGCAAAACACACAAGTGCTGTTCCTTTTGAAAAGGAACAGCAAAACACGCAAGTGCTGTTCCTTTTGAAAAGGAACAGCAAAACACACTAGTGCTGTTCCTTTTGAAAAGGAACAGCAAAACACACAAGTGCTGTTTCTTTTGAAAAGGAATAACAAAACACGCAAGTGCTGTTCCTTTTGAAAAGGAACAGCAAAACACACAAGTGCTGTTCCTTTTGAAAAGGAACAGCAAAACACACAAGTGCTGTTCCTTTTGAAAAGGAACAGCAAAACTCACAAGTGCTGTTCCTTTTGAAAAGGAACAACAAAACACACAAGTGCTGTTCCTTTTGAAAAGGAACAGCAAAACTCACAAGTGCTGTTCCTTTTGAAAAGGAACAGCAAAACACACACTCGCAACATATATACAAAATTTACAATCTTATATACAAAATGTGGTAATAAAGAATGAACTTCTTACCAATCTATAGGGGAGGAAGTTTTTGCTTCCTCTCCCATAATCTTGATGTTAGTATCTTGGCGTAACTGCTGGCAAAATGATTCCGAGTGAGCGGTTTGCGATACAGACGAACTCGGTGGCCGTTTACCTTAAATGTATATCCAGATCCATCAATTGTAATCAAAGTAAGGGTCCCATTGTCATGGACTTTTTGAATCTCGTATGGTCCCAACCATCGAGTCTGAAGCTTCCCCGGGAAATCCTGAAATCTAGAATCATATAACAGAGCCCAGTCTCCTTCGTGAAATATCTTGTTTTTGATGAGCGCATCATGCCATTTGGCTCGCTGCTGCTGGATGAGTGCTGTATTCTGTAATGCAGCGAGCCTTGTTTCGTCCAACTCATTAATTTGCTGTAATCGATTTTTCTGTGCTTCACTTAAATCCAATCCGACTTCTTGGGCAGTTCGCAGGGTTTGGATCTCAAATTCTATAGGAAAAATGGGTTGCTTTCCAAACACTAAGTGATATGGTGAATAGCCAGTGGTACTTCTCCATGTGGTTCGATAAGCCCACAGTGCCTCCGGTAGTCGGGCGGCCCAATCGCGGCGGTGTGAGGCAACAGTTTTTGTCAAAATTGACTCTATTATCTTATTACTGTTCTCGACTTGCCCATTTGCCTGCGGATGGTATGGGGTAGTAATTTTGTGATGGATGTGATGGTTATTGAGTGTTGCAGCTAATTTATGTCCCACAAATTGTGGTCCTCCATCTGTAACCACTTCCCTTGGAAGACCATAACGTACAAACAAATGGAACAAGAACTGAATTACCGACTCCTCTGTAGCTCTGGGTAATGCCTCCGCCTCAACCCATTTGGTAACATATTCAGTTGCCACCAAAATGTAGGTTTTTTGGTTTGATGGGGGGTTGATGGGTCCGACAAAGTCCAGAGCCCAGCGTTCGAAAGGTTCGATCACCAATTGAGGCCGCAAAGGCATTTCGTCTGCTGGGCCAGGTCGTCCTACACGCTGACAACTATCACAGGCCTGGACAAATTTTTTGGCATCTTTAAAGATTGTAGGCCAGTAATATCCCGTTTGTAATACTTTGTGTGCTGTCCTTCGTTCAGCGAAATGTCCTCCACATGGCCCGTCATGGCAGGCTTTCAAGATATCAAAGATTTCGTCTTCTCGAATACATCTTCTGATTTCCATATCTGCGCCTGTGTGAAACAGATAGCCCCCAACCCACGAAAATCGATTGCTTTTCGCAACGATTTGTTTCCGTTCATTGGGAGTTAAATGTTTTGGAAGCTTACCTACTGCAAGATAATTAGCCACATCAGCGTACCAGGGAGTCTGAACAGCGACTGCAAATAAGTGTTCATCTGGGAATTGGTCCTCAACTGCTGCTGTTTCAACTGATTTTGGTATTCGTGAAAGAAAATCAGCTACAGGGTTCTCCTTCCCTGGTCGGTCTCTGATTGTAATGTCGAATTCCTGCAACAAGATCAACCACCTGGTTATTCTTCCATTTGTAACAGGCTTATTTGCTAAATACCTAATAGCAGAATGGTCTGTGTACAAAATAACGGGATAGCCTGTAATATAGTGTCTAAATTTATTAATAGCATGTATCACAGCTAAAAATTCTTTTTCGGTGACAGTGTAATTTAATTCAGCCGGAGCCAAATTTTTGCTGATGTAATAGATAGCGTATGGTCTTTTCTCTTCTTCTTGGCCCAACACTGCACCGATTGCTGTGTCTGAGGCGTCGGTTGAAATTTGGAATGGTAAGTTCCAATTAGGTCCTCTGAGAACTGGAGCTGTAGATAGCAACTTCTTTAATTTTGTGAAGGCTCGATCACATTTTTCTGTCCACAAAAAATCAACATTTCCAGTTAATGCATGTAGAGGTGCGGCAATACGTGAGTAATGTTGTATAAATCGTCTATAATACCCAGAAAAACCAAGAAAACTGCGTACCTCTGTTTGATTAGTGGGGGTTGGGATAAGCATGAGTATTTGAATTTTAGCCGGGTCTACCTGAATGCCAGCTGCTGAGATGTAATGTCCCAGAATGAGTCCTTCTGTCATCATCATGTAACATTTTTCGTGACTCAAGCAAAGCCTGGTAGCGATGCAACGTTCTAGAACTTTTTCGAGAGTGTCCAAGGCTGGATCAAAGTCGTCTCCATATGGTGTAAAATCATCCATATAGACTTCCAATCCATCATTAATTAAATCTGCGAAGATGCTAAGAACAGCCCGTTGGAATGTGGCCGGAGCATTACATAATCCAAAGGGTAAGACTCGGTAGGCGAACGTTCCCCAGGGGCAAGTAAAGGTAGTCTTGTCCTGGTCTTCAGGGGCAATCTGAATCTGGTTATATCCACTGAAGCCATCCAAGAAAGAAAAAAATTTCTTGCCTGCTAAGGTGTCCAATACCTGGTCTATGAAAGGGAGAGGGAAGTGATCTTTTTGTGTAGCTTTGTTTAATTCTCTGTAATCGACACAGATCCTCCATTTCCCGTTCTTTTTAGGTACGACCACAAGTGGGGAGACCCATTTGCTGTCAGAAATAGGATAAATAAAATTAACGTCTAATAATTTCTGCAGCTCATCTTTTACAACATCTTTTAAATGGGGATTGAGTCTTCTCTGTGGTTGGCGAACCGGTCTTGCATCTTTCTCGATATAGATACGATGTGTACATAGCTGGGGATCAATCCCCTTCATATCGGGATAGTCCCAAGCAAACGCCTCCTGATACTTTCGTAGGAGCTGGATGAGTTTGGTCTCTTGCTCAGGTGTCAGATTAGCGTTAATGTTTAAAGTTTTGCCCGGTTCAATTTGTATTACTTTGCTGTTAGCAACAGAGGTTACAGGTATATTTGGGTCATTGTCATCTTTTAGAGGATCTTCCTCTAATTCGTTATCAAATGCCGCTTTTATCATAAAGCATTGTGTATACGATGTAGATTCTGTTTGATTAATGAATTTATTGATGGCATCATCTTCCGTTTGATCTTTAAAATCTAGCGCTTCCTGAACTGTTAATGGTGGTCTAATATTATCAGTAATATATGAGGCAGGGCGCAGATTGGTCAGCGATATATGAGGTGTGATGCTTGGCTGGGCTGGCGGGTACAAGATTAAATTTTTGATATCCGGTCCTCTGGTTATGGTCATGTTTCCCTGCCGGCATCCAATGTAGGCGTCAGCAGTAGCGAGCCATGGTCTACCTAGAATTAGCGGATGTCCATCTAGTCGGGTTTTTGGATTAATCACCAGAAAATCGGTCGGGTATTCCCAAGAGTCCACTGAAACCATGACATCATACAAGGTGCCTTCTGGCCTTATTACTGATCGGTCAGCTAGTTCTAGTAAAGTGGAAGTAGGCTCTACCGATGTGATTCCAAGCTTCTGGCAGGTTGATGTTGTCAGGATGTTAATCGCAGCCCCTAGATCTACTAAAACGTTGGTCAGGGTCTGCCCACAGATTTGAACAGTGACAATTGGGTTTCCAGGATCCTCATATTTAATTGGTGTTTCTTTCCCTGATAAGAGGTCGGATAAGGTGCCGACTACCTGGACTCTAGGGTTAGGGGTTATATTTCTTTTTGTTTTTCTGCTACACAGGTCTTTTATGGTTTTTGCATATATGGGGATATCCTGTATAGCCTGAAGGAATGGAATTCTTATATACAAGTTTTGAAGTTCTCCCAGAATATCAAAATCCAGATATTGCATTTGTCTCGGAATGGCCAGTCGTTCTGGGAAAGGAGGAGAAGATGTAATTACTTGCTGATGAACCTGGTCTTTACTTACTTCTTCTTGTTGTGACGGCTGTTCTATCGGTAACTGGTTTTCAATATGAGCGGTTCTATGTCCCTCAGTTTCTATTATTCGCCCAGATCTCAACTGAAGATCATTGCACTCCTGCAGAGCAGATTCAATCTCGGAAGATTCTATAATTTGAAGAGATTGAACTGGTCGATTATTTGGGTTCGGGTTGGGTTGGGCTGGGAGCTGCGGTCTTAGGTTGGGCTGGGGATTTTGTTGCAAGGCTGGCAGAGTTGGTTGAGGGAGCGGAATTGATCCTGGTGTTTGATATGTCGATCTTGGCCAGTTGCTCTGCCAGGGTGAACTTTGCGAAGTGGAAGGGGTCCACTGCGGAGGATATGAATTATTTGGCCAATATGGCGGAGGATAAGGAAAGTTTGGCCAACCAGCTTGGTTCATCCAAGGGTTCGGAGTAGGAAACATTTGAGGCGGCCAATTTGAAAACGGGTGCTGAGACTGATTTTGCCACATATTCTGTTGCTGAGCATTAAATTGCGGAGATTGAAAAGAAGAGGAGGGATCTTGAAACATACCAGGTTGCCTAGGTTGCCATTGACGACGCTGGTTAATAAAGTATGCTGATTCTGGTTCCTCTTCTGCTTCTTTGTACACCGCCTTCAAACCAGGGAGCGAGGGACAGCTTTCAGTCGGATGGTCCTTGGTACAAATAGCACATATTTGAACTGTATCGAGCGGGCATTCTTTCTGGCTATGTTTCTTCCTGCACCGCGGGCAGAAAATTGCCAGATTCTGTTCCGCCTCTGCTTGCTTCTGTTTAGCCTGCACAATATCAAGCTGTGTAGTTAATGTCCCCATGATATCGGTTTTAAAATTCTCTAACAGATTTCCAAGTTCCACTCGTGATACTCCTTCTGTTGATGTTCGATTGTCTCTAGTGAAGCGATCATATTCTGCTGGTTTTATCCTTGTGCTGCCTCTTGAGCTCCTGATACACAGATCAATGATGTCAGCAAAATTTTCCTGATAAATGTCTCCTTTTCCCATAATATTCAGCATTTCAATCCATTGCTCCTTCATACCTCTAATCAATGCAGTTTTCAACACGTTATCGGGCAGAGGTAACGATGCATATGGAGATCTCTGCAAGTTATATTGGAAACGTTCTACATATTCTTCTAAAGTTTCATTTGGTCTGGCTGACATTTGAAAGATTTCATCTTTTAGTTCTCTTGATCTACAGTAATCCTGATATTTTTTTAAGAAGGCCGCTTTCATTTCTTCCCAATTGTTTATGACTCCACCACCTAAACCCATGAACCATCTCAGAGCTGCTCCCTTCAAAGTAGGGGGAAACAGTTTTAGCTTCTGGGGATCAGTGGTGTAATCGTATCCCCTGCATAACACATCAAATTCGAATAGAAACGCATCAGGGTCTTCTGATGTGAGTCCATGAAACGTCGGGATATGTTGAAGCGGAATTGCCTTCATTGGTGCATTCGCAGCGGAATCTACTATGGGATATTGCAAAGTAGAGGTTTGGGTATTTGGCTGATTCTGCGCCATGGAATCAAATATATGCCAGTAATCTTCAGGAATTTCCAATAGAGTATTCCTTGGTTGCGGAGGGGTAATCTTAGCAGGAACTGTTTTTACAGCACTCCCTTTATCAGGGATAATGATGGCCCCTACTGTCTGAGGTGAATGAATTCCCTCAACGAGGATTTTTGCAGCGCTTCCTTTATCTGGACTATTTAAAGGCTGGTTTGGTTCAATAGGAGATCTAGGTTCCTCGATTTCCCCTGTTTCTCCTTCTCCTTCGCAAAGGTTGCTAAAATTTCCTTCGTGCACTGGTCCAGGAGTCGAATTGTCAAATTCTTGAAAGTCCTGCTCCTCTGTCTGACTGTGCACCTCCGCAAAGGCTTCAGATGGTGATTCTGAGGCCTGAAGGGAACTAGCAGGTTGTTTAGAATTTACTTTCCTATAACCTACTGATGGCGGAGATCCGGCTTTCTTGTAAATTTCGTCTATAAAGGTCTTTCGTCCAAGGGTCGCCGACCCCTTGGCTTTTTCGGTTTTGGATGGAGGCTTTTGATTCTTTTCTGGCTTTTTCTGCTTAGTCATGCACTCCAATTAAATTACTAAATCAATTCTGCTAGGAAAGCGGACGGTGGAGCAGGGCTTTTACATGCTCCGCACGCAGGTTCTTACCTTCCGTTTTTAAAATCCAGTTCTCCCCTAACAGATTCACACACTACCCTGTTAGAAAAACAAATGGCTATGCCCCTTCCCCGGCAACGGCGCCAAAATGTGGAGCTGTAACAAGGGTCTTTTTCACCTCTAGTTATCTCACATTACAAGTCAATCCGGGAGCGTTTTGTTATTGTAAAGGACATCTTAATTTGAGGCTATTTGTCAGGATAATGCTTCGTAGTATAGATCTAAAGAATACAAGAGTAAACGGATGCTAATGCTAAATTACTTTTGCATAAAGAAATCACACACGCAGCAACTTCGTCGGTCGAGGGTATGGAATTAGTAACCTATCCCCCTAGAAACTGATGAAGGAGTATGGATCATGATCTGGGAGCATTATAGCGTCTGTTGTATCTCACAACAGTCTTGAACCTCCTCTCATGCCACTTCAATAAACGCAAGCGAAAGGAACAACAATAAAACAGAATGAAACAACAACTTCAGAAATGGAACAGCAATAAAAGGAACGGCACTAAATGGAACGACAGTAAAGAAACTAAGTCTCGCGAGGTCAACACTTCCAATCCTTGGCACACACTTACATACAAAAAGGAAAGCAATCATTTATACAGGTTTGCAGCTTAATCAAATGGAACAGCAAATTATTAAAGACAGGAAACGTCAATCATATATATATCAAATGGAACAGCAAATCATTAAAGACAGGAAACGTCAATCATATGTACACGATCTGCAATAGTCACCAACAATCCATTAACTCCAATCACCTGTAGCTGAAATATTCTACTTATGAATTCTGTAATTGATGCAAACAATTCGGATCAACAGTATGCGAAGAATCCTGAAAGTATGATATGAACTTGTTACAGAGATTTATAACAGGAAAGCTACAGATGAATAAATATGAAACAACATGCAACCATAACAGATTATGAGAAACAAACCACACAAAGCAGAATTGTAATGGTACAATCAGCCAGTGTCCGTTGGAGCCGGGCCCAAAGCTTCCAATGGCGCACTGCCGTAAACTACTTCAGACGCACGGAGAAATTAACGCCAAGATATTATATTAACGCATCAATGAGATTACGAAACTAAGTCTCAGAGAGACTCAATAGTCTGAGTTCAACTGACAATAAAATTCATGAACAGAAAGTAAAGATACCAAAAGTAATCCCCTAGTTTCCAATGCTACCCTCCTTTTATACAATTAACGGCGGAGTTCACCGGTCGACAAAACGATTGATCGTAGCGATCCCTCAGGATCGAAGATCCGCTAAACTGTTAACGCTTTCCTTTACTCGGCCTGTATTTCCGAACTGGCAGTCCTTCATCTCGTTCCGGACTGATCTTCCTTGATTTACTCGACCTGGTCTGAACCTTATTTAGAATTGGAGGGACAGCCGTTATCTTCTCATCAAATCCTCGTTTTGCATTGCGCCTTCCTGCTTTTACCTTTTCCTGCGTAGAGAAGACAACTGTTAGTGATTGGATCATTTTAGACTCGTTCTCGTTGCATTTTCCCTACTTTATAATAAAGAAACGATTACAACTATTGCTTAAAACATCACTAAATTATTTATTAAAACATACCTTCCCAATGCTCTACACCTGGGTGTTAACATAAATGGCGACTCCACTAGGGAGTTCTTAATATTTTTCAATTACTATCTATCTTCCGAAGCTACCATCAAGCCTGAAACCAGCCAAGAGGCCTTAGAACTGTTTCTGTACCACAGTGACAGCTTTAGGGAAGAGCTAGTTAGGGAATCTTCATCTTAGCTTTGAAACATAAATAGCCATTCCAAAATCTTCATCCAGTCCTTGCATATATAAAACTTCCTATAAAAAATCCTAAAAAACAGTTAGAAGCTGGCTCCTAAGAAAAATCCTCGACATACTAGGGCTAATCCTGACCCAAATCCACCCATCATTGTTGATAATCCAAATACCATCCCTAGAAACATCAGGAAGCAACAAAAGCAGGACCAGCCTGCTATTTTGACCTCAGTTGCAGATTTTCCCAACCTTTCTACTCCACTTAAAGTCCTCTTTAGGTCTGTTCCAAGTTCTCCTAGTTCACCATCCACATCTCAAAGTCCTCCTCCCTCATCCTCATTCACTGCACATATCCCCTTCAACCATCATTCAGGTTCAGCTTCACCTGTTACCCCTGTGGTACCCACTGTTCCTATTATCCCAGCAGTCCCTATAAATACACCCAACCCACCAAATATGGCAAATAGATATGCACCCTTGCGGCTACCTGCTAATCCACCAGCTCTACCCCAGGATTACCAAACCAAAATCTCATATTTTGACTCCACTGGCCCTTACTCTGCCATCCAGCATGCTAAGAGGATGCAAGATCACTTTGAAAACTATGAGATAGATGATGACAGTGTGAGGATGAGAATTTTTGTCCAAAGCCTGACAGGTGATGTTAGAACCTGGTTCAGGTCGATTGCTGCAAATACTATCACAACCCCTGATGATCTTTATCAGGCATTCACCACCAGATGGGAGAAAAAGAAAGATCCCTTGCACATACTTGGTGAATATGAAACAATCAAGAGAGGTCCTCAAGAGACCGTTCTGGAGTATTGTGCTAGATTCAACAATGTGTACAATGCAATACCACAAAACCTAAGACCCCCTCCTGATTTGGCCTTATACAAATTCCCTGATGGATTTGATTCTGACATGGCATATCAGTTAAAGGAAAGAGAACCTGAGACCCTTGAAGATGCCCAGAAGGCGGCTGTCACAGTAGAAGCAAACCTGATTGCCAAAAGAAACAGGGCAAGGTTAGAAAAGAGAAGCATATACAAAGAAGAAACCACAGCCTTTGATCAAAAGCTTGATGCCATACTCAACAGCATGAAAAGATTGGGTGATAGGGTGGAATCAGTTGAAAGAAAAGCATCATGGGAAGCACCACAAAACAATCCTCCTAGGAATCCAAATTTTAGGAGAAATCCAAACCCGAATGTTGGCAGGCCCAACCCTGATCCAGAGATCAGACCCCCTTTTCAAGAAAATTATGCAGAAACTTCCACATCAGCAGAGCCCAATGAAGATCCTGAGATTAATTTAATAGGGCTAGATGGTGAAAGTCAAGTTTTCTTAACACAAGAAGATCATGAGGATGAGGAAATCAAACTGTTCCAAACTAAATCAGGTGAATCCTTTGACTTTAAACAAGGCTATGACACTGCTGTTTATGAAGTACACAAACAATACAAGTTAAGGAGCAGAACTGTGAATGTTAGCTAGCCTGAAAAGAAAAAGGATAATCAACAGCCTGAAAGAGTTATAGTCACACAACCTGGTGACAAACTAAACTTACCTACCAAAGAAGTGATTGTTGAAGAAATCACTGAACCACTGTCCTCAAGACAACAGTCTCTGGACACTTCATCTTCTCATCCTAATTCAAATATTACTCCTCAAGAGATGACTAAGAAGGATAAGTCCCAAAGACAAAATAAAAATCAAGAAGAAGATGTAATGAACAAGGAAAGAACTGTCACTTATAACCCCAAAACCCAGTCTGAAAAACCTTTTGATCTTGAAACAGAAATTAGCAAAATAAAAATAGCTATTCCTCTCTCGGAATTAGCCAAGCATGACAGCTATAAATTGCAAATCAAAAGGTCCCTTCAACTCACTAGCAACAAAGATGATGTCAATGTACTAGATGACACCCCAGAACTCCTCTTTGGCCCAGAAGTAGATGGAAAAACGGTAGTCACAGGGGTACTGCCTTTCTATGTCAGTCTACATATTCATGACAAAATACTACATAATGCAATGTTTGATTCAGGTGCCTCTCACAATCTTATGCCAAAAGCAGTCATGGAGAGATTGAATTTAGACATAACAAGACCATACAAGGATCTGTTTTCCTTTGACTCCAGCCAAGTCAAATGTTTAGGTCTCATAAAAGACTTATGTGTGTCTCTAGTTCAATACCCAAACAAGACAATCCTAATGGATGTGGTAGTTGCTGATATCCCACCTAAGTATGGAATGTTGTTATCAAGATCATGGGGAGCCAAACTTCAAGGTTCCCTACAATTAGACATGTCATATGCCACCATCTCTGTGTTTGGGCAACCAAAAAGACTGTACAGAGAAACACTAATGAAGTACATGGTCAGCAGTGAAGAAAAACCTCAAAATTTTCCTATATATGCTGTCCATTCAGACATAGACTCATACATTCTCTTCAACGATGCAACTACTCCCTCAAAAGGTGAAGTTGAAACCAAGATATCCATACAGCAAGGAGATGCAATGAAGAGTAGTATCACTCATGAAACAACAGTCAAACAAACATTTGATAGTGCTGCTGCCTTAGTTGTCAAGAACATCCAATTGAATGATGGAACTGTCCTAGAAGACAAGCCAGAGAAAAAACCACAACTGCTACTTACACTACCAGCCCAAGAACAGATCATAAAACCTCCTCCCCAACAGGATATTCTATGGTTCCTTGAATTTGATGGCTCAGTCAACAAATTAGGGGCAGGAGCTGGAGTTTGGATACACAACAAAGAAAGTAGTCATGCAGAAGGCAGAGCCTATAGATTGAATTTCAGATGTACTAACAACATGGCTGAATATGAAGCTCTTTTACTAGGACTCAAGTTGGCAAAATTCTTACAAGCTGCCAGGGTTTCAATCATGGGAGATTCAGATTTAGTTATCCAACAAGTGAAAGGAAACTTTGTCACCAATGACAAAAGACTAAGGACTTATAGGTCTGCTGTTGCCGAGGTACTAAACTTCTTCTCTGAATTCCAAATCACTAAAATTCCCAGAACCCAAAATCTACATGCTCATAGTTTAGCCACCTTTGCAAGTACCTGCAAGTTGCCCTTTGAGCCCCACCATTGTTTCACAGCTGAGGTAAAGCACAGACCTTCCATACCAAACAACATCAATAATTGGCAAGTATTTGAGGATGACAAGCAAATAAACCATTTTTTAACTCTACAGCAAGAATTTGCAGGATTAAATATTGACAATGAGACAGCAAGTCAATCACAAATGCTTGAGACAGCAAGTCAATCACAAATATTTAATGGAGCAAGTCCATCACAAATACAGTTTCAACAGACTCCTCAGCCAATGTCACCTAGAACTGCAAAACAAATGCTCAATCCAACTATTTTCAATACAGAAAGCATCCAGCAAATTCAACAAGTTGACTGGGAAGAGGGGGTGGCCAATACTGAGACTGAAGTCATAGAACTGAAAGACAATTTTCTACCCACAGGTCTAACCCCACTAGAGGACATCTTTGATTCAAATGATATTCCCAGGAAACCAAAAATGCAGCCCATAAATGCAGCCATTGAAGAATGCAACATCGGTACCATTGATAAGCCCAAAATAATTAAATTGTCTGCTTCCTTACCTCCTGACCAAAAGCCTAAATACATTGACCTCTTTAAAGAATTCCAAGATGTTTTTGCTTGGAGTTATGAGGACCTGAAGTCCTATGACACCTCTGTTATCCAACACACTATCCCCCTTAAGCCTGATCAAAAGCCCTTTAAACAAAAACTGAGGAGAATCAACCCAATGCTTCTCCCAGCAATGGAACAAGAGGTACAAAAAATGTTCAAAGCAGGCATCATAGCACCAATCAGATTCTCTGAGTGGATCTCCAACTTAGTCCCTACAAGAAAGAAAACTGGGGAAATAAGGCTGTGTGTGGACCTAAGAAATCTGAACCAAGTGTCCCTCAAAGACAATTACCCATTACCCAAGATGGATCACATTCTCCAAAGAGTGGTAGGGGCCTCAAGGATTTCATTACTGGATGGATTTTCAGGTTTCAATCAGATCCTGGTACACCCTGATGATCAAGACAAAACAGCATTCACAACCCCATGGGGAACTTTCAAATATGTAAAGATGCCTTTTGGCTTGAAAAATGCAGGGGCAACATTTCAAAGAGCAATGGACATTGCTTTTGCAAAAGAGATTCATGACTTTTTAGTCATTTATCTAGATGACCTAACACCTTTCTCAAAATCAGACCAAGAACATATAAAACATCTAAGACAGATCTTCCTAAAATGCAGAAAATATGGAATCTCCTTGAACCCTAAGAAATCCCTCTTTGGTTTAGAAGAAGGCAAGCTTTTAGGACACATCATCTCAAAAGATGGCATCAGAATTGACCCAGATAGGATACAAGCTATCCTGCAAATGCCTCACCCAAGGAATGTCAAAGAATTACAAGGATTCTTGGGAAAAATCAATTTCTTAAGAAGGTTTATCCCAAACCTAGCAGAGTTAACCAGATTATTAAACAACATGCTGAAAAAGGATTCAAAAGTAAAGTGGACTGTTGAAGCCAATCAAGCATTTGAAAGCATAAAATTGGCCCTCACCCAAACCCCAGTCTTAACCAACCCTCAGTTTGACAGAGAATTTATCATTTTCTCTTTTGCTTCCCAACATACTATTGCAGCTGTTTTATTACAAAAGGATGACCAAGGAAATGAGAAACCAATTGCTTTCTTTAGCAAAGCTCTCAGAGATGCACCTTTGAAGTATCAAATCATGGAAAAACAAGCTTATGCTTTAGTCAAAGCAATCAAAGACTTTAGGATTTATATCCTTTATTCCCATGTCAAAGCATATGTGCTAAGTCCTATTGTCAAAGACATTCTCACTCAAGAAAATTTAGAAGGCAGAAGAGGAAAATGGATTGCCAGCATCTTAGAATTTGACATTGAGATAAAACCTACAAAACTAATAAAAGGGCAAGGCTTGGCCAAATTAATGACAGAGACAAATTTTCAAGCCTTAGACATCAATCAGCTGGACAGTGAAACAGAGCTGGCGACTCCAAAGATCAATGCAGCCTTTGAACAATCCCCCTGGTATTCGGATATCTGTTATGTGTTACAAAACCTGTGTGCTCCCCCAGGACTGTCCAAAACTAAGTGTAGGTTCCTAAAAATGAAAACATCAAGATTTTGTGTGATGGATGGCAATTTACTTTGGAAAAACCATGAAGGGATATTGCTCCACTGTTTAATTGAAAATGAAACTAACAGTATCATGCAAGAGTTTCATGCAGGAGATTGTGGTGGACACTTGTACTGGAAGTCCACTGTGGATAAGATACTAAGGGCTGGTTACTACTGGCCCACCATGTTCTCTGATGTCAAGAAATTCACTACCTCATGTCATAAATGTCAAGTCTTTGAGGGAAAAAGACAGCTGCTGCCACTTCCCTTGAGGCCTATTGCAACAGAGAGACCTTTTCAACAATGGGGCCTAGACTTCATTGGGGAAATTCATCCCTCATCTTCAGGCCAACATAGATGGATCTTAACAGCCACAGACTACTTCACTAAGTGGATTGAAGCTGCCCCATGCAGACAAGCAAATGATTCAGTAATCATTCAGTTCTTGGAGAACAACATACTGGCTAGGTTTGGCTGCCCTGATAAAATTATTACAGACAATGCTGCTGCTTTTAGATCCAAGAAAATGGTGAACTTTTGCCATAAGTTTCATATTACTTTGGGCCATTCTACTGCATACTATCCCCAAGGAAATGGCCTTGCTGAATCATCAAATAAAAGCCTTGTAAACATTATAAAGAAGGTACTTGAAGAGAACAAAAAGAACTGGCACAAAAAACTAGTCAATGCCTTATGGGCAGATAGACTAACAACCAAAAGATCAATTGGGACCAGCCCATATGAGTTGGTTTATGGATTAGAGGCCAAGTTCCCCTCTTCACTAGGAGTGCCTGTCATGAAGCTTCTTCAAGAAAGCCAAGCTGAGCCAAATGATATGCAAAGAAGGATAAATCAAATGATATGTCTGCAGCAAACCAGATATCAAGTTTTCAACAGAGTTTAGGTATTACAAGAAAAACTAAAGAAAGCCTTTGACAGAAGAACCAAAGCAGAAGATTTCAATATTGGTGATAAAGTCCTCAAGTGGGATGCAAGAAGAGAAGAGAAAGGAAAACATGGAAAATTTGATTCCTTATGGAGAGGACCATTTGTTGTCCAAGCAGTGCAAGGTAACAACACTTACTTCCTAAAAAGTCTTAATGAAACTGACTTGGATGAAGGTCCTGTAAATGGCAGGATGCTGAAGCACTATTTTGACTATTTCCGATGAGTGCAGCCTGAGGTTCCCTTGTATATAGGCAGATGTATATTTTATTTTCTGTTTAGATTGTAAAAACGCAGTTTTTGAAGGTTATTGACTATCAGCAAAAGGTGAATAGAGTCAGAAGGTCTACCAAGGAGAGAAGCATACGGTTTTGACATTTCAAAACAGCAAACTTCAAAGATTGGTAAAAACGGCCAATGGCCAAGGCAATCTGACCTGCTGTTCTTGGTCTTTCAAGAGAAAAACCATCCCCATGTGGAGCCACTGTTAGCTACCTATACCAATAGGTTTCATATTTCATGATTGGCTATGGAAGGTCCAAATTTGTTCTGCTTTGATGACTCAAACATCACATATTTCCAAGAAAACCCAATCTATGCTTATAAGCTTGGTATGAGTTTCAAATTTTGATGGATGATTCAACAACTTAATCTGGATCATTCCATGGTTTAAATTTGCAGTTGTAGAATAGAGAAGAAAGTCTGTCCAAACTGTTTAATCTTGGCAGACAAGTAGTTTAGGTAGAGAAGAAAAGGCTCCCAACAGCTTAATCTGGGACCTTGGAAGAGATAAGGGTAGAAGTAGATAGAAATAACAAAGAAAAAGCCAAGGAAAAGAAAAGGCACACAAAGGGTCTGCAAGTCCAAGTGCACCCTCTAAGAAGAAATAAAAAATGCTAGGCAAGTAGTTGGGTAAGTAGTTGGGGTTGCAGAAAGGTTATCTTTACCAGTGCAGATGTGTCAACTATGCCTATCAAGGCAAAGTCTATCAAGTGACAAGGTGTTCATCTTCATCAAGTTACATCAAGGAGCATGACTAACCTCCCTCCTCCCCCCTTTCTGTTTATTGCTAACATCCCCTTATCAGCTGAGATTCATGGAGGAAGATCATGGTTTCATAGTGGTTCTTGTTCATTCAAAAGCCACATTTCTTGTGTAAAAATCTTTTCATTTTGATCTACTCTCTAAACTAAGTGAGTTTCAAACAAACTTAGTAATATCCCCCTCATTTGCCCCCTTCATCCACATTAACCCCTAATTCTACTATATAACTCCCTTATCTCCCCCTTTCCCTACTATAAATAACACTAAGGTGTATAAATCCCAGCACTATGTACATATTCTCCTCTTGGCACTATAGCCAAATAAATGGTCAAGGGAGACTCTAGTCCATCTGGGACTGTGGTCAACCCTATCTTGGAGCTGCTCTAACCCCTGGTTATGAGCAGTAACCTCCTCCTTCAGCCCTCACCGTCCCTTTGCTAAAAAACCCGAAAAATCCCAAAATACATGAAAAAACCCACTTTTCTATAGTCCTCCGCCCGAAATATTAAAATGAATATTATAATGGGCCGGCGGGTCCCCCCCAACCTGCACGATTCGTCGGAGGCCCCGCCAGCCGTCAGATCTCCGCCACCCAGATCTAACGGTGGGCGGTCATTTTCGCCCCCGGACCTGCCGATCTTTAGCATCCGGGGAAAGCGGTTTTTGCCGCTCCGTAACTTGGACGCGTGTCAACCGCCGGGGTTGTTCGGAGCCCCCCTCCCTGATACCGCCTTTGCCCAAAGGTGGTGCGGGGAACCCGCTTATCGCCGTTCCTGTTTCCACCTTCCCTCCTACGTCATTGGCACGTCACCCTGACGTCACCTCACCAGTGCCCGCCCCAGCGTCCCGTGGCCCTCCACGCGGACCTGCCACCGCATCCGCCCGCCACTATGTCCTGCCACCCTGGCAGACACCTCTGCTACCACGTCACCTCCGTACCCGGGTCCCGCCATGACGTCATGCTGACGTCATCAGCGGAAAAGCGCCAAATGCACACTTTTACCAAAATTAACGTTTTAAACGGCTAAATAAGCCGTTTTCGGTCATTTTCATGCAAAAGAGAACTATCTGTTGCCAACAGCTGCCGCGAATTTTATCAGCCAGCCATCAAATTCGACGATTCAACCGCTGAAAGTTCAGAATTCGACGGCACTAAGTCTCCACAGCCCGGCCCGCGAGCTTCCGAGTCGGTTTATCCAGGTATTTTGCCAGTTTTCCCACTTTGCCCCTGCATTCCAATTATCTGTAAAAATCACCATTAAAGGACTGGTAAAACTACTTAATTCAGTTCTGCCTGATTACCTAAACTAAACCCAAGCAATCTGCACCATCCCTAAACCACAATTCGACATTGGAGCGATCAGTCCGCGGGCTAAAACCATAAAATTGCCCCCGAGGTGCTCGGCATTGTTCCCTTTTGCCGAGTACAGGCCACCTGCATTCTTTATAAAAAGAAACATCAATATCTCTGCAACTTATCTATTAGCAATTCACATCCCTGTGAATTTGCAGCAACTTACAAGCCTGCTTGCCTTTATTCACTACAAGAGGACACCAGACGGTGTTTACAGTTCACCTGCTACTTAAGTCTTTATAGACTTGTTAAGCCAGTACCTCCACCTGCACAAATTCAGATTATAGCATGGCAGCCTCTGCATCCTCTTCCCTCAGTGTAGCTCCATTAAATCAAACCAACAAGGAGCTGGAGGCCTTGCCATTCATTGACAAGGATTGTCTCATTGAGGACTTTGAGGGAGACAGGGACTTCTTGAAGACCTTCACTCAACTAAGGGAAGATTATAAGGATGGGCATGGTACACATGGGATATGGGAGTCAAACCTGCCCTATTACTGTCTCCCAGCTGTGAATGTTTTCCCTGAAATCATTCACCTATGTGCTGAACACTATGATGTCCAGCACAGAGCTGTCAATACTCCATCAGGGAGGATCCTCTTCTATGTAAATGCTGACTCCATCAACAAGATGTTACAGTTTGATCAGACAGAGTTGCTGATCCCGTTCTCCACAACTTATTTGCTGGAAACTGGTGATAAGATGACCAGTGAGGAGCTGCAAAAGGTCACCCGGAACTTCATGAGACCTGAATGACAGCCTACAGGGCCACCTCCCTATCTGAGGGAGAATTTCGATGATATAGGCAGGCTATTACTAGACATGATAGCCTATCTATTGGGATACCAAAACAGTGAGCATGTGGATAAATCCATGCTAGTGTTGCTGTCTGTTTACAGCCCGCGTCAACCCCCTGCCCGAAAGTATAACTTTGCTAAGTTTATAGCCAATAAGATTCATGATCAATTAAGCAAAATGGACAGACAGGGGGTCTTCAGATACTCAGCTTACATCTACCATCTGTTCATGTTTCATCATTCTGAAGCCTTCCCATGCTACATCAGAAGGCTGGATAATAAAGGGGAGAGAAGATCTGTCATCTTCTGGACCTCAGTTTATCATAAAGTCACAAATTCACCCTATACCTACTGTGAATTTGTTGACCAGTTTGTGTACCCAGTCTCTTGCATGCTGATGAGGTCCCCTCCACCTAGAATATCTAATGAGATCAAGAAAGCTATGCAACTATCTAAGAAGTACAAAATAGGTGACTGGTACCTATATGAACACCATACTGTGTTCAGAGTATATGGCTGTGAGCTCTGTCCATACAGGCTCCCCAAGTATGTACCTATGAGATTATTTGCCTTGGAGTATTACAGGCAATTAATTCAGTCAGACCTCACCCATTTCCACAGCTCCAAGAAAAAGGCCCACCTTAATTTCAAAAATGAGTTGGGCCCCTTCATTATGAACAAGAAGGAAGGATGGGAATCTGCAGACTTGATCCTCAAAGAAAAATATAAGTTGTCCTATAGCTTTCGATGGGTCCCTTATGACCCTCAAGGTTTCATCACTGCTAGGAGAAATAAGTACAGACTCCTAGGTATTAAGCACTGCCACTACCCACACATAGAAAAGTATGCCAACTTGCAAGAATGGCAGCTGGACACTCTAGTGGAGAGTTTAACTGAAGAAGAAAGAATGCTTAAAAACATGAAAGAGCTTGAGAAGACTATTGACCTGGACTATGTGCAGCAGGTACCTTTCAGGCCACCTCACTCAGTGGGAGAAGGGACCTCAGTGACAAGGACAGCACCACAGGCACCCTCTACATCGGCAGCAGCAGTGGATAAAGGCAAAGGCATAATGGATGCAGAACATGAAACACTGAAAGAGAAGGCAGCCCCTTCAACCGAACAACAAACTAAACAGCAAAATGAGCTGCAGAGGGAGGAACAAACAGAGCAGCTGAAAGATCAAACTCCTCCTCCACAAACTGAGACTCCTACAGCACCTATTTTGAAAACCCCAGCCCATGAAGAGAGGGGTTCTAAAAGAGAAAGAGAAGAGTCCACTCCTATTAGTGGACCTTCCCATCAGCCAGAGGCCAAAAGACAAAGGGCAGATTCCCCTGAGGTGGAAGACATTACTGAAGATGTCTTAAACAGCACAGGAAAGGACAGGGAGGGAAGCCAACATACAGGGACAAGCTCCTTTCAGCAGGAGTAGACTTTACAGCTTGGTTTGGAGGTGTCATCCTCATCTCGGCAAAGCCAGAAGCCTAAAGGCACTAAGGCCTCTTTTAAACAGATCAAGGCAGCAAATGAGTTATTAAGGGCTGAGGTTTACAAACAGTTCATAGATGCTACACCAACCCAGCAGGAAAGATTGATGTCGGTCTATGACTTCAAGGAAGAAAAAATGATATTCAACCATTTCAAACCCAAGGGGCCACAGCCAATGACAACTGCAGATTTCATCAAAACAAGGGTGGAGGTCCTAGCTAAAGACATACATCCTATGGACCAGATTGAACTCCACAAGCAGACTGGGGAGATGGTTTATGCCACATTGGTAGAGAAGGCCACACTGGCCCATGAGCTGAAAGATTCCTTGAAGAACACAAACACTCAGCTTGATTTTGAGAGGATGTCCTCTAAGGCCAAGGACAATAGAATAAAGTCTCTGGAGGAAATTATTATTGATCTAGGGCATGATCCTAGTGATCCAATAGGTGTAAAGGCCCTCATAAAGAAGAAAGATGATGATCTGAATGCAATGAAGAAGAGGTTGGGGCTGTTACCTACAGAACACCCTCAGACAGCAGAACTACAAAAAGAAAAACAGCTTAATGAACAACTTGACCTCCTTCTACAGCAAGATCAGAGGATCAAAGAATTGGAGAAAGATCTGGAAGGAACGCTACAAGACAAACATGGAGAATCTACACTCCAGGCTCCTCCAACAGCTTCAACAACAGCAACAACTTCAGGGGCAACAGTGGCCCCTACAACAGAAGCAGCAGGCACAACAACAGCTCCAGATGCCCACCCAAGTGTAGAAGAATTGACCAAGGCTGTCAAGGCAATGGAGCTCCAGGCAGATGAGATAAAGAAAGCAAATGACAAATTGGCAGAGATAGATGCCAAGTATGACAAATCAAAGGTAACTATAGCAGAACAGGGCAGAGAAATTAAGGCCCTAAAGGATAAAATAAAGGCCCTGGAAAAGGAGCTCAATCTGGAAAGCACCATGGCCGACATAAAAAGAATTTTGTGGGGTAAGATTACCCAAGCTATCACCAAACAATGGAAATCCATCAAAACAATCCATGAGTACATGGATTTAATTGGCCAAGCACAGACAGAAATCCAGAGGGCCAAAACAGTGCTGGGAAACAGACCTGAGCAGGCAAACCAACTGATAGATTTTTTGAACAGGCAAGACAAAGAGGAGCTGGCAGCCATTGGCATCGTCAACAGAACAGAGGCCATCCTCACAACTAAAAAGGTGCTAACTCTCAGAAGTTATGTACAGACTGTAGAAAGAAAATGCTATGAAATACAGGCTGAGGTGGAGGAGTATAAACTCAAAATGGGAATGCTGCAAGCAAGGGGATTGCCTGGCCTGCTGAACAGCACAGGGAAATTGATTACCAGAGATCAATTCACCAACAGGATGGCTACTTACATTGAAAATCAAATCACTGCATCTGGCAGTACTCCTGAGGAAACAGGGCCTCCAACAGCACAGAGCTTGTACACTAAACTTGAAGGCCTATTCTTCATTGAAAGTGAGGCAAATCATTTGTTTGAAACTCCTCCTAACTTTTGGTGGTATACAGAGGCCGATGAGACTCTAATAAAAATTCAGAGACATCAAATGCCTAAGGAGGATTGGTGGCAAGCAATGCTTCAAATTCTGCCACGGTAGCTCCAGCTGTTTTGTCACTGCCACCTCCAGGTCACTACAAGACAAAAGACAAGACAAATATCAGCAATCAAAACAAATTTAAAGGTGACTTATCTCACATACATGACAGCTGTGCCAAAATCAAACAGCGCATTTTTGGCCGGCTTTAGCAGCCATAAAGACCAAAATATCTTCTGACTTCTGACAGCTGAAGCATTAAGGAGTTACTGCTGCATTCACTCCTTCAGCTACTAAATTTTTGAGATTAGCATATCATAAATGAGGCAATAACTCATCTTCATTGATATTTTGATGTAAATTTTTGTATATATACTCCCCTTAGTAACGCATAAGGGGTTGGTAATTTTTACTCTGAGGCATGTATACTCTGTACTTTCAGAAAAGTTTAATACAAAGAGCAATTTCAGCTCAGTGATTTCCTGGAACTCTGGTGTCTTGTTGATGATCTAAGTGCTGTTGCAGAATCCCTGTGTTGTCTGGTGGAATGATATGTTTTCTTTAAACTCTGTTCTGTTTCCCTATGTTATTTCATTTTCACGTTTTCATCATATCTAGCAATAAAGAAAAAGAATAGTTCAGGACATGTTATTCACACCCTGTGCTCAATCTGAGATTGCTGTAAATGTTTTCTTCAGGATTAAAACAGACATGAATTCTTAAATGCTCATGTTATATTTAATTCCATGTTGTGACTATTATCTAGAAATTCTTCAATGCTTCCAGGTAACAATTACTTTCATTCAGATCAGTTTATAGAAAGATCCTTAAGTGCCTTTCTTATCCTGAACATATCACACCTCAGCTCAAATTCAAAGTGTTATTTCCCAGACAATTAGCCCGCTCTGCAGTTTTCATTACAGTATCAACACAACACACCAAACCAAAGGACCTCTGACTCCATTGCCTAATGTTATATAAGATTTGATAAGAGCATGCAAGTTTTGACTGAAACTTTTTCCAACCAAACAATTAAACCAAAGTTGAAATTCACAGCTAGCCTAAAAACCAATTGAACAGAAACAATCATTAAGAGAGAGCCCTCTCTGATCACAGCTTGGCTAGAAGCTGTAATCCAAAGATTGGTTAGTGGTTACCCCGGCCGTATTCCCTTGGGAGTCAAAGGGAACAACCTGGGTGTTAACATCACCTGTGACTGTCAGTGCTGCCTTGGTGGCCGAATAGTTTTGCTGAGTTGGCTCAACCCATTATTCTCCATACATGCTGAATTTATCAAAATTTTCTTGTGCCTTATAACTTATATTTTTTTTATGAAAAACTTAGTGAATGGCTTCTTGTCTATAATATGATCTATATGGTCTTGGTCCACCATTCCTGTGTGGGAAATTGATGTCTCAGAATTGCCTCTAAGGTCTCATCTGCCTCTATGTATTTATAGAAATTTGGAGGCACATCAAACAAATGTTTGATCTCATCCATGATGAAAAATAAGTTCTCTACCCTGTTGTAGAGACTTTGTCCTGTTGCTGGTCCTGGTTCTTCAGAGGTACTGGGTCTTTCAGTGATCTGATTAGTAGCGAATGTATTGACCCTTTTGGCATACTGCTCATGAGAAAGTAGCCTTCATGCGCTGTTCAGTAAGCCAGGAAGACCTCTGCTTTGTAATGCTGCAAATCTGTCCATAAACTTATTAACCTTTGTCTGCATGTCCTGGCTTCTTCTTTCCAATGTCTGTACCAGGCTTTTTAATGTCAGGACCCTCTTTATCAGCTGGATAGTCTCGGTTCTGCTTGTAATTCCCATTGTCGCCAGCTGAGCAATTGTTCTGTTATTAATCACATTGATCATTCTGTTGGCAACTTCAGGCATATTGCCTAGAGATGCCTTTGATCTCTGGATTTCTCTGTGTGCTTTTCCTATGAGCTCTATTTGCTCATGAATGGTCTCAATGTATTGCCATTGATCAATTATGGATTGGCCAATGTTGGCCCATAGGACTGTCTTGAGCTCAACTATCACTTTGTCAAGTGTGAGCTCCTTCTCCAGCTCCTTTATCTTATCCTTAAGGGCCTTGATTTCCCTTCCTTTTTCTGCCACAGTCTGCTTGGATTTATCATATCTTTCATTGAGCTTGGCTAGACTCTCCCTGGCCTCATTTAGCTCTGACATTTGGGCTTCCAGGGCTTGGATTTCACTCCTTAGCTTTTGCATATCCAGGCTTGGAGCCTGCTCTGTTGCTGGTGCAGTTGCTGATGTAGATGGTGCTGTCTGTTCAGTAGGAGGAGCTGTAGTCTGAGGAGGTTCCTCCAGGTTAATTATTTCTGGAGGAGGCTGAGATGTTTGTCCTCCTTCTTTTTGTTGTAATGCTGCCTGCAGTGCAGCATGTGCAGCCTCTGATTCTCCCAATTTTTCTTGTGTTTGGATCAGCTGTTTGTATAGGGACACCAGCATAGCTGATGCATCTTGGTCATGTCTCAGCTGGGCAGCTTCTTCAGTTTGTGGGTGAATGGTTGCTGGGACTTTCACCATTTTTCTTAATGTTGCCATATCTTCATCTCTCAATTTCAACGATGCCTGCACAACCTTGATGTCCTTGGGATCATGCCCAAGTTCTATGATTATCTCCTCCAAGGCTTTAATTCTGTTGTCCTTTGCTTGAGAGGATGCTCTCTCCAACTCCAGTTGGGCAGCTGTATTATTTAGGCTATTTTCTAGCCTGTAGTTATCCAATGTCTTATATGCCAAGGAGGCATACACCATCTCACCCGTTTGCTTATGCAATTCGATTTTGTCCATTGGGTGGATGTCCTTGGCAAGGACCTCAAGGTTGGTCCTTATGTAATCTGCAGCTGACTGCGGCTGCAACACTGCTGGCATAAAATGGCTCATGATCATCTTGCCCTCCTGGACATCAAATGCAGACATTAGTCTTTGCTGGTTAGTGGGAGCCATTTTCAACAAATGATTATATAGTTGTACTCTTATGGGCTCATTCCTCTTCTTTATGTCAATGAACTGCTGCTTGATGCGCACCTCAGCTCCTCTTTGCTTGCTTGAGGAGCTGACTTCTCCTCCCACTGTCCTCTCTTGTTCCTGCTGGAAGGAACTTGCAGATGCCTCCATGCTAGGTGGGCCCATGCCCAAAGATTGCCCTATAGGCATTTCTTCCTCTGAGAGGGGATTCATTCTATGTCTTTTCTCCCCATGACTTGTTGATGTTGTGAGGGGAGTCTCTCTGTCCCTCTTTCTGCTTATGTCTTCTTTTTGTGGGGTTTGAAGGACTAAGGCCTTGTTATAGACATTTTTGTGCCTTACAGCATAGAGCATGAAATGTCAATAATCTAAGGGATCCAAAGTCCCTAAACATGTTGTTCTTACCCTTAGAGGAACAAGGTCAGCAAACCACAGCACTGCAAATCAGTTCTCCACTGAAAAACACTCAAAAACAGGTCAGTTTTGGATCAAAGCAGCTGCTCCACTAGGGATCTGCGCTGAATGTCAAGAGCTCTATGGTGTACCTGCGCTGCATTGCAAGTGCAACAAAGGCTATCTACGCTGGGCGTACTTTGACATGTGGATGAATCTTTTTCTCAATGTGCCAGTGCCCAGGAAGCTTCCAAAAAGACACTTGATCATAAGATTCGCCTAATGATGAGTTAAGAGCTTCTAAAACTCCAAGTGGAAGGTAGAAACTCCGAGTGAAGAACTGAAGAACAACTGGAGTTGAAGAGGACAACAAGTCACACATCAAGCTGACTTATCTTCACTCCAAAACTCTATATAAGGATCTCATCCCATGGGATCTGGAGGCCGGAATTTAGCGCGAAGAATTGCTGTTGGTTTACAGTTGTGAGCATTGGGTGATTGCTTGAGGGAGGTGAAGAAGAGATTTCTCTCCGTCGGGAAGGTGATGCTGGATTGGACCTCTCATGGTTGTATCACCGCCTGAACCTTACTTCCATATATTAATAAAGCATTTGAGGTTCTTCTATTCGCATGTGTTTCAATGATGTATTGTCTTACTTGCGTCTTTGATTTATGCTAATCCTTGAATCATTTATGAATGCATGCTTCTTGTAGTTTCCTTTTCTTGTCTTATTTGTAGGATCTCGTGTAGCTGGGCCCGTGAAAAGACTTGGAGCTGGGAGCAAGTGGCAAACAAAGGAGATTGGATCGACCATTTGCGCAAGACATCGGTAAGTGGATCTCTCCCTTTTATCTCTTGCATGTCATAAAGAAGAAACTTTAGATAGCTTTGCTTTCAGCTGTTGCTAAGGAACTGTCACCCTTAGAGTGGGTTAGGGTCATTCCGAGTTGGATACTTTCCCCCACAACAGACTGGCGACTCTGCTGGGGAACGTGTCTTGTTGGTAGCTTGTGTTTCTTGCTATTCATTTCTTAAACAAAGGAGTACCGAATCGAACTGCATTCGAGTCCTTCGAATGCAAAGTAGAGGGCAGCTACTCTAGCCCAATGCTGGGCATGTTTATGATCTGAAGAGCTGATCCACAAGGACTCTTTTTAGCTCTTTGTGATAGTGTTCATCTTCCTTTAATCATCCTCTAGTGTATACTTGACTGATAGCCTCTGATTTGGCCAAAAACCATTGATTTTTGAGCAAACCGTGACCCGGAATCTGAGAGAGATGAGAGTTGTCTCATCAGTGCAGCTGCAACAAAGGCTACCTGCACTGCAACGCAGGTCCCGAAGGGGCTACCTACGCTGCATCTCAGATTGACAGTGCAGCACCTGCGCTGATCCAGTTTTGCCTTGTGCAGCTGGGATTCCCCACTGTCTGTTGCCCAGTTTTCAGTATTGTTTTTGCAGCCTGTTGTCAACCTGTATACCCGGCTGAAACTACCTTTCTTTGCCTCCATTCCGCCTCAGTTGTATGAAGAAACCGTGATTGTTCTTATTGTATTTCTTGCTGTCATTCACAGTTTCCCATAGCGAAAGTGAACTAGTCTTGCTATGACCTCTTGGATCTAGACCTATGAGAAAGTGTCGTTGTGATTCTAAGAGCTAGTTTATTGTTGTTCATAGCTGCTTGAGCATTTGCTTTCGTTATATGGTTCGAATTTCAGTATTTCTTGTGTTGAAACGAGTGAATCTTAAGGTGTTCTTTTGATTATTGGACAAAACTTGTTTGCTTTCGCTTGAAATTGAATTTGAAATCATACAAAAACTTTCTTTTTGTAATACATCAACATTAAGGAAGAAGAAAAGAAATACTTGCATTGTGCATGTGCATTTTGACAGTTTGCATGTCGATTTAGGAAAAGTGCATCAGTGTGTGCTCTATGATCTGTTTGAAAAGATGATGTCTTTCTTTTCCTTCAGTAGTTAAGGTTTTCATAAGTTGAAAGAATTGAAAAAGCTTGCTTATCATTCTTAGACTGCATTTAGGAGTTGTATCATACATCATGTGGTGATCCATAAAGGCAAACTGCTAAGCAAGATCAACCTAAAAAGAACTGAATTTATCTAACAACGCTTTGAAACATAATGAAACACAATAGAGGTCTAGGTAGAGACGTGAACCGGCGTCGTTAAACATAGTGACTGTCGATCTCTACGAAGGTGGGTGATTCCTCCTGAGGGACGATAGCACTAATACGGACTTGTGCCCCCGCGTACCGTCGCGTATATTGGGGGACCCCTATAGGAACAAAGCCTTTATCCATAGGAAGCCGTGTCAGCCGCCCTACTGATCGCGATGCAGTGAACACAGCATTCACGAAGATCGACCACTCGTACGGTAAAACGTATTCTGTGGTTTCGCGAAAGGTTTGGCACACCCTCTGCCTAGAACTCCAGAGTAGTTTCTTTTGGCCTTTTTCAAACTCTATAACTGAAAAAGTCCATCCGAGCATTTGTCACTTTGGGCTCGTTAATACATCGAAGGAGACTAGAGTCATCTTTAGCTTTTTCTCGACTCTTAAAAAGTGAAAAAGCAAGTTGTGTCTAAAAGCGTCGTCATATAAAATTCATTCTAAGCGGAACATAATCACCCCTCATTCCTACGTTGATCTTAAGGTTGAGAACACGGAACGCGCCAACCAAGGGATTCCACAGGATGGGACCCCTAGCCCTTTCTCCTCTTGGGGAGAAGTTGGTGCGCCCCACATGGCCACATTGTCGCTTCCAGGACTGACAATTGGCCTGCCAGTTTGGATATTCTCAACCGTTGTAGTTCAGACCACCACGGTTCCTGAACAGTCGAGTCGACAGTTAGACCAGTCTAGAGCTACCCTCCAGCCTTCCACTTCTTATACGCCTTCCTCCGATCCTTCTTCTTCGAAAGGTCAAGCCGCCAAAAGCGCGGCTCCCATAGAAAAGAAGAAGGAAAAGAAGAAGAAAGAAAAGAAGCAGAAGGAGCCAAAGGCGCCTGGGGGCAAGCAAAAGGTATCTAACGAAAACCCACACACAGCACGGACCGGGCCCAAATCGCCATGTGTCATATGTAGAGGAGACCACCTTCACCGTGATTGTCCCAGTATTCCCCGGATACTAAAGGACTGGTCCCCTCGTTTGCACAGTTCGGGAGCGTCAACCTCTGACAACCAGGTCGAATGCTTACCGTCGACTAGCGAAAGTGAAGGTCCCAGACGACGAAGGGGAATGAGATCCCCCTGCGAACTGTGTGAAGGCAATCACACCCTTCGCCGTTGTCCCTTTTTAGACGAAGCAAAGAGAGTTTTGGAAGATCAACCGATTGCACCGTTGCTACTTCCTCCTGGATACCAAAAACTCGCGCCAAGTCCTTCGTTGGTCGAAAATACAGCTGCCCCGCTCATAGGGCCAGCTGAAGTGTCAGTCACTGAAAGTGAACCTACTGAATCCAGACCGGACGAAAGTCCAAAGGTCGAAACGGCAGTTGACCCGGTTCTCCCTTCAGAAGTTTCATCTTCACATACCACAGTCACTGAGGATTCATCTTCAGTTGACACCCCTACCGAAGAGAGTAAGGATGACACCGTCCAGATTCTTTTCATCAACACCGATTCTGATGAACATCAGGGCAATGTGCCCACTCCTTTATCGCAGGAAGGAGCATCGTCAGGATCATACCCGGCCGTGTATTCGGTCCCACCACCAAGCAACCTAGTTGTGTCCTTTGATTGGAACCAACTAGGCAGACCCCGGTTACCAACCAGTATACCATTTAGAATTATAGTCCAAATATACAAAATGGTGATGGCTGGAACTATCATTGATGAAGGGGCATCTGTGAGTATCCTGTCCTCTATTGCTTGGAAAGCGCTGGGTTGCCCGGCGCTTTTTCCCGAGACAAGGCATCTCTCGGGTTTTGACAAAGGAACCAGTCGACCATTAGGGATTCTACCTAATGTGCCTATTACACTGAAAGGGAAGGCTGTCAAGATGAATTTGATGGTCGTCCAAGGACCCTTGGATTATAACCTACTCCTTGGACGAGACTACATATATTGCATGGAAGCAATAGTCTCCTCACTCTTTCGAATAATGTGTTTTCCATACGAAGGAAGAATGGTCAAGCTCGTAGACCAACTTTCATTTCCGGGATCACGCATCGCAAATAGTCACATACCTATCCTAAATGGTCTATTTGATCAAGAAAGGTCTCTACCTCCGGTTCTTCTTCCTGATGAGTGCGAGTGATTCGGGAAAGGAAGGCCGAAACCCAGGGGGCATGCATCCTGGTCTGCTCTGGAGGCAGAAAAAACCTTGGGTGTAAAGTAGAATTTCCGCGGGAGAATATGACTAGTCCGTACCCCGTCCCCTCCTTCTTCTTCTTCTTCGAAAGGAAGAGCCGGCAAAGTGCCAAGGCCCCGTGAAGAAGAAGGTGTTGATGGAAGTGGGGTTGTTCTGGAAAAAGATTCTTTTGTTAAAGTTAAGTGTGTGGCGGAGCGTCACCATTCACCTTTGTCTAAATAAGTAGGCTCTACCAAAGGAGGGGATCCGTTTGTGGCAGCAAGTAGTAACCATCTTTGGGTAAAAGGCAAGCCTCACCCATTAAAACATATGTTTTAGAGGATAAGTAGGGGCAGCCTCCAAAGAAAGGGATTCAATTGCTGCAACAAATTGTAACCATCTTTGTGTAACCTAATGATAGACATCACCGAAGAAAGTTTCTGTTTGAAAGGATTAGCAGAACGATCTTTGGGTAACCTGAAAGAGGTAAGCCTCACCTGTTGAAAACAAAGGGTTTTAACGAAAAAGTAGGGGTAGCCTTGAAATTAGACTTACACCTGGGGGCATGCAAACCTCTTGGAATGCAAGTGCGGACGGCTTTTTAGTTTTAGGTAGGACTAACCCCTCTAACCCGTAGGATAGGCCGATACCCAGCTTGCATAAAGAGAGGATATGGAGCAATACGTAGGGAGATGAAGTTTAAAAAAAAAAATAAAAAAAATATAGCGATCTTCCATGAGACCTTACTACTTTATGACTGGTAAAAACGAGCAGTTTTGGCAAAGTTCATGCTCGTTAAAAAATAAACGCAAGATCCGAGCAGTTTTAATGCAGAAATTCATGCTCGTTAAAAAATAAACATAAGCTTGTGAGCAGGCTTCCCCCAGTGTTCAAGCTCATTCAGAAAAAATGAACCGGTGAATAACCATTTGAGACCGTAAATTCATCAGCCATAAAAGCCTTGGTCGTGTTTGTGCACCGTCACCTCCACTTTTCATTTGGCCGATCATTCACATCCACTTGATTGTTTACCTATTTTGAGGAACAACTGCGAAGAGTGATCCCACCTAGCCATCCTTGTAATATTGCCGTGATTGGAAAATTCCAACCTGTACCTGGAATCTGCTGCTATCCCTGTTTATCACTCGTTCCTCAAAATACGAGTCTTCTTTGAGCTCTTTTCACTGACTCGTAAAATATGAAAAGTTTGCCGAGTTTTGGCCTTCCAGCTCGTTAAAAGGACCGGAAGAGCTATCCCTCCTCTAGATTTTAATCTTTTTGGACCTGAGGGATTATTGCACAAAAAGATCGAGCGCTTGTCTAGTTCGGCTCGATAAAGATATCGAACATTCATCCCTTCTGTATTGTTTTATAATTTTTTGGACTTAAGGGATTAGATGACGAAAAAGGACCCCTGGAGTCCACTTTATGTACCCTTTTTCAGACTCTCTAAAAATGAAAAGGACCGAGTTGTCTTTGTCGCTGGGCTTGTTAAAAATATTAGATAGCGACAAACTTGTCTTTAGACGAGAACGAGTTTCCCTATCACTAGGCTCGTTAAAACATAGCGATGGGCTTGCCTGAAGGGCAGGTTATAGATCAAGCATATGTTATCCTCCTCAAGCTTGACAAAAATAAAGAGGTACTGGTCAGAAATGACTAGGGAAAAATTGGGAAGAACCTCAAAGCTTAATGGTAGCAAGTCGCTCTTGAACATGACACTTTTGCCTCCGTAAATATCGGGTTGGGTTATTATCATTCACCGGTTCCTTCACCATGGTCTCGCCATACCATCCATACATGGGGTAATGCTACCGATCCATCACATCAGTGTCATTATATGTTCAAGATATGTCATTCAGAAAGT
The DNA here is from genome assembly GCA_031772625.1 of Pinus tabuliformis. NCBI lineage: Eukaryota > Viridiplantae > Streptophyta > Pinopsida > Pinales > Pinaceae > Pinus > Pinus tabuliformis. The sequence continues at coordinate 1,954,463,963 of CM062817.1, read as the reverse complement.
GTCAACCGGGTCCCATACACTACCGTACATCATCTTTCATCCTTCCATGACCACCACCCTGAATCATATTTCACAGATCGTTTTCACCATCATCACTAGCTCCGTTCCGTGTCACTGATGTCGGATTCATTAAGGCCCTCCTTTGACGGATCGCTTCTTGTCGACATCAGCTCATTATCCAAGAAGTTGATCTAGTAACACCCCCTCAGTACTTTGAAGCTTGCATGCCTCAATGGCAAGTTTCTCACTCCCGGCGATAGGTATACATTAATGACCTTCAACCAGGAGACTTTGCGTGGTGTTCGACGTTAGATCCTATATTCACACCACGTGAATTGTGCTGCAGTACCTTGAGGGTCATCATCATTATCGGTGATTCCTCTCGCGCTTGTTAACGGTTTACATTATTGACTGGTAATCAAGCGATGTCTTTCCATGTTCGACTTCAAGAAATTCTCACATGGATCAACTTGTACTAGAGTGAAGATCGGACAAGTTTGAAGACCCCGGATCTAGTTTCATCCATCCGGGCTGCAATATATATTCAGGAGATAAAAACATAGACATGTGCAGCAGATGATCATCCTACTAAAAGGATGATAATTAAAAAGCAGAGAATTATCAGTCTATTATCAGACGATCGTCTGCTTGTGTACAGCAAATGTATTTATAAAGCTGAGCATGGGAAATGCCCGCCTCAGCTAGATCATGAAAAGAAAGTATGAAAAGATAATGTATTGTATTGTATTTTGTTACAGGTCACCTCCCGACGATTGAATGAACTTCGGATCCTCCTAATAAAGAATTTCACCCGATAAACAACCTCATACTTTAGGGGGCAACTGTTATAGACATTTTTGTGCCTTACAGCATAGAGCATGAAATGTCAATAATCTAAGGGATCTAAAGTCTCTAAACATGTTGTTCTTACCCTTAGAGGAACAAGGTCAGCAAACCACAGCACTGCAAATCAGTTCTCCACTGAAAAACACTCAAAAACAGGTCAGTTTTGGATCAAAGCAGCTGCTCCACTAGGGATCTGCGCTGAATGTCAAGAGCTCTATGGTGTACCTGCGCTGCATTGCAAGTGCAACAAAGGCTACTTGCGCTGGGCGTACTTTGACATGTGGAGGAATCTTTTTCTCAATGTGCCAGTGCCCAGGAAGCTTCCAAAAAGACACTTGATCATAAGATTCGCCTAATGATGAGTTAAGAGCTTCTAAAACTCCAAGTGGAAGGTAGAAACTCCGAGTGAAGAACTGAAGAACAACTGGAGTTGAAGAGGACAACAAGTCACACATAAAGCTGACTTATCTTCACTCCAAAACTCTATATAAGGATCTCATCCCATGGGATCTGGAGGCCGGAATTTAGCGCAAAGAATTGCTGTTGGTTTACAGTTGTGAGCATTGGGTGATTGCTTGAGGGAGGTGAAGAAGAGATTTCTCTCCGTCGGGAAGGTGATGCTGGATTGGACCTCTCATGGTTGTATCACCGCCTGAACCTTACTTCCATATATTAATAAAGCATTTGAGGTTCTTCTATTCGCATGTGTTTCAATGATGTATTGTCTTACTTGCGTCTTTGATTTATGCTAATCCTTGAATCATTTATGAATGCATGCTTCTTGTAGTTTCCTTTTCTTGTCTTATTTGCAGGATCTCGTGTAGCTGGGCCCGTGAAAAGACTTGGAGCTGGGAGCAAGCGGCAAACAAAGGAGATTGGATCGACCATTTGCACAAGACATCGGTAAGTGGATCTCTCCCTTTTATCTCTTGCATGTCATAAAGAAGAAACTTTAGATAGCTTTGCTTTCAGTTGTTGCTAAGGAACTGTCACCCTTAGAGTGGGTTAGGGTCATTTCGAGTTGGATACTTTCCCCCACAACAGGCCTCCACTGTTGTCTCCTGCCTAGGAGTCACAATTTGTTGGGGCTGCTGCTCAGTGAAAATTGGGGCCTGTGATATATTTTCTTGCTGCCCTGATTTCTCCTTTTCTTGCTGCTCCTCTTGATGCTGCTGTACCTGTTCATGCTGCACCTCTTCATGAGGTGGCTGCTCTGGCTCCATTTCTTTCTCTTTGCCTTTGCTAGAGATTTGATCAATAGCTTTGGCTGTTTGCTGCTGTGTTGTGGAGGATGAGGCAACTGCTCCTACTTGAGTGCCTGGAAGAGCAAATACCTATGCACAAAGCTCTAAGTTAGCCATCTTTTGGATATTTTTAACTGCTCTTTGATTTAAATCTTCTTGTGTGGCAGCCTCCTCTAAGGTTCCTCTCCTCCACTTAATTTGATTTGCATACTTTTCTATGTGAGGCAACCTTACATGGTCATAACCGGACAACCTATATTTGACCCTTCTTAAAGTTATGAAGTGATTGGGGTCATAAGGTTTCCAAAAGAAACTGGTCTGTAGGCCAAGGGACTCTAGCATTCTGTCTGCTTCTTGCCAACCTTCCTCCCTTTTGTTGTAGATGAAGTGGCCTAATTGGTTTCTTACCTTGAGATGTGCTTTCTTGCCCTTGCCTGAAAAATGTAGCACATCGGCATTCCCAAACTGCCTGAAATATTCAAGGGCAAATAATCTCATGGGCACATATCTGGGCAATCTGTATGGGGGAAACTCACACCCATATATTCTGATGACTGTGTGGTGTTGGTAATAGTACCAATCCCCAATGCTGTATGCCTTGGACAGCTGAAGAATCCTCTGCATCTCATCAGTTAGTCTAGGAGGAGGTGAGCTCATAAGCAGAGACATGGCTGGGTGGATGAAGAGGTCTATAAATTCACAATAAGTATATGGAGAACAAGATCTGCAGTGGAAGGCAGAGGACCAATAAGCCACTGACCTTGGATTTCCTTGTGCATCCACTCTCTTCATAGCAAAGTGGAACTTCTCATGTTGATAATACAAAATCAAGTGGTAGATGTAAGAGGTGTATCTGAACACCCTTTCTCTTGCCAAGTTCATTAATTGCTCATGTATTTTGTCAGATATGTAGGTGGCATAGTCATAGCAGATTGGAGACTTGCCAGGGGAAAATATGAGCATCATCACTAGCACAGTTTCATCAACAAATTCAATTGAATTATAGCCCAGAATGGGACTGATCATGTCTACAAGGTCCCTGCCCAATTGTTTGAGGTAAACATGAGAAATGGGAGGGTACTTCACAGTGTCAGAGTTAATGAATAATTGATTTAGTTTGGTGACCTGAGCATCTGTCAATTTAGCTCCTTGCTTTATCAGATCAGCCAGTGATAGAGGGACTAATTTCTTCTCAGTTTTGAAGTGCAGCATCTCTCTGATGGGTTCAGGGGTGACATAGAAAACAATAGAGCCTGAAGGGTCAATCACAGCCCTCTGAGTGGCGTCGTAGGATTCAGCACATAGGTGGATTAGGTCAGGAAACTGGTTGACCTGAGGGAGCTTGAAGAGAGGGAGGAAAGAATCCCAAATGCCCAATACATATATTCCAGCCTCATGTTTAATCTTCAACTCATTCAGCAAGTGAATGTGGTACTTGCTGTGCATTAGCATTTCTTCTGATATCTGATAATCCAGGTCTGCTAATGGTTGCCATTCCAATTGTCTCTGAGGAGAATTTAAAGGAGAAATGTTCAGGGCTACAGGAGCTACTGGAGCATCCATGGTTACTTTAAAGCTCTGTTTGTATGTAAACTGGTGTTACTGTGCAGAGCAACACAAAGAGTAATTATTGAAAAGAGAGTTGATTTACTGAGGAACAGGGGATAAAATGGTGATGGCAGCAATTGAAATACTGCACAAGCGCTGATAGGGCGAATGCTTGGCCCTTACAACTCTTTTTCACGGTAAATTAGTGCAGCTCGGGTTCCCCGTTCACGATTGCGCGAACAGCATGCAGGTTTTGTGAAAACTCGGGTAAACAAGGCTTAGCAGTTGAATTTCGACCTTACAGTTGTAAATGGAGACTAGGCAGAGAGGATTTGCCGGTAAATTATGTGTTTTTTCAGTGTTTTAAGTTATCCTTGGAGAATTATGGACAAACTTAGGCGCAGGGAGGACTATTCAGATAAATACCTGGTACACTGCGGCAATGGTGGCCAATGCAGGTGGGTTTGGCGCGCCAACGGTCTCCAGGTCGAATTCAGCAGGTTGGTGAGAGCTTGGACGTAAAAATGCTTGCAGGAGAAACAACAGTCGTTTTTGCAAAAAGTTCAAAAAACACGGTTTTTTGGCCAAAATATGGATTTTTTGGAACATTTGCGCTTTTTTTGGATGACGTCAACGTGACGTCATCAGGTGGGGTCAAGGTCGGATGACGTTAGCATGACGTCATCAGGTGACATGGCAGCTTAAGAGTGGTCCACGGGGATGATGAGGTGGCGGACAGGTGGAGCAAATGGTGAACGAGGGCGTTGACGCAGTGATGACGTAGTAGTGACGCTGGCCTAGCGGTTTCAACGGAAACCGGAAGTGGTAAGCGGTTTGATATCGCACCGCCCTCTATACGGAAGCTGAATTGTCAGAGGGGGCTCCGATACGATGTGGGGGTGATGCGTGGCAGAGGCCTGACGTCACCCTCTGACAAATATCGAAAGCTAACCTACGGACGTCGGGGCCGCTCCGATATTCATGTGGGCCGTCGGATGAAAAGGGCCCGATCCGACGGTTGACGGATCGTTAAGCTGCCAGGTCGATACAGATATTGGCGGGGAATAAAATAATATTTTCTTTGGTAAATGCGCCCGGCCGGGACCTTAGAACTTTGGCGGATTTGCATGATTTCTCAATGTATTTTGTAAAAACGCGCATAGCGCCCAGAACTTAGGATAAAGGGAAAAAGTGGGTTTTTTCATATGTTTTTTCAAATGAAGCGGGTTAGGGGTGCAAATGGGGGTTTTTCATGAGGTTCCTTTACAAATGAAAGGTTTCATGGTTTAGAAAACTTGTGAAGGGGAAAGAGGTAGGGTTTGGGTTCTTAAACTGACCAGATGTCAATTTAATCCCTGATTGTGAAAATATGGCTATAATGCCAGGGGGAAGGGATATTTATAGAATGCTTGGGGTTTATACACCATAGTGTTTATAATAATAGGGAAAGGGTAACATAGGGGATTTAGATAATAAGAATTAGAGGTTAATATGAATGTAAGAGGTGAATGAAGAGTGAGATCACTAAGTTTATATAGAAACATCTTAGCGAAGGGAGTAGATCAAAATGAAAAGATTTTTAGACAAGAAATGTGGCGTTCAAAGGAATAAGAACCAACATAAAACCTTAAATTCTTTCATGAAAACAACTGATGAAGGTATGTTAGTAATAAATGTGAAAAAGGGGGAAAAAGGAAGTTAGTCATGCTCCTTTGCTTTGCTGTGTATTAGACCAGCAAGATTCATTTGAAAGAAATGCCATTTCTGCAACCCCATCTGCCTACCCGTCTACTTGCCTAGCATTTTTTGTTTCTTCTTGGAGGGTGCACTTAGACTTGCAGACCCTTATGTGCCTTTTATTTTCTTTTGGCTTTTTCTTTTGACTTTCTATCTAAAGCTACCCTTATTGCTTCCAAGGTCCCAGATTAAGCAGTTGGGAACCTTACTTCTCTACCTAACTACTGGTCTGCCAAGATTAAACAGTTTGGACAGACTTTTTTCTCTATTCTACAGCAAAAATTGAAACATGGTATGATCCAGATTAGGCTGTTGGACCATCCATCAAAATTTAGTCAACATGAAGCTATATATACACATATGAAGCTATATATACACATTGCCTTCTCTTGAAAATATGGGATCTTTGTATCATCAAAGCAGAGCATATTTGGAACTTTATTTGCCAATCATGAAATATGAAACCTATTGGTATAGGTAGCTAACAGTGGCTCCACATGGGAATGGTTTTTCCATTTGAAAGACCAAGAACAGCAGGTCAGAATGCCTTGGCTCTTGACTTTTTGTATCAAACCTTGGGGTATTGTTCTTTGAAATCTCAAAACTGTGCCCTTCCCATCTTGGTAGATCTCTGAACTTATTTGCCTTTTGTAGACAACTAATAAAACTTGAGAAACTGCATTTTTACATGTTAACAGAAATTAAAACATACACCTGAATATGTACAGGGAAAACTTAGGCTGTATTTATGGATAGTAGTCAAAATAGTGCTCCAACATCCTGCTATTCACAGGACCTTCATCCAAATCAGCTTCAACAATACTTTTAAGGAAGTAAGTATTGTTTCCCTGTACTGCTTGGACAACAAATGGTCCTCTCCAAAGGGAATCGAATTTTCCATGTTTTCCCTTATCTTCTCTTCTTGAATCCCACTTGAGGACCTTGTCACCAACGTTGAAATCTTCTGCCTTGGTCCTTCTATCAAAAGCTTTCTTTAACTTTTCTTGTAAAACTTGAACTCTGCTGTAAACTTGGTCTCTAGTTTGCTGCAAGCATATTATTTGATTGATCCTTATTTCCACATCATTTGGTTCTGCCTAGCTTTCTTGAAGAAGTTTCATGACAGGGATCCCTAGTGATGAAGGAAATTTGGCTTCTAATCCATAAACTAACTCATATGGGCTGATCCCAATTGATCTTTTGGTTGTTAGTCTATCTGCCCATAGGGCATTGACAAGCTTCTTATGCCAATTCTTCTTAGTTTCTTCCAACACCTTCTTTATGATGTTCACAAGGCTTTTATTTGATGATTCAGCAAGGCCATTTCCTTGGGGATAGTATGCAGTAGAATGGCCCAAGGTAATGTGAAATTTGTGGCAGAAATTCACCATCTTCTTAGATCTGAAGGCAGCAGCATTGTCTGTTATTATCTTATCAGGACAACCAAATCTAGAAAGAATATTAGTCTCAAGGAACTGAATGATAGTGGAATCATTTGCTTGTCTACATGGACCAGCTTCGATCCATTTAGTAAAGTAGTCTGTAGCTGTTAGAATCCATCTATGTTGGCCTGAAGATGAGGGATGAATTTCCCCAATGAAATCCAAGCCCCATTGTTGAAAAGGTCTCTCTCTTGCAATAGGCCTCAAAGGAAGTGGCAGTAACTTTCTCTTTCCCTCAAACACTTGACATTTATGACATGCGGTGGTGAATTTCTTGACATCAGAGAAAAACAGTGGGCCAATAGTAACCAGCCCTCAGTATTTTATCCACAGTGGACTTCCAATACAAGTGTCCACCACAGTCACCTGCATGAAATTCTTTGGTGACATTGTTAGTCTCATTCTCAATCAGGCAGTTTAACAGTATACCCTCATGGTTTTTCCAAAGCAAATTGCCATCCATGACACAAAATTTTGAAGCTTTCATTTTTAGGAACCTACACTTAGTTCTGGACAATCCTGGTGGAGCACACAGGTTTTGTAACACATAACATATATCAGAGTACCAAGGGGATTGTTCAAAGGCTACATTGATCTTTGGAGTCGCCAGCTCCGGTTCATTGTCCAGCTGGTTTATGTCTAAGGCTTGAAAGTTTGCTTCTGTCATTAGTTTGGCCAAACCTTGCCCTTTTATTAGTTTTGTAGTTTTTATTTCCATATCAAATTCTAAGATGTTGGCTATCCATTTTCCTCTTCTGCCCTCTAAGTTTTCTTGAGTAAGTATGTCTTTTACAATGGGACTTGGCACATAAGCTATTACATGGGAATAAAGGATGTAAATCCTAAAGTCTTTAATGGCCTTGACCAAAGCATAAGCTTGCTTTTCCATGATCTGATATTTCAGGGGTGCATCTCTAAGAGCTCTACTAAAGAAAGCAATGGGTTTCTCATTTCCTTGGTCATCTTTCTGTAATAAAACAACAGCAATGGTATGCTGGGAGGTAAAAGAGAAAATGATAAATTCTCTGTCAAATTGAGGATTTGTTAAGACTGGGGTTTGGGTAAGGGCCAATTTTATACCTTCAAAGGCTTGATTTGCTTCAACTGTCCATTTCACTTTTGAATCCTTCTTTAGCATGTTATTTAGTAATCTGATCAATTTTGCTAAGTTTGGGATAAACCTTCTTAAGAATTTGATATTACCCAAGAAGGCTTGCAATTCTTTGATGTTTCTTGGGTGGGGCATTTGTACGATAGCTTGTATCCTGTCTGGGTCAATTCTTATGCCATCCTTTGAAATAATATGCCCTAACAGCTTACCTTCTTCCAAACCAAATAGAGACTTCTTGGGATTCAAGGAAATTCCATATTTCCTACATGTTAAGAAAATCTGCCTCAAGTGCTTCAAGTGTTCTTGGTCAGATTTTGAGAAAGGTGTGAGATCATCTAAATAAATGACAAGAAAGTCATGAATCTCTTTGGAAAAAGAAATATCCATTTCTCTTTGAAATGTTGCCCCTGCATTTTTCAACCCAAAAGGCATTTTTACATATTTGAAAGTTCCCCAGGGGGTTGTAAATGCAGTTTTGTCTTGATCATCAGGGTGCAGTAGGATTTGATTAAAGCCTGAGAATCCATCAAGTAATGACATCCTCGATGCTCCTACCACTCTTTGGAGAATGTGATCCATCTTAGGTAAGGGATAGTTGTCTTTGAGGGATACTTGGTTTAGATTTCTAAGATCAACACAAAGTCTTATTTCACCAGTTTTCTTTCGTGTGGGCACCAAATTTGAAATCCAATCAGAAAACCTGATTGGTGCTATGATACCAGCTTTAAACATTTTTTGTACCTCTTTCTCAATTGCAGGGAGAAGCATAGGGTTTATTCTTCTCAATTTTTGCTTAAATGGCTTTTGATTTGGCTTGAGAGGGATGGTATGTTGGATAACAGATGTGTCATAGGATTTTAAGTCCTCATAACTCCATGCAAAGACATCTTGGAACTCTTTGGAAAGGTCAATGTATTTAGGCTTCTGATCAGGAGGTAGGGAAGCAGATAATTTTATTATCTTGGGTTTCTCAATGGTTCCAATGTTGCATTCTTCAATGGCAGATTTAAGGGGCTGCATTTTTGGTTTTCTAGGGACATCATTTGAATAAAAAATATCCTCTAGTGGAGTTAGGCCTATTGGAAGAAAATTGTCTTTCAATTGTATCACTTCAGCCTCGGCATCAGCCACTTCTTCACAACTGATTTGTTGAATTTCTTGTATGTTGGTGTTGTTGAAAATTGTTGGATGTAGGATTTGGTGAGCTGTCTTAGGTGATATTGGCTTGTTATTCTGTTCATTCTATATTTTTGATTGACTTGCTCTTTCAAGTATTTGTGATTGACTTGCTTCCTCAGTGTCAATATTTAGTCCTGCAAATTCCTCTTGCAAGGTCAAGAAATTGTTTATTTGTTTATCATTTTCGAATACTTGCCAGTCCTTGACATTGTTTTGGACAGAAGGTCTGTGTTTTACCTCAGCTGTAAAGCAATGCTGGTGTTCAAAACGAAGTTTACAAGTGCTCGCAAATGTAGCCAAGCTATGAGCATGCAGGTTATGAGTTCTAGGAATTTTGGTAATTTGAAATTCAGTGAAGGACTGCAGTAGTTCAGCAGCAGCAGATCTATAAGATCTCAGTCTTTTGTCATTGGTGACAAAATTACCCTTTACTTGTTGGATAACTAGGTATGAGTCTCCTAGTATTGAAACTTTTATGGCTTGTAAGGATTTTACTAGCTTGAGGCCTAGTAAGAGAGCTTCATATTCTGCCATATTGTTGGTGCACCTAAAGTTTAACCTATAGGCTTGGCCTTCTGCATGACTGTTTTGTTTATTATGTATCCAAACTCCAGCTCCTGCCCCTAATTTGTTGACTAACCCATCAAATTCAAGGAACCATAGGATCTCTTGTTCTTGGGGAGACTCAATAACTTCTCTGTGATCTGGGATTATGAGTTGAAGTTCTGGTTTTTCATTTAGTTTGTCTTTTAGAACAGTCTCATCGGTTGATTGGATCAGCTTTATTTCTAGAGCAACAACTTGTTCATTAATGTCCTGATCTTGTTTGAGTGTCTTGGTTTCATCATCATTTGTAAGACCCGAATTATCATTGAAGAGAATGTATGAATCTATGTCAGAATGGACAACATATATGGGAAAGTTTTGAGGTTTTTCTTCACTGCTGACCATGTATTTCATAAGTGACTCTCTATATAACCTCTTGGGTTGACCAAAGACTGAGATGGTGGCATATGACATGTCTAATTGTAGGGAACCTTGGAGTTTATCCCCCCATGATCTTGATAAGAGCATCCCATATTTGGGTGGAATATCAGCAACTACAACGTCCATCAGGATTGTCTTATTGGGGTATTGGACAAGTGACACACAAAGATCTTTTATCAGACCTAAACACTTGACTTGGCTGGAGTCAAATGAGAATAGGTCCTTGTATGGTCTTGCAATATCTAGATTCAATATTTCCATGAATGATTTGGGCATTAAGTTATGAGAGGCACCTGAGTCAAACATTGCATTGTGTAGTATCTTGTCATGAACATGCAGGCTGACATAGAAAGGCAGGATCCCTATAACTGCTCCCTTTCCATCAACCTCTGGACCGAAAAGCAGTTCTGGGGTGTCATCCAATATATTGACATTATCTTTAGTATGAGTAAGTTGTAGGGACTTCTTGATTTGTTGTTTATAAATGTCATTCTTAGCTAGTTCTGAGAGAGGTATAGTTACCTTCAATTTGCCAATTTCAGCTTCTAAGTCAAAGGGTCTTTCAGATTGGATCTTGGTGTTGTGGGTGACAACCTTTTCCTTTTTCACTAGGTTTTCTTCTTGATTCTTATCTTGATCTTGAGGCTTGTCCTTCTTACTCATCTCTTGAGGAGTGTTACTTGGAATAGGCTGCAAGGGTGATGTAGCTATAGGCTGTTGTTTTGAAGGCAATGGTTCAGTGACTTCTTGAACGGTTATTTCATTTGTAACTGAATCACTTGTGTCATTTGGTTTTGTGACTATGGCTCTTTTTGGCTGTTGGTTATCCTTTATTTTTTCAGGTTGTGTTACATTTATAGTTCTGCTTCTTAGCTTATATTGTTTATGAACTTCATAAACAACTGTGTCATAGCCTTGTTTAAAGTCAAATGACTCCCCTGACCTGGTTTGGAATTGCTGAATGTCATCATCCTTATGATCTTCTTGACTTAGAAAAACTTGCTGCTCATCATTCAGGCCCATCAGGTTAATGTGGGTGTCATCTGTTTGCTCATTCGAAGTGGATGCCTCAGTATAGTTTTCCTGAAAAGGAGGCCTAATGTCTGGATCAGAACCGGCCTTGCCCACGTTTGGGTTTTGATTTCTCCTAAAATTGGGATTTCTGATAGGGTTATTTTGTGGTGCTTCCCATGATGACTTTATTTCAATTGATTCTACCCTATCACCCAATCTCTTCATACCAGTGAGTATTGCATCTAGTTTTTGATCAAAGGTTGAGGGTTCTTCTTTGAAGGTGGTTCTCTTTTCCAATCTTGCCCTGTTTCTTTTGGCAATCAAGTTGGCCTCTACTGTGACAGCAACCTTTTGGGCATCTTCAAGGGTTTCAGGAGCTTTTTCCTTCAACTGATATGCCATATCAGGGTCAAAACCATCCGGAAATTTGTACAAGGCTAAATCGGGAGGAGGTCTTAAATTCTGTGGTATTGCGTTATATACATTGTTGAATCTTGCACAATACTCCAAAACGGTCTCTTGAGGACCTCGTTTGATTGTATCATATTCACCAAGTATGTGTAGGGGATCTTTCTTTTTCTCCCATCTGTTAGTAAAGGCTTGATAAAGCTCATCAGGAGTTGTGATGGTATTTATAGCCAGTGATCTAAACCAAGTTCTTACATCCCCTGTCAGGCTCTGAACAAAGATTCTCATTCTCACACTGTCATCATCTATTTCATAGTTCTCAAAATGGTCTTGCATCCTTCTGGCTTGCTGAATTGCTGTGAAAGGGCCAGTGGAGTCAAAATATGAGATCTTGGATTGGTAGTCCTGGGGTAGAGCTGCAGCATTGGCAGGAAACTGCAGGGGTGCATATCTATTAGCCATATTTGCAGGATTTATAGGATTGACAGGGATAACTAGGATAGCATGAACGACTGGTACAACAGGGGGATTGGGAACGGTGGAAACTAGAGTGTTGGTCAAGGGAATATGTGCAGTGGATGGAGGTGTGAAAGGAGGGCTTTGAGATGTGGATGGTGAACTGGGGGAATCAAGGGTAGACTGAAATAGAACCTTGATTGGAGTTGGAACAGGGTTTGGATAGGCTGTCTCAGGACTTAAATCAGCAAGAGTTTCCTGTCCTTGCTGCTTCCTAATGATCTTAGGGATTGTATTAGGATTTTCAAAAGCAGTTGGAGGATTTGGGTCAGGATTTGACCTTGTATATCGCGGATTCTTCTTAGGAGCCAGCTTCTGAACTTGTTTTTGAGTATGTTTTTGGAATATTTTTGTGTCTACAAGGGCCAGACAAGATTTTGGAGTGACTGTGTATATCTTAAAGCTTAGCATGAAAATTGACTGAAGCAGCTTAAATAAATATACAGAAATTAGAAAATCCTGAGGAACACCCCAGTGGAGTCGCCAATTATGTTAACACCCAGGTTGTTCCCTTTGACTCCCAAGGGAATACGGCCGGGGTAACCACTAACCAATCTTTGGATTACAACTTCTAGCCAAACTGTAATCAGAGAGGGCTCTCTCTTTAAGGTTTGTCTGTATCTTTGTGAAGATTTTAGGCTAGTTATGAGTTTCAGGGTTTGTCTTGTTTTTATGTTTTGGTTGAGGGATATCTTTCTGTACCTAATGTGAAACCTTCAGATAGTTCTAATCCATTGGGCTATGGAGTCTGTGGCTACAGGTTGTTTGAAATATTGAGTTGAGTTGCTGAAACTACAGGGCCTTTTAAATACCTCATGAAACAAACTTTAAAGTGTGATTATGAGCTGTGATCAACCAGTGAAAAGCAATTAAGAATTCTCCACTAAGCTGGGGTGTAAGAATGAGATATATTGCACAAGAGCATACTTGAATTCCTGAAACAAACAATCACTGTGAAAGATATAGTTTAGAGGTGCAGCATTTAAGAATTACACCTTATGACTATAACTGAAGAAAAACATTTATAATATCATAGATTGAGTTCAGGGTAATCTGTGATTAAATCCTAGAACTATTCTTTTTCCTTGCTATTTAACTGTAAAACACAGAACATGAATGAGCTATGAGAAGATGACAAAACACATAACAAAGAGTTTAAAGAAAACTTATTGAGTCATGAAATACGCAGGAATCCTGTAACATTCAACTAAACACCACAATGCATCAAATAACGCAGAGCTTTGGAAATTCCATCACTTTTGTATTAATAATCTGGAAGTTTACAACATAAGAAATCTGGAAGAGAAATCAACAACAACCCCTGCAAACTTATGCGAGGGGGGAATATATACAAGCAGTCATACAAAATATCTGAGGCGTTGAGTCATCTGAGAAATAAATGTGTTCACCAACTTGTACAGAACAATAGATAAGAAGTTATTACAGCTTTGAATACAACATAAATGCTCTTTAATGCTGTCAGAAAACTTTTTGACCTTTGGAGGCCATTGAGTCGGTTGAACGCTCTGTTATAAATGATGAATGACGTGTCTTTGTAGCTTTTCGGCCCTGTCACCTATGACTGTCAGTGCTGCCTTGGCGGTCGAATAGTTTTGCTGAGTTGGCTCAACCCATTATTCTCCATACATGCTGAATTTATCAAAATTTTCCTGTGCCTTATAACTTATATTTTTTTTATGAAAAACTTAGTGAATGGCTTCTTGTTTATAATATGATCTGTATGGTCTTGGTCCACCATTCCTGTGTGGGAAATTGATGTCTCAGAATTGCCTCTAAGGTCTTATCTGCCTCTGTGTATTTATAGAAATTTGGAGGCACATCAAACAAATGTTTGATCTCATCCATGATGAAAAATAAGTTCTCTACCCTGTTGTAGAGACTTTGTCCTGTTGCTGGTCCTGGTTCTTCAGAGGTACTGGGTCTTTCAGTGATCTGATTAGTAGCGAATGTAGTGACCCTTTTGGCATACTGCTCATGAGAAAGTAGCCTTCCTGCGCTGTTCAGTAAGCCAGGAAGACCTCTGCTTTGTAATGCTGCAAATCTGTCCATAAACTTATTAACCTCTGCCTGCATGTCCTGGCTTCTTCTTTCCAATGTCTGTACCAGGCTTTTTAATGTCAGGACCCTCTTTATCAGCTGGATGGTCTCGGTTCTACTTGTAATTCCCATTGTCGCCAGCTGAGCACTTGTTCTGTTACTAAGCACATTGATCATTCTGTTGGCAACTTCAGGCATATTGACTAGAGATGCCTTTGATCTCTGGATTTCTCTGTGTGCTTTTCTTATGAGCTCTATTTGCTCATGAATGGTCTCAATGTATTGCCATTGATTAGTTATGGATTGGCCAATGTTGGCCCATAGGACTTTCTTGAGCTCAGCTGTCACTTTGTCAAGTGTGAGCTCCTTCTCTAGCTCCTTTATCTTATCCTTAAGGGCCTTGATTTCCCTTCCTTTTTCTGCGACAGTCTGCTTGGATTTATCATATCTTTCATTGAGCTTGGCTAGACTCTCCCTGGCCTCATTTAGTTCTGACATTTGGGCTTCCAGGGCTTGGATTTAACTCCTTAGATTTTGCATATCCAGGCTTGGAGCCTGCTCTGTTGCTGGTGCAGTTGCTGATGTAGATGGTGCTGTCTGTTCAGTAGGAGGAGCTGTAGTCTGAGGAGGTTCCTCTAGGTTAATTATTTCTGGAGGAGGCTGAGATGTTTTTCCTCCTTCTTTTTGTTGTAATGCTGCCTGCAGTGCAGCCTGTGCAGCCTTTGATTCTCCCAATTTTTCTTGTGTTTGGATCAGCTGTTTGTATAGGGACACCAGCATAGCTGATGCATCTTGGTCATGTCTCAGCTGGGTAACTTCTTCAGTTTGTGGGTGAATGGTTGCTGGGACTTTCACCATTTTTCTTAATGCTGCCATATCTGCATCTCTCAATTTCAACAATGCCTGCACAGCCTTGATGTCCTTGGGATCATGCCCAAGTTCTATGATTATCTCCTCCAAGGCTTTAATTCTGTTGTCCTTTGCTTGAGAGGATGCTCTCTCCAACTCCAGTTGGGCAGCTGTATTATTTAGGCTATTTTCTAGCCTGTAGTCTCCAGGTCAAATTCAGCAGGTTGGTGAGAGCTTGGACGTAAAAATTCATGCAGGAGAAACAACAGTCGTTTTTGCAAAAAGTGCAAAAAACACGGTTTTTTGGCCAAAATATGGATTTTTTGGAACATTGGCGCTTTTTTTGGATGACGTCAGCGTGAGGTCATCAGGTGGGGTCAAGGTCGGATGATGTCAGCATGACATCATCAGGTGACGTGGTGGCTTAAGAGTGGTCCATGGGGATGATGAGGTGGCGGATAGGTGGAGCAAATGGCGAACGGGGGCGCTGACGCAGCGATGACGTAGCAGTGACGCTGGCCTAGCGGTTTTAACAGAAACTGGAAGCGGTAAGCGGTTTGATATCGCACCGCCCTCTATACGGAAGCTGAATTGTCAGAGGGGGCTCCGATACAATGTGGGGGTGACGCGTGGCAGAGGCCTGACGTCACCCTCTGACAAATATCAGAAGCTAACCTACAGACGTCGGGGCCGCTCCGATATTCATGTGGGTCGTCGGATGAAAAGGGCCCGATCCGACGGTTGACGGATCATTAAGCTGCCAGGTCGATACGGATATTGGCGGGGAATAAAATAATATTTTCTTTGGTAAATGCGCCCGGTGGGGACCTTAGAACTTTGGCGGATTTGCATGATTTCTCAATGTATTTTGTAAAAACGCGCATAGCGCCCAGAACTTAGGATAAAGGGAAAAAGTGGGTTTTTTCATATGTTTTTTCAAATGAAGCGGGTTAGGGGTGCAAATGGGGGTTTTTCATGAGGTTCCTTTACAAATGAAAGGTTTCATGGTTTAGAAAACTTGTGAAGGGGAAGGAGGTAGGGTTTACGTTCTTAAACTGACCAGATGTCAATTTAATCCCTGATTGTGAACATATGGCTATAATGCCAGGGGTGTTATAGACAATTTTGTGCCTTGCAGCATCAGGCATGAATTGTCAATAATCCAAGGGATCCAAAGTCCCTAAACATGATGTTCCTACCCCTAGAGGAACAAGGTCAGCAAACCAACAGCTCTCAGATCAGTTCTCCACCTGAAAACACTAAAAAACAAGCAATCCTGAAATCAAAGCAGGTGCTCCACTAGGCTTCTGCGCTGAAACTCAACTCCTCCATGGTGTACCTGCGTTGCAAAGCAAGTGGAACAAAGGCCACCTGTGCTGAGCGAGATGGGACAAGTGGCACACTGAGTCATTGCTCTGGAATCTTCCAAAAATGACACTTGGATCAGGGATTTCGCCTTGTGATGAGTCAGAGGCTCTGTTTCTCCAAGTGGACTCAAGAACTGAAGATCAACTAAAGATCAACTGAAGAGAGAGAGGACACAAGGCAGCTACACATCAGTTGCAAGCTGACTCATCCTTTCTCAATTCATCTATATATTGAGCTCTCTCCTATGAGCTCAGGGGGCTGGAATTTTGTGCAAAGTAATGATATGCTGTTGGTTTCACTATTGAGCTATTGGGTGATTGTTTGAGAGAGGTGAAGAAGAGCAATTCTTTCTACTGGGAGGTGTTGCTGGGTTGGAGCCTTCAATGGTTGTAATACTCTCAGAACCTTTACTTATTCATTAATAAAAGCTATTGAGGTTCTTCTATGTGCTCTTGTTTCAATGATATATTGTGATGATTGCATGTTTGGTTTACACTAATCCATGAACCAGTTATGATTGCATGCCTCTTGTAGTTTCCTTCTTTGTTATTTTGCAGGATCTCATTGTAGCTGGGCAAGCAAAAGGACAAGGAGCTAGGAGCAAGCGGCCAAAGAGAAGAGTCTGGATTCGACATTAAGCGCAAGGCAACGGTTAGTGCATTTCTCCATTCTCTTTTGCTTTCATAAAGAAGTAAACCTTCAGTAGTTTGTTTTACAGTTGTTGCTAAGGAACTGTCACCCTTAGAGTGGGATAGGGTCATCCGAGTCGGATACTTTTCCCTACAACAAACTGGCGACTCCGCTGGGGATCGTATCCATTTGATTGTGTTTGTAGTATTTTGCTATTCATTTCCTGAACAAAAGAGTACCAAATCGAAAAGCTTTTGACTATATCAAAAGCGAAGTAGAGGGCAGCTACTCTAGCTCATTTCTGAGCAAGTTCATGATTTGAAGAGCTGATCTACAAGGATCCTTGTAAGCTCTTAGTGATAGCTTTTCACCTTCCTTGTCATCCCTTAGTGTGTGCTTGACTGATTGCTTCTGATTTGAGCAAAAACTGTGCATTTTTGAGAAAATTGTGACCCGGAAACTGTGAAAACGCAACTTTCGTTTTCCAAAGCAGGTAGTACACAGGCTACCTACTTTGCAACGCAGGTAGCCCCTTCGGGACCTGCGCTGAATGTCAAACTGATAGTGTACTACCTGCTTTGATCTAGTTTTTCCTAGTGCTGCTGGGGTTTCCTCCTGTTTCTTGCCCTGTTTTCACTATTGTTTTTGCAGCCAGTTACCAGTCCATGTACCTATCTGAAACCAACTTTACTTGCCGTTACTCCACCTCGGTTATATAAAGAAACTGTACTTGTTCTTTTGTATTTATTACATCATTTACGGTTTCCCATAAGGAAAAGTGAACTAGTCTTACTGTGGCCTCTTAGATCTAAACCTGTGATAGGTGTCTTGCTGATCTTAAGAGTTAGCTTGTTTGCTGTCCATAGCTGATTGGTCTTTTGCTTTCGTCATATGGTTTGATTTCATATATTTCTAGTGTCGAAACAAGTGAATCTTAAGGTGTCTTTTGATTTTGGACAAGCTTGTTTGTTTTCACTCGAAATTGAACTCAAAAGTTATATAACAACTTTCTTTCTGTAATACATCAACATTAAGAAAGAGAAAAGAAATACTTGCATTGTGCATTTTGCATCTGAAAAGTTTGCATGTTGATTTAGGAGAAAGTGCATTAGTTTGTGCTGTATGAACTGTGTGAAAAGATATGCCTTTCTTCTCCCTCAGTAGTTAAGATTTTCATCAGTCAAAAAGATTTGAAAAAGCTTGCTTCTCATCTTAGGCTGCATTTAGGAATTTGTCACATACATCTCGTGGTGAACCTTGAAAGGCAAACTTTAAAAAGATCAACTTAAAATATACTGAATGAACCTAACAACGCTTTGAAACATAATGCAAACACATAGAGGTCTAAGCTAGAGACGTGTTCCGGCGTCGTTAAACGTAGTGACTGTCGATCTCGAAGAAGGTGGGTGATTCCTCCTGAGAGTCGGTGGCACTAATATGGACTTGTGCTCCCACGTACCGTCGAGTATATATTGGGAGACCCCTATAGGCATATATCCTTTATCCTTAGGAAGCCGTGTCGACCGCCCTACTGATCGCAATGCAGTGAACACAGCATTCATGAAGATTGACCACACGTACCGTAAAACGTATTCCGTGGTTTTGCGAAAGGTTTGGCACACCCTCTGCCTAGATCTCCAGAGCAGTTTCTTTTGGCCTTTTTCAAACTCTATAACTGAAAAAGTCCATCCGAGCATTTTTCACTTCGGGCTCGTTAAAACATCGAAGGAGACTAGAGTCATCTTTAGCTTTTTCTCGACTCTTTAAAACTGAAAAAGCAAGTTGTGTCTAAAGCGTCGTTATAAAATTTATTTTAAGCGGAATAATCATCGCACTTCCCTCGTTGATCTTCGAAGTTAGTCCACCACAAGTGGAAGTTCCTGTAGAATCGCTAAGAAATCTTTTGGATAGGCTAGATATGTCTGAACAACCGTCGACATCTAGGACTGTGTCGTCCGACACAGAAACAGCAGAGCCTCCTGCTGCTACTCCAACGATGTTCACTGGTATACCATCTGTCCCGGCAAATTGTCAACAACAAGCCGGAGTCCAATCAGGGACAACGACATGGTTAGTTCCTATTTCTTCATCCGGATTATCATCTGGTATTTCTTATGTTGAAACTCGCCAAATTGATCCATTTGGAGGTCAATCTGGGCAATCAATCCCCTTGAGTTCCGGATTGATACCGTATGGGGGGCAGTATGCCCTTTCATTACCTCCTCCGGGAGGATACCCATACGTGAGTTCACAACAAAGTTCAGGTCAAACTGGAATTACATCCAGCGGTTGGATACCAATACTGCCTCAACAACCAGGAGTTGTATATTCGATGCAACCAGTACACCCTGTGTCGAATATTCCCACCGTACCTGCTATAGTGAATGTGTCGCAAGTACAAGCTCCACCTGTTGTATGTCAACCCCAATCTCAGGTTGCAATACAACAACCACTTGTCTCAACGACTCAATCGTAATCTCAAGGTAGTGCCTCCTTATCTGGAGCGACTCAGGCTCAAACAACTACTGTGACTCCTCATCTTGGTCAATCACCCAGTATTGGTCAACAACCGCCATTCCAACAATCATATCAAGGACCTGAGCAACAAGTCTTTGTAAGTAATGGGCAACCATACTATAATGGTTATGCCCATCAACCTTGTCAAAGTTGCCAACATTATGCTGGTCTGCAAAGACCCATTGCTCAGGCGATACCATCTTATCCTGGATATGCTTCGCCTAACCTGAACCAACAGTTGCCCTTTGTAGCAACTCTAGAATTACCAGATCTAAACCGGCTGACGAATGATCCAATTGATTATGCCCCTTGGTGGCCAGCGATTCCGCACAAACTTCCATCAGACATTCCTAAATTTAATGGAAATCCAGGAGAAGACCCGTCGAATCATGTGATGACATTCCATCTATGGTGTTCATCAAACACCCTGAATGATGATTCGATAAGACTTCGCCTTTTTCAGAGGAAATTGACAGGTCCAGCGGCTAAATGGTACATTGAATTGCCAAGAGCCTCTTTTGACAATTTCAGCTCCTTAGCCACGACTTTCTTAACCCATTTTCAATTACCGATAAGGTATGAAACGGGAACAGAACTCCTTACCAACTTCAAACAGACAACGGCCACTCACATATCTGATCATATACATGAGTGGCGACGTCGTCGTAGGATGGTGAAAACTTACGTTCCCGATCAGCTGTTAGCTGAATGGTTTATAAAGTCGTTACTTCCGGCTATAACGGAAGATGTGGCCAAGGGGAGGGTCGTAACAGAGGAGCAGGTCATTGCTCGTGCTCAATATCTGGACTTAGTATATACTCAGTCTGGCACGCTCTACGACAAAATACCTGACGCCCCCAGACCTGAATTTTCAATTCCTCCCCCTCCTGAATCGAATACTAACTCTCACGCCAGTAATGGCGTGACTGGCAAACGCAAAATTTATAGTCAAAATGCAAATGAGGAACTTCTTGCCTCAGAAGTAAATGCCATGTCGACCGACAAGGACAAACAACTGAAGCAACCAGGGGGCAAGAAGAAAAAGAAAAGGAAAGGGAGACCCCCGACAGGGTGTCATATATGCGATGAGGATCATTGGACAAAAGATTGTCCACATATACCTGAAGTTAAGAAACTCTTCAAGAGTTCAAAAACCCCGGCAATATTGACTGATCCGTTTCCTAATCCAAGACAAAATCTGGTTGCGAATCAAAATGCTTCCCGATCCCAAGTGCTTATGTTGTCCACCTCGAGATAGCAAAATAATGCTTTGACAAAGAATAAAGATTACAGGAATCCAAAGCAGTCGAATAACAAGGCTGATAAACAACCTAGTAGTTCGACAACAACTTTGAACGAAGTTGTGCCACCCATCGTTCCTAAGCCAGTAATAAACTCGCCAAAGGGAGTAGTGCACAAATCGACATTTAATCCTGGCGCAAAAGTAGCACAGAATTATAATATAATAGAGGAGAAATTCTTCTTGCTGGGAGGTCCCTCCTTTGACATGCGTTATTATGATGCTGGGGGCATGCAAGATTCGAGCAGTTTTAGCAATGTTCATGCTCGTTAAAAAATAAACGCAAGATCCGAGCAGTTTTAGCACATAGTTCATGCTCGTTAAAAAATAAACATAAGTTGTGAGCAATCTTCCCCTAGAGTTCAAGCTCACCCAGAAAAAATGAACCGGTAAATAACCTTGGTAAATGTAACCTTTGACAGCCATATTAAAGCCCTTGGTCGTGTTCTTGCAGTCTCACCTCCATCCGTTCATTTGGCCAATCGTTCATCTCCATATGTTTGTTTACCCATTTTGAGGAACAACTGCGAAGAGTGATTTCACTAAGCCATCCTTGTGACACTGCCGAGATTGGAATATTCCAACCTGTACCTGGAATCTGCTGCTATCCCTGTTCATCACTCGTTCCTCAAAAGACGAGTCTTCTTTGAGCTCTTTTCACTGACTCATAAAATATGAAAAGTTTGCCGAGTTTTGGCCTTCCAGCTCGTTAAAGCGACTGGAAAGCTATCCCTCCTCTAAATTTTAATCTTTTTGGACCTGAGGGATTATTGCACAAAAAGATCGAGCGCTTGTTTTGTTCGGCTCGTTAAAGCAATCGAAAATTCATCCCTTCTGTATTGTTTTATACTTTTTCGGACTTAAGGGATTAGATGACGAAAAAGGAATTCTGGAGTTGACTTTATGTACCTTTTCAGACTCTCTAAAAATGAAAATGACCAAGTTATCCTTGTCGTTAGACTCGTTAAAATCATTAAATAGCGACAAACTTGTCTTTAGACGCGAACGAGTTTCCCTATCGCTAGGCTCGTTAAAACATAGCGATGGGCTTGCCCGAAGGGCAGGTTATAGAACAAGCATATGTTATCCTCCTCAAGCTTGATAAAAATAAAGAGGTACTGGTCAGCAATGACTGGGGAAAAATTGGGAGAACCTCACAGCTTTAATGGTAGCAAGTCGCTCTTGAACATGACACTTTGTCCTCCGTATCACATCGAGTTGGGTTGTTTCATTCACCGGTCTCATCACCATGGTCCTCGCCACACCATCCACATTTGGGGTAATGCTACCGATCCATCACATCAGTGTCGTTATATGTTCAAGAGATGTTGTTCTGCAAAGAGTCAACCGTGTCCCATCCACTGCCATACATTGTCCTTCATCCATTTCATGACCGCCACCCTGAATCATACATCACAGTTTGTTTTCACCTCATCACAATCACTAGCTCCGTTCCGTGTCACTGATGTGGGATTCATTAAGGCCCTCCTTTGACGGATCGCTCCTTGTCGACATCAGCTCATTATCTAAGGAGTTGATCTAGGAACAAACCCTTCAGTACTTTGAAGCTTGCATGCCTCAATGGCAAGTTTCTCACTTCCGGCGACAGGTATACATCAATGACCTTCGACCAGAAGATTTTGCATGGTGGTCGACGCCAAGTCCTTTATTCCCACCATGTGAATTGTACTGCCGTACCTTGAGGGTCATCATCCTTATCGGTGATTCCTCTCGCGCTTGTTAACGGTTTACATCATTGACCGGTAATCAAGCGATGTCTTTCCATGTTCGACTTCAAGAAATTCTCACATGGATCGACTTGTACATCGAGTGAAGATCTGAAGAGATTGAAGACCCCGGATCTAGTTTCATCCATCCGGGCTGCGATATATATTCAGGATATAAAGACATTTGACATGTACATCGTTGCAGCAGATGATCATCCTTCTCAAAGGATGATAATTTCAGTAGAGAATTATCAGTCTATCATCAGACGATCGTCTGTTCTATGTACCAAAATGTATTTATAAAGTTGAGCATGGGAATGCTCGCCTCAGCTAGATCATGAAAAAATATGAAAAATAATGTATTGTATTGTATCTTATTACAGGACACTTCTCAGCAGATTGAATGAACTTCGGATCCTCCTAATAAAGCATTTCACCCGATAAACGACCTCATACTTTAGGGGGCATCTGTTATAGACAATTTTGTGCCTTGCAGCATCAGGCATGAATTGTCAATAATCCAAGGGATCCAAAGTCCCTAAACATGATGTTCCTACCCCTAGAGGAACAAGGTCAGCAAACCAACAGCTCTCAGATCAGTTCTCCACCTGAAAACACTCAAAAACAAGCAATCCTGAAATCAAAGCAGGTGCTCCACTAGGCTTCTGCGCTGAAACTCAACTCCTCCATGGTGTACCTGCGTTGCAAAGCAAGTGGAACAAAGGCCACCTGCGCTGAGCGAGATGGGACAAGTGGCACACTGAGTCATTGCTCTGGAATCTTCCAAAAATGACACTTGGATCAGGGATTTCGCCTTGTGATGAGTCAGAGGCTCTGTTTCTCCAAGTGGAAGCAAGGTTCTCCAAGTGGACTCAAGAACTGAAGATCAACTAAAGATCAACTGAAGAGAGAGAGGACACAAGGCAGCTACACATCAGTTGCAAGCTGACTCATCCTTTCTCAATTCATCTATATATTGAGCTCTCTCCTATGAGCTCAGGGGGCTGGAATTTTGTGCAAAGTAATGATATGCTGTTGGTTTCACTATTGAGCTATTGGGTGATTGTTTGAGAGAGGTGAAGAAGAGCAATTCTTTCTGCTGGGAGGTGTTGCTGGGTTGGAGCCTTCAATGGTTGTAATACTCTCAGAACCTTTACTTATTCATTAATAAAAGCTATTGAGGTTCTTCTATGTGCTCTTGTTTCAATGATATATTGTGATGATTGCATGTTTGGTTTACACTAATCCATGAACCAGTTATGATTGCATGCCTCTTGTAGTTTCCTTCTTTGTTATTTTGCAGGATCTCATTGTAGCTGGGCAAGAAAAAGGACAAGGATCTAGGAGCAAGCGGCCAAAGAGAAGAGTCTGGATTCGACATTAAGCGCAAGGCAACGGTTAGTGCATTTCTCCATTCTCTTTTGCTTTCATAAAGAAGTAAACCTTCAGTAGTTTGTTTTACAGTTGTTGCTAAGGAATTGTCACCCTTAGAGTGGGATAGGGTCATCCGAGTCAGATACTTTTCCCTACAACAAGGGGGAAGGGATATTTATAGAATTCTTGGGGTTTATACACCATAGTGTTTATAATAATAGGGAAAGGGTAACATAGGGGATTTAGATAATAAGAATTAGAGGTTAATATGAATGTAAGAGGTGAATGAAGAGTGAGATCACTAAGTTTATATAGAAACATCTTAGCTAAGGGAGTAGATCAAAATGAAAAGATTTTTAGACAAGAAATGTGGCTTTCAAAGGAATAAGAACCAACATAAAACCTTAAATTCTTTCATGAACACAACTGATGAAGGGATGTTAGTAATAAATGTGAAAAAGGGGGAAAAAGGAAGTTAGTCATGCTCCTTTGCTTTGCTGTGTATTAGACCAGCAAGATTCATTTGAAAGAAATGCCATTTCTGCAACCCCATCTGCCTACCCATCTACTTGCCTAGCATTTTTTGTTTCTTCTTGGAGGGTGCACTTAGACTTGCAGACCCTTATGTGCCTTTTCTTTTCTTTTGTCTTTCTATCTAAAGCTACCCTTATTGCT
Source organism: Pinus tabuliformis (assembly GCA_031772625.1). Classification (NCBI taxonomy): domain Eukaryota; kingdom Viridiplantae; phylum Streptophyta; class Pinopsida; order Pinales; family Pinaceae; genus Pinus; species Pinus tabuliformis. The sequence goes on along the minus strand of CM062817.1, from coordinate 1,954,439,433 downwards.
TCCAAGGTCCCAGATTAAGCAGTTGGGAACCTTACTTCTCTACCTAACTACTGGTCTGCCAAGATTAAACAGTTTGGACAGACTTTTTTCTCTATTCTACAACAAAAATTGAAACATGACATGATCCAGATTAGGCTGTTGGACCATCCATCAAAGTTTAGTCAACATGAAGCTATATATACACATATGAAGCTATATATACACATTGTCTTCTCTTGGAAATATGGGATCTTTGTATCATCAAAGCAGAGCATATTTGGAACTTTCTTTGCCAATCATGAAATATGAAACCTATTGGTATAGGTAGCTAACAGGGTGGACAACCCTATGACTATTTTACAAACTACACGCCCCACACCCACAAAATGTCGGAGTCTTTACATCGAAATTACAATATTTCACCAAAATATAGGCTCTAAGCCCCAAAAGTTCCCTTGGGGGATTGTGTGGCCAATAGGCCCACAACACAAACATCATGATGCCCTCAAGTCACTCTATCAGTGTAGAGATCTTTGCATGAAGACCTCCCATCTCTGACCGGATCACTGTAAGTTCAACAATGCACTGAGAAACTGCTTGCTGTACTTTCTCGACAGGCTGTTTAGTGACCGTTGTGGCTAAACTGCTACACTAGATCCTTTCCTGCATTGCTTATAGCTGCATGAGCTTTGCTTCAATGGAGGCTGTAATGGTGTACATCTCGTCAATCCACGACTGTAAGCATGCCTTCAAAACTACTTCCTTATGCCGAGCAGCATCCACCTGCTCCTTGAGAACTTTAGCCTGTTGCATCTTGGAGAGCGTCTGTGTGAGGAAAACCGTGTGCGTAGTCCATTTCACTTCATTGTATCTCTGTTGTATCTCACACGCCTCTGTCTCTATGCATTGTATGTTTGGGTCCTCCAGTACGGTGGTGAGGACCTTAAAGGACAATTATAGACATATTTGGGCACTGCGACCCCAAACTCATATGTCCATAAACTAAGGGCTCCTTAAGTCCCTAAAAGTGTTCTTTCATACCCTAAAGGGTCATGGTCAACTGATTACAACATTTTCGAGAAGTTTCACCTGAAAAACTACTTAGAACTGGCCAAAATTGAATCATACAGATTGCTCCATGGGCAAGGTGCGATGCATACTGACTGCCAAACTAGCCAGGTGTGATGCATACTGAAATGGCATTCTGTGGGGTGCGATGAGTGAGAATAGACAAATGGCAGAGACAGTTTTCTAAGTGGATGATCATGGAATCTTTCAGAAACTTCTCCTGTGACACTTGCCTCTCTAAATTCGCCTAGGGATGAGTAAGAGATCATTGAAATCTCCAAGTGGAACCAAGAACTATCAGTGGAATGACACTAATCAAAAACCCAGAGCTGACTCACACCCTTCCAAGACATCTATAAATGGATCCCTCATTTGAGAAATCTAGAGGCTGGAATATTGTATTATGTAAGGAAGTGTTGTTGGTTTGTTGGTGAGAAGATACATTGCATTGCTGGGTGATTTGCTTGTTCATGAGGTGAAGAGGGCTTCTACAACTGGGAGGATGATGTTGGATCAGAAAGCTGGGTTGTAATCCTCTCTTACATTACTATTAATAAAGTTCTTTGAGTTTTCCTCCATATAATCGTGTATTTGTGAATCTTATTGTTTATGAATACAATTGTATGGTCAATGTGTTTCTGATTCTGCATTGTTTATGATATTTTGGATGGAGATGATTTGATGGTTTGCTGTTACTTTGACTCTATAGGTACTCTTTGAAGTAGGAAAAATAGGAAAGCAGTGACAAATTCTATCAAGGAAAAGAGAAATCGAGCTAGGATCAAAGCGGAAGATCCAGGTTGGTCCTCTTTTCTTCCCTCTAATCTATCACACTTAAAGGAACTCTTGAAAAGCTTTCATTGTTTATTTCTAAGATAGCTACCCGTATTAGTGGGATTAGCAGTTTGAATTGACACTAGTTTTCCTTGAAACAAAATGGCGACCCCGTTGGGGATCGAATAGTTTGTTTTGTTTGTTTATTGTTTTCTTTATAAACTACAAACGGAGCCTAAAGTTAGCTAGCTAGCCTTCGAAATTCCTTTTCTATGCAATTGCGAAGTAGATGAATGTTGCTTCAGTCAATCTCCGGGTTGGTTTATGAACTGAACATTTGACTTATAAAGCATTCTAAGTGCCCTTGTGGTAGCTCAGAACCTCATCAAATCTTACCCTTATGCTTTGTTTTTACTGTCCATCATTAATCAGCCTAAATCTTTGAACTTAGCTTCAAATTTTGAGAAAAAACCAAGCTCAGTTTCGCTCCCTGTTCCATTGCACTATCTGTAACTGTGCAACCTGGATGCATTGCACCTCCCGTGTGTTGTAGGTGAGATGCATCCCTATTTCCCTGTGTTGTAGGTGCGATGATTGAGTGATACTATTTTCTTCTCTAAAAGTTTGGTTTTGTCTCCTTGTTTTCAGCTTTATTTAGTAGTTTTGCTATTCATGATCAGTACCTTCTTGCTGAAACCTTCTTCCTTCACATATTTCAGCCTCCATCAGTTAGGAATTGTAAATTGTTTTGTGTATTTTTTAATCATTTACAATCTTCCTTTGTTGAAAGTAGTCTAATCGAACTATCGTTTTTGATGCAAGTGTCGTAATTGTCATTCTGAATCAAAAGAAGAGTGTTGTAAAGTCTTCCTCTTCTAGATAGTTGATTTTACTTTGTCATTGTACTTCATTTGAGTTATTAATATTTGAAGTTTTGAAAACAATTTTAAATTCGAAATCGAAAAGTGTCGTCTTAGTCTTCCTTTCGTTTTGAAAAGAAATTGTTAGAAATGTCGCTTTGAAAGAAAATAGTTCAGATCTATACTTAGCTTTCCTTTTTGGCATTCACACATTAAGGGAGCAGAAAACAAATACATGCATGTGCATCTGCATTTTGACTGCATGCGAAATTTGATTTAGGAAAGTGCATTTAGTGTGTGCTCTATGCTCTCTGCTGAAAGAAAATCATAATCTTCTTTCCTTTGTAGCTAGGATTTTCATTGCTAAAAGAACATAAACAACTGTTTATCATTTTAGATTGCATATTTAGGAATTTCACATCTACATCACATGGTGAACCTTGAAAGACAAAATTCTAAGCAAGATCAACTCTAAAATAAACCTCAATGAACATAAAAATGCTTTGGAACCTAATGCAACACATCTAGAAGTCTAGGCTAGAGACGTGTCCCATGTCATAAAACCTGGTAACTATCGTTTTCATCGAAGGTTGGGTGGTTCCTCCTCTTTGATACGAAAAGTGCAGTACGGACTTGTGCTCCCCGTACCGTCGAGTATATATTGGGAGACCACAATAGGATGATATCCTTTATCCTTAGGAAGTTGTGTCTGCCACCCTATCAATCGCAATGCATTGAACACAACATTCGAGAAGATTGACTTCCATACATAAGTCCTTGGTAATTTCTCTATCATTTATCACCAAGGTGTATTTTGTAGTTTTGCGATTGGATTGGTAATCTCTTTGTCTAAATTTCCAGAGTAGTCACTTTCGTTCCTTTTCAACTCCTTAAAAGAAAAGGTCCACCTGATCACTTGTCACTTCAAGCTCATTAAAAATCAAAGGTGACTAGATTCACCTTTAGCTTTTTCTCGACTCTTAAAAATTGAAAAACAAAGTTGCGTCAAAGTGTATTAAAATTTATTTTAATCAGAATAACATCCCTGTTGCTTCATTCATCTGAGGTTCAGATAATGGAGTCTATCAATCAAGGAATCCCTCTTGGGGAGATATTGGTTCTCCATATATGGCTACATTGTCCCTTCCAGGAATCACAATCGGCCTGCCAGTATGGATTTTCTCGACCTCTGTCGTTCAAAACACCGTAATTCCTCAACAATCTAATCAGCAACCAGATGACACTAAAGTTACCCCTTCACCTTCTACTTCATTTGTTTCTCCTTCCCCTTCTTCCTCTTCACTTGGTGAAACTAGTGACACTAAAAACCAAGTAGTTGAGAAGAAAAAGAAAGGGAAGGAGAAGAAGAAGAATCCAGCTAAACAAGGGAACAACAATGCATCATCTGGCGAAAATCCACACACTAAACATTCCAAACCAAAAAATCCATGCGCAATTTTCAAGGGAGACCACTACCATCGAGATTGCCCTTGCATTCCGCAAATCTTGAGAGAATGGTCTCCCCATTTGCACCATTTGGTGTCATCAACCCCTGACAGTTAGGTTGACAGCGCACCATCAACTAGTGAAAACAAAGTCAATACACAGAAAGGAAAAGTCAGAGTTCCATGTAGGTTATGTGAAGGTGATCATACTCTTCACCGTTGTCCTTTTCTGGACAAAGAAAAAAGCATTTTGGATAACCATCCTGCTTCACCACAGCAACTTCCATCAGGATACAGGAAACTCTTGCCAAGTCCTTCGCTAGTTGAAAACCCAATTGACATAACTCAATGGTCGATTGAATTTCCTATCATTAAAATTGAACCTTCTGAGTCCACATCGGACCAAAATCAATTGGTCGAGATGGTAGTCGACCCAGTCTTTCCTTTATAAGGACCACCTTCAGATGATACAGTTTCCAAAGAGAATGAGAATGACACCGTTAAAATTATCTTTGTCGATAACTTGGGGGCAATCCACAAATTCCTTTACAAACTTATCTGGATATTTATCTGGTACCTCCTCCGAGCAGTCTAGTTATTTTCTTTGATTGGAATCAACTAGCAAAACCCCGCCTTCCATCTAATGTACCATTCCAGATCATAGTACAAGTTTACAAAATGATCGTTTCTGGAACTATCATAGATGAAGGGGCTTCAATGAGTATCCTTTCCTTAACTACTTGGAAAGCGCTTGGTTCGCGAACGATTTTTCCTGAAAAACAAAATTTTTCAGGCTTCAACAAAAGAACTAGTCGACCGTTAGGGATCCTTCCGAAGTTACCGACAAATTTGAGAAATAAAACCATTCGTTTGAACGTGATGGTAGTCCAAGGTCCACTAGGTTACAATCTACTCCTTGGACGTGACTATATATATAGCATGGAAGCTATTGTTTCCACATTCTTTCGAGTGATGTGTTTTCCACATGAAGGCAGACTAATGCAACTTGTCAACCAGCTTTCATTTCTTGGTTCAAACACAACTATGAATCAACTATCATCCCTAAATGGTCTCTTCGCATCAAAAATGTCTCTTCAACCTTCATTCCATCCATCTAATTACCGCGAGTAGTTCGGTGAGTGTGATGAAGGTTAGGAGGCATGCACCCTAGTTTGCTTCGGTAGGCGAACCTAGAGGAAAAGAGAGATTTTCTTGAAAGGTCATAATACTTGGACCAAAAAAACATTCTCATATAGGTTATGTGATCAGTATAACACACTTATTTCCTTTGTACAATTGTGATTGGAAGCTCACACCATTTACCTTCGTACGTTATGTGATTGGAAGCTCACAACATTCACCTTCGTCTGTTTCGATGGACAAAGAAAAGGAAGAGTTTTTGTCTGCCGACAGAAATAATCCTTTCTAACCGCAAGGACTTCCATTTGGTAACCTAGAAACTCTCCTTTCACTGAAACACCTGGGGGCATGCAAACATTTTCATGTAAGTAAAAAACGACCTTTGATTTTCTTAGTTTGTAGGTTCTCAACCCTTTAACCTCATAGCTCAGTCATTTCTAGCTTGCATAAAAAGGCAATGAGCACATGTTATAGTAGTGTTCAAGCTCATTTAAAAAAAAAAAAAATATACCAAGAGACATTATCAAAACACTGGTAAGAGCAATGTTCTTGCAAGGTTCAAGCTTGTTAAAAAATCAACCTCCACTGAGCACATGTTGGCACAAGGTTCAAGCTCATTAAAAAATAAACCTGCCTTCGGTAAATAACCTTTGTGATCGCTTTGCTATCAACCATTTTTGAACCTTAGTTGTGTTCCTACCATCACCTACATTCATTCGGCCGACCATACGCTTCCACTTGATTGTTTACCCTTTTGAGGAACACCTGTGACGAATGATTCTGTTTTCCACCCTCTTCACACTGCCATGTTCTGAGAAGTTCCAAACTTACCTGGAACCAGTTGCTACCCGAAAATACTACTCGTTCCTAAAAAACGAGTCCCTTTTAAAGTCTTTTTAGATTTTTTAAATATAAAAATATTGTTGAGCTATTCGCCTTTCCAGCTCATTAAAGTAAGGGGAACGCCATCCCTCCCATATATTTTAATATTTTTGGAACTTAGGGATTATTAAACAAAAAGATCGAGCGCTTGTCTTTGTCATCTTGTTAAAGCTATCGAAAAGTCATCCCTTTCATATTATTTTATACTTTTTCGGACTTAAGGGATTATGCCACGAGAAAGGACTTTTGGAGTCTCCTTTTCATCCCTTTTCAAACTCTATAAAAATGAAAAGGACCGAGTTATCTTTGTCGTTAAACTCGTTAAAACACTAGCGACAAACTTGTCCACCCAGACAAGAACGAGTCTCACTGTCGCTAGGCTCTCTAAACATAAAGAGAAAGGTTTGCCCGAAGGGAAAATTATAGACCAAGAATATGTTATCCTCCTCAAGCTTGTCAAAAATAAATAGGTACTGTTAGCAATGACTGGGGAAAAATGGGAAGAAACCTTGAAGAACTCTATTGGTAGTAGGTCGCTCTTGAACATGACACTTTCACTCCATCATCGTGATTGAGTTGGGTTGGGTTTTTTCGTTCACTGTCACCATTGGTCCTCCATACCATCCATGGGGTTAACACTACCAGTCCATATCAGTGTTTCCAATATGTTCAAGAGAAGTCATTCAGAGAATTCACCATCCAGCAAATGCCTCATCCACTGCATTACATCCAACCTTAATTTTTCATGGCCGCCATTCCTAAACGTTATATCATCAGATCATTTTCACCTTCAAAAAAATCATTTGCTCTGTTTCGTGTCGTAGATGTGGGAAACATCAAGGCCCTCCTATGACAGGTCACTTCTTGTCGACATTAGCTCATTATCCAAGAAGTTGACTTAGAAACAACCCTTTCAGTACTTTGAAGCTTGCATGCCTCAATGGAAAGTTTCTCACTTCCGGTGACAAGTTTACATCAATGACCTTCGACCGAAAGATTTTGTGTGGTGTTTGACATCGACTCATTTATTCACACCACATGAATTGTATTGTAGTACCTTGAGGGTCATCATCATTATTGGTGACTCCTCTTGCGTCTATTAACAACTCAAATCATTGGCTGGTAATTAGGCAATGTATTTCCATGTTCGACTTCAGAACATCTTTTCACATGGACCGACTTGTACATCGGGCGAAGATTGAATGAGTTTTGAAGACCCCGGATCTAGTTTCATCCATCTAGGCTATGATATATTTAGGAAGATAAAGACATCAATTGTACAAAAAAGCTACACAGATAGTCATCTAATCCGGGGAAGATGACTCTTCATGCGAAGAATCACCAGTCTGTAACAGTAGACGATTTTTTGTCCTATGTACATGAAAATGAATTTATAAAGCTGAGCATGGGAATTCCTGCCTCAGCTAGATCATGAAAATAATATGATGATGATGTATTTTATTGTATTTTATACAGGTCACCTTCCAGTACGAATACCTCAGATCCTCATGATAAAGCATTTCACCCGACATCAGAAGATTTATGACCTCATGCTTTATGGGACAACTGTTATAGACATATTTGGGCACTGCGACCCCAAACTCATATGTCCATAAACTAAGGGCTCCTTAAGTCCCTAAAAGTGTTCTTTCATACCCTAAAGAATCATGGTCAATTGATTACATCATTTCCCAGAATTTCCACCTGAAAAACTACTCAGAATTGGCCAAAACTCGATCATACAGACTGCTCCATGGGCAAGGTGCGATGCATACTGACTACCAAACTAGCTAGGTGTGATGCATACTAAAATGGCCTTCTGTGGGGTGCAATGAGTGAGAATAGACAAATGGCAAAGACAGTTTGCTAAGTGGATGATCATGGAATCTTCCAAAAACTTCTCCTGTGACACTTGCCTCTCTAAATTCGCCCAGTGATGAGTAAGAGATCATTGAAATCTCCAAGTGGAACCAAGAAATATCAGTGGAATGACACTAATCAAAAACCCAGAGCTGACTCACACCCTTGCAAGACATCTATAAATGGATTCCTCATCTGAGAGATCTAGAGGCTGGAATTTTGTATTTTGTAAGGAAGTGCTGTTGGTTTGTTAGTGAGAAGAGACATTGCATTGTTGGGTGATTTGCTTGTTCATGAGGTGAAGAGGGCTTCTAAAACTGGGAGGATGATGCTGGATCAGACAGCTGGGTTGTAATCCTCTCTTACATTACTATTAATAAAGTTCTTTGAGTTTTCCTCCATATAATCATGTATTTGTGAATCTTATTGTTTATGAATGCAATTGTATGGTCAATGTGTTTATGATTCCGCATTGTTTATGATGTTTGAGATGGAGATGCTCTAATTTTTTTTTGTTACTTTGACTCCACAAGTATTCTTTGAAGCGAGACAAATAGGAAAGGAGTGACAAATTCTATCAAGGAAAGGAGAAATCGAGCTAGGATCAAAACAAAAGATCCAGGTTGGTCCTCTTTTCTTCCCTCTAATCTATCACACTTAAAGGAACTCTTGAAAAGCTTTCATTGTTTTTTTCTAAGATAGCTACCCATATTAGTGGGACTAGCAGTTCGAATCGACAATAGTTTTCCTTGAAACAATGACTGCTCGAACAACTTTGTGTAGTCTGTCACTGTAGTGTTGACGATCGCCATTCCTGTGGTAATCATGGTGGCGCACTGTTCCTTAACCTCTGGTGGAGTTGAAGGTTGCGCCTTCAATTGCAGTTCTGCTATTTGAAGGTTTAGCTCGAGCTGAACCCTGGCCATTTCCTCTCTAGCACCGCGCACCCCTATTACTAACTTCCAGACGCGCACCTCCACCGGTTCTTTTGCTTGGATGGCCAACTCCGGGACCATTTGACAGGCTACCTCTACCACCTACATTATTTGTCTGTTCTGCACCACTACCTCATCACGCTACAAGCTCAACTGTTCAATGTTGATGCACTGCTCGCTAATTATCTGGAGCGTGTGACCTTCCTTGGCTTGTAGTTCTGTAGTGACTCCATCTTGCAAAATATAGAGTGTCTCTCGAGGGAGCGCAACCATGTTTAATCTAATTCCCTTCAACCCACTAACCATAGGCCAGTCGACCTCAGTTTTTGTTACGAGTCCGCCATTTGGCATAACTATTATGTTAGTCATCTGGGCACGTAGCATTTCCTCTACCGTACACATGCCTACTGTGAGTTTGGTTGACACAGTACCAGCCTGTGGAGTGCGCAACTGCAACTCTTGTATCTACATCTAAAGAGACCCCAACACAATCTGGTGTTGCTCCTCAAACTGCTGGAGGGCCTCCATGGTGACATCCCTCACCGTCTCGCCAATATCATGGAGATCCCCCTCAGTGAGGGTGATCAGGTCGAACGAAGTCTTTAAAGCCTTTGACTTCTTTCACGGCCCTACCTGCTCTCTCAGGCACGGACGTTTTAACTGGGTGGACACTATCTGCAGGTCCTCACCACCTTGCTCTGTATCAGTCTGCGGCTCAGGCAAAGGCAACTTATGTCCTTCACGCTCTTCTTCTACTATCTTCTGCTGCTCTTCTGCCAACTTCGCAGCGTCATGCGCTGCTTGGGCCTTAGTCGTTGCTTCTTCCTTCCTACGTTTCTCTGCTAACTACACCATCCATAGTTTTTCCTCTTCCTTCTTCCGCTATGCGGCAAACTTCTTTGCGTCTACCGCGAAGCCAGCTAGAGCGTACCACTCTGGTGGCCACGACTAAAGGACCGCAAAGATGACATCATTGGTCACCAAATAGGGTAACTCGCACCACATCTTCGCGGGGTCCTTTTGCGCCCTCATGTAGACATGGTGAAAATCCGCCTTCAACTCCGTGAAGCCCTGCAGACTATTATAGACCATGGGAAATAATCATGGCTTATGATTAATCCCCATTCTAATGTTCATCTCCATGAACACCCAGAATATGTTTTTGTCCCTTATCCTTTGTGCATCCCTGGTTTCCCACAGCGAAGCGTACTTCACTGCCTCTGGAAGGCCCTGTGCGATCATCAGGAACTGGCTATCTTTGGGAAATTCCCAATCCACTAGTACTATTGAAAACAGAAGCCATGCATAGTGAAATTTTTTTCCCTACTCCTGTGCCTCGTGGCAGTTCTCAAGGAACTCTCTGCATAAATAGTTTTCCCAGTTGAACTAGACCCCTTCTGCACATTGCGCTGCTAGTGAAACCACTGGCGCATGAACTTCATTTTCCTAACACTTCCGCATAACCTTCCCTATCAATATCGACATTTCAGATTTAACCGCAGGGTTGTGAATGCTGGAAATGGAGTACCCTCTCTTCTTCTGCTCCAGCTTAAACTTCTTCTTCATGGCCTCCACGATGGAAAAATCATCACTCTTTCCCTTTGAGATGTTTACTAGGTCCTCCCCTTTGCAAGGGAGCAGAGTAATTCTGTGAATGAAATGTTATGTGATGGGGACAGGCTCCTCCAGCCACAAGCACCCATCATGTACTAGGCAGAGAAGTTTCCTGATAACAAAAATGGTCACTAGAGCATCATGGTAATGCGGCACCTAGAGCAGGTTTAGGAACCCTACTTTCTTAACTCCTCTCAGCCATTTGCGCAACTTGAACTTTATAATTCTAGCCAATGCATCTGTTTTATGGCACATTAGCTGCGTGGTTGCGAGATGTGGGAACTTATCGTGGTACGTGAGATCCCAATCCTCAAACTTCAGTATGGGCACCTATCCCAAGTGCGCTCCTTCAAAAATAATGTCGTCAAGGAACAACGGAATCTGCATAGAGCTCTTGCTCTCATCTATATCTTTGGGTACCTTTGCTTTACCCTTCCACGGAGGAACATATGCAGGGAGCCTGGTAAGAGGTTCCACACCTTGGTTTTCAACCTCCCCTTTTCTTCCATGGTGGGTCTAGTCATCAATGGATTTATAGGTGATTCACACACCGGTACCATGGCCTGCTTGTCTTTCTTGGGTCTTGGCGTTCGTGGTGATTTAGGGATTCCTACGACTATATCGACACTTTCTGGGGCTTCCACTTCTGTAGTGGCCTTCGTGGCTTCCTCATTACTTTGGTATCCATGGATTCTTCAGGTGCTGCAATAGTGTGATTCCATAATTATCTCAACGTATCGAGTAATTTCTCAAGCAACGAATTCACCTTCAGAAGATCAAACAAGTCTCATTTCATGAATGTCAGTGTGCGTAACAACTTAGTCCTCAAATTTCCAATTATTGTTTGCTGGACAATCCTTTGTAATTTATAGCACCTTTTGAATTTGAATTCGACCGTTGCCCCCACATTTGGTCCATTAATGCTTGATTGGCGACAAATTTTCAAGAATCTAGCCTATAAAGTTTGCCTTAAATTCCTGTCGCCCGCTCCATTTGCTCTCAAACCAAGCATCACATTGTGAATAGTGACTATAATGGTCACTTTCCAGCCGACCGGTGCAGTAGCGCAGTTACCCTCGCACTGTCGCGGACCCTGTGACACTTCTCTACTGCGCGTAGTCCTGACATCGTGCAGCTCCCATGCAGAGTATTTTATAGTCCCATGCCTCCTTTCAGCTGCCTGGAGTGCTAAGACTATGCTCCCGTCAGTTAGTTAGATGGCCAAGCCACCTGTGTATGGCTTCAGACAACTACCATTTACTTTCCATGGGAAGAGTTTTCCATTTAGCTTAACCAACTGCACTGCACCACCATCTGTAATTTCCTTGTTAACATACGGTCCTAGCCAATGCATTTTGAGCTTCCCTGGGAATTTATCGAACTTACTATCAGACAACAACACCAAATCTTTCACCTTGAAGGTTCGCAACTTAATATGTTGATCGTGCCAAGCCTTTTCACGGTGCTTTTGGACCTGCTAGTAAAATCCACCCAAGAATCGTTCTTTCTCGAGCTCTTCCAATTGTGCGAGCCTCTCCTCCAAGGCTCTGCGATCCATCGTACCTATGAGCACTACTATGCATAGACTAGGCACGTTGTATTCCATGGGAATTATGGCTTCCACTCCATAGACAAGCCTAAAAGGTGTCTGTCCCATCAGTTTCTTGCATGTTGTCCTATAATCCCATAATTCTGCAAGTACGCGCAGGTCCCAATCACTTTGCTACACATTTCATACCTTGGTCAACGTGGTCTCCAATACTTTTTTGAATGCTTCTAATATCCTGTTAGCCTGTGGGTGATACGGTGTGCTCTTTTGATGATACACCTGAAACTCTTCCGTTAGCATGTTGATCATTTCATTCAGGAAGTGCATACCATGATCGCTCATTAAGATCTTCAAACATCCAAATGACACCATTATGTGTTCAAACAAAAACTTCGCGGCAGTTCTGCCCATGCAATCCTTCACCGGCTGCGCTTCTTCCCAACGAGTCAGGTACTCTATCACAGTGATAATATATCTCACGCCTGTTTTTCGTTGAGGTTTGATAGGTCCTACAAAGTATATTGCCCATTTTTTGAAAGGATGTAATGTCATTTGTGGGTTCAAAGGCATTTTGTCCCTCCGATAATGTCATATCTATTCTTTGATATACATCGCATGACTTGAAATGTACTCTTGAATCCTTATGAATGGCTGGTCACCACAACCGTGCGTGGAGAATCTTCTGTGTGGTTTCTCTCCCTGCAAAATGTCCTCCTACAGCTTTGTTTGAACTCCAGTAGATGCCTTCATAGTATCTCATCATTCCCCATCTTGTATAGATGCCCCACAATAATAGAGAAATCTGCTGTGTACACCACTAATTCCTTCTTCTGCTGGACATAGTATCCTTCCAGCGTAGTTCCAGTTGTTAAAAAGTGAATTATATATTCAAAATGTCCATCCGTTACGTGCATAGCAAAAACCTATGCGTCGGGTAATCCTTCCTCTAGACTGATAGGTTCCTCCCCTGTCTCAATGCTTGATAGGTGATCTGGTTTCACGTTTAATTGTCCAGGCTTCACAACAAATTCAAAATCATATTCTTGGAACAATAAAATCCATCTGCATATGCACCCCCCCTGTTGTGGGGGAAAGTATCCAACTCGGAATGACCCTAACCCACTCTAAGGGTGACAGTTCCTTAGCAACAGCTGAAAGCAAAGCTATCTAAAGTTTCTTCTTTATGACATGCAAGAGATAAAAGGAAGAGATCCACTTACCGATGTCTTGTGCAAATGGTCGATCCAAGCTTCTCTGTTTGCCGCTTGCTCCCAGCTCCAAGTCTTTTCACTGGCCCAGCTACACGAGATCCTGCAAACAAGACAAAGAAAGGACACTACAAGAAGCATGCATTCATAACTGATTCAAGGATTAGCATAAATCAAATACGCAAGTAAGACAATACATCATTGAAACACATGCGAATAGAAGAACCTCAAATGCTTTATTAATATATGGAAGTAAGGTTCAGGCGGTGATACAACCATGAGAGGTCCAATCCAGCATCACCTTCCCGACGGAGAGAAATCTCTTCTTCACCTCCCTCAAGAAATCACCCAATGCTCTCAACTGTAAACCAACATCAATTCTTTGCACTAAATTCCGGCCTCCAGATCCCATGGGATGAGATCCTTATATAGAGTTTTGGAGTGAAGATAAGTCAGCTTGATGTGTGACTTGTTGTCCTCTTCAACTCCAATTGTTCTTCAGTTCTTCACTCGGAGTTTCTACCTTCCACTTGGAGTTTCAGAAGCTCTTAACTCATCATTAGGCGAATCTTATGATCAAGTGTCTTTTTGGAAGCTTCCTGGGCATTGGCACATTGAGAAAAAGATTCCTCCACATGTCAAAGTACGCCCAGCGCAGGTAGCCTTTGTTGCACTTGCTATGCAGCGCGGGTACACCACAGAGCTTTTGACTTTCAGCGCAGATGCCTAGTGGAGCAGCTGCTTTGATCCAAAATTGACCTGTTTTTGAGTGTTTTTCAGTGGAGAACTGATTTGCAGTGCTGTGGTTTGCTGACCTTGTTCCTCTAAGGGTAAGAAAAATATGTTTAGGGACTTTGGATCCCTCAGATTATTGACATTTCATGCTCCATGCTGTAAGGCACAAAAATGTCTATAACAGTTGCCCCCTAAAGTATGAGGTCGTTTATCGGGTGAAATGCTTTATTAGGAGGATCCGAAGTTCATTCAATCGCCGGGAGGTGACCTGTAACAAAATACAATACAATACATTATCTTTTCATACTTTCTTTTCATGATCTAGCTGAGGCGGGCATTTCCCATGCTCAGCTTTATAAATGCATTTGTTGTACATAAACAGATGATCGTCTGATAATAGACTGATAATTCTCTGCTTTTAATTATCATCCTTTTAGTAGGATGATCATCTGCTGCACATGTCTATGTTTTTATCTCCTGAATATATATCGCAGCCCGGATGGATGAAACTAGATCTGGGGTCTTCAAACTTGTCCGATCTTCACTCTAGTACAAGTCGATCCATGTGAGAATTTCTTGAAGTCGAACATGGAAAGACATCGCTTGATTGCCAGTCAATAATGTAAACTGTTAACAAGCGCGAGAGGAATCACCGATAATGATGATGACCCTCAAGGTACTGCAGCACAATTCACGTGGTGTGAATATAGGATCTGACGTCGAACACCACGCAAAGTCTCCTGGTCGAAGGTCATTAATGTATACCTATCGCCGGGAGCGAGAAACTTGCCATTGAGGCATGCAAGCTTCAAAGTACTGAGGGGGTGTTCCTAGATCAACTTCTTGGATAATGAGCTGATGTCGACAAGAAGTGATCCGTCAAAGGAGGGCCTTAATGAATCCCACATCAGTGACACGGAACGGAGCTAGTGATGATGGTGAAAACGATCTGTGAAATAGGATTCAGGGTGGTGGTCATGGAAGGATGAAAGATGATGTATGGTAGTGGATGGGACCCGGTTGACACTTTCTGAATGACATCTCTTGAACATATAACGACACTGATGTGATGGATCGGTAGCATTACCCCATGTATGGATGGTATGGCGAGACCATGGTGAAGGGACCGGTGAATGATGATAACCCAACCCGATATTTACGGAGGCAAAAGTGTCATGTTCAAGAGCGACTTGCTACCATTAAGCTTTGAGGTTCTTCCCAATTTTTCCCCAGTCATTTCTGACCAGTACCTCTTTATTTTTGTCAAGCTTGAGGAGGATAACATATGCTTGTTCTATAACCTGCCCTTCGGGCAAGCCCATCGCTATGTTTTAACGAGCTTAGCGATAGGGAAACTCGTTCTCGTCTAAAGACAAGTTTGTCGCTATCTAATATTTTTAACGAGCCCAGCGACAAAGACAACTCGGTCCTTTTCATTTTTAGAGAGTCTGAAAAGGGTACATAAAGTGGACTCCAGGGGTCCTTTTTCGTCATCTAATCCCTTAAGTCCGAAAAAGTATAAAACAATACAGAAGGGATGAATGTTTGATATCTTTATCGAGCCGAACTAGACAAGCGCTCGATCTTTTTGTGCAATAATCCCTCAGGTCCAAAAAGATTAAAATCTAGAGGAGGGATAGCTCTTCCGGTCCTTTTAACGAGCTGGAAGGCCAAAACTCGGCAAACTTTTCATTTTTTACGAGTCAATGAAAAGAGCTCAAAGAAGACTCGTATTTTGAGGAACGAGTGATAAACATGGATAGCAGCAGATTCCAGGTACAGGTTGGAATTTTCCAATCATGGCAGTATTACAAGGATGGCTAGGTGGGATCACTCTTCGCAGCTGTTCCTAAAAATAGGTAAACAATCAAGTGGATGTGCATGATCGGCCAAATGAAAAGTGGAGGTGACGGTGCACAAACACGACCAAGGCTTTTATGGCTGATGAATTTACGGTCTCAAATGGTTATTTACCGGTTCATTTTTTCTGAATGAGCTTGAACTCTGGGGAAAGCTTGCTCACATGCTTACGTTTATTTTTTAACGAGCATGAATTTCCGCATTAAAACTGCTCGGATCTTGCGTTTATTTTTTAACGAGCATGAACTTTGCCAAAACTGCTCGTTCTTACCAGTCATAAAGTAGGAAGGTCTCATGGAAGATCGCTATTTTTTAAAGAGCTTCATCTCCCTACGTATTGCTCCATATCCTCTCTTTATGCAAGCTGGGTATCGGCCTATCCTACGGGTTAGAGGGGTTAGTCCTACCTAAAACTAAAAAGCCACCCGTGCTTGCATTCCAAGCGGTTTGCATGCCCCCAGGTGTAAGTCTAATTTCAAGGTCGCCCCTACTTTTCCGTTAAAAACCTTTGTTTTCAACAGTTGAGGCTTACCTCTTTCAGGTTACCCAAAGATTGTTTTGCTAATTCTTTCAAACAGAACTTTCTTCGGCGATGTCTATCATTAGGTTACACAAAGATGGTTACAATTTGTTGTAGCAATTGAATCCCTTTCTTTGGAGGCTGCCCCTACTTATCCTCTAAAACATTTGTTTTAATGGGTGAGGCTTGCCTTTTATCCAAAGATGGTTACTACTTGCTGCCGCAAACGGATCCCCTTCTTTGGCAGAGCCTAATTATTTAGACAAAGGTGAATGACGACGCTCCGCCACACACTTAACTTTAACAAAAGAATCTTTTTCCAGAACAACCCCATTCCCAACTGCCCCTTCTTCCGCATGAGAGCTCTTGCTGGCTCTTCTGTTTTACGAAGAAGAAGGAGGGGACGGGGTACGGACTAGTCATATTCTCTCGCGGAAATTCTACTTTACACCCAAGGTTTCTTCTACCTCCAGAGCAGACCAGGATGCATGCCCCCTGGGTTCTAGCCTTTCTTTCCCGAATCACTCGCACTCATCAGGAAGAAAAACCGGAGGTAGAGACCTTTCTTGATCAAATAGACCATTCAGGGTAGGTATGTGACTATTTGCGATGCGTGATCCCGGAAATGAAAGTTGGTCTACGAGCTTGACCATTCTTCCTTCGTATGGAAAACACATTATTCGAAAGAGTGAGGAGACTATTGCTTCCATGCAATATATGTAGTCTCGTCCAAGGAGTAGGTTATAATCCAAGGGTCCTTGGACGACCATCAAGTTCATCTTGACGGCCTTCCCTTTCAAGGTGATAGGCACATTAGGTAGAATCCCTAATGGTTGACTGGTTCCTTTGTCAAAACCCGAGAGATTCCTTATCTCAGGTAGAAGCACTGGGCAACCCAGTTCTTTCCAAGAAATAGAGGACAGGATACTCATAGATGCCCCTTCGTCAATGATAGTTCCAACCATCACCATTTTGTATATTTGGACTATAATTCTAAATGGTATACTGGCTGGTAACCAGGGTCTGCCTAGTTGGTTCCAATCAAAGGACACAACTAGGTTGCTTGGTGGTGGGACCGAATATACGGCCGGATATGATCCTGACGACGCTCCTTCCTGTGATAAAGGGGTGGGCACATTGCCCTGATGTTCATCAGAATCGGTGTTGATGAAAAGAATCTGGACGGTGTCATCCTTACTCTCTTCGGTAGGGGTGTCAGCTGAAGATGAATCCTCAGTGACTGTGGTATTTGAAGATGAAACTCCTGAAGGGAGAACCGGGTCAACTGCCATTTCGACCTTTGGACTTTCGTACGGTCCGGATTCAGTAGGTTCACTTTCAGTGACTGACACTTCAGCTGGCCCTATGAGCGGGGCAGCTATATTTTCGACCAACGAAGGACTTGGCGCGAGTTTTTGGTATCCAGGAGGAAGTAGCAACGGTGCAACCGGTTGATCTTCCAAAACTCTCTTTGCTTCGTCTAAAAAGGGACAACGGCGAAGGGTGTGATTTCCTTCACACAGTTCGCAGGGGAATCTCATTCCCCTTCGTCGTCTAGAACCTTCACTTCGCTGGTCGACGGTAAGCATTCAACCTGGTTGTCAGAGGTTGATGCTTCCGAACTGTGCAAACGAGGGGACCAGTCCCTTAGTATCCGGGGAATACTGGGACAATCACGGTGGAGGTGGTTCCCTCTACATATGACACATGGCAATTTGGGCCCGGTCCGTGCTGTGTGTGGATTTTCGTTAGATACCTTTTGCTTGCCCCCAGGCGCCTTTGGCTCCTTCTGCTTCTTTTCTTTCTTCTTCTTTTCCTTCTTCTTTTCTATGGGAGCTGCGCTTTTGGCGGCTTGACCTTTCGAAGAAGAAGGATCGGAGGAAGGCTCATAAGAAGTGGAAGGCTGGAGGGTAGCTCTAGACTGGTCTAACTGTCGACTCGACTGTTCAGGAACCGTGGTGGTCTGAACTACAACGGTTGAGAATATCCAAACTGGCAGGCCAATTGTCAGTCCTGGAAGCGACAATGTGGCCATGTGGGGCGCACCAACTTCTCCCCAAGAGGAGAAAGGGCTAGGGGTCCCATCCTGTGGAATCCCTTGGTTGGCGCGTTCCGTGTTCTCAACCTTAAGATCAACGTAGGAATTAGGGGTGATTATGTTCCGCTTAGAATGAATTTTATATGACGACGCTTTTAGACACAACTTGCTTTTTCACTTTTTAAGAGTCGAGAAAAAGCTAAAGATGACTCTAGTCTCCTTCGATGTATTAACGAGCCCAAAGTGACAAATGCTCGGATGGACTTTTTCAGTTATAGAGTTTGAAAAAGGCCAAAAGAAACTACTCTGGAGTTCTAGGCAGAGGGTGTGCCAAACCTTTCGCGAAACCACAGAATACGTTTTACCGTACGAGTGGTCGATCTTCGTGAATGCTGTGTTCACTGCATCGCGATCAGTAGGGCGGCTGACACGGCTTCCTATGGATAAAGGCTTTGTTCCTATAGGGGTCCCCCAATATACGCGACGGTACGCGGGGGCACAAGTCCGTATTAGTGCTATCGTCCCTCAGGAGGAATCACCCACCTTCGTAGAGATCGACAGTCACTATGTTTAACGACGCCGGTTCACGTCTCTACCTAGACCTCTATTGTGTTTCATTATGTTTCAAAGCGTTGTTAGATAAATTCAGTTCTTTTTAGGTTGATCTTGCTTAGCAGTTTGCCTTTATGGATCACCACATGATGTATGATACAACTCCTAAATGCAGTCTAAGAATGATAAGCAAGCTTTTTCAATTCTTTCAACTTATGAAAACCTTAACTACTGAAGGAAAAGAAAGACATCATCTTTTCAAACAGATCATAGAGCACACACTGATGCACTTTTCCTAAATCGACATGCAAACTGTCAAAATGCACATGCACAATGCAAGTATTTCTTTTCTTCTTCCTTAATGTTGATGTATTACAAAAAGAAAGTTTTTGTATGATTTCAAATTCAATTTCAAGCGAAAGCAAACAAGTTTTGTCCAATAATCAAAA
Source organism: Pinus tabuliformis (assembly GCA_031772625.1). NCBI lineage: Eukaryota > Viridiplantae > Streptophyta > Pinopsida > Pinales > Pinaceae > Pinus > Pinus tabuliformis. The sequence goes on along the minus strand of CM062817.1, from coordinate 1,954,419,965 downwards.
GAACACCTTAAGATTCACTCGTTTCAACACAAGAAATACTGAAATTCGAACCATATAACGAAAGCAAATGCTCAAGCAGCTATGAACAACAATAAACTAGCTCTTAGAATCACAACGACACTTTCTCATAGGTCTAGATCCAAGAGGTCATAGCAAGACTAGTTCACTTTCGCTATGGGAAACTGTGAATGACAGCAAGAAATACAATAAGAACAATCACGGTTTCTTCATACAACTGAGGCGGAATGGAGGCAAAGAAAGGTAGTTTCAGCCGGGTATACAGGTTGACAATAGGCTGCAAAAACAATACTGAAAACTGGGCAACAGACAGTGGGGAATCCCAGTTGCACAAGGCAAAACTGGATCAGCGCAAGTGCTGCACTGTCAATCTGAGATGCAGCGTAGGTAGCCCCTTCGGGACCTGCGTTGCAGCGCAGGTAGCCTTTGCTGCAGCTGCACTGAAGAGACAACTCTCGTCTCTCTCAGATTCCGGTTCACAGTTTGCTCAAAAATCAATGGTTTTTGGCCAAATCAGAGGCTGTCAGTCAAGTATACACTAGAGGATGATTAAAGGAAGATGAACACTATCACAAAGAGCTAAAAAGAGTCCTTGTGGATCAGTTCTTCAAATCATAAACATGCCCAGCACTGGGTTAGAGTAGTTGCCCTCTACTTTGCATTCGAAGGACTCGAATGAAGTTCGATTCGGTACTCCCTTTGTTTAAGAAATGAATAGCAAGAAACACAAGCTACCAACAAGACACGATCCCCAGTGGAGTCGCCAGTCTGTTGTGGGGGAAAGTATCCAACTCGGAATGACCCTAACCCACTCTAAGGGTGACAGTTCCTTAGCAACAGCTGAAAGCAAAGCTATCTAAAGTTTCTTCTTTATGACATGCAAGAGATAAAAGGAAGAGATCCACTTACCGATGTCTTGCCCAAATGGTCGATCCAAGCTTCTCTGTTTGCCGCTTGCTCCCAGCTCCAAGTCTTTTCACGGGCCCAGCTACACGAGATCCTGCAAACAAGACAAAGAAAGGACACTACAAGAAGCATGCATTCATAACTGATTCAAGGATTAGCATAAATCAAATACGCAAGTAAGACAATACATCATTGAAACACATGTGAGTAGAAGAACCTCAAATGCTTTATTAATATATGGAAGTAAGGTTCAGGCGGTGATACAACCATGAGAGGTCCAATCCAGCATCACCTTCTCGATGGAGAGAAATCTCTTCTTCACCTCCCTCAAGCAATCACCCAATGCTCTCAACTGTAAACCAACAGCAATTCTTTGCACTAAATTCCGGCCTCTAGATCCCATGGGATGAGATCCTTATATAGAGTTTTGGAGTGAAGATAAGTCAGCTTGATGTGTGACTTGTTGTCCTCTTCAACTCCAGTTGTTCTTCAGTTCTTCACTCGGAGTTTCTACCTTCCACTTGGAGTTTCAGAAGCTCTTAACTCATCATTAGGCGAATCTTATGATCAAGTGTCTTTTTAGAAGCTTCCTGGGCACTGGCACATTGAGAAAAAGATTCCTCCACATGTCAAAGTACGCCCAGCGCAGGTAGCCTTTGTTGCACTTGTTATGCAGCACAGGTACACCACAGAGCTTTTGACTTTCAGCGCAGATGCCTAGTGGAGCAGCTGCTTTGATCCAAAATTGACCTGTTTTTGAGTGTTTTTCAGTGGAGAACTGATTTGCAGTGCTGTGGTTTGCTGACCTTGTTCCTCTAAGGGTAAGAACAATATGTTTAGGGACTTTGGATCCCTCAGATTATTGACATTTCATGCTCCATGCTATAAGGCACAAAAATGTCTATAACACCCCCAACACAGGCTTCTTGACCAAGTACTTCAGCACCGAATGATCTATATACATCTTAAAGTGTCCTTCTAGCAAGTAGTATCGATACTTCTGGAGCACATACACCATAGCTAGTCCCTTGTGCTTAGTGGTGGAATAATTCTTATCTGCTTTAGATAATCTACGACTCGTGAACATGATAGTGTGATCCAAGCCTTCTCCACCATCCTGTGTTAGTAATTCCCCTAGCGCTATACATGATGCATCCACATGGACATGAAACTCTTTCTTCATGTTCAGGACGACAAGAATCGGCGCATGTTATAGACATATTTGGGAACTGCAACCCCAATATTATATGTCAATAAACCAAGGGCTCTTTATTCCCTAAAAGTGCTGTTTCATACCCTAAAGGATCATGGTCAACTGATTACATAATTTCCCAGACGTTCCACCTGAAAAACCACTCAGAACTGGCCAAAACTGGACCATATTGACTGCTCCATGATCAAGGTGCGATGCATACTGGCAGCTACACTAGCCAGGTGTGATTCATACTGAAGAGGCCTTCTGTAGGGTGTGATGAGCGAGAACAGACAAATGGTAGAGACAGTTTTCTATGTGGAAGCTCATGGAATCTTCTGCCATGACACTTGCTTCTCTGAACTCACCTAAGGATGAGTAAGAGATAAATGAAATCTCCAAGTGGAACCAAGAACTATCAGTGGAATGACACTAATAAAAAACCCAGAGCTGACTCACACCCTTGCAAGACATCTATAAATGGATCCCTCATCTAAGAGATCTAGAGGCTGGAATTTTGTAATTTGTAAGGAAGTGTTGTTGGTTTCTCTGTGAGAAGAGACATTGTATTTTTGGGTGATCTTGCTTTTCATGATGTGAAGAGGGTTTTGATGCTGGGAGGATGATGCTACATCAGACAGTTGGGTTGTAATCCTCTCTTTTAATCTTAATAAATTTCTTTGAGTTTTCCTCCATATAATCGTGTATTTGTGAATTGTATTGTTTATGAATGCAATTGTATGGTCAATGTACTTCTGATTCTACATTGTTTATGATATTTTAGATCGAGATGCTTTGGTGGTGTTATATTACTTTGACACTACAGGTACTCTCTAAAGCGGGACAAGTAGGAGAAGAGTGGCAAACTCTATCAAGGGAGAGAGAAATCAAGCAAGGAGCCAAGAAAAATACCCAGGTTGGTCCTCCTTGCTTCTCTCTTATCTATTATACTTAAAGGAAATTGCAAATTTCTTTGATTGTTTGTTTCTAAGATAGCTACTCGTCTTAGTGGGACTAGCAGAACGAAAGGACACTAGTTTTCCCGGAAAAAAAATGGCGACTATGTTGGGGAGCGAATAATTTGTTTTTTTTGTTATTGTTTTTTGCTTTATAAACTACAGACAGAGCCTGAAGTTAGCCAGATAGCCTTCGAGCCGCCTTTGCTATGTAATTGCGAAGTAGATGAATGCTGCTTCAGTCAATCTCTGGGTTGGTTTATGAACTAAACATCTAACTTCCAAGAATTCTAACCACCCTCATGGTAGCTCAATAACCTCATAAGATCATACCCCTGTACTTTGTTCTTTACTGTTCATAATAGCTTAGTCTAAATCCCTGAACTCAGCTGCAAATTTGACCAAAAACCCAACTTAGTTTCGATCCCTGGTCCATAACACTGTCTGTAACTGGTAGCCTGTATGCATCGCACCTCCTGTGTGTTGCAGGTGAGATGAATCCCTGTTTCCCTAAAGGACAGGTGCGATGACTGAGTGATACTGTTTCTCTCTTTGAAATTTGGTTTCTTGTCCTTGTTTCCAGCTCTATTTGATTGTGTTGCTGCTTATGATTAGTATCTCATTGTTGAAGCCTTCTTCCTTTACATATTTCAGCCTCCATTGATTAGGATTTGTAAATGTTTTTGTGTATTTTTCCATCATTTATAGTCCTTCTTTGTCGAAAGTAGCTTAATCAAACTGTCGTTTTTGATGCAAAAAGTGTCGTAACTGTCATTTTGAGTCAAAAGAAGAGTGTCGTAAAGTCTTCCTCCTCTAGATAGTTGATTGTACTTTTATCATTGTATTTGATTTGAATTATTAATATTTGAAGTGTCGAAAGCAGTTTTCAATTCGAAATCGAAAAGTGTCGTTTTAGTCTTCCTTTCATTTTGAAAAGAAATTATCAAGATGTCTCTTTGAAGAAAATAGTTCAGATCTGTACTTAGTTTTCCTTTTTTGGCATTCTCACATTAAGGAAACGAAAAACAAATACATGAATTTGCATTTGCATTTAGACTGTATGCATAATATAATTTAGGAAAGTTCATTTAGTGTGTGCTCTTTGCTCTCCGTTGAAAGAAACATAATCTTCTTTCCTTTGTAGCTAAGATTTTCATTGCTAAAAGAAAATAAATAATTGTTTATCATTTTAGATTGCATATTTAGGAATTTTACATCTACATCACACAGTGAACCTTGAAATACAAACTTATAAACAAGATCAACTCTAAAATAAATCTCAATGAACATAAAAATGCTTTGGAACCTAACGCAACACATCTAGAAGTCTAGGCTAGAGACGTGTTCCAGTGTTGTAAAACCTGGTAACTATCGTTTTCATCGAAGGTTGGGTGATTCCTCCTTGATATGACAAATGCTAGTATGGACTTGTGCTCCCCATACCGTCAAGTATATATTGGGAGACCACAATAGGATAATATCCTTTATCCATAGGAAGCCCTGTCTACCACCCTATTGATCGCAATGCACTGAACACAACATTTGGGAAGATTGACTGTTGTACATAAGTCCTTCGTAATTTCTCTTTAACTTATCACCAAGGTGTATTTTGCAGTTTTTTGATTGGTTTGGTAATCCCTCTGTCTATATTTCCAGAGTAGTCACTTTCGTTCCTTTTCGACTCCTTAAAAGAAAAAGGTCCATCTGAGCACTTGTCACTTCAAGCTCATTAAAAATAAAAGGCAACTAGAGTCATCTTTAGCTTTTTCTCGACTCTTAAAAATTGAAAAAGGAAAGTTGTGTCAAAGGGTCATTTAAAATTTATTTAAATTGGAATAACATCCCTGTTCCTTTGTTGATCTTAGGTTGAGATAATGGAGTCCACCAATCAAGGAATCCCTCTTGGGGGGGATCCTAGTCCTTTCTCTTCTTGGGGGGATATTGGTGCTCCATATATGGTACATTGTCCCTTCCAGGAATCACAATTGGCCTGCCAGTATGGCTATTCTCGACCTCTGTCGTTCAAAACACCATAATTCCTCACCAATCAAATTAGCAACCAGATGATATTGAAGTTGTCCCTTCACCTTCTAATTCACTTGTTTCTCCCTCCCCTTCTTCCTCTTTGCTTGGTGAAACTAATGACACTAAAAACCAACTAGCTGAGAAGAAGAAGAAAGGGAAGGAAAAGAAGAAGAAGAAGTCAGTTAAGCAAGGGGGCAACCATGCATCATCCTGTGAAAATCTGCACACCAAACTTTCCAAGCAAAGATCTCCATGCATAATTTGCAAGGGAGACTACCTTCATCGAGATTTCCCTTGAATTCCAAGGATCTTGAGAGAATGGTCTCCCCGTTCGCACCATCTGGTGTCATCAACCTCTGGCAATCAGATTGACAGCACACCATCAACTAGTGAAAATGAAGTCAATGGACAGAATAGAAAGGTCAGATTTCCTTGTAGGTTATGTGAAGGTAATCATGCTCTTCACCGTTGTCCTTTTCTGGATGAAGCCAAAAGTGTTTTGGATAACTGTCCCACTTCACCGGAACGACTTCCACCTAGATACAAGAAACTCTCAGCAAAGTGCATCACTAGTTGAAAACCCGACTGGCATAACTCAATTGTCGGTCGAAACGCCTATCGTTGAAAGTGAACCTTCTGTGTCCATATCGGACCAAATTAAACAGGTCAAGATGGCAGTCAGCCTAGTCTTTCCTTCAAAAGGTCCACCTTCAAATGATGCAATTTCCAAAGAGAATGAGAGTGACACCGTTCAAATTCTTTTTGTCAATACAGAGTCTGATCAACTTGGGGGCAATCCATCCATTCCTTTACAACAGGAGGAAATCCCCCTAGTTCATGAGGTTCATCCAGCCGTTTATCTGGTACCTCCTCTGAGCAGTCTAGTTGTTTCCTTTGATTGGAATCAACTAGCGAGACCCTGCCTTCCATCTATTGTATCATTCTAGATCATATTACAAGTTTACAAAATGATCATGTCTGGCACTATCATAGATGAAGGGGCTTTAGTGAGTATCCTTTCCTCAACTGCTTGGAAAGTGCTTGGTTCACCATCACTTGCGCCTGTCACACATCATTTTTCAAGCTTTAACAATGGAACTAGTCGACCATTAGGGATCCTTCTGAAGTTTCCAATAACTTTGCAAAGGAAAATCTTTCAGTTGAACGTGATGGTAGTCTAGGGACCATTATATTACAATCTTCTTCTTGGGCATGACTATATATATATCATGGAATCCATTGTTTCCACACTCTTTCGAGTGATGTGTTTTCCGCATGAAGGCAAACTTGTACAACTTATCGACTAGCTTTCATTTCCCGGTTCAAGCACAACTACAAGTTAGATATCATTCCTAAATGGTATCTTTGCATCAAGAATGTCTCTTCAACCTTCATTTCATCCACCTAATTATGATGGGTAGTCCGGTGAACGTAACGAAGCTTAGGGGGCATGCACCCTGGTCTACGTCGGCAGGCAAACCCAGCTGAAAAAGATAGGTTTCCTGACAGGTTATGTGATTGGAAGCTCACACCATTCACCTTCATCTATTTCGATGGAAAAAACCAAGGAAGTTTTTTTTGTCTAACCGCTAATAGAAACGACCCTACCTAACCACAGTGACTTCCATATGGTTACCTGGAAACTCTCCCTTTCTTGATACCTGGGGGCATGCAAAACGTTTTCTTGCAAGTAAAAAAAGACCAATTTCATTTCTTAGCTTTTTAGAATTTTTAGCTTTTTAGATTTTTAGTTCAACTTCTTAGGTTAGGTGATTGGTTTGATCTACCATTCACCTTTGTCTATGATGCGTAGACGAAGTAAAGGAAGTTTTTGTCTAGACAAAAGATAGAACTATCCTACCTAACCTCAATAGTTCCATAGCTTTAGTGTAGTTAGCTTTGTAGTTTGGTAATTTCTAGCTTACATAAAAAGGCAATGAGCACATGTTACCATAGAGTTCAAGCTCATTAAAAAATAGACCTACCAATAAGAGACATCTTTAAACAATTGGTATGAGCACATGTTATCGTATAGTTCAAGCTCACTAAAAAATAAACCTACCAATAAGAGACATCTTTAAACGACTGGTATGAGCAATGTTTTCGCAAGGTTCAAGCTCGTTAAAAAATAAACCTGCCTATGAGCATAGTTTTTCCTGGTTCAAGCTCATTAAAAAATGAATCCACCCTCGGTAAATAACCTTTGTGATTGCCCTGCTATCAGCCTTTTGAACCTTGGCTGTGTTCCTACCGTCACTTCCATTCTTTTGGCTGATCATACACTTCCACTTGATTGTTTACCCTTTTGAGGAACAACTGCAATGAGTGCTTCTGTTTGCCACTCTCTTAACATTGCCATGTTTTGAGAAGTTCCAAACTTACCTGGAACCAGTTGCTACTTGAAAACATCACTTGTTCCTCAGAAATGAGTCTCTTTTAAACTCTTTTTAGACTAGTTAAATATAAAAATATTGTCGAGCTATTGGCCTTTCCAGCTTGTTAAGGTAAGGGGAAGCACCATCCCTCCTGTACATTTTAATCTTTTTGGACCTAAGGGATTATCAAACAAAAATACCGAGCGCTTGTCTTTTTTCGGCTCGCTAAAGCAATCGAAAAGTCATCACTTTTGTATTATTTTAAACTTTTTCAGACTTAAGGGATTATGCTATGAAAAAGGACTGTTGGAGTTTCCTTTTCATCCATTTTCAAACTATATAAACATGAAAGGGCCTGAGTTATCTTTGTTGTTAAACTCATTAAAAGAATAGTGACAAACTTGTCCATCCCGACAAGAACGAGTTTCACTGTCGCTAGGCTTGTCAAAACATAGCGACAGGTTTGCTCGAAGGGAAAATTATAGAACAAGCATATGTTATCCTCCTCAAGCTTGACAAAAATAAAGAGGTACTGGTCAGCAATGACTGGGGAAAAAGGGAAGAAAACTTGAAGAATTTTATTGGTAGCAGGTCGCTCTTGAACATGACACTTTCACTCCATCACCATGATTGAGTCGGGTTGGGTTATTCCATTCACCGGTCATATCACCACTGGTCCTCTGTACCATCCATATTTCTGGGTTAATGTTATCAATCCATCTTAGTGTTGCCAACATGTTCAAGAGAAATCATTTAGAGAATTTACCATCCAGCTAATGCCTCATCCACTGTAATACTTTCACCCTTTATTTTTCATGATCACCATTCCTGAACCTTGTATCATTTTCACCTCCAGAAAAATCATTTGCTTCGTTTTGTTTCATAGATGTGGGATACATCAAGGCCTTCCTACAATGGGTCACTTCTTGTTGAAATCAACTCATTATCCAAGAAGTTGACTTAGAAACAACCCTTTCAGTACTTTGAAGCTTGCATGCCTTAATGGCAAGTTTCTCACTTCCAACAATAGGTTTACATCAATGACCTTCAACCGAAAGATTTTGTGTGGTGTTCGACATCGGCTCATATATTCACACCAGGTGAATTGTACTGTAGTAGCTTGAGGGTCATTATCATTATCGATGATTCCTCTCGCGCCTATTACATTATTGGACGGTAATTAGGTGATGTATTCCATGTTCGACTTCAGAACATATTTTCACATGGATCAACTTGTACATCGGGCAAAGATTGAACAAGTTTGAAGACCCTGGATCTAGCTTCATCCATCCAAGCTGTGATATATTCAGGAACATAAAAACATCAAATGTACACAGAAGCTACACAGATAGTCATCTAAGCCAAAGAAGATGACTCTTCATATGAAGAATCGCGAGACTGCAACAACAGACGATTGTTTTTCCTATTTACATTAAAATGAATTTATAAAGTTGAGCATGGGAATGCCCGCCTTAGCTAGATCATGAAAATAATATGAAGATGATGTATTTTATTGTATCTTATACAAGTCACCTTCTAGTTCGAATACCTCAGATCCTCACGATAAAGCATTTCACTTGAAATTAAAATATTTATAACTTCATGCTTTAGGGAGAAACTGTTATAGACATATTTGGGCACTGAAACCCAAATCTTATATGTCGATAAACCAAGGGATCTTTAGTCCCTAAAAGTGTTGTTTCATACCCTAAAGGATCATGGTCAACTGATTACGTCATTTCCCAGAAGTTCCACCTGAAAAACCACTCATAACTGGCCAAAACTGGACCATACTGACTGCTCCATGGTCAAGGTACGATGCATACTAGCTGCTACACCAGCCATGTGTGATGCATACTGAAGAGGCCTTCTATAGGGTGCAATGAGCAAGAACAGATAAATGGCAGAGACAGTTTGGTAAGTGGAAGCTCATGGAATCTTCTAGAAACTTCTCCCATGACACTTGCTTCTCTGAATTCGCCCAGGGATGAGTAAGAGATCAATGAAATCTCCAAGTGGAACCAAGAACTATTAGTGGAATGACACTAATAAAAAACCCAGAGCTGACTCACACCCTTGCAAGACATCTACTAATGGATCCCTCATCTGAGAGATATAGAGGCTGGAATTTTGTAATTTGTAAGGAAGTACTATTGGTTTATCTGTGAGAAGAGACATTGTATTGTTGGGTGATCTTGCTTTTCATGAGGTGAAGAGGGATTTGATGTTGGGAGGATGATGTTGGATCAAACAGCTGGGTTGTAATCCTCTATTCTACTATTAATAAAGTTCTTTGAGTTTTCCTCCATATAATTGTGTATTTGTGAATCTTATTGTTTATGAATGCAATTGTATGGTCAATGTACTTCTGATTCTGCATTGTTTATGATATTTTAGATCAATATGATTTGATGGTGTTCTGTTACTTTGACTTTATATGTACTCTCTAAAGCGGGACAAGTAGGAGAAGTGTGGCAAACTCTATAAAGGGAGAGAGAAATCAAGCAAGGAGCCAAGTGAAAGACCCAGGTTGGTCCTCTTTGATTCTCTCTTATCTATTATACTTAAAGGAAATTGAAAATTGCTTTGATTGTTTGTTTCTAAGATAGCTACTCGTCTTAGTGGGACTAGCAGATTGAAAAGATACTAGTTTTCCTGGAAACAACGTAGTAACCATCTTTTCTTTCAATACATCCAGGCTTTTCTTACAGTCATCGTTCCAACAAAATGTGACATCCTTTTTCAATAGCTTTTCCATCGGTGCGATGATTTGGTCATAGCCTTTGATAAAATTTCTGTAGTACCTCGTATGTCCCAAAGTAGTGCGTAGCTATTTCTGTTATAGACATTTTTGTGCCTTGCATCACTGAGCATGAAATGTCAATAATCAAGGGATCCAAAGTCCCTAAAAATGTTGTTCCTACCCCTAGAGGAACAAGGCTAGCAAACCACAGCACTTAACAAAAGTTCTCCACCTGAAAACACTCAAAAACAAGGCAATTCTGGATCATGTCAACTGCTCCACTGAGCATCTGCGCTGAATGTCAACTGCTCCACTGTCTACCTGCGTTGAATGTCAACTGCAAAGAAGCCTACCTGCGCTGAGCGAGTTTGGACAAGTGGCACAGTCATTCCTCAAGGTGTCAATGCCCAAGAAGCTTCCAAAATGACACTTGGATCAGGGAATTCGACTGGTGATGAGTAAGAGATTCCAAATCTCCAAGTGGAAGCAAGAACCTCCAAGTGGACTCAAGAACTGAAGTGGGAGAGGACACTAGTCAGCTTCATACCAGCATCAAGCTGACTCATCCTTTCTCCAAAACTCCTATATATAGATCTCTCTCATGAGGTCTAGGGAGGGGGAATTTAGTATTTGCAAAGAATTGCTGTTTGTTTGTGGCTAGAAACATTGGGTGTGTTATGCTTTGAAAGGAGCTGAAGAAGGAAGTCCATTCTGTTGGGAAGGAGATGCTGGGTTGGAGCCCTATGGGTTGTATCTCTTCCTGAACACTGTTACTTTCAATAAAGCTATCTTGATTCTTTCCTATATGCTAGTGTATTTTGTGTAATTGCATTAGTATATTTGATTTACTTCTAATCCTGAATCATTTATGAATATGTATATTTGCCTTTGTATTGTGTTCTTCTCTTGTTGCAAGTAGCTGTTCTCTTGTCACAGGTAGCTGTTCTCTTGTGATCTCGCGGGATTCAAGTAGCTGTTCTCTTGATCGAGCGAGGAGGCAAGTAGTTGTGGACACACAAAGAGAAGAGGATCTAGTTCGAGGGACAACTGGAAGATAACGGTAAGTCTGCCGATCTCCTCTCTTTCATATTTCATAAAGGAAGAAATCATGATAGCTGCATTCGTTTGTTGCTAAGGCGCTATCACACCTTAGGTGGATAGGATCGTCCTAAATAGGCATTTTTCCCCACAACAAATTGGCGACTCCACTGGGGAAGAACTTGTTTATTCATTTCATTTGTGTTTCCGTCATTTGTTTACTTCATAGACTTGACAGCAACTTTGAACTGCAAAGTAAAAAGTTGCTGCTTTGATCCAGTATGTTGGACTTGTCTATGATCTAAACTAGATCCACAAACGATTTGATTGATCCTTGTGATAGTCTTTAGTACCCTATCAAAGCATCCCTATGTTTATACCTTGCTTGTGTTTTTGATTTGGCCTGAAACAGTTGATTTTTGAGCATTTTGTGACCCAGAAACCAAGAGAAACAAGAGTTTCTCTTTTCATTGCAGGCACTGTGAAGGCAGTCTACATTTTATCGCAGGTCCCGAAGGGGCTACCTGCGTTGAATGTCAAACTGACAGTGTTCTACCTGCGCTGAACCAGTGTGGCCTTGTGCAGCTGGGGTTCTTTGTCCTTTCTTGCCCTATTTTGATCTCTGTTTTTGCAGCCTTTAACCAAGTAGGTGCTAGCCCGATAACCCTTTTCTTTGCCTGAATTCCGCCTCAATTTTTGTACGAAAAGATTGTGAATGTTTTTATGTGTTTGTGGCGTCATTTACAGTCTTCCTTTGCATGAGTAAAGTAGTCTTTCTGTAGCCTTTGTTTCAGATCTGATTGAGATTGATCTTAGAAGAGAGCTCATTGGCTGTTTGTTCAGATTGATTATAGTTTACTTTTGCTTATTGGTTTGAATTTGTTCTTTTCAAAGTATCAAAATGAGTCTTTATTTCGAAAAAATCGCAAAGTGATTGTAATCTCTTCTACCCTTGTTGATTTCGAAGAAAGTGAACTTGTTTATTTTGATCATTGTAAAAGCAAATTCAAAGTTGTGCAAAAAGCTTTCTTTGTAGGCATTTATACTAAGAAAGTGAAAACAAACACCTGCATTGTGCATTTTGCATTTGATAAGTTTGCATGTCGGATATAGGGAAAGTGCATTAGAGTGTGCTGATTGCTCTTTGAGAAAAGATAGTCGCTCTCCTTTCCCTTAGTAGCTAGGATTTTCAAAGTTGAAAGATTGTAAAGCTTGCTTATCATCGTAGACTGCATTTAGGAATTTGTATCATACATCTCGTGGTGAACCTTGAAAGGCAAACTTTAAAAAGATCAACCTAAAATAAACTGAATGAACCTAACAACGCTTTGTAACATAACGCACAACATAGAGGTCTAGGTTAGAGACGTGTTCCGGCGTCGTTAAACATAGTGACTGTCGATCTCGAAGAAGGTGGGTGATTCCTCCTCAGAGTCGGTGGCGCTAATACGGATTGTGCTCCCACGTACTGTCACGTATATATTGGGAGACCCCTATAGGAATATATCTTTTATCCATAGGAAGCAGTGTCGGCCGCCCTACTGATCGCAATGCAGTGAACACAGCATTCACGAAGATCGACCACCCGTACCGTAAAACATATTCTGTGGTTTTGCGAAAAGTTTGGCACACCCTCTGCCTAGATCTCCAGAGCAGTTCCTTTTGGCCTTTTTCAGACTCTATAACAGAAAAAGTCCATCCGAGCATTTGTCACTTCGGGCTCGTTAAAACATCGAAGGAGACTAGAGTCATCTTTAGCTTTTTCTCGACTCTTTAAAACTGAAAAAGCAAGTTGTGTCTAAAGCGTCGTTAACAATTTATTTTAAACGGAACAATCACTCTTTATTCCTGCGTTGATCTTCGAAGTTAGTCTACCTTCATCACAAAGTTCTTGCAGAATCGCTAGGAAATCTTTTGGATAGAAAAAATATGTTCGAACAACCGTCGACATCCAGGACTGTGTCATCCGACACAGCAGCGGTAGAGCCTCCTGCTGCTACTCCAACGATGTTCGCTGGTATACCATCTGTCCTGGCAAATTGTCAACAACAAGCTGGAGTCCAATCAGAGACTGTTTCGACGACATGGTTAGTTCCTATTTCTTCATCCGGATTATCATCTGGTATTTCTTATGTTGAAACTCAACAACTTGATCCAATGTGTCTTCAAAGGCCAATCTATCCTTTAAGCACTGGATTGCCACCATATGGAGGGCAGTATGCCTTTTCTTTGTTCCCCCCCGGAGAACAACCATATGGGAGTTTACAACAAAGTTCAGGTCAAACTGGAATTACATCCAGCGGATGGGTACCAATACTGCCTCAGCAACCAAGGGTTGCATATTCAATGCAACCAGTCCACCCTGTGTCGAATGTTGCCACTATACCTGGTATGTTGATTGCGTCGCAAGTACAAGCGCTACCTGTTGTATGTCAACCCCAAGTTTCTCAGGTTGCCATACAACAGCCTCTTGTCTCGACAACTCAATCACAACCTCCGGTTAGTGCCTCCAGTATTGGACAGCAGCAAATGGTCCAACAACCGGAGCTGATTCAAACTCAACAACCGCAATTCCAGCAATCATATCAAGGACCCGAGCAACAAGTCTTTGTAAGTAATGGGCAACCGTATAATAACGGTTATGCCCATCAAACTTGTCAAAGTTGCCAGCATCAAATACATTATGCTGGTATGCAAAGACCCACTGCTCAGGTGATTCCATCTTATCCTGGGTATGCTCCACCTAACCTGAATCAACAGTTGCCCTTTGTAGCAACTCTAGAATTACCAGATCTAAACCGGCTGACGAATGATCCATGATTATGCCCCTTGGTGGCCAGTGATTCCGCATAAACTTCCATCGGACATTCCTAAATTCAATGGAAATCTAGGTGAAGACCCATCGAATCACGTCATGACTTTTCATCTGTGGTGTTCGTCGAACACCCTGAATGATGATTCGATAAGGCTTCGCCTTTTTCAGAGGACATTGACGGGTCCAGCGGCTAAATGGTATATTGAATTACCTAGAGCCTCTTCCGACAATTTCAGTTCCCTAGCCACGACTTTCTTAACCCATTTTCAATTACCGATAAGGTATGAAACTGGAACGGAAATCTTAACCAACTTCAAGCAGACGACGGCCACACATATATTCGATCATATACATGAGTGGCGTCGTCGTCGCAGGATGGTAAAGACTTACGTTCCAGATCAGCTGTTAGCTGAATGGTTTATAAAGTCGTTACTTCCTGCCATAACGGAAGATGTGGCCAAGGGGGGAGTCGTAACGGAGGAGCAAGTTATTGCTCGTGCACAATATCTAGACTTAGTATATACTCAGTCCGGCACGCTCTATGATAAAATACCTGACGCCCCTAGACCAGAATTTTCAATTCCTCCTCCTCCTAAATCAAATAGTGACTCTCATGCCGGCGATGGCGTGATTGGCGCAACAGACATGAAATCGACAAAGGCTATATCTAAAAAGGCCCGTATGATTTCCACCCAAAATGCAAATGAGGAACTTCTTGCCTCGGAAGTAAGTGCCGTGTCGGACGACAAGGGAAAACGACTGAAGCAACCAGGGGGCAAGAAGAAAAAGAAAGGGAGAAAAAGGAAACCCCCTACGGGGTGTCATATATGCGATGAGGATCATTGGACAGCAGATTGTCCATACAAAGCTGAGCTTAAAAGATTCTTTAAGAGTTCGAAAACCTCAGCTGTGTTGACTGATCCGTTTCCAAGCCCGACAACCGAACTAGTTGCTAATCAAAATGCTTCCCGATCCCAAGTGCTTATGTTGTCAGTATCAAAGCAAAAAAATGATGCTTTGACGAGGAATAAGGATTACAGGAATCCAAAGCCGTCGAACAACAAGGCTAATGAACAACCTAGTAGTTCGACAACAACTTTGACCGAAGTTGTGCCACCCATCGTCCCTGAGCCAATGATAAAGTCGCAAAAGGGAGCAGTACACAAATCGACATTTAATCCTTGTGCGAAAATAGCACAGATAGAGGACCTGGCCCAATCGCCGTCCGTTATGTCGACACTTGAGGTACCGCAAAATTGCTTCTCCCAAGGGCAAGCTTTATTATCAGCAATAGGTGGAATTGACCCAATGGATTCCAATCTTGTGGCCTTTGATCATAAAGGATATGACCCTCAATTACCAGCTCAACTAGCTTTCCTTATTCAAGTGAAAGCCCTCAAAAAAACTGTTCATCGAACAATTATTGATGAGGGGGCATCTACATGCATTATGTCGATGAGTTGCTGGAAAACTTTAGGATCTCCAACCTTGTCGAGGTCTACGACAACATTAAAAGCATTCGACGGAAGGACATATACCCCATATGGTATACTAAATAACTTGAAAGTTGAACTAGAGGGAAAAACGGTAGAAATAGATGTTGAAGTCATCGATGGGAATCTTGATTACAACATCCTGCTAGGAAGACCATGGATATATGCCATGGCAGCTGTTGTGTCGACCTATTTTAGGAAGATTGCATTTCCCTTCCAAGGAGGAATTACAATCGTTGACCAACAAACTTTTCTCCCCAACAGTTCGCAAGTTACGGAAAGCATTCCAATGATCCATGGAAGGAATCATTCGCTCCAAAATATCGGAGTAGGTCTCCTAAAAGACCCTGCCTTAATGGGTACTTTTGCCCTACCGCCTCCAAGTAATCTGGCGGAAGTAGCCACAGTGGAATATGAAACCTTCTACATCTAATGGATTTGGACTCCGAGGACAGTTCTTATCTCGTGTCAACCTCGTTAAAAAATGAAACAAATCCCCTTTTCAAATCTCAAAGGCAAACCTTCATTCCAACCACCGAGTTGAATGCAATGAAGCTTGGGGGGCATGCACCTCGATTTGCGTTATTATGCTGGGGGCATGCAAACTTATCGTCGAGAAGTTTTAGCATAAAGTTCATGCTTGTTAAAAAATAAACGCAAGATCCAAGCAGTTTTAACGTGGTCTTCATGCTCGTTAAAAAATAAATATAAGCAGTGAGCAATGTTTCCTCCAGAGTTTAAGCTCATTTTTAACTAAAAAATGAACCTATCCCGGTAAATAACCGCTGTGATCGTAAATTTATCAGCCATAAAAGCCTTGGTCGTGTTTGCACCTGCCACCTCCACTTTCATTTGGCCGATCGTTCACCTCCATATGATTGTTTACCCATTTTGAGGAACAGCTGCGAAGAGTGATTTCACCTAGCCATCCTTGTGACACTGCCGTGATTGGAAAATTCCAACCTGTACCTGGAATCAGTTGCTATCCCTGTTTATCACTCGTTCCTCAAAAGATGAGTCTTATTTAAGCTCTTTTCAACTGACTCGTAAAATATGAAAAGATTGCTGAGTTTTGGCCTTCCAGCTCATTAAAGGACCGGAAGAGCTATCCCTCCTCTAGATTTTAATCTTTTTGGACCTGAGGGATTATTGCACAAAAAGGTCGAGCGCTTGTTTTATTCGGCTCGTTAAAGTTATCGAAAACTCATCCCTTTTGTATTGTTTTATACTTTTTCGGGCTTAAGGGATTAGATGACGAAAAAGGAATTTTGGAGTTGACTTTATGTACCTTTTCAGACTCTCTAAAAAGGAAAAGGACCGAGTTATCCTTGTCGTTAGACTCGTTAAAATGATTAAATAGCGACAAACTTGTCTTTAGACGAGAACGAGTTTCCCTATCGCTAGGCTCGTTAAAACATAGCGATGGGCTTGCCCGAAGGGCAGGTTATAGAACAAGCATATGTTATCCTCCTCAAGCTTGACAAAAATAAAGAGGTACTGGTCAGCAATGACTGGGGAAAAATTGGGAAAGATCAAGAAAACTTTGATGGTAGCAGGTCGCTCTTGAACATGACACTTTTCCTCCGTATCACATTCGGGTTGGGTTGTTTCATTCACCGATCACATCACCATGGTCTTGCCATACCATCCATATTTGGGGTAATGCTACCAATCCATTGCATCAGTGTCGCCATATGTTCAAGAGAAGTCGTTCAGAAAGAGTCAACCGGGTCCCATCCACTGCCATACATTATCCTTCATCCGTTCATGACCGCCACCCTGAATCATATGTCACAGATTGTTTTCACCTCCATTAAAATCATTAGCTCCGTTCCATGTCACTGATGTGGGATTCATCAAGGCCCTCCTTTGACGGATCGCTCCTTGTCGACGTCAACTCATTATCCAAGGAGTTGATCTAGGAACAACCCCTTTCAGTACTTTGAAGCTTGCATGCCTCAATGGCAAGTTTCTCACTTCCGGCGACAGGTATACATCAATGACCTTCGACCAGAAGATTTTGCGTGGTGTTCGACGCCAAGTCCTTTATTCACACCACGTAAATTGTACTGCAGTACCTTGAGGGTCATTATCATTATCGGTGATTCCTCTCGCGCTTGTTAACGGTTTACATCATTGATCGGTAATCAAGCGATGTCTTTCCATGTTCGACTTCAGCGCAATTCTCACATGGATCGACTTGTACTTAGAGTGAAGATCGAACGAGTTTGAAGACCCCGGATCTAGTTTCATCCATCCGGGCTGCGATATATATTCAGGAAAAATAAAGACATTTGACATGTACATCATTGCAGCAGATGATCATCCTATTCAAAGGATGATAATTTCACCAAAATTATCAGTCTACCATCAGACGATCGTCTGTTCTATGTACAAAAATGAATTTATAAAGCTGAGCATGGGAATGCACGCCTCAGTTAGATCATGAAAAGCAGTATGAATCGTAATGTATTGTATTGTATTTTATTACAGGTCTCCTCCTAGCAGATGGATGAACTTCGGACCCTCCTGGATAAGGCATTTCACCCGATAAATGGCCTCATACTTTAGGGGGCAACTGTTATAGACATTTTTGTGCCTTGCATCACTGAGCATGAAATGTCAATAATCAAGGGATCCAAAGTCCCTAAACATGTTGTTCCTACCCCTAGAGGAACAAGGCTAGCAAACCACAGCACTTAACAAAAGTTCTCCACCTGAAAACACTCAAAAACAAGGCAATTCTTGATCATGTCAACTGCTCCACTGAGCATCTGTGCTGAATGTCAACTGCTCCACTATCTACCTGCGTTGAATGTCAACTGCAAAGAAGGCTACCTGCGCTGAGCGAGTTTGGACAAGTGGCACAGTCATTCCTCAAGGTGTCAATGCCCAGGAAGCTTCCAAAATGACACTTGGATCAGGGAATTCGACTGGTGATGAGTAAGAGGTTCCAAATCTCCAAGTGGAAGCAAGAACCTCCAAGTGGACTCAAGAATTGAAGTGGGAGAGGACACTAGTCAGCTTCATACTAGCATCAAGATGACTCATCCTTTCACCAAAACTCCTATATATAGATCTCTCTCATGAGGTCTAGGGAGGGGGAATTTAGTATTTGCAAAGAATTGCTGTTGGTTTGTGGCTAGAAACATTGGGTGTGTTATGCTTTGAAAGGAGCTGAAGAAGGAAGTCCATTCTGCTGGGAAGGAGATGCTGGGTTGGAGCCCTATGGGTTGTATCTCTTCCTGAACACCGTTACTTTCAATAAAGCTATCTTGATTCTTTCCTATATGCTAGTGTATTTTGTGTAATTGCATTAGTATATTTGATTTACTTCTAATCCTGAATCATTTACGAATATGTATATTTGCCTTTGTATTGTGTTCTTCTCTTGTTGCAAGTAGCTGTTCTCTTGTCACAGGTAGCTGTTCTCTTGTGATCTCGCGGGATTCAAGTAGTTGCTCTCTTGATCGAGCGAGGAGGCAAGTAGCTGTGGACACACAAAGAGAAGAGGATCTATTTCAAGGGACAACCGTAAGATAACTGTAAGTCTGCTGATCTCCTCTCTTTCATATTTCATAAAGGAAGAAATCATGATAGCTACATTCATTTGTTGCTAAGGCGCTATCACACCTTAGGTGGATAGGATCGTCCTAAATAGGCATTTTTCCCCACAACAATTTCGCACTTCACGGTGCTTCCAAATTTAGAATCACTGTGATCTTCACGGGTTCTACCATCAACCCTTGTTTACAAACCACATGCCCCAACAAGCTCCCAAAAGGAACGAGGAACAGACACTTCTTGAGGTTGAGTGCGATTTGGTATCTTCGACAGGTATCCAAAATCAAGTGCAAGTTCACTACATGGAACCTAACCAACCCAAATATAGTCCAATCGTCAAAATAGACCTCCAAGAACTTAT
Organism: Pinus tabuliformis; assembly: GCA_031772625.1. Classification (NCBI taxonomy): domain Eukaryota; kingdom Viridiplantae; phylum Streptophyta; class Pinopsida; order Pinales; family Pinaceae; genus Pinus; species Pinus tabuliformis. Next base: position 1,954,400,479 of record CM062817.1, on the reverse strand, counting down.
GAATATATTCCCTGAATGCTACAACAACCACGCGTGAAAAGATAGCAGGGGCATTCTTCAATCCGAATGGCATGAAAATATATTGAAAGAAACTCCACTCAGTTGCGAAGGTTGTCTTAATCCTATCCTCTGATGCGATTTTGATCTGGTGGTACCCTGAGAACCCATCAGTGAAAGAATATGATTCCTGGCCGCCTACATTTTCCAACACCTCATCCGTGAACAGAGTTGGGAATGGATCATGTACACACACGTCCTTCAATTTTCTAAGATCCACTCATATTCTTATTTTGTCCTTCCACTTCTTCTCTTGTACCACCATCGGGCTTACCCAATCGGATTCCTCCATGGACTCAATGACGCCTACCATGAGCATCTTTTCTAGTTCTATGCAGACCTTCTCTTTGTATTTTGGATTTAAGCGATATGGCCTCTACTTAACTAGCTTCGCGTCGGGTTTTAACATGATCTTCATTACCCCTAAATCTTCTATTATTCCCTTCAAATCCCTAAACTTGGTTGGGAATAAGTACTAATATTCGTGGAGTAATTTAGCGACCTTATCCACCATCTTGTCGTCCCAGTAGTCTCCAATATTCATGAATTTAGGTTCCACCTTCGTACCAATGTTTACCTGCTTAGCTTTCACCAGCACACTTATATCAGGGTTCTCAATCTGTCGTCCATGAACCTCGCGGTGGCCTTCTATTCCTGGAATGTTAATATTCCATGGATCCTCATCCTCCTCTTCAGTAGTTACATTATAACATTCTAGCGCACAACTCAGCTGACTTGCCCACTTAGGCTGAATCAATTCTACTGGCTCATGTGGTATGCTAAAGATGGCTGCTTTTACCTCTTGTAGCGCTTCATCAATATTGTCCCACCCATCCTCAAAACTAAAGGTCATCATGAACCATTCGCGTGGGATATCCCATTCACCCGTCTGATGGTGGAGCTCTATTTCTATATACCAGTTCATTGGTATAACATCTAGGGTATGACAGAAAAGGTGCACCCACTCAGGTTGTGGCTTTTCTCCATAGGTATGCATCCACTTGGCCAGATGCACACGTGGATCATCCTACCCATTTTACTTATCTTTCAATTGCACCCTAGGCCTCCCAAATTGTGTGCAGATCATTATCCTACATTCGTGCTAGTTCTCAAAGCTGCCCTTGTACGTACCCCACCATCTCACAGGCGTAGCACATAGTACCCCGTCCAAGGCCTGGAATCATTGCTTTTCCAGCACTTCTCTTTCAAATTTATCCAAGAAGTATCTACCTCACTTAAACCATCATAAGTAGGCAGGTCTCTCACTTTTGTCGATATGCAGCTCAGTGACCTTGTCATCATATTACAATTTAGTGTAGTTACCTCATGTAACTGATTCTACCATAGTTATATTTCCTCATCCGAATCCAAAGTACTTGAGCTTTCACGCTGCCATGCAATTGGTCCATCCACGGTGGGATTCACCAAGTCCTGGTCTCACAGTGTTATCTTATAGATACAGTCCAAATCATCATCACTTTCATAGTCATGCACCAGCTCCATATAGTGCAATCCCTTAACAGGGTCCAGGGGTACAATTACGCACAATCTCTATCACTTCAAAATCAGTCAGTGCCCTCACTCCCTCAATATCAACAGTAATTCCCTACAATCACCCCATGGGTATTATTTTTTGCTAGTTTTCCATCCTCAGCTGAATGGGAGACCACTGCAACGTAGGTCACCCCACTCGCTCCCATGTCCACTTCGGAAAAACATTTGCATCTGATCCCAACTCCAGAATTACTTGGTCCATCTCATATTCTCTGATCTATGCAGTTAGTCTCATCTCTCTTCCCATTCTTGTCTTATGCTTTCGAGTCTTCTGCACTATGTGCGGTTCTCCTGGCGCGGTCCCAACACATCTGTTGATGAGTTCCTGTAACCCTTTCACCACCTTACTGTCGCACAGTAGCTTCATACATGTTTCCAGGAATGTTGTGAGCATAGATGGGTTAATCTCTGGCTCTAGTTTATCTTTGCTTCTTGAAGTGGAGGCATTAGCGAAGATCTTCTTAGCTTCCATGAAGGTTTCCCAAGTGTGCTCCAAATCAAACTCCGCTTCTTTCACTAGAGCCTTGCAAAACCAAGTACTATCTTCTGGATGTTTTCCTTTGTCATATCCCATCTCAATTCCACTTCGGAGCATAATGTTCAAATTTGAAGCTTCCTTGCGTGGCTCAGACCTCATCATCTATAGGTTTTGAGTCGGGGGAGGCAGTAGCGCTCCTTTGTCGCGTATCCTAGCTATCAGTGTAGGACAATCTTCCATCTCATGATAAAACAAGGTGCAATACAAACACAACGGGTGTGTTGGATTCATGCAATTGTGGGCATAATGTCTTGGCCCTCCTTAATTATAGCAAATCAACTATCCGCGAACTCTTCCAAGTCCTCCTCCGCCTCAACCTCATCCGCGCCCATGAAATCCTATTCATGCCATTCTTGCATTTTGGTCAGGGGGTGTGTTTTGGCCTGAACTCTATAGGTGGGAGTTCTATCCATCATCAACTCATAACTTCTGTAAGTGCACTCCTCATGTCCCACCGACCTACAAAAGTTGCAGAACAGCTCTTGCAAATTTTGCGTATACTTCTATAACAAGTGACAATTGTTTGTGGAATGTTTTCTTGCTATTTGAAAAATCGCACACCACAAAGCAGGTGTTGCACTAGGTCCTGCTTGAGCTTTTGGCCTTAAAGGCATCGGTCCTCCTCTTGTAAGGTAATTTGTAAAAATCAGGCAGTGGTCCTTGTCATGACCTTGACCCTTGCATTTTACGCACCATACCTCTTCATGCACTTCGGGTCGAGCTGTCCCGTCTTGTTTTAGACTCTACATATTAAGGCATAAATTCTTCAGTTGCATGTGGATCTATTGAAATCCTAAGTTAGGATCCTACATCAGGGTCTCATGCAGCCTCATGGAAATCTCCAAGGCTTTTGTTTGAGTTGTTATCTTTTTTTGTGATAGCGCACTCCTTAAATGTGGAATTAGCGAAGCTACAAACCACTCATGATGCTATCCATCCTTTGATTCATATTAGCTTTGCGAATCATACATTTCAGCCTCTGATCTAGATCCCAAGGAGTCTCACCTAGTAGCATCGTGATATCTTTTAATCCAATGATCGACTGTGCTTCAATCTTTGGCATTTTAAATTCTTTATTTAGTGCTGGTTGGATATCCGTGATTCCCACATTTGGATTATCATTGGAGTGCTTAATATAATAGGTCAGTGCGCAGTCTTATAGGGTGCTAACCAGTGTCACTTTCTTTATATTGTCATCTATAACTCCTTGCACTTCCCATACAACACTTACCACGAACTATAATTAGTCTGGATCCTCATTTCCCAAATCTTTGAACATAGGCAACTTCATTGTGCTTGCCATATTGAATTGCAGTGGTGATGGAGGTGGTATGGGTGAAGATGGAGGTGATGGTGGTGAAGCTAGTGGTGGTGGGTGGAGGTGGTATTCTCAGAATTTTTTTTCTTACCAGGTGGATTGAACTTGTGGTGACACCTTCGCGACCTCTTCCTCATCCCCTTACAGAGGTGAAATCAAGGGGCTAGTTTCTGGTCCCTTATTTCCTTCGTTCCTGTAAGCTTTTCCACTTCACGTAGCCCCAAACACCAAGGTAACTGCATAACCCTCTTTTTCCAAAATATCATTTTAATCCAAGTATTCAAAGACTTTACGTACTTACCTCACGGTCCTTTGAGAAAGCGTCGCTCTGCCTCGATGTAGCTAAACGAGGTGTCAACCACGAACTCATTAATGAATCCTCCTATAATCTGATCGAGCCAATGATTAATGGCATGTGAAATCTTATCCTTCGATGCTTCCAACCTTTACACTAACTTTGGGGTCCACAGAATAGGACTGTCAAGCTTCCACCTTCCTTGGCTATCTGTTATCTTCGTGATCCCCTTGTATAGCTCGGAAGGGAAGGACGTGAAAAATATTTCGTGGATCTCCATGTATAGGTAGTAGTTTTACCACTCTTCTTTTGATAGTTGCACGTGAATTCTTCTGTCAAACCAACCTTCAATTTCTTTCTTAGTTGGATTCCAACGATACGACATCAGACATCTCTATGCATAATCCAATCCCGGAAATGGAATCATTTTTTGGCTTATGGGGGCCTGACGCAAGTTCAGAGTTATTTAGCCAAACAAATCCCTACACTACTGGCCCTATCAGCATCAGCTCGCAGAGCGCGGACTGAATTCTCACTCGAAGCAGTAGGGGGGAATGCTGGAACCAATTTTCCGCACCCTTGAGATGTCTGTAATGTTGGTTTAGTCCAACTATGTATGCCTTCACGTAGTTCGTTTCACGTACTATTCTAACCTTTAATACCTTCGCGATGTGTTATAATCGTCTTTCGCACAGCCCTAACTAGGTGCTGATATGATTTCACGCTGCTATGGCAATGACCTACGATATTTTCCCAAACTACACTGCGTATCTTACTTATATTCTTAATAGACCTTACTTATCTTCGCGTAAATAGTTATTCTATCTTGTGTTCACTTAATCAACATAGTGATATACATTCGCACATCATATAAGCATTAAAAGTGAAATTTATATCCAATGTAACATATGCATAAAACAGGAAATAAATATGCAGAAATGATATGAAACTTCTCTTTATTAATACTTCCAACAATTACAGACTCGACTCACCCTGCACACTTAGCTGTAGGGGTATGCGCACTCAGTCGCGGACTACTAGGCCTCTGTGCACTCAACTGCAGAGCCTTCTCCTACTCTACGACGTAAAACTAGACCTTACTCAGATCTATCTCGCATTCATCATTGATTCTTCAATTCCTTCATTGATTTATGTCTTAACTACTTAGAGCCTCACTCTATTTATACAATCCCATGGTCCGCGCACCATGGGTAGATCTCTACAGCTGACATTACAATAACATAATTAAGGGCGAACAACCGTACGAATCTTTTACAAACTACATGCTCTACACCCACAAAATGAGGAGTATTTACATAGAAATTACAATATTTGACCAAAATCTGGGCTCTAAGTGCCAAATCTTCCCTTGGGGGATCCCATGCCCAACAATTCCCCACAAGAATCTCTCCAACCAAGGGAAAATCACACATTATTATTGTCGCATCCACTCTTAATTCCACCACACAAGGAATTGTTAGTATATTCCTCGGTTCCATGCAACAAGGACAAAGCTAAAACAAATTTGTTAAATAGGTCATGTCACACCAATACCATGACCTGGATATGGATACCACTATCGGATAACCCATCTCCTAACATCACTGAGGCATCAACATCTCATACTATGAGTAGTACTACCTCCCATACAATGTATTTGGTTAGTTCCAGAAAATTATGTGGAAACTCTACCAAAGGCTCTCATAGCACTAAAGTTTGCTCTATAATTCACACATTTCCAAAATGACAATCCCTTCAAAACAAAAAATCCCATAGAAAGAGGGTCAAAGGCTCATTCGATCACAACATCACTCATCAGACATTTGATGAGGGTAATTTAGTGCTCCACTGTGATGTCGCCCAGGAAGCAGTAGGACCGAGAAAGTTTGAAACTCTTTGGAAGGGCCCACACATCATTAAACATTTCCTCCTCAAGGGAACATACATATTGTTAGAGCCCGATGGGACTTACCTAAAGAATCTTTCAAGTGGTATCTACCTCAAAACATTTCACCCATAAAATGCTAGAGTAGAAACCTATGCACCATGATTTTTTTTTTGATGATGGATCTTCCACCACCATCACGTGTCAACAGATGGATCTTCCACCAGCTCATCATCATGGGTTTGCTGACGACACATCTCGATGGTCGCAAAACCTTACTGTTGTAGCCTAGGCCATATAGTCTCCTCACGAGACACCTCGTCTTCCTAATGTACTTTATATTTGGTCAGCCACCAACAATCAAGCAGAGTACGACGTTGTCATAGGTCTCTTGGCCGATGCTCACCACCTGGGTATCTGTCACCTACATGTATTCCTTGATTCCTAGCTAGTTGTATCATAGTTAAATAGGACCTTTCACATCTGTGATTCACAACTCGTTCAGAAATATCTACATGCACAAGGATTAGCTAGATATTTTGATCATATCACATTTTCACATATACCAAGGGATCAAAATCATACAGGTGATCACATCACTAACCAAATCCTATACTGGCATGCATGACATATAGATCACCATCAATATACATAAAACATCAAGAAAAGATACATCTCAACTAAAATGAATAAATACACAAGAAGTATAGACTCATTTAACACATCATGAGAGTTGCAAAAAAATGATCTTGTATACACATCAAATAATATGAGTAGAAAAGATATTAGTGGCCCACAACGAGGAAGCATAAGTAAAACAAATATAGGGGAGAATCCTCATAATGGGTTCTTACCCTGGTACATATATAATCTCATCAAAAAGTAGAACCATCAAGTCTGTTTAGGGCATTGGGAGCCCAATATCTGTATCTGGAGCTAAAATTGGGCTAACCATAGCCATCATTGTGGAAATAAGGCACAAAACTCGCTCATTGTTGCACCCACTCTAATGAAATCATCATCTCAACAACATTATCCACCAAGCCAGCCCATCCATCGATAGGAAACCCTCTAGTCAGGGACTCCATGCAACCCCAGTCGTCATAGTATCTTTGTAACTCCCTCTCGGTAGCTTCAAAGAACATGTTTGTATCCTCAGCAGATGCACACCATCGATTTGCATCCTTTCTCGCTGCTATAATTCCACCCTCTCTGGAGGGCCCACCAATCTCAAACCATCGCCGCCGTGTCGGTCTCTTTAGACCACCTCGAGGAACAACCAGTGGCCTCATCACCCTCAGCATCTGTGGAACAGGGGCATCCCCTACAACACCCATATGCCTTAGATCATAGCCTTCCAAATAGGCTAGTGGTCGCCCCCTCAGCCTCACATCTGCAAGTCAACAAGGATGGTGTCAACATAATCATACATAAAATATCATAAAAAATGCTTAAAAGCACACATATGTATACAAATGATGAAATAAAAATATACATGTTGGTCCCGAGGCATCACCCTAAGCAAGTCCCATGTCTGTATCTCCCAAAATTCCTCTTTGTCATCACTCCAAAATTTCTTCCAAGTTGTCAGAAAAAGAAATAATAGAGGTAACCAATAACCACTTTTGGAGATCAGGACCTAGCCTTCCTAATCTCAGAGAGGGCTCTCTCTTTATGATTTAACTTTGTTTTAGTTAATTAGTTTTAGTCTAGTTATGGTTGCATTTGGTTTTTTGATTTGAATTTGGGTGGTGGGATCACTTACTTAGATGAAAAAGGATTGTCTTTTACCATTGGGCTATGGGGTCGCATGTCAGACAAACTGGACTAGATCAAGTTCTAAAAATAGTGTCTAAAGGGCAAGATAGAGGAGTCACTATAGATCTCAAAGGCTTGAAGGTGAAATGGCTTCCAATCAGATCCAGGGAGAAATTGAGGGTTCCCTAGGCTGGATCATGAAGAGAATGAAAGAGGTCAACTGGGATGGGAGAGAAATTAAGGTTTCTCAAATCCGAGTATCAGAGGAAAACATATAAATGACTAACTGTGCAAAAAAGAGTGTACTTAAACAATTTCTGAGTGATATTTCCAGTTAATTCATTCAAATTTAGAAAACAACTAAGTCTATGAAACACAACAAATCAAAAGCAAATCTCTTCATGCAAGAAGATAGAGACAACTATTGAATTGTTGATTGTTGTTCATGTTATTTAGGTTTTGATGTCTTTTAGTCTTTGATCATTTTCCCTTTGAGCTGCTTGGCCATTTGGTCTTTACACTGGATGTCATGTTTACTTATGACCTTTCATCTGAAACACTTTCATTTGATACACTTTGATCTTTCTAACCAGTCAATATCCTTTTATTGTGCCCTTTTACTTTTTACTGTACAATTATATTTTTACTGTGTATTTCCTACAGTAAATCATTGAGTTTTTCCCATGTATTAGAATATGGTAATTGGATATTAAGCATATTTCAGTATATCTCATCTGCCTCTGTATACTTGGAAAAATTAGGCTTATTGATAAAAAGGTGTTTTACCTCATGATGGAGGTAAAACAAGTTTTCATAAGTTTGGGATAATACTTTGCCTATTGGTATACCATTCCTGGATGAAGTGTTTACTTGATCTTTGGCCACTTCCCTGATCTTCTTATTGTAATCCTCCTGTGTCATTAGCTTATCATTTATAACTAAGGGATTAGCTTATCATTTATAACTAAGGGATCTGGTAATCCCTTTTGCCTCAAAAGTTCAAACTTAACCATGAACCTGTCAATGGAAAGTTGCATGGTTTGACACTTATCCTCCAAGTTCAACATCGAATTCCTATTAGTGAGGACTCTTCTAACTTCCAAAATTGTACCTGTCCTGTCAGGTATCTCTAGTTCTTGTAGCTCATACTTGTTCTTGGATTTGAGGAAATGGATGATTCTCGCTACCTCCTTTGGCATATCTCCAAGTTCTTCTTTGACTTTCTGAATGGATTTTGTAGCCTGCTTTATCAATTCAATTTGTTCAAAAATGACCTGAATGGATGGCTAAATATCATTGACAGAGTCAATGATATTGGCCCACAGTTGTTCCTTAGCCTGACCTAGAGCTCGATTTAGTGTTAGTTCTTTCTCCAGGTTTTTGATTCTTTTAGTCATCCTTGTGGCATTTTGTTGTTCTTATCTGTGCATGATTTGGGCCAATTTGTAATCTGTCTCCAGGTTGGTGACTTTCTCCTTAAGTCTTTTCATCTTAGTGGTATGAATGGACATCTCTTCCATTTCTTTGACCAGCCTGTTTGCTTCATCACCTGCAGAGCCTGTTGTTGTTGATCCTGTTGCTGATGTAGTTTTCGGTAGTGCAGTGGCCATTGGAGCAGTGGGAGTTAAGGATGCTATCAAAGTAGAAGGTACTGGAGTGGTAACTATTGGAATGACAGTTGCAGGAGTATCATCTAGATTAGCTTGTTTTAGCTGCATCAAGCTATCCAGTTCTTTCTCCATCTCATTCAACTTATCATTTAATTACAACACTAGGTCCATCATCTCTTCATGATTGCTCTAACTTTTGAAGACCTCCTTTGTTTGTGGATGCTGTGAATGAGGAAACTTAAGCTATTTCTTCAGGGTTGCTATGTCATCATTCTTCTTCTTGATTAATTTCTCTATGGCCTTAACATCACTTGGGTCATGGCCCAGTTCAATGATCAAGGCCTCCAAGCATTTTATCCTGGTGCCTTTGGCCTCTGAGGAGGCCTTCTCCAATTTGTACTTGGTTGTCACATTATCCAATGAATCTTGCAGCTCGTAAGCAGCCATGGCCTTTTCTGTGAGGGTGGAATAAATCATTTCTCTAGCTTGCTTGTGAAACTCTATCTGATCAATGGGATGAACACCCCTGGCCAGCACCTCAAAATTAGTCTTCTTGTAATAGGTTGAGGTGTTTGGTTGCTATACAGTGAGTTGAAAAAATGACACCTACATTTCTCCTTCTTTGATGTCAAAGGCTGACATCAGTCTGGTCTCGTTTGGTGGTGTAAGCTTAAGGTATTGGGCATATGTCTCTGCTTTCAACTTTTCATTCCTCATCTTTATATCTTTCAATCTGTCTTTGATATCCTTTTCCTTGTCAGCTGACATGACAAAGGAAGAAACCTCCATACTCTGTTGTATCTCTATCATCTTTGTATTGGAGGTTGATGGATTCTATGTTTCACCTGATGCAGTCATTTCAACTATTTCTTTACTTCTCTGCCCCATTGCCTCAGTGTCAATTCTTTCCTCTGATGCAATGTTCTTCTCTTGTTTAGACACATGATTCAACTTGGGTCTTTTTTTAGCTTAAATATTTCATTAGTAGTCTCCATGGCAGAGCTAGATGTGTCCTCCCTGTTCCTCTTAGGATTCTTCTCTTCATTGGTTGGGGTCTAAAGGACATGAGGAATGTTCATTAGCTCCCCTTGTTCTGGAACCTGTAGGAAAAAGTTGTGATCAAATTGTCTTTCAAGATCAATGAGTGTGTTCTCTACATCCACAAAAATGATGTCCATATCAATCAAGGTGTTCTCCACCCACCCATCCTGGTTAGAAAACTGTTCAATGTCAGGTCTTGGGTGGTGGATGTATGCTCCCAACATGACCTTGACTATAAGTTTAGTTATAACCCCCTAAGGGTCATGCTGCCATATAAAGTTGTTTTTGAAATTCATCTTTTGTAGTAAACTGTTAGCCTCTGGTCCAACCTCTCTATTGTTGCATATGAATCGACCCAATTTGTTTTTCACTTTGAACTCGCTTTTATTCCTATAAGAGAGGAAGTGTACCTCATCAGAGTTGATGATTTTTCTGAAGTATTCAAGAGAAAATATCCTCATAGGGAGGTATTTCGACAACTTATAGGGGGCTAATTGGAAACCATAGATTCTGATCTCAGTTTGGTTCTCGTAGAGGTGCCAGTCTCCCACCTTTCTATTCTTTGCCAATTTTAGCACTCTCTTGACCTCTAGGCTGATTCTAGGCTAAGTCTTAGAAGTCAACATGTTCATGACAGGGTATACAAAGGAGTCTATGAAGTCTTCGTAGGTGAATGCTATGGAAAACTTGTGGATCAAGGGTGTCCAGTAGATGACTGGTCTCTCCTTTCCCATGGTATCTAGATTCTGGATGCTCAAAGGGAACTTATGTATCTGGTGATACAAGAACATATGAAACAACACTGAAGCATATTTGATAACTCTTTCAGTGGGAAGTCTAGTGAATTGTTCATGCATTTTTTCTGCAATGAACTGAGCATAATCAAACATGATAGTAGGAGGCTTTCTTGGAGTAAAAATGGACAAGAAGGCCAATATGACCTCATCCATATGATCATCTGTGGTATTTCCAAGGATGCATGAGAGCATGGTTATTACGTTCTTGGTAGTCTCTGAGAAAATGGTGGCAGCATTGGGTGGAGTATCGGTGGAAGTATGGCAGTCTTCAATTATAAAATTCTAGAGGATTTTCTTGATTTTCACCGAGTCTAATGTGATGTGTAAGTCCAATAGATATAAGGGTTAGATTGGGCCTATATTTGATGTGAAGTATTTGGTTGATTGACTTAGGTGTAATGGTGAATAATAACTCATGGTTTGGGGCAACAATAGCCCTTTGGCTAGGGACATTACATGCATGAAAAAAATGTACAATGTTTGGGAATGGGTGAAATTCTGGGAATATATACTTGGGAAAATTGGATTCCCAAAGGTTGATGTCATCGGCATGGTTTAGGAACCTATATTTACTCCAACAATGGAGCTTCAAAAGGTGGCCTAGTGTTGCAATGTCCTTTATTTGGAAATCCTTATCTACTAGGGCTAAATGATCAAAGTCCAGGTGAGGGGTTGATATTGGTCTGACATCCAAAGAGGTCTGGGCAGTCATCTTTACGATAAAATGTGAGAATTAGGCTTGCACAGATTGTAGAAGTGAATCTTTGAATAGGCATGTACAAAGATAGGGTATTGGCAGTTTGTAGGATTGGGGTTTGGGTATTTTAAGGGGAAATATTCTCAATTTAGGGGAAATCAATTAAATTAAATTAATTATTTCTTAAATTCACTATACGTTTTTAAACTGAGAGGGTCATTCTGATTTTTTGTTAAAATACCTGGAAATGGTGGTATAGGCTACAAACTAGTGTGAATGGTGGTTGCAGAGGGTAATGTGGGTTCAAGTATGTTGTGGATGGCTGAATTGGGTGTCCAGGGCGTACTTGGAAGGTACTCGACAATTGAATTTGGTTGCATAAACTTGGATTTGCGCACGAAGTCTTGGAAGAATTCGTAGAGAAAATTGAGCAAAAAGTGTAAAAATGGGGGTCTACGGCCTTTTAACCAAAAGCGTTTAGATATTGGCGTAGAAAATCATAATGAATAGTGATGGTTTTGGCTTAAGCGGGGAGGCGGTTTAGGGGGACATCGCACCGCTTTTATCCATTGGGCGGTATTTTCCTGAGAGCATACGAGTTAATGTTGTGTTGCCACGTAGCTAAAAGGGGCCCAGGCAAAACCGATCATATCGCGTGCTCTCGGGTAGGTAAACTTCAGGAGGTGAATGGACATGATATGGATGCGCGCCATCAGATCTGGGGGTGACAGATTTGACGACTCTCGCGTGCTAAATTTGCATGATGGGAAATCGGGGCAGAAATTAGTAGGGCCCAGGGGTTAATTACAATTGATTTGTAATTAATTAATGACTGAGGCGGGGTTAAACTGTAATGGGCGGGTTTGTGAAGTGGGGCCAAGGTTTTTTCGGGAAAATGATATTTGTGGAGTTAATTAATAATGCGGGGGGCAGGGGGGGCGGGTGGGGGGTGTGGTGGAGGATAAAAATATTTATGGGTTTTTTGGGGTTTTTAGGGAAATTTAGGGAAATTAATCAAGGGGAAAGTGATTTTTTTAAAGGGGAAAAGGGGTTTCACACTAGGGAAAAAGGGTTTTTGGGTAGGGGAATGAATTTGGAGGGTAATTTTCTAGGGAATGTGTGAAACCAAGGGGAAAGAGTGAAAATGAAGGGAAAAGGTGTCTTCATAAGAAATGAAGGGGTAAAAGGGGAAATTAGTAAGTATTTAGTGGGGGGTGAAATGAAATGAAGGGGAAGTTAACCAAATCAGCTTATAAGCATCCTTTTACTTTCATAACTACTCCTGCACACTGAAACACATGATTAAACATGATAGATGTTCTTATGCTTCAATCAACTTTGTAATTTCTGTGACCTTTCTTCTACTTACCCTTTTACTTACCCTCACGTTTTTTCTTCACTTTGTTGTGTGCATTTAAGCTAGCAAACCCTTTCCTTTCCTTTTTCTTCTTGAAAATTAAATGATCTACTTCTAACCTTCTATCTTCTGATGGCTCAGATTAAGCTTTTGAGCACATTTTATTTCTCTACCTATCTACTGATCTGCCAAGATTAAATAGTTTGGCCAGATCTTTATTCTCTAACTATAAAAAGGAATTTAAAGCATGAAGTAGTCAAGATTAAAGAGTTTGACTATCATGGGTTGTGGCATGCATGACAAGCTGCACACAACCATTATTTTAAACAATAAAGTAAAGAGTAGTGGCACTTGGACTTGCACACTTTCATTATTTGTTTTTGTTTGGGGTTCATATTTTTTCATTTTTTAAAATCTTTTCTTATTTTTTTTGTCCTTTGATATTTCTTTTAGGACATACCCTCTTCACATTTTTTAATTTTAATACGGAAAACATTTGCATAAAGCAAAGGTATGTACAATATTACAAGACTTAACCATAGTCAATTCAAAATTATGAATCCTATTATTATAGGACTCTAACAGTGGCTCCACATGGGGATGGAATTTCCTGGTGAAATGTCAAGAACTCTAAAGATCAGTAGCCTTTGAATTGTGACTGTAGTTACCTTGTGAACTTTCCTTCTGTGATTCTTATTTATTGATAGTTATGAAAGTGAATCCTTCAAAGCTTAGGGCCTTCTCTCCGGGCTTCAACTTCAAAGGATTACCATCCAATCCAATCTACACTCTACAATTTTATTTAAAATGATGCAAATTAAAGTGAACTATTATTAGTCAGTGGAAAAATAATGCTTCATCATTATACCATTAACAAGTCCTCCTGGTAGATTTGATCCATCTATCTATCTCAAGAAAAATGCATTGTTTCCCCTGTAACCATAAATGACATAAAGCCCTTGCCACAAAAAATAAAATTTTCCATGCTTGCCTTTGTCTTCTCTCCTTTAATCCAACTTAAGGACTTTATCTCCTATGTAAAAATAATTTGCTTTAGTCTTTTTATCAAAAAACTTCTTGATTTTGTCTTGGATTACATGTGATTTTATATATACTTCTTCTCTAGTCTGCTGCAGGTGTATGGTTTGATTTATTCTTCTCTAAATATCATTTGGTTCCACCCTATAATTCCTAGATGATATTCATCACTATTACTCCTAAATATAATGGAACAACAACATCCATCCCATATACCAGCTGATAAGGTGATGTTCTAATGGACTTCTTGGTAGTAAGTCTATCTGCCCATAAGGCATTGACTAACTTCTTGTTCCATGTATTTTTGTTATCTTCCAACGATTTCTTAATGATATTTACCAGGCTTTTTTTAGATGATTCTGCAAGTCCATTACCTTGAGGGTAATAGGCAGTGGAGTGGCCAAGGGTGATGTGGTATTTGTTACAGAATTCTGTCATTCTCTTGGATTTAAAGGAAGTTGCATTATCAGTAATGAGCTTCTGGGGGCATCCAAATCTTGACAGGATATTATTTTCTAGAAATGAGATTATGACAGTGTCTGTGGCTTGTCTAGAAGGGATGGCTTCTATCCATTTGGTAAAATAGTTGGTGGCTATCAGAATCCACTTATGCTGGGCTAAGGAGGCTGGGTGTATTTCTCCAATGAAGTCTAACCCCCATTGTTGAAATGACATTTTAGTGGAGATTAGTTTAGGAGGCAAGGGTAAAAGTTTTCTCTTTCCTTCAAATATCTAGCACTTATGACTGGAGGTGACATGTTTCTTAACATCTACAAACAAAGTGGGCCAGTAGAAACCAGCCCTCAGGATTTTGTCAGCAGTTGTGTTCCAGTACAAATGTCCTCCACAATCTCCTCCATGAAACTATTGCATGATTTTATCAGCTTCATTTTTCAGTAAACAATTCAAAAGAATACCACTATTGTCTTTCCAAAACATTGCATTATCTATGATACAATACTTCAATGACTTCATCTTTAAGAATTTAGCTTTATATCTTGTTGAACCAGGAGGATCTTGTAAATTTTGTAATACAAATATAATATTTGCATACTAGGGTGAATCAGTAAAAGGTTCACTGATCGGTGGAGTCGCCATCTCTTCCTAATCATCAAGGGAATTAATGAAGTTTATATCAAGGGCTTGATAGTTCGATTCAACCATGAGTTTGGATAAACCTTGGCCTTTGATAAGCTTAGTTGGCTTTATCTCTATGTCATATTCCGATATGTGGCGATCCATTTTCCTCTTTTCCCTTCAGGCCTATTTTGTGTCAAAATGTCCTTAACTACAGAATTTGGAACATAAGAAATAATGTGAGAATACAGAATGTATACTCAGAAGTCTTTGATAGCCTTTTCTAAAGCTAATGTTTTTTTTTCCATAATCTTGTATTTGAGTGTGGCATCTCTTAAGGATTTATTAAAAAATGCAATTGGTTGTTCATATCCTTGGTTGTTCTTTTGCAACAAGATTGATGCAATGGTGTGTTCTGAAGCAAAAGAAAAAAATTATAAAATCCTTGTTAAAATAATGACTTATCAGGACTGGAGTTTTGGTTAAGGCTTCCTTGATGTCTTCAAAGGATTGTTTGGGCTCCACTATCCATTTAAGTGTTGAGTCCTTTCTTAGCATGTTATTTAATTCTCTATCAGTTCTTTTAGATTTGAAATGAACCTCCTAAGAAAGTTTATCTTGCCTAGAAATGACTGTAACTCTCTAATTTTTCTAGGATGGGTAATGGTCAAAATGGCCTCTATTCTAGTAGGATCTATTCTAATCCCATATTTAGATATGATATGTCCCAACCGTTTTCCCTCTTCCAGACCAAAGAGTGTTTATTCGGGATTTAAATAAATCCCAAATTTTCTACATTTTATAAATACTCTTCTCAGGTGGTCTAGGTGTTCATTATCACATTTAGAGAAGATTGTGATGTCATCTTGGTATACTACTAGGAAGCCATGGATCTCCTTGGCAAAAGCTATATCCATAGCTCTTTGAAATGTGGCACCTGCATTCATTAATCCAAAAGGCAACTTCAAATACATGAAGGTACCCCAAGGAGTAGTAAATGCGGTTTTGGCTTGGTCCTTTGGTTGAACTAAGATCTGGTTATACCTAGAGAATCCATCTAACAGTGAAATCCTGGATGATCCTACTACCCTCTGTAGGATATGGTCAATTTTTGGTAGAGGATTGTTATTTTTAGTGAGACCTTTTTTAAATGTTTGAACTCTACACAAAGTCTAATTTCACCAGTCTTTTTCCTAGTGGTGACTGAGTTTGAAATCCAATTTGAGTATCTAATGGGGGCTATAATTTGGGCATCAAACATTATTTTAACTTCTTTCTCAATAGATGGCATAAGAACTGGCTTTATTCTTCTAAGTTTCTATTTGAAAGGTTTATGATCTTCTTTTAGAGGTATTTTGTGTTGGATTATGCTGGTGTTATAAGATTTTAAGTCTTCATAACTCTGACAAAATACATCCTGGAACTCTTTAAACAAATTGATGTATTTAACCTTTTCCTTTGGAGGTAAGGCTTTTGATATTTTAATGAGTTTTGGTTTATCCTCAACTCCTATGTTACACTCTTCTATGTCAACTTCAAAGGTTCCATTTTGGGTTTCCTAGCTACATCATTAGAGTCAGACAAATCTTCTAAAGGGATTAATCCCTGAGGAAAAAAAAATATTTTTCAGATTAAGAATTTCTAAATCATGATTCATCATTTCTTTAATCTCTACATTCTCTAAACTATCTATTTCTACTCTAGTAAATTTATTTTGTTTAGCTATATCTAAAATATTTACATCTATGTTAATTTCTATATTATTGTCTACCATACATTCTGTATCTATCTTACAATTCTGAAACTCACCTTCATTGTTCATGAAATCATAAATCTGAGAATCCTGGGAGAAAATCTGCCAATACTTCAGGTTATCTGGTAGAATAGGTTTATGTCTGACTTCTGCAGTCTATTGATGGTTGGGTTAAAATGAAAATTTACAGCTACTAGAAAAAGTGGCCAGACTGTGGGCTTGCATGTTTTGTTTTCTAGGAATGGCAACAAATTTTATTTCCAAGAGGTCTTTGATCAAGTCTAGGATGGTTTCCCTATATTGACCAAGTCTGGGGTTGTTTACAGAGTATTCACCATTAATATGTTTAATAATTAGCTTTGAGTCTTCCATGATGGAAACTCTTTTGGCTCCAATTTTCCTAAACAATTGTAACCCTCGAATTAGGGCTTCATATTCATCCATGTTATTGGTACACTTGAATATCAATCTGAAATCATGTTCCTTAGCATGATTATTCTCCATATTATGGATCCACACTCCTGCAGCAACCCCTAACCTATTTACAGATCCATCAAAGTCTAGATGCCATATGGACTCATGAAAAATCTTCTCACTATCAGCTATATTATATTTAAGTTCTTTAGTTGTGATTTGATTATTTTCATGTTCTACATTGTAAAAGATAAAAGAGTCCATATATAAATGCATGGAGTATGTGGGAAAGTTTTGTAGTTTTCAATCACTACTCACGATGTATTTCATCAAGGTATCTCTATATAATTTTCTTGGTTGGCCAAAAATAGATATGGTGGCATAAGACATATGTAACTGCAAGGATCCCTGCAGTTTTTCTCCCCATGAGTGGGATAGTAGCATTCCATATTTGGGTGGGATGTATACAACTACTATGTCCATTAGAATACTCTTTGAAGGGCACTGGACAAGAGTTACACATAAGTCCTGTTAGGGCTCCAGGAAACTCTCCTAGGTTGTAGCTCAGAGATTCCCGATATCATATAAATTAAACTATTTTTGCAGAATTTTATTGGAAGGGATGATGGTTTGGTTCAAGCCAGATAACCACTTCTACTCTGTTTTCACTCCATACATGCATGAACACCCTTAGATTACAAGGCGTTAGACCACCAATGCTCAACAATTTAGGAATTAGGTGAATATGGAGAATACTAACCATACCAGCAGATACACACAACCATGTGATGGCCTGCTACAACTAGTAAAGAATTAGATCTAATGTATCAATGAAAAGACAAGATGACAGTTGTTTTGCATTAGAAAAAGAAGAAACCTGAGTGGCCTACTCACTGATATATTCAATATTTCAATACAGAGATAAGATGACAATTATCTAGTATTAAACATGGACGCAATCATAAATTCAGCACCACAGGCATTGTCTTAGAATAGAGAAGGAATGGAAAGTGAGCATGTAACAACAAAAGAAGCTTGCATTGTTGAAAATGAAGATGAGACGTTGCAAGTTACAAAGTGTCTACAGTCTCCAGAAGTTGAACCTTACATCAAATTCCAACCCTTGTTGCATCTTTCTTTAGGCTATTTATAATTTATCATTACAATGGCTCTCAGCCATTTAGGGATGGGGGGTCTTAATTGACCACCAACCACTGTTAACTGTTTGATAGCACCTTCAGATGTAGTTGATTTCTCTATTATGAAAACTCCATTAGCTCTAGTATTGTGCTATCTTTCAGGCTGTTGGATCGATCATGGCAGAGGAGTGCCATAACTATATAATTCAGTTACTGAGTCGTTCCATGTCCTTTTCTCCATTTGGCCATGCTCTCCATTTAATTCGGTTGTTGGGGTCAGACTGGTCATGGGGATGGAGTGAATGGGTAGATGAACGATGAGGGTGGTCATGGATGGTGTCTGTCGGATCGAGGAGAGGTGTGGAAGAGATCAATTTGCAGAGGCTATCAGCCGTGGTGGGAGCGGGATCTGTCCGGGCCATCAAATCTTTAGGTGAGTAGATTGGACAGTTATCGGGCAGCGAAGATGTGCGGGCGATAGCATGCGGGAGTGGTTTACTCTGGGCGGTAATGGTTTTCATCACACAAGCCTTAGGCAGTGAGTGGTAATTGTCAGAGGCCACGTAATTCCACTCAATGAATGACATGTAGTGGTAGAGGAGAGAGAGAAACCACCCATATCGTGCAAGTATTGTCCGTGCTATTTGTCCTCGCGATATGTGTGAGAAGCGTTAGATCTGGTGGAGGTGATCTGACAGTGGAGGATGATTGAGTAGGTTGCATTTATCGGGTGCAATATGGGCCACTGGATCGGCGAGAGAAAATCGATGGTGGAGACGTTGTGCGATGAGTTATGAGCGCATAATGCACATGGGTAAGGTTTTATGGGTAATTTAGCTTTGCACTTGGGGCTAAGGCCAGAAAAGGGGGTTTTGTAGGGTTTAGAAGGTGAATGAAGGAACAGGAAGGGTAGAAAGTGAGTGGGGTAAGGGGAGAAAGGGAAAATGACCCAGGTGGGGCCCCTTTTGATAGTAGCAGAGAAAATCGAGCCCTTCCTTGGCCTTCCAAAAGTCAGCACTAAACCTCAGGGCTAACATTGGCTCCTTCTAGGGATGAAATCCTCCTTGTGATGTTTCAAGAATTGTAGACCAATACCTTCTCAATAAACAACAAGATTATATCTACTACATAGTGTTCCATTGGGCATGGAGTCTAACTCGTCAGAAATAAAACTGAAAAACATATTTACAATACCAAGGATTTCAAGCCTTAAATGAAATAAATTTCAAAGAATAGCACATTGATTGGGCCATCAAAAAAATATCCTCCTTCCTTTAAATCATTCGTTTTGAGAAAACAACCATTAAACTAAAAATTGACCCTTTTTACCTTTCTATGAAAGGTTTCTTTGTCTTAGCTAATGTGCATATCAAAAAATTCATCAAAGACGTGCAAACACCTATTGATTTGATCCTTTACTTGAAAAGATTTCAGCATTCTGTATTATATGGTCTATATTTCACCTTATCTCTATATGCTTTCAGCCTTGTATGTTTTTCTCGGAAGGTTTGGCACACCTGCTGAATGATAAGGTCTGCTTCATACTTTGTTGTGTCATTTGTGACCTGAAAAGTTAATATTAAGGATGAATCAATTTATTCTTGTGTGGGGGACACAAGGAATTCACATGTTCCTACATCTTCCTTAGAGCAAGCCCCATCAAAGAACGTGTCCCAAATCTGTGAGCCTTCTTCCTTTGTGATCTGGAAAAATAGTTTTTTAAGCTGCGTAGAGGCCAAATGATAAGGCTTGGTAATGTCAAGATAGAGCTTATCCATGACAGCCTTGGGCATTGAATTATGGTTGGCTCCAGTGTCTAGAAGACAATTATGAAGGATTTCATCATGAATAGACAGAGAAACATAGAATGATGGGGAGCTATCTTCACAATTTTCAATGATTGGGCTGAGAATAATAGTTGGTTGGTCATCTTGAAGATTTACATAGTCAGTGGAGGCTTAGATTGCTTTAGGCTCAAGATCCTTAATGATGGATGCTTTGAAGGACTCATTCTTCACTAGTTCAATCATAGGCATAGGAATTCTTGGCTTCTGAATTTCTGTTTGAAAACTAAAAGAAGAAGGGGACTTGTCAAGACCTCCTACCTTTATGGCTGGAGCTTTGAGGATGATAGGATCAACTACTGGTTGCTTTTGCTTATTGGCTTGATGTTCTGTAGGAACAACTTTATGAATAGGAGTTTCTTTGATGTTATTCATCATAGACCTCAGATTATATTGGTGCTGATCTACCATTTGTAGAACAACTACACCATCCCATTCTTGGCTGATATGGTCATTGAATAACGACTTATCATAGGCAGCTTTGGTTAAAAAAGTGACGCTACCTTTTTATTCCATACAACGGATCTCATCATCTTCCTAAAACTGCTCTTCTTCCATGACTACATTTTGAAATGGGGTCTTCACCCTTTGGTCTTCATTGACATCTTTGTTTCTTTGCAAAAATCTTCAATTACTCATTTTCTCTTCTATATGGATTTGGATTTGGAAGAGAAAAGGTATTAGGAACCCTTGCTTTCCTAGAATGTTGCTCAACCTTTAATTTGGAAACCTGAGACGCTAATGACTCTATCATCGTGCCCATTTTATTGATCTTTGATTCTGAAGATGATGAGGGCTGACCCCTCTGTATTGTTCTATCAACATTGCCTTTAAGATTTTCTGCAACCATGATGTTCGATTCTACTTCCAAGGCTGCATCTTGCAAATCAACCAAAGAAGCACATCTTCTCTTCCTCAATAGTAAACAGAAAGAAGAATCGAAGGCATTGGCATAGGTAAGCTTAGTAGTGGTAGGGGTGGGTTTCACTTCAGCTGGTATCTTGTTGTACATGCGGTTAAATCTCTTATTGAAATCAGACAACAGCTCACCATTTTCCCTCTGTAAGTTCCAAAACTCAGTATGATAGTAGAGAAATATTTCTTATCACCCCAATGCTTTAGGAATACATCATCTAAGGCCTCAATGTCTGCTATGGACCTAGGGGTCAATTATCTGAACCATTTTCTAGCTTCTCCATCTAGGCTTTGGACGAATACTCTCATCCATACATCATCTTCACTAATATCTAGGTTATCAGCATAGCTATAAAATGACTCAGGATGTTCTTTTGCTGTGACTCCTTTTGTCCCAGTGAACTTAGGCATGTATTTCTAGTATTATCCAACAGGCATTGCATTCAAAGGAGTGGGAAGTACTAGAGGTCCATACCTAGCAGCTATGATTCTTTCCATTTTAGTGGGTGCTTGTGGACCTGCCATGGTCATGATGGATTGAAGGGTCCTGGTAGTCTGGATGATAGAAAGTTGAGGGGTGACTTATAGGACTAAAGGAATATGATGGACAGGAGGTGAGTTTCCTTTGGGCTTAAATCCAAAGGAGAACCTAAAGAATAAGGAGCTTTATGAATCTCTAAAAAAAATTCTTCACTCCTAATGATATAGCCTATATTCTCAAAATGTATGTGCTCTGTTAGCCTTTCTTGCAGAGATGCATAAGATTGTTTAGGTTTACCTGATATTGATGCTCCTTTTTGTGATGTCTTTCTTTCCTTGATAATCTTCTCAGGGTCAGGTACTGGGTCAGCTGGTGATTTCTGAGGATTTCTCCTAGTGTGCCTCACAAACTGAGCCAGAACTGTGATGTGGAGTCGCCAAGAGTTTTGGCCTCCAGTAGAGTCGCCAGATAGATGATTACAACCAAAAATGTGTCCAGACTTTGTCTATCATCAAAGCTGGATCTGTGTTGTTCTCCCAGGGAAGCTGAGCTTCAATCTCCTCTCCCCAGCAATGGAACCAATTATGTTAGGGCTCCAGGAAACTCTCCTAGGTTGTATCTTGGAGATGCTTGGTAACATATAAATTGAACTATTTTTGCAGAAGTTTATTGGAAGGGATGGTGGTTTGGTTCAAGCCAGATAACCACTTCCACTATGTTTTCACTCTAGACATGCATGAACACCCTCAAACTACAAGGCTTTAGACAACAATACTCAACAATTTAGGAATTAGGTGAATATGGAGAATACTAAACACACCAACAGATACACACAACCATGTGACGACCGGCTTGACTAGTAAAGAAACTTGTATTTCTAATCTATCAATGCAAAGACAAGATGACAGTTGTTTTGCATTAGACACAGAAGAAACTTGAGTGGCCTACTCACTGACACATTCAATGTTTCAATACGGAGATAAGATGACAGTTATCTAGTATTAAACATGGAAGCAATCATTAATTCAGCACCACATGAACAAGCTTAGAATAGAGAAGGAATGGAAAGTGAGCATGTAACAGTAAAAGAAGCTTGCATTGCTAAAAATGAAGATGAGACGTTGCAAGTTATAGAGTGTCTACAGTCTCCAGAAGTTGAACCTTACGTCAAATGCCAACCCTTGTTACATATTTCATTAGGCCATTTATAATTTATCATTACAATGGTTCTCAGTCGTTTAGGGATGGGGGGTCTTAATTGACCACCAACCACTATTAACTGTCTTATAGCATCTTCAGATGCAGTTTCTTTCTCTATTACAAAAACTCCATTAGCTCTGGTATTGTGCTGTCCTTCCGGCAGTTGGATCGATCATGGAAAAGGAGTGCCATAACTATTTAATTTGGTTGTTGAGTCATGCCATGTCCTTTTCTCCATTTGGCCATGCTCTCTGTTTAATTCGGTTTCTGGGGTTAGACTGGTCATGGGGATGGAGTGCATGGGTAGATGAACAACGAGGGTGGCCATGGATGGTGGCCATCGGATCAAGGAGACGTGTGGCGGAGATCAATTTATAGAGGCTATCGGTCGTGGTGGGAGCGAGATATGTCTGGGACGTCAGATCTTCAGGTGAGTAGATCAAACGATTATCAGGTGATGAAGATGTGTGGGCGATAGCATGTGGGAGTGGTTTACTCTCAGTGGTAATGGTTTTCATCGCGCAGGCCTTAGGCAGTAAGTGGTAATTGTCAAAGGCCACGTGATTCCACTCAATGAGTGACACGTAGCGACAGAGGAGAGAGAGAAAACACCCATATCATGTGGGTATTGTTCATGCTAGTTGTCCTCACGATATGTGCGAGGAGTGTTAGATCTGGTGGAGGTTATCTAATGGTGGAGGACGATTAGGCAGGTTGCCTTTATTGGGTGCAATATGGGCCACTGGATCGGTGGGATAAAATTGATGGCAGAGATGCTGTGCGATGAGTTATGAGAGCGTAATGCACATGGGTAAGGTTTTATGGGTAATTTAGCTTTGCGCTTGGGGATAAGGCCAGAAAAAGGGGCTTTTGTCAGACTTAGAAGGTGAATGAAGGAACAGGAAGGGTAGAAAGTGAGCAGGGTAAGGGGAGAAAGGGAAAATGACCTAGGTGGGGCCCCTTTTGACAGCAATAGAGCCGATCAAGCCCTTCCTTGGCCTTCCAAAAGTTAGCACTGAACCTTAGGGCTAACAAGTCCTTGATCAAACCAAGGCATTATAACTTGGCTAGAGTCAAAAGAAAACAAATCCTTATATGGTCTGGTAATGTCTAGGTTCAGTCTCTCCATGATTTCCTTTGACATCAAATTATGGGATGCCCATGAGTCTAACATAGCATTATGAAATATTTTGTCATGAATGTTCAGGCTAATGTAGAAAGGAGGAACGCCCCCTTGCTGATGAATACCATTGGCCTTAGGTCTAAATAATAATTCAGACTTATCATCATTCATGTTAACAACATCCTCTCCCTCTCCTATGTTTAAAGTTTTAGTTATCTGTGACCTATAGGATTCATTCTTTACTAGTTCGGTGAAGGGAATTGATATCTTTAATTTTGTTATTTAAGTTTTGATGTTGAAAGGGAGCTGAGCTTTTTTTGTTTGATTTAGGTCTTCCTTAACATGTTTAGTTTGTGCGTTCTTATCCTGTTTCTCAGTACTAGGCATTTCAGTCTGTGTTTATACTGTTTTTCATTGATTTCTCTTATTTTGGTTGTTTTCAGTAATTGTCTCTATTTGAGTTTCAGGGGAGGTTATATGTACAATTTTATGGGTAGAAGTCTCTGGTGTTCCCCTAGGGAGGATTTGTAACACTTTGGTAACTAGAGCTTCTTTTATTATCTTAGTCTGGGTTTGGATGGATCTCTTAATAGGAGCTTCATTTTTCTTTTTACTTCTTAAGCTATATTATTTCTGTACCTCATATATAGCTGACTGATATCCCTGTTTAAAATCAAATGGTTCACCAGATTCTAACTGCAACTGCTGCAACATATATCTCTTGTTATTCTTGAGTAAGAAAAACAATGTCTTCTTCTTTGGTTTCTAGTAAGTTTATCTGGGTATCATCCTCTCCTTCTTGGTCTTGTGGACCCTTAGCATAGTTCTCCTGGAAGGGGGGCCTAATTTGCTGATTTGGTATAGTGTTATTTCCAGTGATAAGGTTCTTCCTAAAATTGGGGTTTCTTATTGGGGGTGGTTGTTGATTCTCCCATTGACTTTTCCTTTCCATGTTTTCTAATATATCCATTATTCTCTCTACACTCTTGGATAAACTATCTATCTTTCCAACAGAAGTGGAAGTTTCCTCTTTAACTACAACTCCTTTACATTTCTCATTCGGGATTTCTTGGCTAATAGGTTGGCATCTACACTAACAACATTGCTTTGCATTTGTTCCAATGTTTTAGGGTTTCTTTCCCTTAACTGGTATGACATGTTAGTGTCAAAACCATCAGGGAATTTAATTAAGGCTAGGTCAAGTGGAGGCTTAATATTGGTTGGGATTTCATTGTAGATATTATTAAACTAGGTACAATAATCTTGGACTGACTCATTAGGAGCTCTTCTATTGTTGTCATTTTCAGAAATTATTTGTAGATAATTTTTCTTTCTCTCTTCATCTATCAGTGAATAATCTATGAAAATTAGCTAAGTCTGCAATATAGTGGGTAGGTAAGGTTTTGAACCATTTCTTGGCATCCCCAATTAATGCTTGGGCAAACAAACCCATTTGGAAATCTGATTCATCTATCTCATGCAACTCAAAATAGTTAGTCATCTTGTTTACATGTTGTTGGGCAGTGTACTGACCAGTAGCATCAAAAAAGAATATTTTGCTCTGATAATATTGGGGAATGGCATGGATTTGTGTAGGTAAACCAAAGGTGCATATCGGTTTTCCATGGCTTGGATTCTGGCTTGAATAGGGGATAAAGTGTTGGTAGTTGAGGAAGGGCTTCAACTAGATGCAGATGAACTAGATGATGATGAGGATGGTTGATGAATAACTGGTTTAGGGAATTTGATTGTGTTGTATGCTATTGTTGAGGTTGTGGTAGAAGAAGGTGTATTCATAGTGAGTGAACACTGTGCAAAAATTTCAGAGGCAGCAACAGTAAGGGTAGCTAGTTCAACAGATTGTTGAAAGTAAGAACTATCTATATTGCTGATCAATGTAGAGGTCAAGGTTTCTAACTTGTCAAAATCATCCAAGACAAATTTATCTAAATCTGGATGGATAACACTTTTTAATTCAATGAGTTGAGTAAAATAAGGGTCTATCACTTTTTCATGGATGACATTATCAGATTTAGTTCTAAATAATGAGAGGTCAAATGACAAATCAAAAGGGATTTCCTCTAAAGTTGACAACTCCTCAGGGAGTGAATTTTCTTTGACTAACTGGATACTACTTGTTTGAGTTTCTTCTTTTTTAGATTTTCTTAAAATCCTATCTGGGTCATCAACTATAGTAGCAAGGTTTAGATCTTGATTTTCCCTGGTATAGTGAGTCTTCTTGGGAGCTAGAATTCTAACTTTTTAAATTGTTTTTTATGAAACTTTTCAAAAGCAACTTAATAAAAATGAACTTAAGGTGCTTAAGATTAAATTTAATGTTTCCTTAAAGTTTTATAAGACTGAGGATCGAATTCCCCAGTATGGTTTCCAATGACGTTATCACTCCAAAATTTCTTCCAAGTTGTCAGAAAAAGAAATAATATAGGTAACCACTAAGCCCTTCTGGAGATCAAGACCTAGCCTTCCTAATCTTAGAGAGGGCTCTCTCTTTATGATTTAACTTTGTTTTAGTTAATTAATTTTAGGCTAGTTATGGTTGTGCTTGGGTTTTTTATTTGAATTTGGGTGGTTGGATCACTTAGATGAAAAAGGATTTTATTTTACCATTGGGCTATGGGGTCTGATGTTAGATAAATTGGACTAGATCAAGTTCTAAAAACAGTGTCTAAAGGGCAAGATAGAGGAGTCACTGTAGATCTCAAAGGCTTGAAGGTGAAATGGATTCCAATCAGATCTAGGGAGAAATTAAGGGTTCCCTATGCCAGATCATGAAGAGAAGAAAGAGGTCAATCGAGATGGGAGAGCAATTAAGGGTTCTCAAATCTGGGTATTAGAGGAAAACATATAAATGACTAACTATGCAAAATAGAGTGTAGTTAAACAAGTTATGAGTGATATTTCCAGTTAATTAATACAAATTTAGAAAAACATTAAGTTTATGAAACACATAAGAAGCTAACAAAATTAGACAAAGAAGATACTTCACTGCAATAGCTCATCTCACGAATCCTCTAGTGCAATCTTTTTATTACTTGCTTCATTCTATTGACTTGAAAAGTGGTACAACCACCCTTAGGTTTAAGATCAAAATAACTCTACACATGTTAAATGCACCCTCAATACTTCGAATTATGACGTATTTATACAAAAAGAATTTATAAAATATCTCAAACTGCATTGAGAACTAATCTAGGAAAAGGAAATATCTTCATGCAAGAAGATAGAGATAGTTATTGAACTGTTGTTTGTTGTCCCTGTTATTTAAGTTCTATTGTCTTTTAGTCTTTTATCTTTTGCCCTTTAAGCTGTTTGGTTGTTTGGTCTTTACGCTGGATTTCATTTTTACTTATGACCTTTCATCTCATACACTTTCATCTGATACATTTTGACCTTGCTGACCTATCAATATCCTTTTACTGTGCCCTTTTAATTTTTACTATAGATATATATTTTTACTATGTATTTCCTACAGTAAATCATTGAGTTTTTCCCATGTATTAGCATCTGTTAATTAGATATTGAGCATCTTTCAATATATTTCATTTGCCTCTGTATACTTGGCAAAAGTAGGCATATTCATAAAAAGGTGTTTTACCTTATGCTGGAGGTAAACTAAGTTTTCAAAAGTTTAGTATGGTACTTTTCCTGTTGGTATACCCTTCATGGACGAAGTGCTTACTTAATCTTTGGCCACTTCCTTGATCTTCTTATTGTAATCCTCCTATGTCACTAGTTTATCATTTATAACTAAGGGATCTGGTAATCCCTTTTACCTCAAAAGTCCAAACTTAACCATGAACCTGTCAATGGCAAGTTGCAGGGTTTCACACTTATCCTCCAAGTTCAACATCAAACTCCTCTTAGTGAGGACTCTTCTTTCAGTCATCCTTGTGGCCTCTGCTGCTCTTCTTTGTGCATGATTTGGGCCAATTTGTAATCTGTCTCCAGGCTGGTGACTTTCTCCTTAAGTCTGTTCATCTCAGTGGTTTGAATGGACATCTCTTCCATTTCTTTGAGCAGCCTATTCGCTTCATCACCTATGGAACCTGTTGCTGTTGATCCTATTGTTGATGTAGTTTTCAGTAGTGCAGTGTTCATTGGAGCAGTGGGAGCTAAGGATGCTGCCAAAGTAGAAGGTACAACAATGGTAACTGTTGGAATGACAGTTGCAGGAGTATCATCCAGACTAGCTTGTTTTAGCTGCATCAAGCTATCC
This sequence comes from Pinus tabuliformis, assembly GCA_031772625.1. Classification (NCBI taxonomy): domain Eukaryota; kingdom Viridiplantae; phylum Streptophyta; class Pinopsida; order Pinales; family Pinaceae; genus Pinus; species Pinus tabuliformis. The sequence continues at coordinate 1,954,372,351 of CM062817.1, read as the reverse complement.
AATTATTTCTCCATCTCCTTCAACTAATCATTCAGTTGCAACACTAGGTTCATTATCTCTTCATGATTGCTCTGAATTTCCAAGACCTCCTTTGTCTGTGGATGTTGTGAATTAGGCAGCTTAAGTTATTTCTTAAGGGTTTCTATGTCCTCATTCTTCTTCTTGATTAATTTCTCTAGGGCCTTTACATCACTTAGGTCATGGCCCAATTCAATGATCAAGTCCTCCAAGGATTTTATCCTGGTGCCTTTGGCCTCTAAGGAGGCCTTCTCCAATTTGTACCAGGCTGTCACATTATCCAATGAATCTTACAGCTTGTAAGCAGCCATGGCCTTTGCTTTGAGGGTGGAGTAAATCATTTCTCCATCCTGCTTGTGAAACTCTATCTGATCAATGGGATGAACATCACTGGCCAACACCTCAAAATTAGTCTTCTTGTAATCTGCTGAGGTCTTTGGTTGTTGTATAGTGGGCTGCAAAAATTACACCTGCATTTTTCCTTCTTTGATGTCAAAGGTTGACATCAGTATGGTCTAGTTTGGTGGTGTAAGCTTGAGGTATTGGGCATATGTCTCTTCTTTCAAATTTTCATTCCTCATCTTTATCTCTTTGAATCTGTCTTTGATATCCTTTTCCTTGTCAACTAGCCTGAAAAAAAGGAAGAAACCTCCATACTCTACTATCTCTCTATCATCTATGTATTATAGGTTGATGGCTACTCTGTTTCACCTGATGCAACCGTTTCAGTTGTTTCTTTACTTCTATTCCCATTGCTTTAGTGTCAATTATTTCCTCTGATGCAATGTTATCCTCATGTTGAGACGCAAGATTCAACTTGGGCCTTTTATTTAGCTTAAACATCTCATCAATAGTCTCCATGGTAGAGCTAGATGCCTCCTCCCTATTCCTCTTAGGATTCTTATCTCCATTGGCTGGGGTCTGAAGGAGAGGAGGAATGTTCATTGGCTCCCCTTGTTCTGGAACCTGTAGGAAAGAGTTGTGATCAATTTTTCTTTCAAGGTCAATGAGTGTGATCTCTACATCCACAACAGTGTTCAATAAAGTTGTTCTCCACCCACCCATCATGGTTAGAAAGTTTTTCAATGCCAGGTCTTGAGCGGTGGATGTGTGATCCCAACTTCACCCTGAGTCTAAGTTTAGTTATAACCCCCTCAGGGTCATACTTCCATATGAAGATGTTTTTGAACTTCATATTTTGTAGTAAACTGTTATCCTTTGGTCCATCCTCTCTATTATTACATATGAATGGGCCCAATTGGTTTTTCACTTTGAACTGGGTTTTCCTCCTATAAGCAAGGAAGTGGACCTCATCAGAGTTGATGATTTGTGTGAAGTATTCAAGAGAAAATAATCTCATAGGGAGGTATTTTGGCAACTTATAGGGGGCTAATTGGCAACCATAGATTTTGATCTCAGTGTGGTACTGGTAGAGGTACCACTCTCCCACCTTGTTGTTCTTTGCCAATTGTAGCACTCTCTTGATCTCTGGGCTGATTCTAGGCTAAGCCTTAGAATTCAACATGTTCATGACAGGGTATACAAAGGAGTCTATAAAGTCTTTGTAGGTGAATGTTTTGGAAAAATTATGGACAAAGGGTGTCCAATTAATGACTGATCTCTCCTTTACTTTGGTATCGAGCTTCTGGATGCTCAAAGGGAACTTATATGTCTAGTAATACAAGAACATATGAAACAACACTGAAAAGTATTTGGAAACTCTTTCAGTGGAAAGTCTAGTGAATTATTCATGCATGTTGTCTGCAATGAACTGAGCATAATAAAACATGATAGTAGGAGGCTTTCCTGGAGTAAAAATGGACAAGAAGGCCAAGATGAACTCATCCACATGCTCATATTTGGTATATCTAAGGATGCATGAGAGAATGGTTATTATGTGCCTAGCAGTCTCTGAGAAAATGGTGGCAGCATAAGGTGGGGTATCTGTAGGAGTATGGTGGTCTTCAATGATAAAATTCTAGAAGATTTTCTGATTTTCACCTGGGCTAATGTGATGTATAATTCCAATAGGTGTCCAATGGATAGAGGGGTTAGATTGGGGCTAGATTGGATTTGAAGCATCTGGTTGATTGACTCAGGTGTAATGGTGAATAATAACTCATTGTTTGGGCAACAACAACCCTTTGGCTAGGGACATAACAAGCATGACAAAAAATGTACAATGTCCGGGAATGGATGAACTTCTGGGAATATATACTTGGGAAAATTGGATTCCCAAAGGTTGATTTCGTTAGCATGGTTTAGGAACCTATCTTTACTCCAGCATTGGAGCTTCAGAAGGTGGCCTAGAGTTGTAGTGTCCTTTATTTGTAAAATCCTTATCTGCTAGGGCCAAATGGTCAAAGTCCAGGTGAGGTGTTAGCTTGTATGGGCCTGACCTAGGTTCAGAGGTGATTTAGCCAAGAAAATCCTAGTGCTACTAGCCCTTTCAGCAACAGTCCACGGAGCGCAGACTGAGGTCTCACCTGAAGTAGTATGGGAGGGTGCTAGAACTAGGTTTCCAAACCCTGGGGATGTTTGATGAGCTTTTGGAGGTCCACGGTTTGACCCTGTGCACACGTCGCTACGCACACCTGTTAATCCCTCACAACCTCTGATGCTACTTCTGTGCAGCCCTACTCGGGGCATGACCTGTATTATACCCAAGTTCCTTGATTATTTAATCTGTTATTACCCGATTACTCAACTTTTTTGTGTAAGACTAGTGATAATTAACAGCATATCCAGCAATCATATCAATGCATGTGATAAACAAACAATATAAATGTAAAGAAGGCAATACACAAGAAGATACACAGAAATTGGAATCAAATTCCCTTTATTATTCTTTGATCAATATTATAGACTCGACACTGCCCTGCACACTTAGCTGCATGGGTCCGCACACTCAACTTCGAACTCTACTAGGCCTCTGCGCACTCAGCTGCAAAACCTCTTCCTACTACTATGACCCAATACACTTAGACTCTTACTCTATGCTCGAACCATGCGTATTCATCTCTCTCTCCAATACGCTCTCTTTACAACTTAGATCCTCACTCTATTTATACAATCCCATGGTCCACAGACTATGGGTAGGCCAAAACGACATTACATTACTTTACAATACTTAGGGTGGAAAACCTATAACTCATCCTATACTTTGTGCTCTTACGCCCATAATTCGCGGAGTCTTACAATACATTTGACCAAAACTTGGGCTTTTAGCCCCAAAAAATGCTATGGGGGGATTCTATGCCCAACATGAGGGGTTCGTATAGGTCTGGCATCCAGAGAGGTCTAGGCAACCATCTTTAGGATAAAATGTGAGAATTAGGCTTTACACAGA